>CM073470.1:62543066-63743066 GCA_037074535.1 Gleditsia sinensis | reverse complement strand
GGAAAGAACAGCTCCTTGGAAACTCTAGAAACTTCGTTTCGTGAGATTTTGACTGTCCGGCGATTTAATCGTGCCGTTCAGAAGCCCTACGTTCAATTTTCTTGCATACGGATGACGGAGACAAAAATACGAAAAAGACGTGTCGTTAAAAGGAAGAATGGATAATAAACCTTACAAAGTTTGTTTCGCGAGATTCCGAGTTTCCGGCGATGGAATCGTGCCGTCGAGAAACCCTACGGGGCATTTTCGTGCATACGGATGTCGGAGACGAAAATACGAAAAATTTGTGTTGTTGGAAACAAGCACTCTTTAGAAATTCTATAAAGTTCGTTCCGCGAGATTTTGACTTTTCGGGGATGGAATCGTGCCGTCAAGAAACCCTACGGGCCATTTTCGTGCATCTGGATGTCGGAGACGGGAATTCAAAAAAGTCGTGTCGTTGCAAAGAATAACTCCTTGGAAATTCTAGAAACTTCGTTTCCTGATATTTTGACTGTCCGGCGATTTAATCGTGCCGTCCAGAAGCCCTACATTCTATTTTTGTGCATACGGATGTCGGAGACGAAAATACGAAAAATTCGTGTCGTTGGAAACAAGCACTCCTTAGAAACTCTATAAAGTTCGTTTCGCGAGATTCCGACTTTTCCGGCGATGGAATCGTGCCGTCGAGAAACCCTACGGGCCATTTTCGTGCATACGGATGTCAGAGACGAAAATACGAAAAATTTGTGTCGTTGGAAACAAGCACTCCTTAGAAACTCTATAAAGTTCGTTTCGCGAGATTTTGACTTTTCGGGGATGGAATCGTGCCGTCGAGAAACCCTACGAGCCGTTTTCATGCATACGGATGTCGGAGACGAAAATTCGAAAAATTCGTGTCGTTGGAAAGACTAACTCCTTGGAAACTCTAGGAACTTCGTTTCCTTAGATTTTGACTGTTCGGCGATTTAATCGTGCCGTCCAGAAGCCCTACGTTCTATTTTCGTGCATACGGATGACGTGGACAAAAATACGAAATAGTTGTGTCGTTGAAAGGAAGAACGGATAATAAACTCTATAAAGTTCGTTTCGCGAGATTTCGACTTTGCGGCCATGGAATCGTGCCGTCAAGAAACCCTACGGGCCATTTTCGTGCATCCTTATGTCGGAGACGAAAATTCGTAAAAGTCGTGTCGTTGGAAAGAACAACTCCTTGGAAAGTCTACAAAGTTCGTTTCGTGAGATTTTGACAGTTCGGCGATTTAATCGTGCCATCCAGAAGCCCTACATTCTACTTTCTTGCATACGGATGATGGAGACAAAAATACGAAAAAGTCGGGTCGTTGAAAGGAAGAACGGATAATAAACTCTATAAAGTTCGTTCCGCGAGATTCCGACTTTTCGGGGATGGAATCGTTCCGTCGAGAAACCTTACGGCCCATTTTCGTGCATCTGGATGTCGGAGACGAAAATTCGAAAAAGTCGTGTCGTTGGAAAGAAGAACTCCTTGGAAACTCTAGAAACTACGTTTGGTGAGATTCTGACTGTCACGCGATTTAATCGTGCCGTCCAGAAGCCCTACGGTCTATTTTCGTGCATACGGATGACGGGGACAAAAATACAAAAAAGTCGTGTCGTTGGAAAGAAGAACTCCTTGGAAATTCTAGAAACTTCGTTTCGTGAGATTTTGATTGTCCAGCGATTTAATCGTGCCGTCCAGACACCCTACGTTCTATTTTCTTGCATACGGATGACGGGGACAAAAATACGTAAAAGTCGTGTCGTTGAAAGGAAGAACGGATAATAAACTCTATAAAGTTCGTTTCGCAAGATTTCGACCTTCCGGCCATGGAATCGTGCCGTCGAGAAACCCTTCGGGCCATTTTTGTGAATACGGATTTCGGAGACGAAAATACGAAAAATTTGTGTCGTTGGAAACAAGCACTCCTTAAAAATTCTATAAAGTTCGTTCCGCGAGAATCCCACTTTCCGGCGATGGAATCGTGTAACAACTCCATTTATGTAAATTTTTTTTTAAATACCATGAAGTTATTACCTCGTTACAACTTAACTCAATATAACATTTATTTAATTTATACAATACTGAGTTTCCATACACACTATTATTTTACAAACTACACACCATTATTTTACAAACATTTGTACAAAGATACATATTAGTTCTAATCATCTATATCGACTACTTCCGGGGACACTGGTTCGGGTGGCACGTCCACCGGAATCTCAGTTACATCTACGACAGTTACATCATAAATAACTGGAAGTTGCCCAAGGTATGGCACCTCGATCCAACGTACAGAGATAATAAGTGTCATAGAGAATATCTGCATATTTATTCTTCTGAACATGATATGGAAATATAGTGAGAATTAAATCCCAGTAAGTTCAACAATAAATCATAATTTACCATCAATATAGTTCATCACGTCATGTTCAGCTGTATAAACTACAGAAAATATCTTTAGGTCACATGAATGCACTTTATCATGCACATGAAAATTATACAGTTATGACATGTATGGCATGAATAACTATTTTTCGAATTTCATATGATGGCTATCCACTTATTCTTACTTCAAGCTACCCCGGTCAGGGTGAGTATTCTCTACTTTTCGGTACGGGATTATCTCGCTCCGTCCGACATGGCACACTTTCTCTTTCTTTTCTTATTAACATGATCATAACCGTTGGTAGGGCGTCCCCTACTGGTGCACCACACGGATTGCCATGTGACCGTGCTCATTTCTTTTCTTTTCACAATGATAGCCAAAAATATGCTTTCAATAACAAGTATGTTCATCAAAATATAACTATTACCATAAATCATTGGTAATCATGCCATGAACATAACCATTTAAAATATCACTTTATAAAACATTTCCATGTCAAAATTCCATACTAATACCTTGGTAACTGGATAGTAATTGTAGTCTGTAAACAGCGCACCAGAAAAGTTCCCAGGAAAGAGAGGTGGGTCACTAATGGACACGCTTAAGTACCATGTCTTTCCTTGCCAGAGCTTTCCTTAGACATGCACTTTTCACAAATCACAATTTTGTTTTCCAGTAACTAGAATAATTCTTTTCTGATGTGAAAATACTGCAACCACGGAGCATACTAAGATTTTTCAAATAAAACCGGCACTTTCAAAAACTTCTTGTAAATTTATATGAGTACTAGGGTAAATTCCATGTTAAAAATTACACACTTAAAATGGTAGTAAGTTCATGCAATGGCAATGGCTATGGCTATACTAGTCATTTGTTAAGATTCATCTTCTTTTTAAAATACTAATTTTATTTCTTTATTTTCTTGATGCAGGTTTTCATCCTATCTAACCTTCTCTTACTAATCAGAGCATAACTCCCTCAATTTAACTCTGATGTAGGTGATCTTAGTGTCAATTTCAAGATAAAGCAATTATCTAAAACTATTATGTTGAACATTGTAGCGAAATATTAAGAAATCAAGGTGATATTACTCCCTAAATGTACAGATTATTTCTTCTCGTGTAAGTTCTGACCTTTACTGACTAATTAGACCATATCTCCCAAATTTGAACTCCAAATTGAGTTATTCCAGTTGGTAAAAATCCATGAGCCCTATATCTATAATTTTTATCTTGGCGTACGATTTTAACTCCCTACAGAATATTTTCCAGAAATTCAAAAACTAAAGCTTTAATAACATATTCTGAATAAACATTTTCTGACCTCTGCTTACTAATCAGCTTATATCTACCTCAAATGGACTTCAAATTGAATGATTCCAGTGCCTAAAAATCCATGACACATTTATCTTTAATTCTTATGTTAATAATTTATTTTAATTCCTTACAGATACTTCTCAGAAATTAAAATACCGAAGCTATCCTAACATATTTTTCCCTGATGACCCATTTTCTGACCTTTGTCTACTAATCGGCTCATATCTCCCTCATATGGACTCCAAATTGAATGATTCCAGTGGCTAAAAATCCATGCCATACATATCCTTAATTCTTATGTTAACCATTTATTTTAATTCCCTACCAATAATTCCCAGAAATTAAATTACCGAAGCTATCCTAACATATTCTTCCCTGATGATTCATTTTCTGACCTTTGACTACTAATTAGACCATAGCTACCTCATATGGACTCCAAATGGAATGATTCCAGTGGCTAAAAATCCATGACACATTTATCTTTAAGTCTTATGTTAACCATTTATTTTAATTCCTTATCGATTGTTCCCAGAAATTAAAATACCGAAGCTTAAAATTCTGCCACCCATAGCCATAACCATGCAGAACTATCTACACCAACCTAAGTATTCAAACATACATCACATGCAAGATCAATATGTAACATGATATAGCAACATCATGACCAATCATAAAAGTTCTAAGATCAAAATCTCATACAAATATTATAAGTTTCAAAAGTTTTCTTCAAAAAGAAATATTGTTAAACTTACTTGGAGCACTTAGTCTTCTAGACTTCTCCTTCCTCTTTCTTCCTTTCTTCCTCTCCTTTCCTCACTCTACCTTGCTTCTATTTTTTTCTCTCCCTCACTTGGACGAAATTCTAATGTTGTAAGGGTGGGTTTTCTTATATAGACCACCAAATAATTCACCTTTCATGATCATGGGTCTACCTTATCACAATTAGGATACACTTTGTTGAATTTTTGGAAAACAAACAACTTATGTTCTTGTCTTCCTCTTCCTTAGTCAAGATATGCATAGGAAAAGGAGATTTGTATTTTGAAAATTATGATAATATGTTCTTAAGATATGGGACAAGGTCCCTTTGATTTAGGGATTCATTTCCATTTTCTTTTGTCTTAAACAAGTATGATAGGTTTGCCTTTTTAGGTGGCAAATTTCTAGCCCTTGAATCTTCATTATTTTGTTGATATTATTTGTGTGGGCTATGAATGTTTTGTCCTAATACCATGTATTATCATACCACTTGCTAAAATTATGAGTGTAGGATATAGATGTTTTTGTCCTAAAGCCTTGTATTATCATGCCACTTGCTTAAGTGATGAATGTAGAATCACACCACTTGCTAAATTTTTTGTCTTAATGCCATGTAACCTAATCTTTATTCTTATTATTATATCATCATCTAATTTATTTTATTTTAGTTTTCCTCTTGGATTTGGGCTTATTCCTACCCATTATGGGCTTGTCCTACCCATTTTCTTTGCTTTGGATAAAATTCTTCCTTTCTTGGTGGGCTTGGTCACATTTTCATAATTTTTGGGCTATTTGTGAAATTACTATATCCTAGTCCAAGTCTATGTTTAATTTCTTGTTTAGGTTATCCAATGGGCTTGCTAGAAACTTATGTGAAGTGGAAAAACTCTATATGAAGTGTCCATAGGTAAAAGCCCAATGTATGGGTAAAGATTTTAAACTTAGTAACTATAGTTCTTGAATTAGGAAAAATTACCCTAATTCAATGTTCTTTGAAATTTTAAGACCTTTACTTGATTCTAAAAATTTATCTTCCTTATCCAAGAATTTTGCATCTGTTTAGTATGTTATTTCTAATTTCTTTCCTATTAGATTTTCCTTCTTTATTTGTTCTCTTAATGTTAGAAACATTTTCTATGCATATACCTAAGGTGAAGAATTTCTAAGGATTATATTTCCTTAGATATCTAAAATATTGTCTAATAAATTTTATTTCCTTAATTAAATTTTTTATGTACCTTTATCAATAAAAGAAACGAAATTAAGGATGTTACAAATCGTGCCGTCGAGAACCCTACGGGCCATTTTTGTGCATACGGATGTCGGAGACGAAAATACGAAAAACTCGTGTTGTTGGAAACAAGCACGCCTTAGAAACTCTATAAAGTTCGTTTCGCGAGATTTTGACTTTGCGGCCATGGAATCGTGCCGTCGAGAAACCCTACGGGCCATTTTTGGGCATACGGATGTCGGAGACAAAAATACGAAAAACTCGTGTTGTTGGAAACAAGCACGCCTTAGAAACTCTATAAAGTTCGTTTCGCAAGATTCTGATTTTTCGGGGATGGAATCGTGCCGTCGAGAAACCCTACGGGCCATTTTCGTGCATCTGGAAGTCGAAGACGAAAATTCAAAAAAGTCGTGTCATTGGAAAGAAGAACTCCTTGGAAACTCTAGAAACTACGTTTCGTGAGATTCTGACTATCCCGCTATTTAATCGTGCCGTCCAGAAACCTTAAGGTCTATTTACGTGCATACGGATGACGGGGACGAAAATACGAAAAAGTCGTGTCGTTGGAAGGAAGAACGGATAATAAACTCAATAAAGTTTGTTTCGCGAGATTCCGAATTTTCGGCGATAGAATCATGCCGTCGAGAAACCCTACGGTCCATTTTCGTGCATACGGATGTCGAAGACGAAAATACGAAAAATTCGTGTCGTTGGAAACAAGCACTCCTTAGAAACTCTATAAAGTTCGTTTCGCGAGATTCCGACTTTTCGGAGATGGAATCGTGCCGTCGAGAAACCCTACGGGCCATTTTTGTGCATCTGGATGTCGGAGACGAAAACTCGAAAAATTCGTGTCGTTGCAAAGAAGAACTCATTGGAAACTCTAGAAACTTCGTTTCCTGAGATTTTGACTGTCCGGCGATTTAATCGTGCCGTCCAGAAGCCCTACGTTCTATTTTCTTGCATACTGATGACGGAGACAAAAATACGAAAAAGTCAGGTCGTTGAAAGGAAGAACGGATAATAAACTCTATAAAGTTCGTTCCGCGAGATTCCGACTTTTCGGGGATGGAATCGTGCCGTCGAGAACCCTACGGGCCATTTTCGTGCATCTGGATGTCGGAGACGAAAATTCGAAAAAGTCGTGTCGTTGGAAAGAATAACTCCTTGGAAACTCTAGAAACTTCGTTTCCTGACATTTTGACTGTCCGGCGATTTAATCGTGCCGTCCAGAAGCCCTACGTTCTATTTTCGTGCATACAGATGACGGGGACAAAAATACGAAATAGTTGTGTCGTTGAAAGGAGGAACGAATAATAAACTCTATAAAGTTAGTTTCGCGAGATTCCGAATTTTCGGCGATGGAATCGTGCCGTCGAGAAACCCTACGGGCCATATTTGTGCATCCGGATTTCAGAGACGAAAATTCGAAATAGTCGTGTCGTTGGAAAGAAGAACTCCTTGGAAATTCTAGAAACTTCGTTTCGTGAGATTGTGACTGTCTGGCGATTTAATCATGCCGTTCAGAAACCCTACGTTCTATTTTTGTGCATACGGATGTCGGAGACGAAAATACGAAAAATTCGTGTCGTTGGAAACAAGCACTCCTTAGAAACTCTATAAAGTTCGTTTCGCGAGATTCTGACTTTTCGGGGAAGGAATCGTGCCGTCGAGAAACCCTACGGGCCATTTTCGTGCATACGGATGTCGGAGACGAAAATACGAAAAATTTGGGTCGATGGAAACAAGCACTCCTGAGAAATTCTATAAAGTTCGTTCCGCGAGAATCTGACTTTCCGGCGATGGAATCGTGCCGTCGAGAAAACCTTCGGGCCATTTTCGTGCATCTGGATGTCGGAGACGAAAATTCGAAAAATTCGTGTCGTTGGAAAGAAGAACTCCTTGGAAACTCTAGAAACTACGTTTCGTGAGATTCTGACTGTCCCGCGATTTAATCGTAACGTCCAGAATCCCTACGGTCTATTTTCGTGCATACGGATGACGGGGACAAAAATTCGAAAAAGTCGTGTCGTTGAAAGGAAGAACAGATAATAAACTCTATAAAGTTCGTTTCGCGTGATTTCGACTTTCCGGCCATGGAATCGTGCCGTCAAGAAACCCTACGGGCCATTTTCGTGCATCCCGATGTCGGAGACGAAAATTCGTAAAAGTCATGTCGTTGGAAAGAACAACTCCTTGGAAACTCTAGAAACATCGTTTCGTGATCTTTTGACAGTCCGGCGATTTAATCGTGCTGTCCAGAAGCCCTACGTTCTATTTTCTTGCATACGGATGACGGAGACAAAAATACGAAAAAGTCGTGTAGTTGAAAGGAGGAACGGATAATAAACCTTATAAATTTCGTTTCGCGAGATTTCGAGTTTTCGGCGATGGAATCGTGCCGTCGAGAAACCCTGCGGGCCATTTTTGGGCATACGGATGTCGGAGACGAAAATACGAAAAACTCGTGTTGTTGGAAACAAGCACGCCTTAGAAACTCTATAAAGTTGTTTCGTGAAATTCTGATTTTTCGGGGATGGAATCGTGCCTTCGAGAAACCCTACGGGCCATTTTCGTGCATCTAGATGTCGGAGACGAAAATTCAAAAAATTTGTGTCCTTGGAAAGAAGAACTCCTTGGAAACTCTAGAAACTACGTTTCGTGAGATTCTGACTGTCCCGCGATTTAATCGTGCCGTCAAGAAACCTTACGTTCTATTTTCTTGCATACAGATGACGGCGACAAAAATACGAAAAAGTCGTGTCGTTGAAAGGAAGAACGGATAATAAACTCTATAAAGTTCGTTTCGCGAGATTTCGACCTTCCGGCCATGGAATCGTGCCGTCGAGAAACCCTACGGGCCATTTTTGTGCAAACGGATGTCGGAGACGAAAATACGAAAAACTCGTGTCGTTGGAAACAAGCACACCTTAGAAACTCTATAAAGTTCGTTTCACGAGATTTCGACTTTTCGGGGATGGAATCGTGCCGTCGAGAAACCCTACGGGCCATTTTCGTGCATCTGGATGTCGGAGACGAAAATTCGAAAAATTCGTGTCTTTGGAAAGAAGAACTCCTTGGAAACTCTAAAAACTACGTTTCGTGAGATTCTGACTGTCCCGCGATTTAATCGTAACGTCCAGAATCCCTACGGTCTATTTTCGTGCATACAGATGACGGGGACAAAAATACGAAATAGTTGTGTCGTTGAAAGGAGGAACGAATAATAAACTCTATAAAGTTAGTTTCGCGAGATTCTGAATTTTCGGCGATGGAATCGTGCCGTCGAGAAACCCTACGGGCCATATTTGTGCATCCGGATTTCAGAGACGAAAATTCGAAATAGTCGTGTCGTTGGAAAGAAGAACTCCTTGGAAATTCTAGAAACTTCGTTTCGTGAGATTGTGACTGTCTGGCGATTTAATCATGCCGTTCAGAAGCCCTACGTTCTATTTTCGTGCATACGGATGTCGGAGACGAAAATACGAAAAATTCGTGTCGTTGGAAACAAGCACTCCTTAGAAACTCTATAAAGTTCGTTTCGCGAGATTCTGACTTTTCGGGGATGGAATCGTGCCGTCAAGAAACCCTACGGGCCATTTTCGTGCATACGGATGTCGGAGACGAAAATACGAAAAATTTGGGTCGATGGAAACAAGCACTCCTGAGAAATTCTATAAAGTTCGTTCCGCGAGAATCTGACTTTCCGGCGATGGAATCGTGCCGTCGAGAAACCCTTCGGGCCATTTTCGTGCATCTGGATGTCGGAGACGAAAATTCGAAAAATTCGTGTCATTGGAAAGAAGAACTCCTTGGAAACTCTAGAAACTACGTTTCGTGAGATTCTGACTGTCCCGCGATTTAATCGTAACGTCCAGAATCCCTACGGTCTATTTTCGTGCATACGGATGACGGGGACAAAAATTCGAAAGAATCGTGTCGTTGAAAGGAAGAACAGATAATAAACTCTATAAAGTTCGTTTCGCGTGATTTCGACTTTCCGGCCATGGAATCGTGCCGTCAAGAAACCCTACGGGCCATTTTCGTGCATCCCGATGTCGGAGACGAAAATTCGTAAAAGTCATGTCGTTGGAAAGAACAACTCCTTGGAAACTCTAGAAACATCGTTTCGTGATCTTTTGACAGTCCGGCGATTTAATCGTGCTGTCCAGAAGCCCTACGTTCTATTTTCTTGCATACGGATGACGGAGACAAAAATACGAAAAAGTCGTGTCGTTGAAAGGAAGAACGGATAATAAACCTTATAAATTTCGTTTCGCGAGATTCCGAGTTTTCGGCGATGGAATCGTGCCGTCGAGAAACCCTGCGGGCCATTTTTGGGCATACGGATGTCGGAGACGAAAATACGAAAAACTCGTGTTGTTGGAAACAAGCACGCCTTAGAAACTCTATAAAGTTGTTTCGTGAAATTCTGATTTTTCGGGGATGGAATCGTGCCTTCGAGAAACCCTACGGGCCATTTTCGTGCATCTGGATGTCGGAGACGAAAATTCAAAAAATTTGTGTCGTTGGAAAGAAGAACTCCTTGGAAACTCTAGAAACTACGTTTCGTGAGATTCTGACTGTCACGCGATTTAATCGTGCCGTCCAGAAACCTTACGTTCTATTTTCTTGCATACAGATGACGGCGACAAAAATACGAAAAAGTCGTGTCGTTGAAAGGAAGAACGGATAATAAACTCTATAAAGTTCGTTTCGCGAGATTTCGACCTTCCGGCCATGGAATCGTGCCGTCGAGAAACCCTACGGGCCATTTTTGTGCAAACGGATGTCGGAGACGAAAATACGAAAAACTCGTGTCGTTGGAAACAAGCACACCTTAGAAACTCTATAAAGTTCGTTTCACGAGATTTCGACTTTTCGGGGATGGAATCGTGCCGTCGAGAAACCCTACGGGCCATTTTCGTGCATCTGGATGTCGGAGACGAAAATTCGAAAAATTCGTGTCGTTGGAAAGAAGAACTCCTTGGAAACTCTAAAAACTACGTTTCGTGAGATTCTGACTGTCCCGCGATTTAATCGTAACGTCCAGAATCCCTACGGTCTATTTTCGTGCATACGGATGACGAGGACAAAAATTCGAAAGAGTCATGTCGTTGAAAGGAAGAACAGATAATAAACTCTATAAAGTTCGTTTCGCGTGATTTCGACTTTCCGGCCATGGAATCGTGCCGTCAAGAAACCCTACGGGCTATTTTCGTGCATCCCGATGTCGGAGAAGAAAATTCGTAAAAGTCATGTCGTTAGAAAGAACAACTCCTTGGAAACTCTAGAAACTTCGTTTCGTGATCTTTTGACTGTCTGGCGATTTAATCGTGCTGTCCAGAAGCCCTACGTTCTATTTTCTTGCATACGGATGACGGAGACAAAAATACGAAAAAGTCGTGTCGTTGAAAGGAAGAACGGATAATAAACTCTATAAAGTTCATTTCGCGCGATTCTGACTTTTCGGAGATTTAATCGTTCCGTCGAGAAACCTTACGGGCCATTTTCGTGCATCTGGATGTCGGAGACGAAAATTCGAAAAAGTCATGTCGTTGGAAAGAAGAACTCCTTGGAAACTCTAGAAACTACGTTTCGTGAGATTCTGACTGTCCCGCGATTAAATCGTGCCGTCGAGAAGCCCTACGGTCTATTTTCGTGCATACGGATAACGGGGACAAAAAAACGAAAAAGTCGTGTCATTGGAAAGAAGAAGTCCTTGGAAACTCTAGAAACTTCGTTTCGTGAGATTTTGACAGTCCGGCGATTTAATCGTGCCGTCCAGAAGCCCTATGTTCTATTTTCTTGCATACGGATGACGGGGACAAAAATACGAAAAAGTCGTGTCGTTGAAAGGAAGAACAGATAAGAAACTCTATAAAGTTCGTTTCGCGAGATTTCGACCTTCCGGCTATGAAATCGTGCCGTCAAGAAACCCTTCGGGCCATTTTCGTGCATAGGGATGTCGGAGACGAAAATACGAAAAATTTATGTCGTTGGAAACAAGCACTCCTTAGAAATTCTATAAAGTTCGTTCCGCGAGAAACCCTACGGGCCATTTTTGTGCATACGGATGTCGGAGACGAAAATACGAAAAACTCGTGTCATTGGAAACAAGCACGCCTTAGAAACTCTATAAAGTTGTTTCGTGAAATTTCGACTTTTCGGGGATGGAATCGTGCCGTCGAGAAACCCTACGGGCCATTTTCGTGCATCTGGATGTCGGAGACGAAAATTTGTACAAGTCGTGTCGTTGGAAAGAACAACTCTTTGGAAACTCTAGAAACTTCGTTTCGTGAGATTTTGACAGTCCGGTGATTTAATCGTGCCGTCCAGAAGCCCAACGTTCTATTTTCTTGCATACGGATGACGGAGACAAAAATATGAAAAAGTCGTGTCGTTGAAAGGAAAAACGGATAATAAACTCTATAAAGTTCGTTTCGCGAGATTTCGACTTTCCGGCTATGGAATCGTGCCATCGAGTAAACCTACGGGCCATTTTCGTGCATCCCGATGTCGGAGACGAAAATTCGTAAAAGTCGTCTCGTTCGAAAGAACAACTTCTTGGAAACTCTAGAAACTTCGTTTCGTGAGATTTTGACTGTCCGGCGATTTAATTGTGCCATTCAGGAAGCCCTACGTACTATTTTCTTGCATACGGATGACGGAGACAAAAATACGAAACAGTCGTGTCGTTGAAAGGAAGAACGGATAATAAACCTTATAAAGTTCATTTCGCGAGATTCTGAGTTTCCGGCGATGGAATCGTGCCGTTGAGAAACCCTACGGGCCATTTTCGTGCATACAGATGTCAGAGATGAAAATACGAAAAATTAGTGTCATTGGAAACAAGCACTCCTTAGAAACTCTATAAAGTTCGTTTCGCGTGATTTTGACTTTTCGGGGATGGAATCCTGCCGTCGAGAAACCCTACGGGCCATTTTTGTGCATCTGGATGTCGGAGACGAAAATTCGAAAAAGTCGTGTCGTTGGAAATAATAACTCCTTGGAAACTCTAGAAACTTCGTTTCCTGAGATTTTGACTGTCCGGCGATTTAATCGTGCCGTCCAGAAGCCCTACGTTCTATTTTCGTGCATACAGATGATGGGGACAAAAATACGAAATAGTTGTGTCGTTGAAAGGAGGAACGGATAATAAACTCTATAAAGTTTGTTTCGCGAGATTCCGAATTTCCGGCGATGGAATCGTGCCGTCGAGAAGCCATACGGGCCATATTTGTGCATCCAGATTTCGGAGACGAAAATTCGAAATAGTCGTGTCGTTGTAAAGAACTCCTTGGAAACTCTAGAAACTTCGTTTCGTGAGATTGTGACTTTCCGGCGATTTAATCATGCCGTTCAGAAGCCCTACGTTCTATTTTCTTGCATACGGATGACGGGGACAAAAATACGAAAAAGTCATGTCGTTGAAAGGAAGAACGGATAATAAACTCTATAAAGTTCGTTTCGCGAGATTTCGACCTTCCGGCCATGGAATCGTGTAGTCGAGAAAACCTACGGGCCATTTTCGTGCATACGGATGTCAGAGACGAAAATACGAAAAATTTGTGTCGTTGAAAACAAGCACTTCTTAGAAATTCTATAAAGTTCGTTCCGCGAGAATCCGACTTTCCGGCGATGGAATCGTGCCGTCGAGAAACACTACGGGCCATTTTTGTGCATACTGATGTCGGAGACGAAAATACGAAAAACTCGTGTCGTTGGAAAGAAGAACTCCTTGGAAACTCTAGAAACTACGTTTCGTGAGATTCTAACTGTCCCGCGATTTAATCGTGCCGTCCAGAAGCCTTACGGTCTATTTTCGTGCATACGGATGACTGGGACGAAAATACGAAAAAGTCGTGTCGTTCGAAGGAAGAACGGATAATAAACTCAATACAGTTCGTTTCGCGAGATTTCAACTTTCCGGCGATGGAATCATGCCGTCGAGAAACCCTACGGGTCATTTTCGTGCATACGGATGTCGGAGACGAAAATACGAAAAATGTGTGTCGTTGGAAACAAGCACTCCTTAGAAATTCTATAAAGTTCGTTCCGCGAGAATCCGTCTTTCCGGCTATGGAATCGTGCCGTCGAGAAACCCTACGGGCCATTTTTGTGCATACGGATGTCGGAGACGAAAATATAAAAAACTCGTGTCGTTGGAAACAAGCACGCCTTAGAAACTCTATAAAGTTGTTTCGTGAAATTTCGACTTTTCGGGGATGGAATCCTGCCGTCGAGAAACCCTACGGGCCATTTTCGTGCATCTGGATGTCGGAGACGAAAATTTGTACAAGTCGTGTCGTTGGAAAGAACAACTCTTTGGAAACTCTAGAAACTTTGTTTCGTGAGATTTTGACAGTCCGGCGATTTAATCGTGCCGTCCAGAAGCCCAACGTTCTATTTTCTTGCATACGGATGACGGAGACAAAAATATGAAAAAGTCGTGTCGTTCAAAGGAAAAACGGATAATAAACTCTATAAAGTTCGTTTCGCGAGATTTCGACTTTCCGGCTATGGAATCGTGCCGTCGAGAAAACCTACGGGCCATTTTCGTGCATCCCGATGTCGGAGACGAAAATCGTAAAAGTCGTCTCGTTCGAAAGAACAACTTCTTGGAAACTCTAGAAACTTCGTTTCGTGAGATTTTGACTGTCCGACGATTTAATTGTGCCATTCAGAAGCCCTACGTTCTATTTTCTTGCATACGGATGACGGAGACAAAAATACGAAACAGTCGTGTCGTTGAAAGG
Source organism: Gleditsia sinensis (assembly GCA_037074535.1). Classification (NCBI taxonomy): domain Eukaryota; kingdom Viridiplantae; phylum Streptophyta; class Magnoliopsida; order Fabales; family Fabaceae; genus Gleditsia; species Gleditsia sinensis. The sequence goes on along the minus strand of CM073470.1, from coordinate 63,728,611 downwards.
AAGAACGGATAATAAACCTTATAAAGTTCATTTCGCGAGATTCTGAGTTTCCGGCGATGGAATCGTGCCGTTGAGAAACCCTACGGGCCATTTTCGTGCATACAGATGTCAGAGATGAAAATACGAAAAATTAGTGTCATTGGAAACAAGCACTCCTTAGAAACTCTATAAAGTTCGTTTCACGTGATTTTGACTTTTCGGGGATGGAATCCTGCCGTCGAGAAACCCTACGGGCCATTTTTGTGCATCTGGATGTCGGAGACGAAAATTCGAAAAAGTCGTGTCGTTGGAAATAATAACTCCTTGGAAACTCTAGAAACTTCGTTTCCTGAGATTTTGACTGTCCGGCGATTTAATCGTGCCGTCCAGAAGCCCTACGTTCTATTTTCGTGCATACAAATGATGGGGACAAAAATACGAAATAGTTGTGTCGTTGAAAGGAGGAACGGATAATAAACTCTATAAAGTTTGTTTCGCGAGATTCCGAATTTCCGGCGATGGAATCGTGCCGTCGAGAAGCCATACGGGCCATATTTGTGCATCCAGATTTTGGAGACGAAAATTCGAAATAGTCGTGTCGTTGTAAAGAACTCCTTGGAAACTCTAGAAACTTCGTTTCGTGAGATTGTGACTTTCCGGCGATTTAATCATGCCGTTCAGAAGCCCTACGTTCTATTTTCTTGCATACGGATGACGGGGACAAAAATACGAAAAAGTCATGTCGTTGAAAGGAAGAACGGATAATAAACTCTATAAAGTTCGTTTCGCGAGATTTTGACCTTCCGGCCATGGAATCGTGTAGTCGAGAAAACCTACGGGCCATTTTCGTGCATACGGATGTCGGAGACGAAAATACGAAAAATTTGTGTCGTTGGAAACAAACACTTCTTAGAAATTCTATAAAGTTCGTTCCGCGAGAATCCGACTTTCCGGCGATGGAATCGTGCCATCGAGAAACCCTACGGGCCATTTTTGTGCATACTGATGTCGGAGACGAAAATACGAAAAACTCGTGTCGTTGGAAAGAAGAACTCCTTGGAAACTCTAGAAACTACGTTTCGTGAGATTCTAACTGTCCCGCGATTTAATCGTGCCGTCTAGAAGCCTTACGGTCTATTTTCGTGCATACGGATGACTAGGACGAAAATACGAAAAAGTCGTGTCGTTCGAAGGAAGAACGGATAATAAACTCAATAAAGTTCGTTTCGCGAGATTTCAACTTTCCGGCGATGGAATCATGCCGTCGAGAAACCCTACGGGTTATTTTCGTGCATACGGATGTCGGAGACGAAAATACGAAAAATGTGTGTCGTTGGAAACAAGCACTCCTTAGAAACTCTATAAAGTTCGTTTCGCTAGATTCCGACTTTTCGGGGATGGAATCGTGCCATCGAGAGACCCTACGGGCCATCTTCGTGCTTCTGGATGTCGGAGACGAAAACTCGAAATAGTCGTGTCGTTGCAAAGAAGAACTCCTTGGGAACTCTAGAAACTACGTTTCGTGAGATTCTGACTGTCCCGCGATTTAATCGTAACGTCCAGAATCCCTACGGTCTATTTTCGTGCATACGGATGACGGAGACAAAAATTCGAAAAAGTCGTGTCGTTGAAAGGAAGAACGGATAATAAACTCTACAAAGTTCGTTTCGCGAGATTTCGACTTTCCGGCCATGGAATCGTGCCGTCAAGAAACCCTACGGGCCATTTTCGTGCATCCCGATGTCGGAGACGAAAATTCATAAAAGTCATGTCGTTGGAAAGAACAACTCCTTGGAAACTCTAGAAACTTCGTTTCGTGATCTTTTGACAGTCCGGCGATTTAATCGTGCCGTCCAGAAGCCTTACGTTCTATTTTCTTACATACGGATGACGGAGACAAAAACAAGAAAAAGTCTTGTCGTTGAAAGGAAGAACAGATAATAAACTCTATAAAGTTCATTTCGCGAGATTCCGACTTTTCGGGGATGGAATCGTTCCGTCGATAAACCCTACAGGCCATTTTCGTGCATCTGGATGTCGGAGACGAAAATTCGAAAAATTCATGTCGTTGGAAAGGAGAACTCCTTGGAAACTCTAGAAACTACGTTTCGTGAGATTCTGACTGTCCCGCGATTTAATCGTGCCGTCCAAAAACCCTACGGTCTATTTTCGTGCATACGGATAACGGGGACAAAAATATGAAAAAGTCGTGTCGTTGGAAAGAAGAACTCCTTAGAAACTTTAGAAACTTCGTTTCGTGAGATTTTGACAGTCCGGCGATTTAATCGTGCCATCCAGAAGCCCTACGTTCTGTTTTCTTGAATACGGATGACGGGGACAAAAATACGAAAAATTCGTGTCGTTGAAAGGAAGAACAGATAATAAACTCTATAAAGTTCGTTTCGCGAGATTTCGACCTTCCGGCTATGGAATCATGCCCTCGATAAACCCTACGGGCCATTTTCGTGCATAGGGATGTCGGACACGAAAATACGAAAAATTTGTGTCGTTGGAAACAAGCACTCCTTAGAAATTCTATAAAGTTCGTTCCGCGAGAATCCGTCTTTCCGGCTATGGAATCGTGCCGTCGAGAAACCCTACGGGCCATTTTTGTGCATACGGATGTCGGAGACGAAAATACGAAAAACTCGTGTCGTTGGAAACAAGCACGCCTTAGAAACTCTATAAAGTTGTTTCGTGAAATTCTGACTTTTCGGGGATGGAATCGTGCCGTCGAGAAACCCTACGGGCCATTTTCGTGCATCCCGATGTCGGAGACGAAAATTCGTAAAAGTCGTGTCGTTGGAAAGAACAACTCCTTGGAAACTCTAGAAACTTCGTTTCGTGAGATTTTGACAGTCCGGCGATTTAATCGTGCCGTCCAGAAGCCCAACGTTCTATTTTCTTGCATACGGATGACGGAGACAAAAATACGAAAAAGTCGTGTCGTTGAAAGGAAGAACGGATAATAAACTCTATAAAGTTCGTTTCGGGAGATTTCGACTTTCTGGCGATGGAATCGTGCCGTCGAGAAAACCTACGGGCCATTTCCGTGCATCCCGATGTCGGAGACGAAAATTCGTAAAAGTCGTCTCCTTCGAAAGAAGAACTTCTTGGAAACTCTAGAAACTTCGTTTCGTGAGATTTTGACTGTCCGGCGATTTAATTGTGCCATTCAGAAGCCCTACGTTCTATTTTCTTGCATACGGATGACGGAGACAAAAATACGAAAATGTCGTGTCGTTGAAAGGAAGAACGGATAATAAACCTTATAAAGTTCGTTTCGCGGGATTCTGAGTTTCCGGCGATGGAATCGTGCCGTTGAGAAACCCTACGGGCCATTTTCGTGCATACAGATGTCGGAGATGAAAATACGAAAAATTCGTGTCGTTGGAAACAAGCACTCCTCAGAAACTCTATAAAGTTCGTTTCGCGTGATTTTGACTTTTAGGGGATGGAATCCTGCCGTCGAGAAACCCTACGGGCCATTTTCGTGCATCTGGATGTCGGAGACGAAAATTCGAAAAAGTCGTGTCGTTGGAAATAATAACTCCTTGGAAACTCTAGAAACTTCGTTTCCTGAGATTTTGACTGTCCGGCGATTTAATCGTGCCGTCCAGAAGCCCTACGTTCTATTTTTGTGCATACAGATGATGGGGACAAAAATACGAAATAGTTGTATCGTTGAAAGGAGGAACGGATAATAAACTCTATAAAGTTTGTTTCGCGAGATTCCAAATTTCCGGCGATGGAATCGTGCCGTCGAGAAACCCTACGGGCCATATTTGTGCATCCGGATTTCAGAGACGAAAATTCGAAATAGTCGTGTTGTTGCAAAGAACACCTTGGAAATTCTAGAAACTTCGTTTCGTGAGATTGTGACTTTCCGGCGATTTAATCATGCCGTTCAGAAGCCCTACGTTCTATTTTCTTGCATACGGATGACGGGGACAAAAATACGAAAAAGTCATGTCGTTGAAAGGAAGAACGGATAATAAACTCTATAAAGTTCGTTTCGCGAGATTTCGACTTTCCGGCCATGGAATCGTGCCGTCGAGAAACCCTACGGGCCATTTTCGTGCATACGGATGTCGGAGACGAAAATACGAAAAATTTGTGTCATTGGAAACAAGCACTCCTTAGAAATTCTATAAAGTTCGTTCCGCGAGAATCCGTCTTTCCGGCGATGGAATCGTGCCGTCGTGAAACCCTACGGGCCATTTTTGTGCATACGGATGTCGGAGACGAAAATACGAAAAACTCGTGTCGTTGGAAACAAGCACGCCTTAGAAACTCTATAAATTTATTTCGTGAAATTCCGACTTTTCGGGGATGGAATCGTGCCGTCGAGAAACCCTACGGGCCATTTTCGTGTATCTGGATGTCGGAGACGAAAATTCGTAAAAGTCGTGTCATTGGAAAGAACAACTCCTTGGAAACTCTAGAAACTTCGTTTTGTGAGATTTTGACAGTCCGGCGATTTAATCGTGCCGTCCAGAAGCCCTATGTTCTATTTTCTTGCATACGGATGACGGAGACAAAAATACGAAAAAGTCGTGTCGTTGATAGGAAGAACGGATAATAAACTCTATAAAGTTCATTTCGCGAGATTCCGACTTTTCGGGGTTGGAATCGTTCCGTCGAGAAACCCTACGGGCCATTTTCGTGCATCTGGATGTCGGAGACGAAAATTCGTAAAAGTCGTGTCATTGGAAAGAACAACTCCTTGGAAACTCTAGAAACTTCGTTTCGTGAGATTTTGACTGTCCGGCGATTTAATCGTGCCGTCCAGAAGCCCTACGGTATATTTTCGTGCATACGGATAACGGGGACAAAAATACGAAAACGTCGTGTCGTTGGAAAGAAGAACTCCTTGGAAACTCTAGAAACTTCGTTTCGTGAGATTTTGACAGTCCGGCGATTTAATCGTGCCGTCCAGAAGCCCTACGTTCTATTTTCTTGCATACGGATGACGGGAACAAAAATACGAAAAAGTTGTGTCGTTGAAAGGAAGAACAGATAATAAACTCTACAAAGTTCGTTTCGCGAGATTTCGACCTTCCGGCTATGGAATCGTGCCGTCGAGAAACCGTACTGGCCATTTTCGTGCATACGGATGTCGGAGAAGAAAATACGAAAAATTTGTGTGATGCGTTCCTCTATAGGAAGAAACGGAGTGTTTGGCGAAAGTAAGGATCGTCTTGAAAATTCAATGGATGTTTGATCACCACGAGTTGCCTCGATAAGATCGGATTCAGTTATTTGCCCAAGAACTAAGGGAAACTCTCACTTTAGGAGAAAACTCAATCTTTATTAATCATCAAAATCTGTTTTTTTACATGAACTTAAAGAACTCTTAAATAGACAATCAAACCTAACCCTAGTAGGAAAGCCAAAAGGCCTTAAACTCCTAATTGGACTTCTAAAAAAATATGGCCCAAATAACATTAGTTATTTGGCCCAACTAAGCTAATAAAAAAAACAAACCCATAATTAAACTACTATTTGGGCTGCATAAAGAATGGGCCCAAATGCTAATAATACTCAAAACAAAACATTTAAACTAAAGTCCATAATACATCTTTAAATCAATGCAGATTTGAGCTAGTTATCTTCAAGATCCAACAAACTTTATTGGGCCTCCGAACTGCCCTCTTCAAGGCTGCAAAGTGTGGCCCACTTGATGTCTTGACTTGGCCCAATAATTTTCTCTTTAGCCTGCACATCCATGATCAAGCCCAGTAAAGCTTCCTTGGCCCGCTTTGCCCTACTCCTAGTCATTGGACCGCCTATCCCTTGCAAAGGATCTTGGGAACGGTTTATAGTAGCTTTGACAGCACCTTGATCTCCATCATTCCCTCCCTCCTCGAAAGGATTCGTCCTCGAATTAAAGCCATCACCTACATCAAATAAAGACAAGTCAGCAACATTGAATGTAGCACTAATATTGCCATACTCACTAGGTAAATCAATCTTATAGGCATTGTCATTGATTCGCTCGAAGACTTGAAAAGGTCCATCTCCCCTAGGTTGTAACTTAGACTTTCTCTGAACCGGGAACCTCTCTTTGCGCATATGTACCCAAACCCAATCGCCAGGTTCAAATACAATCTTTGTTTTACTCTTGTTGGCTTACGTTGCATATTGCTTACTCTTCCTCTCAATGTTAGCTCGAACTTTAGCATGCAAATCCTTTACATATTCAGCCTTTTGCTTACCATCCAAGTTAACAAACTCATTAGTAGACAAAGGTAAAATATCCAAAGGTGTTAGAAGATTAAAGCCATAAACAATTTCAAAAGGACTATAAGCAGTAGTAGAATGCACAGATCTATTGTAAGCAAACTCAACATGTGGTAAAGCTCTTTCCCAATGTTTCAAATTTTTTGACATAATAGCACGTAGCCATTATAAGCAGTAAAACTATTCATAATTACTATTCATTAAATCTATGAATGTAGCTAAAATATTTGTCAATTTAAATGCATCACCACGAACTCATAATGCCCATAATAAGTCCTACATCCTCTTCTCTTATCCTTAATTAATGTTACTCATATCCCAAATCTATTTGTGGAAAAATATTGAACACCTTATAACTGGTCAAACAGGTAATCTATACGAGCTAATGGGTTTCTATTCTACATTGTTACCTTATTCAACTGTCTACAATCTATGCATAGTCATAGTGATCCATATTTCTTTTTCACAAATAGAACTAGAGCACTCCAAATAAAAGTACTAGGGCATTTAAATCCCTTGTCTAACAAGTCTTGTAAATTTTTTTTTTTCTAGTAACTAGAATAATTCTTTTTTGATGTGGAAATACTGCAACCACGGAGCATACTAAGACTTTTCAAATAAAACCGGCACTTTCAAAACTTTTTGGAAATTTTATATGAGTACTAGGGTAAATCCCATGTTAAAATTCCATACTAATATCTCGGTAACTGGATAGTAATTGTAGTCTGTAAACAGTGCACCAGAAAAGTTCCCAGGAAAGAGAGGTGGGTCACTAATGGACACGCTTAAGTACCAAGTCTTTCCTTGCCAGAGCTTTCCTTAGACATGCACTTTTCACAAATCACAATTTTTTTTTTAAATTCAATCGATATCATTCTATATAGGGATATAGATACTAGTTGGGTTCTAAGGAGTAAATCAATACCAAATTCTCGAATTGCTGTGGCAAGGTTGTGCAAGATTTCTTCCGCATTGTTTGCCAGATTCCGCCTTGGTGGTGCCATTTCCTACTGTGGAAAAAATAAATTTATGCTACTATTGAGGTGATCAAGCCCAATAGTTAGTTTCAAAACAATATTTAACAGCAGTCATAACACCACCTCGGCATATAGATAAGAAACACTAGTAATTTCTTACCTATATGAGTCACTGATCCCCTACACAGCACAACCACAACATACTCAAGACACTATAAGATCGATTCAGATAACCATCCACCCACTGGCCATCTAGGATCGACCTGCTCTGATACCAATTATGTAACAACCTTTTTTTTTTCCTTTATTATTATACAATATTGAGTTCACATACATGTCATTAATCAAAACATACGTATAACATATCAAACAGATAGATATTTACATCTTGTTTATTTTGGTTGACCAATTCCGGAGATACAGGTGCGGGTGGTTGCACCTTCACCGAGATCTGAGCCAACTCGACCACAAACATCTTATTTGATTCTAAAATCTTCCCAACATAAAGTAACTCGATCCAATGTGCACTAAAAGCCAGAGCCTTAGAAACAAAAGCTGCATAAATAATTTTCTGAACATGATATGGAAATATAGTGAGAATTAAATCCCAGTAAGTTCAACAATAAATTATCATCAGTAAAGCTCATCACGTCATGTTCAGCTGTATAAACTACAGAAAATATCTTTGGTCACATGAATGCATTATATCTATGCACATAAGAATCATACTGTAATGATATGTATGACAGGATTAACCATTTTCAAAATATCATATGATGGCCATCAACTTATTCTCATTTCAAGCTACCCCGGTCAGGGTGAGTATCCTCTACTCTCCGGTACGGGCTTTTCTCGCTCCGTCCGACATGGCCCACTTTCTCTTTCTTTTCTCATTATCATGATCATAACCGTTGGTAGGGCGTCCCCTACTGGTGCACCACACGGATTGCCATGTGACCGTGCTTATTTCTTTTCTTTTCACAATGATAGCCAAAAATATGCTTTCAATAACAAGTATGTTCATCAAAATATAACTATTACCATAAATCATTGGTAATCATGCCGTGAACATAACCATTTCAAATATCACTTTATAAAATATTTCCATGTCAAAATTTCATACTTAAGATGGTAAGAAGTTCATACAATGGCAATGGCTATGGCTATACTAGTCATTTATTAAGATTCATCTTCTTTTTTAAATACTAATTTTATTTCTTTATTTTCTTGATGCAGGTTTTCATCCTATCTAACATTCTCTTACTAATCAAAGCATAACTCCCTCAATTTAACTCTGGTGTAGGTGATCTTGGTGTCCATTTCAAGATAAAACAATTATCTAAAACTATTATGTTGAACATTGTAGCGAAAAATTAAGAAACGAAGGTGATATTACTCCCTCAAAGTACAGGATAGTTCCTCTCGGATAGGTTCTGACCTTTACTGACTAATTAGACCATATCTCCCAAATTGGAACTCCAAATTGAGTTATTCCAGTTGGTAAAAATCCATGAGCCATATATCTATAATTGTTATGTTGGCGCGCTATTTTAATTCCCTATATAATATTCCCAGAAATTCAAAAACTAAAGCATTAATAACATACTCTTCCCAGAATAAACATTTTCTGACCTCTGCTTACTAATCGGCTCATATCTGCCTCATATGAACTCCAAATTGCATAATTCCAGTGGGTATATTTCCATGAGACATAGATATATAACTTTCATGTTAACCATTTATTTTAATTCCATACAGATAATTCCCAAAAATTAAAATACAGAAGCTGCCCTAACATATTCTTCCCTGATGAACCATTTTCTGACCTTTGACTACTAATCAGCTCATATATTCCTCATATGGACTCCAAATTGAATGATTCTAGTGTCTAAACATCCATGAAACACATATCTATAATTCTTATGTTAACCATTTATTTTAATTCCATACCGATAATTCCCAGAAATTAAAATACAAAAGCTGTCCTAACATAATCTTCCCTGATGAACCATTTTCTGACCTTGGCTTACTAATCGGACCATATCTACCACATTTGGACTCCAAATGGAATGATTCCAGTGGCTAAAAATCCATGACACACATATATTAAATTCTTATGTTAACCATTTATTTTAATTCCCAACCAATAATTCCCAGAAATTAAATTACCGAAGCTATCCTAACATATTCTTCCCTGATGATTCATTTTCTGACCTTTGACTACTAATCAGACCATAGCTACCTCATATGGACTCCAAATGGAATGATTCCAGTGGGTAAAAATCCGTGACACATATATCTTTAATTCTTATGTTAACCATTTATTTTAATTCCTTATAGAGTGTTCCCAGAAATTAAAATACCGAAGCTTAAAATTCTGTCAACCATAGCCATATCCATGCAGAACTATCTACACCAACCTAAGTATTCAAACATACATCACATGCAAGATCAATATGCAACATGATATAGCAACATCCATGACCAATCATCAAAGTTCTAAGATCAAAATCTCATATAAATATTATGAGTTTCAAAGGTTTTCTTCAAAAAGAAATATTGTTAAACTTACCTGGAGCACTTAGTCTCCTAGACTTCTCCTTCCTCTTTCTTCCTTTCTTCCTCTCCTTTCCTCACACTACCTTGCTTCTATTTTTGCTCTCCCTCACTTGGACGAAATTCTCATGTTGTAAGGGTGGGTTTTCTTATATAGACCACCAAATAATTCACCTTTCATGATCATGGGTCTACCTTATCACAATTAGGATACACTTTGTTGAATTTTTGGAAAACAAACAACTTATGTTCTTGTCTTCCTCTTCCTTAGTCAAGATATGCATAGAAAAAGGAGATTTGTATTTTGAAAATTATGATGATATGTTCTTAAGATATGGGGCAAGATCCCTTTGATTTAGGGATTCATTTCCTTTTTCTTTTGTCTTAATCAAGTATGATAGATTTGCCTTTTTAAGTGGCAAATTTCTAGCCCTTGAATTTTCCTTACTTAACTAAAATTATTTATGTAGGATAATGATGTTTTGTCATAATGCTATGTATTATTACCCACTTGCTAAAGTTATGAATGTAGGATATAGATATTTTTGTCTTAAAGCCTTGTATTATTATGCCACTTGCCAAAATGATGAATGTAGAATCACACCACTTGTCAAATTTTTGTCTTAATGCCATGTCACTTAATCTTAATTACACTAATATTTCATCATTTTAATTTTATTTTTATTTTTATTTTTCCTCTTGGGTTTGGGCTCATTCTTGCCCATTTTCCTTACTTTGGTTAAAATTCTTCCTTTCATAATGGGCTTGGTCACATTTTCATGATTTTTGGGCTATCGGTCCAATTTCTATATCCTAGTCCAAGTCTATGTTTTATTTCTTCCTTGACCTATCCTATTGGCTTGCTAAAAATTCATGTGAAGTAGAAAAACTCTATATGAAGTGTCTATAGGTTAAAGCCCAATTACGGGTGGAGATACTAAACTTAGTAACTTTTGCTCTTAAATTAAGAAAAATTACCCTAATCCGATCTTCTTGAAATTTTAAGACATTTACTTACTTCACAAAAATTTATCTTTCTTTACCTAAGAATTTCACCTTTCTTTAACATGTTTATTTCTAATATTTCCTCTTAGGTTTTCTTTCTTTACCTATTCCATTAATATTAGAACATTTCTATGTATATATGTAAGGTGAAGAATTTCTAAGGAAAATATCTAAAAATTACGGGATGTTACAGAACACGTAGGCACACAAAGTTTATTCCTTTTAAACAAGTAGCCTTCATGTCTATAGAAACCATCAATAGCATGTTTATCACAAGAATTCCAAGCAGATCCAAAATCAACATCATTAGCATACAAGTCTTTAATGTATTCAAAACCAAGCAACTTAGCATGTAAGTGATGGAGATCAAGGTGCTGTCAAAGCTACTATAAACCGTTCCCAAGATCCTTTGCAAGGGATAGACGGTCCAATGACTAGGAGCAGGGCAAAGTGGGCCAAAGAAGCTTTACTGGGCTTGATCTTGGATGTGCAGGCTAAAGAGGAAGTTATTGGGCCAAGTCTAGACATCAAGTGGGCCACACTTTGCAGCCTTGAAGATGGCATTAAAGAGGGCATTCCGAAGGCCCAATAAAGTTTGTTGGATCTTGAAGATAACTAGCTCAAATCTGCATTGATTTAAAGATGTATTATGGGCTTTAGTTTAAATGTTTTGTTTTGGGTATTATTAGCATTTGGGCCCATTCTTTATGCAGCCCAAATAGTAGTTTAATTATGGGTTTGTTTTTTTATTAGCTTAGTTGGGCCAAATAACTAATGTTATTTGGGCCATATTTTTTTAGAAGTCCAATTAGGAGTTTAAGGCCTTTTGGCTTTCCTACTAGGGTTAGGTTTGATTGTCTATTTAAGAGTTCTTTAAGTTCATGTAAAAAACAGATTTTGATGATTAATAAAGATTGAGTTTTCTCCTAAAGTGAGAGCTTCCCTTAGTTCTTGGGCAAAGAACTGAATCCGATCTTATCGAGGCAACTCGTGGCGATCAAACATCCATTGAATTTTCAAGACGATCCTTGCTTTCGCCAAACACTCTGTTTCTTCGTTTAGAGGAACACATCATTTGGTATCAGAGCTTTGACTCCTTGAGATTTGGTTGGTGTCCTATCTTTTCTTTTCTATTTTTTAGAGTCTTTTTTCTTCTTCTACCTTTCTTTAGGTCAAATTAGAGTTCTAGTTCTAGTTCTAGTTAATGTTCTTCTAGTTCTTTTAGAAAAAAAAATAGAGTTATAGTTCTAGTCAATTTTCTTTTCCTACTTATATTCTAACTCCTAGTCCTAGTCAATTTAGTTTCTTCTTCCAAAAAAATTTGAATTTCAAAAAAAAGAGTCCTATTCCTATTTCAATTTGGTTTCTTGTTCAAAAATTCAAAATTCAAAAAAAAAATCAGATTCTTATTCCTAGTTGAATTTGGTCTCTTTTGCAAAAAAAAAAAAACAAATTCGCTCAAAAAAAAGAAAGAAAGAGGTGAGCTGAAAGTTCAATAAAAAAAAAGAGAAGGAAGAGAAATTCATTAAAAAAAAGCAAAAAAAAAATAGCATTCTAATATTAGTATCCCTCATATTTGTCAAATTCAGTTCTTTGAGTGATCATCGTCTAAAAATTTTATTCTTATCATTCTTATTTCACTTGTTTGTTTTGATAAGTTTGTTGATCAGGTTCTTGTTTAAGAACTTTAAGGGAAAGAGAGTAAATTGAGTGCAAACACGTGAGGTTTGTGAGACAAGTATGAGCACTAAAATAAATCAACCTAAAGTTGATCTTAAATTTTACATGAAGGCGGTTCAGGAGCAATTTAAGTTGATACATATGAAGTTAGACAATTTTGAGTCATTATCCAAACCTAAGCCTTCCAAACAGTTTGGCTTTGGTGAGGAAGAAAGAGGGCGTATGGAAAGTAAGCATTCTAGTGATTCTAGTGAGGATGACATGCCACTAATGGAGGATTGTAATAATGTGGAGATTAGTAAGCTAGTGAATAGAGAAGTATTGGTTATTAGACGTGCTCTTAATATGCAGCCTAATGATGATACTGATGATGACCAATGTGAGCAAATCTTCCAAACCAGGTGCCATGTGAATAACAAGGTATGTAGCTTGATTATTGATAGTGGGAGTTGCACTAATGTAGCTAGTACCTTGATGATTGATAAATTGGGTCTACCCACATTGAAACATCCTAAGCCATATAGGCTAAGATGGTTGAATGATAGTAGAGAAATATGGGTGACAAATCAGGTTTTGGTATCTTTTTCTATTGGTAACTACAAAGATGAGGTGCTTTGTGATGTAGTACCAATGCATGCTGGACACTTGTTGTTGGGACGTCCATGGCATTTTGATAGAAGGGTTAATTATGATGGATACAAGAATCGATATATATTGACCATGCATAATCGAACTTTTGTTCTAACACCCCTAAAGCTAGTTGAGGCTTTTGCTGATCAAGTGAGGATTACAAAAGAGTGTAAGTTGAGAGAAACAAAAGAAAAAGAGGAAAAAGAGAATATGGCCAAAACTGAGAGTGGGAGGAAAGAAAGAATGGCCAAAACTGAGAGTGAGAGGAAAGAAAGAAAGGCTGAAAGATGTGAGCAAGAAAAAGAGAAGAAAGATTGTATGGCCAAAATTGAGAGTGAGAGAAAAGAGAGAGATGTTGAGGTATGTGAGCAAAATAAGAAAGAGAGTAAGGTCAAAATTGAGATATGTGAACAGAAAAAGAAAGAGAATTGTGAGCCAGAGAAAGAGGAAAATAAAAGAGTGAGTGTTTTTACATTAAAAAGTGAGGTGAAGAGTGCTTTGGTATGCAAGCCAAACCTCCTTGTGCTAATGTACAAGGATATTTATTTTACTAACACTCATAATCTTTCTTTGCCTAGTGTGGTTGTGTCTTTGATACAGGGATTCACAACACTGAAATATCCTACTTATGATAAGGAGTTATATGCATTGATGAGGACTTGGCAAATTTGGCAGCATTATCTATGGCCGAGAGAATTCATTATTCATTTAGATTATAAAAGTCCGAAATTCTTGAAGTCTCAAGGTAAGTTGCATAAGAGGCATACTATGTGATTAAAATTCATTGAGACATTTCCATATGTGATTAAATATAAAATTGGAAGGGAAAATGTGGTAGCTAATGCATTGTCTAGAAGATATGCGTTATTGACATTTTTTCATGCTAAGTTGCTTGGGTTTGAATACATTAAAGACTTGTATGCTAATGATGTTGATTTTGGATCTGTTTGGAATTCTTATGATAAGCGTGTTATTGATGGTTTCTATAGACATAGAGGCTACTTGTTTAAAAAGAATAAACTTGGTGTGCCTAAGTGTTCTATGTGTGCCTTATTAAATAAGGAGAGTCATGGTGGAGGTATAATGGGGCATTTTGGAGTGACTAAAACTTTAGAAATTCTGCATGAATATTTTTATTGGCCTCGCATGAAACATGATGTCATTTCGTTTTGTTCTATGTCCGTGGCATGTAAACAAGCTAAGTCTAAGGTTTTCCCACATAGTCTTTATATTCGATTACCACATGTTGAGTTTGCTTACAATAGATCTGTGCATTCTACTACTGCTTATAGTCCGTTTGAATGTGTTTTTGGCTTTAATCCTCTAACATCTTTGGATATTTTACCTTTGTCTACTAATGAGTTTGTTAACTTGGATGGTAAGCAAAAGGCTGAATATGTAAAGGATTTGCATGCTAAAGTTCGAGCTAACATTGAGAGGAAGAATAAGCAATATGCAACGCAAGCCAACAAGAGCCGAACAAAAATTGTATTTGAACCTGGTGATTGGGTTTGGGTACATATGCGCAAAGAGAGGTTCCCGGTTCAGAGAAAGTCTAAGTTACATCCTAGGGGAGATGGACCTTTTCAAGTCTTGGAGCGAATCAATGACAATGCCTATAAGATTGATTTACCTAGTGAGTATGGCAATATTAGTGCTACATTCAATGTTGCTGACTTGTCTTTATTTGATGTAGGTGATGGTTTTGATTCGAGGACGAATCCTTTCGAGGAGGGAGGGAATGATGGAGATCAAGGTGCTGTCAAAGCTACTATAAACCGTTCCCAAGATCCTTTGCAAGGGATAGACGGTCCAATGACTAGGAGCAGGGCAAAGCGAGCCAAAGAAGCTTTACTGGGCTTGATCTTGGATGTGCAGGCTAAAGAGGAAGTTATTGGGCCAAGTCTAGACATCAAGTGGGCCACACTTTGCAGCCTTGAAGATGGCATTAAAGAGGGCATTCTGAAGGCCCAATAAAGTTTGTTGGATCTTGAAGATAACTAGCTCAAATCTGCATTGATTTAAAGATGTATTATGGGCTTTAGTTTAAATGTTTTGTTTTGGGTATTATTAGCATTTGGGCCCATTCTTTATGCAGCCCAAATAGTAGTTTAATTATGGGTTTGTTTTTTTATTAGCTTAGTTGGGCCAAATAACTAATGTTATTTGGGCCATATTTTTTTAGAAGTCCAATTAGGAGTTTAAGGCCTTTTGGCTTTCCTACTAGGGTTAGGTTTGATTGTCTATTTAAGAGTTCTTTAAGTTCATGTAAAAAATAGATTTTGATGATTAATAAAGATTGAGTTTTCTCCTAAAGTGAGAGCTTCCCTTAGTTCTTGGGCAAAGAACTGAATCCGATCTTATCGAGGCAACTCGTGGTGATCAAACATCCATTGAATTTTCAAGACGATCCTTGCTTTCGCCAAACACTCCGTTTCTTCGTTTAGAGGAACGCATCAGTAAGAATGTCAACAATGCATATCTTCTAGACAATGCATCAGCTACCACATTTTCCTTTCCAGTTTTATACTTAATCACATAAGGAAATGTCTCAATCAATTCTAACCACTTTGCATGCCTCTTATGCAATTTACCTTGAGACTTCAAAAATTTCAAGCTCTCATGATCTGAATGGATAATGAACTCTCTTGGCCATAGATAATGTTGCCAGGTTTGCAAAGTCCTCACCAATGCGTATAACTCCTTATCATAAGTAGGATAGTTCAGTGCTGCCCCATTTAACTTCTCACTGAAGTATGCAATTGGTTTAGAATCCTGCATCAAAACAACACCTATACCAACTCCAGAAGCATCACGTTCAATTTCAAAAGCTTTATCAAAGTTAGGTAATGACAGCAAGGGTGCATTAGTTAGAAGATTCTTTAAAGTGTTAAATGACTTCTCATGCAAATCATCCCATTTAAAGACAACATTCTTTTTAACAAGTTCATTTAGGGGTGCAACAATAGTACTGAAATTCTTTACAAACCGCCTATAGAAACTTGCTAAACCATGGAAACTCCTAACTTCATTAGCATTCCTAGGTGTAGGCCAATCTCGGATTGCCTTAACCTTGTCCTCATCCACACGAATTCCATGAGAATTAACAACAAAACCAAGGAACACTACTGAATCAGAACAGAATGTGCACTTTTTCATGTTAGCATACAATTTATGCTCCTTAAGCACATCAAAAACAGCACGTAAATGCAATACATGTTCATCAAGATTTTGACTATACACTAAAATATCATCAAAGTAAACTACTACAAACTTTCCAATGAAAGCACGTAAGACATGGTTCATTAATCTCATAAAGGTACTGGGTGCATTAGTCAAGCCAAAGGGCATTACTAACCACTCATATAAACCATATTTAGTCTTAAAAGCAGTTTTCCACTCATCTCTCTCTTTCATACGAATTTGATAGTAGCCATTCTTTAAATCAATTTTAGTAAAAACACTAGAACCATACAACTCATCAAGCATGTCATCTAATCTAGGAATTGGATGCCTATACTTTACAGTGATTTTGTTAATGGCTCTGCAATCTACGCACATGCGCCAAGTACCATCCTTTTTAGGCACAAGAATAACAGGTACTAAACATGGACTAAGACTCTCCCTCACGAATCCTTTCTGAACTAGGTCATCTACTTGCCTTTGAATTTCCTTCGTCTCCTCAGGATTAGCTCGGTAGGTAGGTCGATTAGGGATGGATGATCTAGGGACAAAGTCTATCTGGTGCTCAATGCCTCTCAAAGGTGGTAGTCCATGTGGAATCTCCTCAGGAAAAACATTAGTGAATTCCTGTAACAAAGACACAACCATACTAGGCAAAGATAGGTTAGGAGTGTTAGTAAAATAAATATCCTTGTACATGAGCACAAGGAGGTTTGGCTTGCATACCAAAGCACTCTTCACCTCACTTTTTAGTGCAAAAGCACTCACTCTTTTATTTTTCTCTTTCTCTGGCTTACAACTCTCTTTCTTTTTCTGCTCACATGTCTCAACCTCTCTCTATTTTCTCTCACTCTCAATTTTCACCTTACTCTCTTTCTTCTCTTTTTCTAGTGTTTCTCTCAACTTACACTCTTTTGTAATTCTCACTTGATCAGCAAAAGCCTCAGCTGGCTTTAGGGGTGTTAGAATAAAGGTTCTCTTATGTATGGTTAATGTATATTGATTCTTGTAGCCATCATAATTAACCCTTCTATCAAATTGCCATGGACGTCCCAACAACAAGTGTCCAGCATGCATTGGTACTACATCACAAAGCACTTCATCTTTGTAGTTACCAATAGAAAAAGATATGCAAACCTGATTGGTCACCCATACATCTCCCCTATCATTCAACCATCTTAGCCTATATGGCTTAGGATGTTTCAATGTGGGTAGAACCAATTTATCAACCATCAAGGTACTAGCTACATTAGTGCAACTCCCACTATCAATAATCAAGCTACATACCTTGTTATTCACGTGGCACCTGGTCTGGAATATGTGCTCACGTTGTTCATCATCAACATCATCATTAGGTTGCATATTAAGAGCACGTCGAGTAACTAATACTTCTCCATGCACTGGTTCTCCAATCTCCATGTCACTGTAATCCTCCAATGGTGGCATCTCATCATCACTTGAATGCTCACTCTACATGCCTCAATCATCAAGAAGAACAATGGCTCTCTTGTTAGGACACTGTGATGCAATATGCCCCAACCCGTGACATCTAAAACATTTTGTATCTCGTGCTCTAAAGGAAGTAGAAGTATCATTCTTAGCCTTGGGATTAGGGGCTGTAATTGAATTCCTCCCCTTGCTCTCTTCCTTCGGCCTAGTAGCAGCCTTAGGGTTATCTTGCCAATTCGGCTTCCATGGAGTTTTAGGAATTGAGCCAAATTTAGAAGATGTTCTAACCTTTAACTGCTTTTCAACTTTAATTGCTTTATGCAGTAAATCCTTCATCTCTACATAATGGTGCATATCTACTACATCTGCAATTTCTTTCCTCAAACCACCTATAAACCTTGCCATTGTAGCCTCTCTATCCTCTTCAATATTAGCTTTTATCATGGCCATCTCCATCTCATTGTAGTAATCCTCTACACTCATAGATCCTTGATGCAGATTTTGTAATTTTCTGAACAAGTCTCTATAGTAATGGCTAAGAACAAACCGTTTTCTCATCACAACCTTCATCTCTTCCCATGACCGAATAGGTCTCTCACCACTTCTCCGCCTATTAATTGCTAATTGATCCCACCAAATACTAGCATAGTCAGTAAACTCCACAGCAGCTAGCTTCACCTTTTTCTCCTCAGTATAATCATGACACTCAAACATATGTTCTACCTTCCTCTCCCACTCTAAGTAAAGTTCAGGGTCACCCTTACCTTGGAATGTAGGAATAGTCATTTTTATGTTTCCTAAGCCACTATCACGCCTAGGAGCTATCCTCCTTTCCTTTCTTGACTCGAATGCTTCACTATCTGAATATTCCCCTTCTCCCTCATCAAACCCAAACTGTTTGGTAAGCTTAGGTTGGGCTGGTGAATCAAGGTTATCCAGCCTCATATTTAGCAACTTAAACTGATCTTGAACTACTTTCATAAAGAGTTTAAGGTCAATTTCAGGTTGATCTCTTTCACTACTCATGTTTGTCTCACAAACCTCACGTGTTTTGCACTCAATTTCACTCTCTTTCTCTTAAAGCTCTTAAACAAGAACTTGATCAACAAACTTATCTAAGAAAACAAGTGAATTAAAAAGAATAAATTTTCAGACAATGACAACCCTAGGAACTGAATTTTGAAAAATATGCGGGATACTAATATCAGTATGCTGTTTTTTTTTAACGAATTTCTCTTCCTTTTTTTTTTCAGTTCACCTCTTTTTTTTTTTAGCGAATTTCCCTTTTTTTTGACGATTTTTTTTTAAGAAGAGACCAAATTCAACTAGGACTAAGAATCTGATTTTTTTTTTTTGAATTTTGAATTTTTTGAACAAGAAACCAAATTGAAATAGCAATAGGAATCACTTTTTTTTTTGGAAATTCAAATTTTTGGAAGAAGAAACTAAGTTGACTAGGACTAGGAATTAGAATATAAGTAGGAAAAGAAAATTGACTAGAACTAGAACTCTTTTTTTTTTTAAAGGACTAGAAGAACAATAACTAGAACTAGAACTAGAACTCTAATTTGACTTAAAGAAAGGTAGAAGAAGAAGAAAGACTCTAGAAAATAGAAAAGAAAAGATAGGACACCAACCAAATCTCAAGGAGCCAAAGCTCTGATACCAAATGATGCATTCCTCTATAAGAAGAAACGGAGTGTTTGGTGAAAGCAAGGATCGTCTTGAAAATTCAATGGATGTTTGATCGCCACGAGTTGCCTCGATAAGATCGGATTCAGTTCTTTACCCAAGAACTAAGGGAAACTCTCACTTTAGGAGAAAACTCAATATTTTTTAATCATCAAAATCTGTTTTTTACATGAACTTAAAGAACTCTTAAATAGAAAATCAAACCTAACCCTAGTAGGAAAGCCAAAAGGCCTTAAACTCCTAATTGGACTTTTAAAAAAATATGGCCCAAATAACATTAGTTATTTGGCCCAACTAAGCTAATAAAAAAACAAACCCATAATTAAACTACTATTTGGGCTGCATAAAGAATGGGCCCAAATGCTAATAATACTCAAAACAAAACATTTAAACTAAAGCCCATAATACATCTTTAAATCAATGCAGATTTGAGCTAGTTATCTTCAAGATCCAATAAACTTTATTGGGACTCTGAACTGCCCTCTTCAAGGATGCAAAGTGTGGCCCACTTGATATATTGACTTGGCCCAATAATTTCCTCTTTAGCCTGCACATCCAAGATCAAGCCCAGTAAAGCTTCCTTGGCCCGCTTCGCCCTGCTCCTAGTCATTGGACCGCCTATCCCTTGCAAAGGATCTTGGGAACGGTTTATAGTAGCTTTGACAGCACCTTGATCTCCATCATTGTGTCGTTGGAAACAAGCACTCCTTAGAAATTCTATAAAGTTCGTTCTGCGAGAATCCGACTTTTCGGCGATGGAATCATGCCGTCGAGAAACCCTACGGGCCATTTTTTTGCATACGGATGTCGGAGACGAAAATACGAAAAACTCGTGTCGTTGGAAACAAGCACGCCTTAGAAACTCTATAAAGTTTGTTTTGCGAGATTCTGACTTTTCGGGGAAGGAATCGTGCCGTCGAGAAACCCTACGGGCCATTTTCGTGCATACAGATGTCGGAGATGAAAATACAAAAAATTTGTGTCGTTGGAAACAAGCACTCCTTAGAAATTCTATAAAGTTCGTTCCGCGAGAATCTGACTTTCCGACGATAGAATCGTGCCGTCGAGAAACCCTACGGGACATTTTTTTGCATACGGATGTCGGAGACGAAAATACGAAAAACTCGTGTTGTTGGAAACAAGCATGCCTTAGAAACTCTATAAAGTTCGTTTCGCGAGATTCCGACTTTTCGGGGATGGAATCGTTCCGTCGAGAAACCCTACGGGCCATTTTCGTGCATCTGGATGACGGAGACGAAAATTCGAACAACTCGTGTCGTTGGAAAGAAGAACTCCTTGGAAACTCTAGAAACTATGATTTGTGAGAGTCTGACTGTCCCGCGATTTAATCGTGCCGTCCAGAAACCTTACGGTCTATTTTCGTGCATACGGATGACGGGGACGAAAATATGAAAAAGTCGTGTTGTTGGAAGGAAGAACGGATAATAAACTCAATAAAGTTCGTTTCGCGAGATTCTGACTTTCCGCCGATGGAATCATGCCGTCGAGAAACCCTACGGGCCAGTTTCGTGCATATGGATGTCGGAGACGAAAATACGAAAAATTCGTGCCGTTGGAAACAAGCACTACTTAGAAACTCTATAAAGTTCGTTTCGCGAGATTCTGACTTTTCGGGGATGGAATCGTGCCGTCGAGAAACCCTACGGGCTATTTTCGTGCATCTGGATGTCGGAGACGAAAATTCGAAAACGTCGTGTCGTTGCAAAGCAGAACTCCTTGGAAACTCTAGAAACTACGTTTCGTGAGATTCTGACCGTCCCGCGATTTAACCGTGCCGTCCAGAAGCCCTACGGTCTATTTTCGTGCATACGGATGACGGGGACAAAAATACGAAAAAGTCGTGTCGTTGAAAGGAAGAACGGATAATAAACTCTATAAAGTTCGTTTCGCGAGATTTCGACTTTCCGGCTATGGAATCGTGCCGTCGAGAAAACCTACGGGCTATTTTCGTGCATCCCGATGTCAGAGACGAAAATTCGTAAAAGTCGTGTCGTTGGAAAGAACAACTCCTTGGAAACTCTAGAAACTTTGTTTCGTGGGATTTTGACTGTCCGGCGATTTAATCGTGCCATTTAGAAGCCCTACGTTCTATTTTCTTGCAAACGGATGACGTAGACAAAAATATGAAAAAGTCGTGTCGTTGAAAGGAAGAACGGATAATAAACTCTATAAAGTTCGTTTCGCGAGATTCTGACTTTCCGGCGATGGAATCGTGCCGTCGAGAAACCCTACGGGCCATTTTCGTGCATATGGATGTTAATGACAAAAATACGAAAAATTCGTGTCGTTGGAAACCAGCACTCCTTAGAAACTCTATATAGTTCGTTTTGCGAGATTTTGACTTTTTCGGGGATGGAATCGTGCCGTCGAGAAACCGTACGGGCCATTTTCGTGCATCTAGATGTCGGAGACAAAAATTCGAAAAAGTCATGTCTTTGGAAAGAAGAACTCCTTGGAAACTCTAGAAACTACGTTTCGTGAGATTCTGACTGTCCCGTGATTTAATCGTGCCGTCCAGAAGCCCTATGGTCTATTTTCGTGCATACGGATGATGGGGACAAAAATACGAAAAAGTCGTGTCGTTGGAAAGAAGAACACCTTGGAAGCTCTAGAAACTTCGTTTCGTGAGATTTTGACAGTCCGGCGATTTAATCTTGCCGTCCAGAAGCCCTACGTTCTATTTTCTTGCATACAGATGACGGAGACAAAAATACGAAAAAGTCGTGTCGTTGAAAGGAAGAACGGATAATAAACTCTATAAAGTTCATTTCGCGAGATTTCGACTTTCCGGCGATGGAATCGTGCCGTCGAGAAAACCTACGGGCCATTTTCGTGCATCCCGATGTCGGAGACGAAAATTCATAAAAGTCGTGTCGTTGGAAAGAACAACTCCTTGAAAACTCTAGAAACTTTGTTTCGTGGGATTTTGACTGTCCGGTGATTTAATCGTGCCGTCGAGAAACCCTGCGGGCCATATTTGTGCATCCGGATTTCAGAGACGAACATTCGAAATAGTCGTGTCGGTGGAAAGAAGAACTCCTTGGAAATTCTAGAAACTTCGTTTCGTGAGATTTTCACTGTCCGGCGATTTAATCGTGCCGTCCAGAATCCCTACGTTCTATTTTCTTGCATACGGATGACGGGGGAAAAAATACGAAAAAGTCAGGTCGTTGAAAGGAAGAACGGATAATAAACTCTATAAAGTTCGTTTCGCGAGATTTTGACTTTCCGGCGATGGAATCGTTCCGTCGAGAAACCCTACGGGCCATTTTCGTGCATACGGATGTTAATGACGAAAATACGAAAAATTCGTGTTGTTGGAAACAAGCACTCCTTAGAAACTCTATATAGTTCGTTTCGCGAGATTTTGACTATTCTGGGATGGAATCTTGCCGTCGAGAAACCGTACGGGCCATTTTCGTGCATCTGGATGTCGGAGACGAAAATTCGAAAAAGTCATGTCATTGGAAAGAACTCCTTGGAAACTCTAGAAACTACGTTTCGTGAGATTCTGACTGTCCCGCGATTTAATCGTGCTGTCCAGAAGCCCTATGGTCTATTTTCGTGCATACGGATGATGGGGACAAAAATACGAAAAAGTCGTGTCGTTGGAAAGAAGAACTCCTTGGAAACTCTAGAAACTTCGTTTCGTGAGATTTTGACAGTCCGGCGATTTAATCTTGCTGTCCAGAAGCCCTACGTTCTATTTTCTTGCATACGGATGACGGGGACAAAAATACGAAAAAGTCGTGTCGTTGAAAGGAAGAACGGATAATAAAGTCTATAAAGTTCGTTTCGCGAGATTTCGACCTTTCGGCCATGGAATCGTGCCGTCGAGAAACCCTACGGGCCATTTTCGTGCATAGGGATGTCGGAGACGAAAATACGAAAAATTTGTGTCGTTGGAAATAGGCACTCCTTAGAAATTCTATAAAGTTCGTTTCGCGAAATTCCGACTTTTCGGGGATAGAATCGTGCCGTCGAGAAACCCTACGGTCCATTTTCGTGCATCTGGATGTCGGAGACGAAAATTCGTAAAAGTCGTGTCGTTGGAAACAACAACTCCTTGGAAACTCTAGAAACTTCGTTTCGTGAGATTTTGATAGTCCGGCGATTTAATCGTGCCGTCCAGAAGCCCTACGTTCTATTTTCTTGCATACGGATGACGGAGACAAAAATACGAAAAATTCGTGTCGTTGAAAGGAAGAACGGATAATAAACTCTATAAAGTTCATTTCGCGAGATTTCGACTTTCCGGCGATGGAATCGTGCCGTCGAGAAAACCTACGGGCCATTTTCGTGCATCCCGATGTCGGAGACGAAAATTCATAAAAGTCGTGTCGTTGGAAAGAACAACTCCTTGGAAACTCTAGAAACTTTGTTTCGTGGGATCTTGACTGTCTGGTGATTTAACCGTGCCGTTTAGAAGCCCTACGTTCTATTTTCTTGCGTACGGATGACGGAGACAAAAATACGAAAAAGTCGTGTCGTTGAAAGGAAGAACGGATAATAAACTCTATAAAGTTCGTTTCGCGAGATTCCGACTTTCCGGCGATGGAATCGTGCCGTCGAGAAACCTTACGGGCCATTTTTGTGCATACGGATGTTAGTGACGAAAATACAAAAAATTCGTGTCGTTGGAAACAAGCACTCCTTAGAAACTCTATAAAGTTTGTTTCGCGAGATTTTAACTTTTCGGGGATGGAGTCGTGCCGTCGAGAAACCCTACGGGACAATTTTCGTGCATCTGGATGTCGGAGACGATAATTCGAAAAAGTCGTGTCGTTGGAAAGAATAATTCCTTGAAAACTCAAGAAACTTCGCTTCGTGAGATTCTGACTGTCCGGCGATTTAATCGTGCCGTCCAGAAGCCCTTCGTTCTATTTTCGTGCATATGGATGACGGGGACAAAAATACGAAATAGTTGTGTCGATGAAAGAAGGAACGGAAAATAAACTCTATAAAGTTCGTTTCGCGAGATTCCGAATTTCCGGCGATGGAATCGTGCCGTCGAGAAACCCTACGGGCCATATTTGTGCATCCGGATTTCAGAGACGAAAATTCGAAATAGTCGTGTCGGTGGAAAGAAGAACTCCTTAGAAATTCTAGAAACTTCGTTTCGTGAGATTCTGACTGTCCGGCGATTTAATCGTGCCGTCTAGAATCCCTACGTTCTATTTTCTTGCATACGGATGACGGGGAAAAAAATACGAAAAAGTCGTGTCGTTGAAAGGAAGAACGGATAATAAACTCTATAAAGTTCGTTTCGCGAGATTCTGACTTTCCGGCGATGGAATCGTGCCGTCGAGAAACCTTACGGGCCATTTTCTTGCATACGGATGTCGTAGACGAAAATACGAAAAATTTGTGTCGTTGGAAACAAGCACTCCTTAGAAATTCTATAAAGTTCGTTCCGCGAGAATCTGACTTTCCGGCGATGGAATCGTGCCGTCGAGAAACCCTACGGGCCATTTTTTTGCCTGCGGATGTCGGAGACGAAAATTCGAAAAACTCGTGTCGTTGGAAACAAGCACGCCTTAGAAACTCTATAAAGTTCGTTTCGTGAGATTCCGACTTTTCGGGGATGGAATTGTGCCATCGAGAAACCCTACGGGCCATTTTCGTGGATCTGGATGTCGGAGACGAAAATTCAAAAAAGTCGTGTCGTTGCAAAGAAGAACTCCTTGGAAACTCTAGAAACTACGTTTCCTGAGATTCTGACTGTCCCGCAATTTAATCGTGCCGTCCAGAAGCCCTACGGTCTACTTTTGTGCATACGGAGGACGGGGACAAAAATACGAAAAAGTCGTGTCGTTGAAAGGAAGAACGGATAATAAACTCTATAAAGTTCGTTTCGCGAGATTTCGACTTTCCGGCGATGGAATCGTGCCGTCGAGAAAACCTACGGGCCATTTTCGTGCATCCCGATGTCGGAGACAGAAATTCGTAAAAGTCGTGTCGTTGGAAAGAACATCTCCTTGGAAACTCTAGAAACTTTGTTTCGTGGGATTTTGACTGTCCGGCGATTTAATCGTGCCGTTTAGAAGCCCTACGTTCTATTTTCTTGCATACGGATGACGTAGACAACAATACGAAAAAGTCGTGTCGTTGAAAGGAAGAACGGATAATAAACTCTATAAAGTTCGTTTCGCGAGATTCCGACTTTCCGGCGATGGAATCGTGCCGTCGAGAAACCCTACGGGCCATTTTCGTGCATACGGATGTTAATGACGCAAATACGAAAAATTCGTGTCGTTGGAAACAAGCACTCCTTAGAAACTCTATATAGTTCGTTTCGCGAGATTTTGACTTTTCAGGGATGGAATCGTGCCGTCGAGAAACCGTACGGGCTATTTTCGTGCATCTGGATGTCGGAGACGAAAATTCGAAAAAGTCGTGTCGTTGGAAAGAAGAACTCCTTGGAAACTCTAGAAACTACGTTTCGTGAGATTCTGACTGTCCCGCGATTTAATCGTGCCGTCCAGAAGCCCTATGGTCTATTTTCGTGCGTACGGATGATGTAACAACTCCATTTATGTAAATTTTTTTTTTTTAAATACCATGAAGTTATTACCTCGTTACAACTTAACTCAATATAACATTTATTTAATTTATACAATACTGAGTTTCCATACACACTATTATTTTACAAACTACACACCATTATTTTACAAACATTTGTACAAAGATACATATTAGTTCTAATCATCTATATCGACTACTTCCGGGGACACTGGTTCGGATGGCACGTCCACCGGAATCTCAGTTACATCTACGACAGTTACATCAGAAATAACTGGAAGTTGCCCAAGGTAGGGCACCTCGATCCAACGTACAGAGATAATAAGTGTCATAGAGAATATCTGCATATTTATTCTTTTGAACATGATATGGAAATATAGTGAGAATTAAATCCCAGTAAGTTCAACAATAAATCATAATTTACCATCAATATAGTTCATCACGTCATGTTCAGCTGTATAAACTACAGAAAATATCTTTAGGTCACATGAATGCACTTTATCATGCACATGAAAATTATACAGTTATGACATGTATGGCATGAATAACTATTTTTCAAATTTCATATGATGGCTATCCACTTATTCTTACTTCAAGCTACCCCGGTCAGGGTGAGTATTCTCTACTTTTCGGTACGGGCTTATCTCGCTCCGTCCGACATGGCACACTTTCTCTTTCTTTTCTTATTAACATGATCATAACCGTTGGTAGGGCGTCCCCTACTGGTGCACCACACGGATTGCCATGTGACCGTGCTCATTTCTTTTCTTTTCACAATGATAGCCAAAAATATGCTTTCAATAACAAGTATGTTCATCAAAATATAACTATTACCATAAATCATTGGTAATCATGCCATGAACATAACCATTTAAAATATCACTTTATAAAACATTTCCATGTCAAAATTCCATACTAATACCTTGGTAACTGGATAGTAATTGTAGTCTGTAAACAGCGCACCAGAAAAGTTCCCAGGAAAGAGAGGTGGGTCACTAATGGACACGCTTAAGTACCATGTCTTTCCTTGCCAGAGCTTTCCTTAGACATGCACTTTTCACTAATCACAATTTTGTTTTCCAGTAACTAGAATAATTCTTTTCTGATGTGAAAATACTGCAACCACGGAGCATACTAAGATTTTTCAAATAAAACCGGCACCTTCAAAACTTCTTGTAAATTTATATGAGTACTAGGGTAAATTCCATGTTAAAAATTACACACTTAAAATGGTAGTAAGTTCATGCAATGGCAATGGCTATGGCTATACTAGTCATTTGTTAAGATTCATCTTCTTTTTAAAATACTAATTTTATTTCTTTATTTTCTTGATGCAGGTTTTCATCCTATCTAACCTTCTCTTACTAATCAGAGCATAACTCCCTCAATTTAACTCTGATGTAGGTGATCTTAGTGTCAATTTCAAGATAAAACAATTATCTAAAACTATTATGTTGAACATTGTAGCAAAATATTAAGAAATCAAGGTGATATTACTCCCTAAATGTACAGATTATTTCTTCTCGTGTAAGTTCTGACCTTTACTGACTAATTAGACCATATCTCCCAAATTTGAACTCCAAATTGAGTTATTCCAGTTGGTAAAAATCCATGAGCCCTATATCTATAATTGTTATCTTGGCGTACGATTTTAACTCCCTACAGAATATTTTCCAGAAATTCAAAAACTAAAGCTTTAATAACATATTCTGAATAAACATTTTCTGACCTCTGCTTACTAATCAGCTTATATCTACCTCAAATGGACTTCCAATTGAATGATTCCAGTGCCTAAAAATCCATGACACATTTATCTTTAATTCTTATGTTAATAATTTATTTTAATTCCTTACAGATACTTCCTTACAGATAATTTATTTTAAAAATCCAGTGCCTAATGACCCATTTTCTGACCTTTGTCTACTAATCGGCTCATATCTCCCTCATATGGACTCCAAATTGAATGATTCCAGTGGATAAAAATCCATGACATACATATATGTAATTCTTATGTTAACCATTTATTTTAATTCCCTACCAATAATTCCCAGAAATTAAATTACCGAAGCTATCCTAACATATTCTTCCCTGATGATTCATTTTCTGACCTTTGACTACTAATCAGACCATAGCTACCTCATATGGACTCCAAAGGGAATGATTCC
Organism: Gleditsia sinensis; assembly: GCA_037074535.1. Classification (NCBI taxonomy): domain Eukaryota; kingdom Viridiplantae; phylum Streptophyta; class Magnoliopsida; order Fabales; family Fabaceae; genus Gleditsia; species Gleditsia sinensis. The sequence goes on along the minus strand of CM073470.1, from coordinate 63,700,509 downwards.
AGTGGCTAAAAATCCATGACACATTTATCTTTAATTCTTATGTTAACCATTTATTTTAATTCCCTACCAATAATTCCCAGAAATTAAATTACCGAAGCTATCCTAACATATTCTTCCCTGATGATTCATTTTCTGACCTTTGACTACTAATCAGACCATAGCTACCTCATATGGACTCCAAATGGAATGATTCCAGTGGCTAAAAATCCATCACACATTTATCTTTAATTCTTATGTTAACCATTTATTTTAATTCCTTATAGATTGTTCCCAGAAATTAAAATACCGAAGCTTAAAATTCTGCCACCCATAGCCATAACCATGCAGAACTATCTACACCAACCTAAGTATTCAAACATACATTGTAACATCCCGTAATTTTTAGATATTTTCCTTAGAAATTCTTCACCTTACATATATGCATAGAAATGTTCTAATATTAATGGAATAGGTAAAGATAGAAAACCTAAGAGGAAATATTAGAAATAAACATGCTAAAGAAAGGTGAAATTCTTAGGTAAAGAAAGATAAATTTTTGTGAAGTAAGTAAAGGTCTTAAAATTTCAAGAAGATCGGATTAGGGTAATTTTTCTTAATTTAAGAGCAAAAGTTACTAAGTTTAGTATCTCCACCCGTAATTGGGCTTTAACCTATGGACACTTCATATAGAGTTTTTCTACTTCACATGAATTTTTAGCAAGCCAATAGGATAGCCCAAGAAAGAAATAAAACATAGACTTGGACTAGGATATAGAAATTGGACCGGTAGCCCAAAAATCATCAAAATGTGACCAAGCCCATTATGAAAGGTAGAATTTTAACCAAAGTAAAGAAAATGGGCAAGAATGAGCCCAAATCCAAGAGGAAAAATAAAATAAAAATAAAATTAAAGTGATAAAATAATGGTGTAATCAAGATTAGGTGACATGGCATTAAGACAAAAAAAAAATTAGCAAGTGGTATGATTCTACATTCATCATTTTGGCAAGTGGCATAATAATACAAGGCTTTAGGACAAAAACATCTATATCCTACATTCATAATCTTAGCAAGTGGGTAATAATACATAGCATTATGACAAAACATCATTATCCTACACAAATAATTTTAGTTAAGTAAGGGAAATTCAAGGGCTAGAAATTTGCCACTTAAAAAGGCAAATCTATCATACTTGATTAAGACAAAAGAAAAAGGAAATGAATCCCTAAATCAAAGGGATCTTGTCCCATATCTTAAGAACATATCATCATAATTTTCAAAATACAAATCTCCTTTTCCTATGCATATCTTGACTAAGGAAGAGAAAGACAAGAACATAAGTTGTTTGTTTTCCAAAAATTCAACAAAGTGTATCCTAATTGTGATAAGGTAGACCCATGATCATGAAAGGTGAATTATTTGGTGGTCTATATAAGAAAACCCACCCTTACAACATTATAATTTCGTCCAAGTGAGGGAGAGCAAAAATAGAAGCAAGGTAGTGGGAGGAAAGGAGAGGAAGAAAGGAAGAAAGAGGAAGGAGAAGTCTAGGAGACTAAGTGCTCCAGGTAAGTTTAACAATATTTCTTTTTGAAGAAAACCTTTGAAACTCATAATAATTATATGAGATTTTGATCTTAGAACTTTGATGATTGGTCATGGATGTTGCTATATCAAGTTACATATTGATCTTGCATGAGATGTATGTTTGAATACTTAGGTTGGTGTAGATAGTTCTGCATGCGTATGGCTATGGTTGGCAGAATTTTAAGCTTCGGTATTTTAATTTCTGGGAACAATCTATAAGGAATTAAAATAAATGGTTAACATAAGAATTAAAGATATATGTGTCACGGATTTTTAGCCACTGGAATCATTCAATTTGGAGTCCATATAAGGAAGATATGAGCTGATTAGTAGTCAAAGGTCAGAAAATGGTTCATCAGGGAAGAATATGTTAGGACAGCTTCTGTATTTTAATTTCTGGGAATTAGCTGTATGGAATTAAAATAAATGGTTAACATAAGAATTATAGCTCTGTGTGTTATGGATTTTTAGGCACTGGAATCATTCAATTTGAAGTCCATATGAGGTAGATATGAGCCGATTAGTAAGCAGAGGTCAGAAAATGTTTATTCAGGGAAGAGTATGTTATTAAAGCTTTAGTTTTTGAATTTCTGGGAATATTCTATAGGGAGTTAAAATAGCGCGCCAACATAACAATTATAGATATAGGACTCATGGATTTTTACCAACTGGAATAACTCAATTTAGAGTTCAAATTTAGGAGATATGGTTTAATTAGTCAGTAAAGGTCAGAACCTACATGAGAAGAAATAACCTGTACATTTAGGGAGTAATATCACCTTGATTTCTTAATATTTCGCTACAATGTTCAACATAATAGTTTTAGATAATTGTTTTATCTTGAAATTGACACTAAGATCACCTACATCAGAGTTCAATTGAGGGAGTTATGCTCTGATTAGTAAGAGAAGGTTAGATAGGATGAAAACCTGCATCAAGAAAATAAAGAAATAAAATTAGTATTTAAAAAAGAAGATGAATCTTAATAAATGACTAGTATAGCCATTGCCATTGCCATTGCATGAACTTACTACCATTTTAAGTGTGTAATTTTTAACATGGAATTTACCCTAGTACTCATATAAAATTTCCAAGAAGTTTTGAAAGTGCCAGTTTTATTTGAAAAATCTTAGTATGCTCCGTGGTTGCAGTATTTCCACATCAGAAAAGAATTATTCCTAGTTACTAGAAAACAAAATTGTGATTTGTGAAAAGTGCATGTCTAAGGAAAGCTCTGGCAAGGAAAGACATGGTACTTAAGCGTGTCCATTAGTGACCCACCTCTCTTTCCTGGGAACTTTTCTGGTGCGCTGTTTACAGACTACAATTACTATCCAGTTACCAAGGTATTAGTGTGGAATTTTGACATGGAAATGTTTTATAAAGTAATTTTTGAAATGGTTATGGTCATGGCATGATTACCAATGATTTATGGTAATAGTTATATTTTGATGAACATACTTGTTATTGAAAGCATATTTTTGGCTATCATTGTGAAAAGAAATGAGCACGGTCACATGGCATTCCGTGTGGTGCACCAGTAGGGGACGCCCTACCAACGGTTATGATCATGATAATGAGAAAAGAAAGAGAAAGTGGGCCATGTTGGACGGAGCGAGAAAAGCCCGTACCGGAGAGTAGAGGATACTCACCCTGACCGGGGTAGCTTGAAATGAGAATAAGTTGATGGCCATCATATGATATTTTGAAAATAGTTAATCATGTCATACATATCATTACAATATGATTCTTATGTGCATAGATGTAATGCATTCATGTGACCAAAGATATTTTCTGTAGTTTATACAGCTGAACATGATGTGATGAGCTTTACTGATGATAATTTATTGTTGAACTTACTGGGATTTAATTCTCACTATATTTCCATATCATGTTCAGAAAATTATTTATGCAGCTTTTGTTTCTAAGGCTCTGGCTTTTAGTTCACATTGGATCGAGTTACTTTATGTTGGGCAGATTTCAGAATCAAATAAGATGTTTATGGTCGAGTTGGCTCAGATCTCGGTGAAGGTGCAACCACCCGCACCTGTATCTTCGGAATTGGTCAACCAAAATAAACAAGATGTAAATATCTATGTGTTTGATATGTTATACATATGTTTTGATTAATGACATGTATGTGAACTCAATATTGTATAAAAAAAAAAGAGGTTGTTACATAATTGGTATCAGAGCAGGTCGATCCTAGATGGCCAGTGGGTGGATGGTTATCTGAATCGATCTTATAGTGTCTTGAGTATGTTGTGGTTGTGCTGTGTAGGGGATCAGTGACTCATATAGGTAAGAAATTACTAGTGTTTCTTATCTATATGCCGAGGTGGTGTTATGACTGCTGTTAAATTTTTTTTAAACTAACTATTGGGCTTGATCACCTCAATAGTAATTTATTTTTCCCACAGTAGGAAATGGCACCACCAAGGCAGAATCCGGTAAACAATGCGGTGGAAATCTTACACAACCTTGCCACAGCAATTCAAGAATTTGGTATTGATTTACTCCTTAGAACCCAACTAGTATCTATATCCCTATATAGAATGATATCGATTGAATTTAAAAAAAAAAATTAGTTACAAAACTTGTTAGACAAGGGATTTAAATGCCCTAGTACTATTATTTGGAGTGCTCTAGTTCTATCTATGAAAAAGAAAGATGGATCACTATGACTATGCATAGATTATAGACAGTTGAATAAGGTGACAATGTAGAATAGAAACCCATTAGGTCGTATAGATTACCTGTTTGACCAGTTATAAGGTGTTCAATATTTTTCCACAAATAAATTTAGGATATGAGTAACATTAATTAGGGATAAGAGAAGAGGATGTAGGACTTATTATGGGCATTATGAGTTCTTGGTGATGCATTTAAATTGACAAATCTTTAGCTGTATTCATAGATTTAATGAATAGTAATTAGGTCATCCCTGGAACAATTTGTTATTATATATATGGATGATATACTAGAATATTTCAAAAGTTCAGAGGATCATAAGCAACATTCAAAGATAGTTTTACCAACTCTAAAGGAGTATGGTTGGTAAATATGGTATACAAGTAGAGTCTAAGAAAGTAAAAGTAGTACAATAATAGCTACGTTTTACTACATTTAAAGATGAAGATCCAAATCCAATTTACGCTTCCTGCGGTTATCTGCCGTCCATTCTATTGGAATAATAGTTAGATCAGGTACATGAACATAGGCTTGTAAAGCATCAATCAACTCCTCAGCATTTGAAGCTGAGATGAGAATTTGTCGTGCTGAGTGTGAGATAAACCTCTGTTCCACAACTTGATCTAGAAAAGATAACAAACCATCAAAGAAGTGATTAACATTTAACAAACCTATCGGTTTGTGATGCATATTCAGTTGTGCCCAAGAGACTATTTGGAAAATCTCCTCTAGAGTACCAAAACCACCTGGTAAGGCAATGAAGGCGTCAGCATTGCTCATCATTCTAGCCATGCGTTCATGCATGGAAACTACCCTATATTCTTCCCCAACTGTCTTCCCTATGTTGCTGGATGTAGCTAGAGCTGTAGGAATAATACCTAGAACTTGGCATCCCCCTTCATGTGCAGCTGTAGCCACACACCCCATTAACCCACAGTTACCTCCACCATACACTAAATGAATTTTTCTCTTAGCCAGCACCATACCCAGATTTTGTGCTGCTTTAACATACTCCTCATCTTTTCCAGGACTGGAACCACAAAAGACAGATATTTCGAAACTGACGGAATGCGGTTCCCTCCATAATTTCTATCACCTTAACTTTGAGTATAGACAAAGATACTAATGTAAGTATTTATAGAACTCAGAGAAGGGCATATTTATAATAGCTATGCGAATAGGCCGGGTATTATTAGAACAACTATGTGAGTGATTGGTGGATATCAGCAAAATTAAAGGTAAAAAAAAAAAATTTCAAAAATGACAGCAAGCATGTATATGTACAGTAGTTATGACCGTGACCCATATTAAGCACATAAAAAGCATAAGATAAGATATCACCAGAAATCTATCTTTTTCTTGTTGACTTTGATGAAGCATTGATGTCTTGATTCTTGTAGAAAAGTTATAGGTGATAGCCGTCATTAAAAAAAAATGCAATCAAATGATTTATTTTGTATTCTCAATGTTTTTGCCAGTCGACTATCAGTATTATTAAGTCGACTAGCTATTTTGAGAAATTTTAATTTGGACTGGTTAATTTACAGTTGATTGATTACATCTATTTTGAAGCAATCAACTGTATCCTACCAGTTAACTACATATTCTTTGATTTTCACAGACTTTTATAAGCTCAGAAATGTTTCTTTTTCCATGTGATATCTTTCCACCGAATACCAATAGATTTAAAGTAGATTCTGACCCATATATTCAAAATTTGCGGCCACCGATTTTTGCTGAAATCATAGATATATTTTGTTTACAGATTTTCAAGAATTACGGCCACCGATTTTAATATTTTTCAATGCTTTGTCGAAATTTTTGACTTTCGCTTTTGGCACCATTCTCTATTATGCTTTTCGTCTGTTTCACTCATTAACGGTTGGCATTAAATGCAAGGTTATTTTCCCTCATTACAATGAAAGATAATTTCTTTTCTTTGAAACTCGATTATTATGGTGTCTAAGTTGTTAGTAGGTTAAAGTAATGAAAAGTTTGAAAAGAATGGATGGATGATGGTCTTATGGTGTTTTGACGAATGAAATCAAGAGAATTAGTGGTGTTGAAGATCTTGAGGAATAAAATATAGGAAGTAGGATTTAAATTAGTCTTTGAACTCTTAATTTGGAAATATAGAGAATATTCTGAGAACCATGTCCGAAAGTACTGTAAGTGATCAAGATATTTGTGTTAAAGGATTATATCATGCTAAATTGAGTCTAGTATCGAGGATTTAAATTATGTTGGAATTCAGAATTCATGTATGCGTAATTGTTAGGAAAAATCTTCTTGAAATGATTGGGTGAATTAAATGGGATTGACATAAGTTAGATTGAGGTGCTTTTGGAGATGATAAAAGAAATAATTGAAACTTTTGACAAAGAGTTTAATGGTGTTAATAAGTTGGTATATAATTACTGTGATGAGGTAAGTTGGAATTATTAGACATGTATCAATGGTACATAAATGTTATTAAAGGTTTGAAGGATTTAGTGCAATGTATGTTTAACATATTGATTAAAGGATTTGAGGATAAAAATAGATGATAGATTAAGACAATGATATTCAGGGGATGATATTGATATATGAAAAAAAAAATGACTTGATAGAAGTATAGAATAAGAAAAGATAGTTACCCAATATGAAGGTGAATATGTTCCTTATGTGTGTGTTTTCTTATATCGACCCATAGATATATCCATGCGGGTTAGAGGATATAAATTGAAGAACTTATGAGTGAAAGAAATTCTTATGGTTAAGTTATAAGGCAAAATCACTCAAGTGAATAGACATATTAAAAAGTAAAGATGTCATACAGAAAAGATATCTCTAATTATTTAGGTAATAAGCTTGGTAACTCTGAATAATGCCTTAATTTCATTCCCTACATGTGGTAGGATGGATTGAAATTTGGGGACCGAATTTCTAAAGGGGGGAAGAATGTAACATCCCGTAATTTTTAGATATTTTCCTTAGAAATTCTTCACCTTACATATATGCATAGAAATGTTCTAATATTAATGGAATAGGTAAAGATAGAAAACCTAAGAGGAAATATTAGAAATAAACATGCTAAAGAAAGGTGAAATTCTTAGGTAAAGAAAGATAAATTTTTGTGAAGTAAGTAAAGGTCTTAAAATTTCAAGAAGATCGGATTAGGGTAATTTTTCTTAATTTAAGAGCAAAAGTTACTAAGTTTAGTATCTCCACCCGTAATTGGGCTTTAACCTATGGACACTTCATATAGAGTTTTTCTACTTCACATGAATTTTTAGCAAGCCAATAGGATAGCCCAAGAAAGAAATAAAACATAGACTTGGACTAGGATATAGAAATTGGACCGGTAGCCCAAAAATCATCAAAATGTGACCAAGCCCATTATGAAAGGTAGAATTTTAACCAAAGTAAAGAAAATGGGCAAGAATGAGCCCAAATCCAAGAGGAAAAATAAAATAAAAATAAAATTAAAGTGATAAAATAATGGTGTAATCAAGATTAGGTGACATGGCATTAAGACAAAAAAAAAATTAGCAAGTGGTATGATTCTACATTCATCATTTTGGCAAGTGGCATAATAATACAAGGCTTTAGGACAAAAACATCTATATCCTACATTCATAATCTTAGCAAGTGGGTAATAATACATAGCATTATGACAAAACATCATTATCCTACACAAATAATTTTAGTTAAGTAAGGGAAATTCAAGGGCTAGAAATTTGCCACTTAAAAAGGCAAATCTATCATACTTGATTAAGACAAAAGAAAAAGGAAATGAATCCCTAAATCAAAGGGATCTTGTCCCATATCTTAAGAACATATCATCATAATTTTCAAAATACAAATCTCCTTTTCCTATGCATATCTTGACTAAGGAAGAGAAAGACAAGAACATAAGTTGTTTGTTTTCCAAAAATTCAACAAAGTGTATCCTAATTGTGATAAGGTAGACCCATGATCATGAAAGGTGAATTATTTGGTGGTCTATATAAGAAAACCCACCCTTACAACATTATAATTTCGTCCAAGTGAGGGAGAGCAAAAATAGAAGCAAGGTAGTGGGAGGAAAGGAGAGGAAGAAAGGAAGAAAGAGGAAGGAGAAGTCTAGGAGACTAAGTGCTCCAGGTAAGTTTAACAATATTTCTTTTTGAAGAAAACCTTTGAAACTCATAATAATTATATGAGATTTTGATCTTAGAACTTTGATGATTGGTCATGGATGTTGCTATATCAAGTTACATATTGATCTTGCATGAGATGTATGTTTGAATACTTAGGTTGGTGTAGATAGTTCTGCATGCGTATGGCTATGGTTGGCAGAATTTTAAGCTTCGGTATTTTAATTTCTGGGAACAATCTATAAGGAATTAAAATAAATGGTTAACATAAGAATTAAAGATATATGTGTCACGGATTTTTAGCCACTGGAATCATTCAATTTGGAGTCCATATAAGGAAGATATGAGCTGATTAGTAGTCAAAGGTCAGAAAATGGTTCATCAGGGAAGAATATGTTAGGACAGCTTCTGTATTTTAATTTCTGGGAATTAGCTGTATGGAATTAAAATAAATGGTTAACATAAGAATTATAGCTCTGTGTGTTATGGATTTTTAGGCACTGGAATCATTCAATTTGAAGTCCATATGAGGTAGATATGAGCCGATTAGTAAGCAGAGGTCAGAAAATGTTTATTCAGGGAAGAGTATGTTATTAAAGCTTTAGTTTTTGAATTTCTGGGAATATTCTATAGGGAGTTAAAATAGCGCGCCAACATAACAATTATAGATATAGGACTCATGGATTTTTACCAACTGGAATAACTCAATTTAGAGTTCAAATTTAGGAGATATGGTTTAATTAGTCAGTAAAGGTCAGAACCTACATGAGAAGAAATAACCTGTACATTTAGGGAGTAATATCACCTTGATTTCTTAATATTTCGCTACAATGTTCAACATAATAGTTTTAGATAATTGTTTTATCTTGAAATTGACACTAAGATCACCTACATCAGAGTTCAATTGAGGGAGTTATGCTCTGATTAGTAAGAGAAGGTTAGATAGGATGAAAACCTGCATCAAGAAAATAAAGAAATAAAATTAGTATTTAAAAAAGAAGATGAATCTTAATAAATGACTAGTATAGCCATTGCCATTGCCATTGCATGAACTTACTACCATTTTAAGTGTGTAATTTTTAACATGGAATTTACCCTAGTACTCATATAAAATTTCCAAGAAGTTTTGAAAGTGCCAGTTTTATTTGAAAAATCTTAGTATGCTCCGTGGTTGCAGTATTTCCACATCAGAAAAGAATTATTCCTAGTTACTAGAAAACAAAATTGTGATTTGTGAAAAGTGCATGTCTAAGGAAAGCTCTGGCAAGGAAAGACATGGTACTTAAGCGTGTCCATTAGTGACCCACCTCTCTTTCCTGGGAACTTTTCTGGTGCGCTGTTTACAGACTACAATTACTATCCAGTTACCAAGGTATTAGTGTGGAATTTTGACATGGAAATGTTTTATAAAGTAATTTTTGAAATGGTTATGTTCATGGCATGATTACCAATGATTTATGGTAATAGTTATATTTTGATGAACATACTTGTTATTGAAAGCATATTTTTGGCTATCATTGTGAAAAGAAATGAGCACGGTCACATGGCATTCCGTGTGGTGCACCAGTAGGGGACGCCCTACCAACGGTTATGATCATGATAATGAGAAAAGAAAGAGAAAGTGGGCCATGTTGGACGGAGCGAGAAAAGCCCGTACCGGAGAGTAGAGGATACTCACCCTGACCGGGGTAGCTTGAAATGAGAATAAGTTGATGGCCATCATATGATATTTTGAAAATAGTTAATCATGTCATACATATCATTACAATATGATTCTTATGTGCATAGATGTAATGCATTCATGTGACCAAAGATATTTTCTGTAGTTTATACAGCTGAACATGATGTGATGAGCTTTACTGATGATAATTTATTGTTGAACTTACTGGGATTTAATTCTCACTATATTTCCATATCATGTTCAGAAAATTATTTATGCAGCTTTTGTTTCTAAGGCTCTGGCTTTTAGTTCACATTGGATCGAGTTACTTTATGTTGGGCAGATTTCAGAATCAAATAAGATGTTTGTGGTCGAGTTGGCTCAGATCTCGGTGAAGGTGCAACCACCCGCACCTGTATCTTCGGAATTGGTCAACCAAAATAAACAAGATGTAAATATCTATGTGTTTGATATGTTATACATATGTTTTGATTAATGACATGTATGTGAACTCAATATTGTATAAAAAAAAAAGAGGTTGTTACATACATCACATGCAAGATCAATATGTAACATGATATAGCAACATCATGACCAATCATAAAAGTTCTAAGATCAAAATCTCATACAAATATTATAAGTTTCAAAAGTTTTCTTCAAAAAGAAATATTGTTAAACTTACTTGGAGCACTTAGTCTTCTAGACTTCTCCTTCCTCTTTCTTCCTTTCTTCCTCTCCTTTCCTCACTCTACCTTGCTTCTATTTTTTTCTCTCCCTCACTTGGACGAAATTCTAATGTTGTAAGGGTGGGTTTTCTTATATAGACCACCAAATAATTCACCTTTCATGATCATGGGTCTACCTTATCACAATTAGGATACACTTTGTTGAATTTTTGGAAAACAAACAACTTATGTTCTTGTCTTCCTCTTCCTTAGTCAAGATATGCATAGGAAAAGGAGATTTGTATTTTGAAAATTATGATAATATGTTCTTAAGATATGGGACAAGGTCCCTTTGATTTAGGGATTCATTTCCATTTTCTTTTGTCTTAAACAAGTATGATAGGTTTGCCTTTTTAGGTGGCAAATTTCTAGCCCTTGAATCTTCATTATTTGGTTGATATTATTTGTGTGGGCTATGAATGTTTTGTCCTAATACCATGTATTATCATACCACTTGCTAAAATTATGAGTGTAGGATATAGATGTTTTTGTCCTAAAGCCTTGTATTATCCTGCCACTTACTTAAGTGATGAATGTAGAATCACACCACTTGCTAAATTTTTTGTCTTAATGCCATGTAACCTAATCTTTATTCTTATTATTATATCATCATCTAATTTATTTTATTTTAGTTTTCCTATTGGATTTGGGCTTATTCCTACCCATTATGGGCTTGTCCTACCCATTTTCTTTGCTTTGGATAAAATTCTTCCTTTCTTGGTGGGCTTGGTCACATTTTCATAATTTTTGGGCTATTTGTGAAATTACTATATCCTAGTCCAAGTCTATGTTTAATTTCTTGTTTAGGTTATCCAATGGGCTTGCTAGACACTTATGTGAAGTGGAAAAACTCTATATGAAGTGTCCATAGGTAAAAGCCCAATGTATGGGTAAAGATTTTAAACTTAGTAACTATAGTTCTTGAATTAGGAAAAATTAGCCTAATTCAATGTTCTTTGAAATTTTAAGACCTTTACTTGTTTCTAAAAATTTATCTTCCTTATCCAAGAATTTTGCATCTCTTTAGTATGTTATTTCTAATTTCTTTCCTATTAGATTTTCCTTCTTTATTTGTTCTCTTAATGTTAGAAACATTTTCTATGCATATACCTAAGGTGAAGAATTTCTAAGGATTATATTTCCTTAGATATCTAAAATATTGTCTAATAAATTTTATTTCCTTAATTAAATTTTTTATGTACCTTTATCAATAAAAGAAACGAAATTAAGGATGTTACAGATGACGGAGACAAAAATACGAAAAAGTCGTGTCGTTGGAAAGAAGAACTCCTTGGAAACTCTAGAAACTTCGTTTCGTGAGATTTTGACAGTCCGGCGATTTAATCGTGCCGTCCAGAAGCCCTACGTTCTATTTTCCTGCATATGGATGACGGGGACAAAAATACGAAAAAGTCGTGTTGTTGAAAGGAAGAACGAACAATAAACTCTATAAAGTTCGTTCCGCGAGAATCCGACTTTCCGGCGATGGAATCGTGCCGTCGAGAAACCCTACGGGCCATTTTTGTGCATACGGATGTCGGAGATGAAAATACGAAAAACTCGTGTCGTTGGAAACAAGCACGCCATCTGGATGTCGGAGACGCAAATTCGTAAAAGTCGTGTCGTTGGAAAGAACAACAACTTGGAAACTCTATAAACTTTGTTTCGTGAGATTTTGACAGTTCTACGATTTAATCGTGCCGTCCAGAAGCCCTACGTTCTATTTTCTTGCATACGGAAGACGAAGACAAAAATACGAAAAAGTCGTGTCGTTGAAAGGAAGAATGGATAATAAACTCTGTAAAGTTCGTTTCGCAAGATTTCGACTTTCCGGCCAAGGAATCGTGCCGTCGAGAAACCCTACGGGCCATTTTCGTGCATACGGATGTCGGAGGCGAAAATACGAAAAATTTGTGTCGATGGAAACAAGCACTCCTGAGAAATTCTATAAAGTTTGTTCCGCGAGAATCCGACTTTCCGGCGATGGAATCGTGCCGTCGAGAAACCCTACGGGCCATTTTTGTGCATACGGATCTCGAAGACGAAAATACGAAAAACTCGTGTTGTTGGAAACAAGCACGCGTTAGAAACACTATAAAGTTCGTTTCGTGAGATTCCGATTTTTCGGCGATGGAATCGTTCCGTCGAGAAACCCTACGGGCCATTTTCGTGCATCTGGATATCCGAGACGAAAATTCGAAAAAGTAGTGTCGTTGGAAAGAAGAACTCCTTGGAAACTCTAGAAACTACGTTTCGTGAGATTCTGACTGTCCCGAGATTTAATCGTGCCGTCCAGAAGCCTTACGGTCTATTTTCGTGCATACGGATGACGGGGACGAAAATACGAAAAAGTCGTCTCGTTGGAAGGAAGAACGGATAATAAACTCAATAAAGTTTGTTTCCCGAGATTCCGACTTTCCGGCGATGGAATCATGTCGTCGAGAAACCCTACGGGCCATTTTTGTGCATACAGATGTCGGAGACGAAAATACGAAAAATTTGTGTTGTTGGAAACAAGCACTCCTTAGAAACTCTATAAAGTTCGTTTCGCGAGATTCCGACTTTTCGGGGACGGAATAGTGCCGTCGAGAAACCCTTCGGGCCATTTTCGTGCATCCCGATGTCGGAGACGAAAATTCGTAAAAGTCGTGTCGTTGGAAAGAACAACTCCTTGGAAACTCTAGAAACATCGTTTCGTGAGATTCTGACTGTCCGGCGATTTAATCGTGCCGTCCAGAAGCCCTACGTTCTATTTTCTTGCATACGGATGACGGAGACAAAAATACGAAAAAGTCGTGTCGTTAAAAGGAAGAACGGATAATAAACTCTATAAAGTTTGTTTCGCGAGATTTCGACTTTCCGGCGATGGAATCGTGCCGTCGAGAAACCCTACGGGTCATTTTCGTGCATCCCGATGTCGGAGACGAAAATTTGTAAAAGTCGTTCCGTGGAAAGAACAACTCCTTGGAAACTCTAGAAACTTCGTTTCGTGAGATTTTGACAGTCTGGCGATTTAATCGTGCCGTCCAGAAGCCCTACGTTCTATTTTCTTGCATACGGATGACGGAGACAAAAATACGAAAAAGCCGTGTCGTTGAAAGGAAGAACGGATAATAAACTCTGTAAAGTTCGTTTCGTGAGATTTCGACTGTCCGGCCATGGAATCGTGCCGTCGAGAAGCCCTACGGTCTATTTTCGTGCATACGGATGACGGGGGCAAAAATACGAAAAAGTCGTGTCGTTGGAAAGAAGAACTCATTGGAAACTCTAGAAACTTCGTTTCATGAGATTTTGACAGTCCGGCGATTTAATCGTGCCGTCCAGAAGCCCTACGTTCTATTTTCTTGCATACGGATGACGCGGACAAAAATACGGAAAAGTCCTGTCGTTGAAAGGAAAAACGGATAATAAACTCTATAAAGTTCTTTCGCGAGATTTCGACCTTCCGGCCATGGAATCGTGCCGTCGAGAACCCCTACGGGCCACTTTCGTTCATACGGATGTCGGAGATGAAAATACGAAAAATTCGTGTCGTTGGAAACAAGCACGCCTTAGAAACTCTATAAAGTCGTGTCGTTGGAAAGAAGAACTCCTTGGAAACTCAAAAAACTTCGTTTCGTGAGATTCTGACTGTCCCGCGATTTAATCGTAACGTCCAGAAGCCTTACGTTCTATTTTCTTGCATACGGATGACGGAGGCAAAATTACGAAAAATTCGTGTCGTTGAAACGAAGAACGGATAATAAACTCTATAAAGTTCATTTCCCGACATTTCGACTTTCTGGCGATGGAATCGTGCCGTCAAGAAAACCTACGGGCCATTTTCGTGCATCCCGATGTCGGAGACGAAAATTCGTAAAAGTCGTCTCGTTGGAAAGAACAACTCGTTGGAAACTCTAGAAACTTCGTTTCGTGAGACTTTGACTGTCCGGCGATTTAATCGTGCCTTTCAGAAGCCCTACGTTCAATTTTCTTGCATACGGATGACGGAGAAAAAAATACGAAAAATTCGTGTCGTTGAAAGGAAGAACGGATAATAAACCTTATAAAGTTCGTTTCACGAGATTCCGAGTTTCCGGCGATGGAATCGTGCCGTAGAGAAACCCTACAGGCCATTTTCGTGCATACAGATGTCGGAGATGAAAATACGAAAAATTCGTGTCGTTGGAAACATGCACTCCCTAGAAACCCTATAAAGTTTGTTTAGCAAGATTTTGACTTTTCGGGGATGGAATCGTGCCGTCGAGAAACCCTACGGGCCATTTTCGTGCATCTGGATGTCGGAGACGAAAATTCGAAAAAGTCGTGTCATTGGTTAGAATAACTCCTTGGAAACTCTAGAAACTTCGTTTCCTGAGATTTTGACTGTCCGGCGATTTAATCGTACTGTCCAGAAGCCCTACATTCTATTTTCGTGCATACAGATGACGGGGACAAAAATACCAAATAGTTGTCTCGTTGAAAGGAGGAACGGATAATAAACTCTATAAAGTTCGTTTCGCGAGATTTTGAATTTCCGGCCATGGAATCGTGCCGTCGAGAAACCCTACGGGCCT
Source organism: Gleditsia sinensis (assembly GCA_037074535.1). Classification (NCBI taxonomy): domain Eukaryota; kingdom Viridiplantae; phylum Streptophyta; class Magnoliopsida; order Fabales; family Fabaceae; genus Gleditsia; species Gleditsia sinensis. The sequence goes on along the minus strand of CM073470.1, from coordinate 63,685,193 downwards.
TATTTGTGCATCCGGATTTCAGACGCGAAAATTTGAAATAGTTGTGTCGTTGGAAAGAAGAACTCCTTGGAAATTCTAGAAACTTCGTTTGGTGAGATTGTGACTGTAAGACGATTTAATCATGCCGTTCAGAAGCCCTACGTTCTATTTTCTTGCATACGGATGACGGGGACAAAAATACGAAAAAGTCATGTCGTTGAAAGGAAGAACGGATAATAAACTCTATAAAGTTCGTTTCGCGAGATTTCGACTTTCCGGCCATCGAATCGTGCCATCGAGAAACCCTACGGGCCATTTTCGTGCATACGGATGCCAGAGACGAAAATACAAAAAATTTGTGTCGATGGAAACAAGCACTCCTGAGAAATTCTATAAAGTTCGTTCCGCGAGAATCCGACTTTCCGGCGATGGAATCGTGCCGTCGAGAAACCTTACAGGCCATTTTTGTGCATACGGATATCGGAGACAAAAATACGAAAAACTCGTGTTGTTGGAAACAAGAACGCCTTAGAAACTCTATAAAGTTCGTTTCGCCAGATTCCGATTTTTCGGCGATGGAATCGTGCCGTCGAGAAACCCTACGGGCCATTTTCGTGCATCTGGATGTCCGAGACGAAAATTCGAAAAAGTATTGTCGTTGGAAAGAAGAACTCCTTGGAAACTCTAGAAACTACGTTTCGTGAGATTCTGACTGTCCCGCGATTTAATCGTGCCGTCAAGAAGACTTACGGTCTATTTTCGTGCATACGGATGACGGGGACGAAAATACGAAAAAGTCGTGTCGTTGGAAGGAAGAACGGATAATAAACTTAATAAAGTTTGTTTCGCGAGATTCCGACTTTCCGGCGATAGAATCATGCCGTCGAGAAACCCTACGGGCCATTTTCGTGCATTCGGATGTCGGAGACGAAAATACGAAAAATTCGTGTCGTTCGAAACAAGCACTCCTTAGAAACTCTATAAAGTTCGTTTCGCGAGATTCTGACTTTTCGGGGATGGAATCGTGCCGTCGAGAAACCCTATGGGCCATTTTCGTGCATCTGGATGTCGGAGACGAAAACTCGAAAAAGTCGTGTCGTTGCAAAGAAGAACTCCTTGGAAACTCTAGAAACTACGTTTCATGAGATTCTGACTGTCCCGCGATTTAATCGTAACGTCCAGAAGCCCAACGGTCTATTTTCGTGCATACAAATTACGGGGACAAAAATATGAAAAAGTCGTGTCGTTGAAAAGAAGAACGCATAATAAACTCTATAAAGTTCGTTTCGCGAGATTTCGACTTTCCGGCCATGGAATCGTGCCGTCGAGAAACCCTACGGGCCATTTTCGTGCATCCCGATGTCGGAGACGAAAATTCGTAAAAGTCGTGTCGTTGGAAAGAACAACTCCTTGGAAACTCTAGAAACTTCGTTTCTTAAGATTTTGACTGTCTGGCGATTTAATCGTGCTGTCCAGAAACCCTACGTTCTATTTTCGTGCATACAGATGACGGGGACAAAAATACCAAATAGTTGTGTCGTTGAAAGGAGGAACGGATAATAAACTCTGTAAAGTTCGTTTCGCGAGATTTCGAATTTCCGGCGATGGAATCGTGCCGTCGAGAAACCCTATGGGCCATATTTGTGCATCCGGATTTTAGAGGCGAAAATTCGAAATAGTCGTGTCGTTGGAAAGAAGAACTCCTTGGAAACTCTAGAAACTTCGTTTTGTGAGATTTTAACAGTCCGGCGATTTAATCATGCTGTTCAGAAGCCCTACGTTCTATTTTCTTGCATACGGATGACGGGGACAAAAATAAGAAAAAGTCATGTCGGTTAAAGGAAGAACGGATAATAAACTCTATAAAGTTCGTTTCGCGAGATTTCGACTTTCCGGCCATCGAATCGTGCCGTTGAGAAACCCTACGGGCCATTTTCGTGCATACGAATGTCGGAGACGAAAATACGAAAAATTTGTGTCGATGGAAACAAGCACTCCTGAGAATTTCTATAAAGTTCGTTCCGCGAGAATCCGACTTTCCGGCGATGGAATCGTGCCGTTGAGAAACCCTACGAGCCATTTTTGTGCATACGGATATCGGAGACGAAAATACGAAAAATTTGTGTCGATGGAAACAAGCACTCCTGAGAAATTCTATAAAGTTCGTTCCGCGAGAATCCGACTTTCCGGCAATGGAATCGTGCCGTCGAGACACCCTACGGGCCATTTTCATGCATCTGGATGTCCGAGACGAAAATTCGAAAAAGTATTGTCGTTGGAAAGAAGAACTCCTTGGAAACTCTAGAAACTACGTTTCGTGAGATTCTGACTGTCCCGCGATTTATTTATGCCGTCCAAAAGACTTACGGTCTATTTTCGTGCATACAGATGATGGGGACGAAAATACGAAAAAGTCATGTTAATGGAAGGAAGAACGAATAATAAACTCAATAAAGTTTGTTTCGCGAGATTCCGACTTTCCGGCTATACAAACATGCTGTCGAGAAACCCTACGGGCCATTTTCGTTCATACAGATTTCGGAGATGAAAATACGAAAAATTCGTGTCGTTGGAAACAAGAACTCCTTAGAAACTCTATAAAGTTCGTTTCGCGAGATTCCGACTTTTCGGGGATGGAATCGTGCCGTCGAGAAACCCTACGGGCCATTTTCGTGCATCTGGATGTCGGAGACGAAAACTCGAAAAAGTCGTGTCGTTGCAAAGAAGAACTCCTTGGAAACTCTAGAAACTACGTTTTGTGAGATTCTGACAGTCCCGCGATTTAATCGTAACGTCGAGAATCCCTACGGTCTATTTTTGTGCATACGGATGACGGGGACAAAAATACGAAAAAGTCGTGTCGTTGAAAGGAAGAACGGATAATAAACTCTATAAAGTTCGTTTCGCGAGATTTCGACTTTCCGGCCATGTAATCGTGCCGTCGAGAAACCCTACGGGCCATTTTCGTGCATGCCGATGTCGTAGACGAAAATTCGTAAAAGTCATGTCGTTGGAAAGAACAATTCCTTGGAAACTCTAGAAACTTCGTTTCGTGACAATTTGACAATCCGGCGATTTAATCGTGCCGTCCAGAAGCCCTACGTTGTATTTTCTTGCATACGGATGACGGAGACAAAAATGCGAAAAAGTCGTGTCGTTGAAAGGAAGAACGGATAATAAACTCTATAAAGTTCGTTTCGCGAGATTCTGACTTTTCGGGGACGGAATCGTTCCGTCGAGAAACCATAGGGGCCATTTTCGTGCATAGAGATGTGGGAGATGAAAATACGAAAAATTCGTGTCGTTGGAAACTAGCAGTCCTTAGAAACTCTATAAAGTTCGTTTCGCGAGATTTTGACTTTTCGGGGATGGAATCGTGCCGTCGAGAAACCCTTCGGGCCATTTTCGTCCATCTGGATGTCAGAGATGAAAACTCGAAAAAGTCGTGTCGTTGCAAAGAAGACCTCCTTGAAAACTCTAGAAACTACGTTTCGTGAGATTCTGACTGTCCCGCGATTTAATCGTGCCGTCCAGAAGCCTTACGGTCTATTTTCTTGCTTACGGATGACGGGGACGAAAATACGAAAAAGTCGTGTCGTTCGAAGGAAGAACGGATAATAAACTCAATAAAGTTCGTTTCGCGAGATTTCGACTTTTCGGCGATGGAATCATGCCGTCGAGAAACCCTGCGGGCCATTTTCGTGCATACGGATGTCGGAGACGAAAATACGAAAAATTCGTGTCGATGGAAACAAGCACTCCTTAGAAACTCTATAAAGTTTGTTTCGCGAGATTCTGACTTTTCGGGGATGGAATCGTGCCGTCGAGAAACCCTACGGGCCATTTTCGTGCATCTGGATGTCGGAGACAAAAACTCGAAAAAGTCGTGTCGTTGCAAAGAAGAACTCCTTGGAAACTCTAGAAACTACGTTTCGTGAGATTCTGACTGTCCCGCGATTTAATCGTAACGTCCAGAAGCCCTACGGTCTATTTTCGTGGATACAGATGACGGGGACAAAAATATGAAGAAGTCGTGTCGTTGGAAAGAAGAACTCCTTGGAAACTCTAGAAACTTCGTTTCGTGAGATTTTGACAGTCCGACGATTTAATCGTGCCGTCCAGAAGCCCTACGTTCTTTTTTTCTTGCATACGGATGACGGGGACAAAAATACGAAAAAGTCGTGTCGTTGAAATGAAGAACGGATAATAAACTCTATTAAGTTCGTTTCGCGAGATTTCGACCTTCCGGCCATGGAATCGTGCCGTCGAGAAACCCTACGGGCCATTTTCGTGCATACGGATGTCGGAGACGAAAATACGAAAAATTTGTGTCGTTGGAAACAAGCACTCCTTAGAAATTCTATAAAGTTCGTTCCGTGAGAATCCGACTTTCCGGCGATGGAATCGTGCCGTCGAGAAACCCTATGGGCCATTTTTGTGCATACGGATGTCGGAGATGAAAATACGAAAAACTTGTGTCGTTGGAAACAAGCACGCCTTAGAAACTCTATAAAGTTCGTTTCGCGAGATTCCGACTTTTCGGGGATGGAATCGTGCCGTCGAGAAACCCTACGGGCCATTTTTGTGCATCTGGATGTCGGAGACGAAAATTCGAAAAAGTCGTGTCGTTGGAAAGAAGAACTCCTTGGAAACTCTAGAAACTACATTTCGTGAGATTCTGACTGTCTGGTGATTTAATCGTGCCGTCAAGAAGCCCTACGTTCTATTTTCGTGCATACAGATGACGGGGACAAAAATACGAAAAAGTCGTGTCATTGAAAGGAAGAACGGATAATAAACTCTATAAAGTTTGTTTCGCGAGATTTTGACTTTCCGGCCAAGGAATCGTGTCGACGAGAAACCCTACGGGCCATTTTCGTGCATAAGGATGTCGGAGACGAAAATACGAAAAATTCGTGTCGTTGGAAACAAGCACTCCTTAGAAACTCTATAAAGTTCGTTTCGCGAGATTCCGACTTTTCGGTGATGGAATCGTGCCGTCGAGAAACCCTACGGGCCATTTTTGTGCATAGGGATGTCGGAGATGAAAATACGAAAAATTTGTGTCGTAGGAAACAAGCACTCCTTCGAAATTCTATAAAGTTCATTCCGCGAGAATCTGACTTTCCGGCGATGGAATCGTGCCGTCGAGAAACCCTACAAGCCATTTTTGTGCATACGGATGTCGGAGACGAAAATACGAAAAATTCGTGTCTTTGGAAACAGGCGCATCCGGATGACGTTGACGAAAATACGAAAAATTTGTGTCGTTGGAAACAAGCACTCCTTAGAATCTCTATAAAGTTCGTTCCGCGAGAATCCGATTTCCCGGCGATGGAATCGTTCCGACAAGAAACCCTACGGGCCATATTCGTGCATCAGGATGTCGGACACGAAAATCCAGAAAATTTGTGTCCTTGGAAAGAAGAACTCTTGGAAACTCTAGAAACTTCGTTTCGCGAGATTCTGACTTTGCAGCGATGGAATCGCGCCGTCGAGAAACCCTACGAGTCATTTTCGTGCATCTGGATGTTGGACACAAAAATACGAAAAATTAGTGTTGTTGGAAACAAACACTCCTTAGAAATTCTATAAAGTTCGTTCCGCGAGACTCTGACTTTCCAGCGTTGGAATCGTGCCGTTGAGAAACCCTACAGGCCATTTTCGTGCATCCGGATGACATTGACGAAAATACAAAAAAGTCGTGTCGTGGGAAAGAAGCACTCCTTAGAGACTCTATAAAGTTCGTTTCGCGAGATTCCGACCTTTCGGCGATGGAATCATTCCGTCGAGAAACCCTACGAGTCATTTTCGTGCATCCGGATGTCGGAGACGAAAATACAAAAAATTATTGTCGGTGTAAACAAGCACTCCTTAGAAACTCTATAAAGTTCGCTCCGCGAGACTCCGAATTTCTGGCGTTGGAATCGTGCCGTCGAGAAACCCTACAGGCCATTTTCGTGCATCCGGATGATGTTGACGAAAATACGAAAAAGCCGTGTCGTCGTTAAGAAGCACTCCTTAGAGACTTTATAAAGTTCGTTTCGCGCAATTCTGACCTTTCGGCGATGGAATCGTTCCGTCGCGAAACCCTACGGGTCATATTCGTGCATTCGGATGATAGGGACGAAAATACAAAAAAAGCCATGTCGTTGGAAAGAAGAACGGATAAGAAACTCTATAAAGTTCGTTTTGGGAGATTCCGTTTCTTCGGCGATGGAATCGCGCCGTCGAGAAACCCTACGGGCCATTTTTCGTGCATCTGGATGTCGGAGACAAAAATTCGAAAAAGTCGTGTCGTTGGAAAGAAGAACTCCTTGGAAATTCTAGAAACTTCGTTCCGTGAGATTCTGACTGTCTGGTGATTTAATCGTGCCGTCCAGAAGCCCTACGGTTTATTTTTGTGCATACGGATGACAGAGACGAAAATACAAAAATGTCATGTCGTTGGAAGGAAGAACGGATAATAAAGTTCATTTCATGAGATTCTGACTTTCCGGCGATGGAATCGTGCCGTCGAGAAACCCTACGGCCCATTTTCGTGCATCCAGATGTCGGAGACGAAAATACGAAAAGCTCGTGCCGTTGGAAACAAGCACTCCTTAGAAACTCTATAAAGTTCGTTCCGCGAGAATTCGACTTTCCGGCGAGGGAATCGTACTGTCGGGAAACCCTACAGGCCATTTTGGCGCATCCGGCTGACGTTGACGAAAATACGAAAAAGTCGTGTCGTTGGAAAGAAGCACTCCTTAGAGACTCTATAAAGTTCGTTTCGCGAAATTTCAACGTTTCGGCGATGGAATCGTTCCGTCGAGAAACCCTACGGGCCAGATTCGTGCATTCGGATGACAGGGACAAAAATACAAAAATGCCGTGTCGTTGGAAAGAAGAACGGATAAGAAATTCTATAAATTCGTTCCACGAGAATCCGACTTTCCGGCGATGGAATCGTTCCGTCGAGAAACCCTACGGGCCATATTCGTGCATCAGGATGTCGGAGAAGAATATCCGGAAAAGTCGTGTCGTTGGAAAGAAGAACTCCTTGGAAACTCTAGAAACTTCGTTTCGTGAGATTCTGACTGTCCAGCGATTTAATCGTGCCGTTCAGAAGCCCTATGGTCTATTTTCGTGCATACGTATGACGGGAACGAAAATACAAAAAGGTCGCGTCGTTGGAAGGAAGAAGGGATAATAAACTCTGTAAACGTCGTTTCACGAGATTCCGACTTTCCGGCGATGGAATCGCGTCGTCGTGAAACCCTACAGGCCATTTTCGTTCATCCGGATGTCGGAGATGAAAATACAAAAAATTCGTGTCGTTGGAATCAAGCACTCCTTAGAAACTCTATAAAGTTCGTTCTGCGACAATCCGACTTTCTGTCGATGGAATCGTGCCGTCGAGAAACCCTACAGCCCATTTTCGCGCATCCGGATGACGTTGACGAAAATATGAAAAAGTCGTGTCGTGGGAAAGAAGCACTCCTTAGAGACTCTATAAAGATCGTTTCGCGAGATTCCGACTTTGCAGCGATGGAATCGCGCCGTCGAGAAACCCTACGGGTCATTTTCGTGCATCAGGATGTCGGAGACGAAAATACGTAAAATTAGTGTCGTTGGAAACAAGCACTCCCTAGAAACTCTATAAAGTTCATTCCGCGAGAATCTGACTTTCTGGCGATATAATCGTGCAATCGAGAAACCCTACAAGTTATTTTCGCGCATCCGGATAACGTTGACGAAAATACGAAAAAGTCATGTCGTCGGAAATAAGCACACCTTAGAGACTCTATAAAGTTCGTTTCGCGAAATTCTGATCTTTCGGCGATAGAATTTTTCGGTCAAGAAACTCTACGGGCCATATTCGTGCATTCGGATGATAGGGACGAAAATTCAAAAAAGCCGTGGCGTTGGAAAGAAGAACGGATAAGAAACTCTATAAAATTTGTTTCGCGTGATTTCGACTTTCCGGCGATAGAATTGCGCCGTCGAGAAACCCTACGGGCCATTTTCGTGCATCCAGATGTCAGAGACGAATATCCGAAAAAGTCGTGTCGTTGAAAAGAAGAACTCCTTGGAAACTCTAGAAACTTCGTTTCGTGAGATTCTGACTGTCCGGCATTTAATCGTCCCGTCCAGAATCCCTACGGTCTATTTTTCGTGCATACGAATGACGGTGATGAAAATACGAAAAAGTCATGTCGTTGGAAGGAAGAAGGGATAATAAACTCTATAAAGTTCATTTCGCGAGATTCCGACTTTCCGGCGATAGAATCGTGAGTTCGAGAAACCCTACGCGCCATTTTCGTGCATCCGGATGTCAGAGACGAAAATACGAAAAATTCGTGTCGTTGGAAACAAGCACTCCTTAGAAACACTATAAAGTTCGTTCCACGAGAATCCGACATTCCGGAGATGGATTCGCGCCGTCGAGAAACATTTTCGCGCATCCGGATGACGTTGACGAAAATACGAAAAAGTCGTGTCGTTGGAAACAAGCACTCCTTAGAAACTCTACAAAGTTCGTTCCGCGAGAATCTGACTTTCTGTCGATGGAATCGTGCCGTCGAGAAACCCCACAGGCCATTTTCGCGCATCCGGATGACGTTGACGAAAATATGAAAAAGTCGTGTCGTGGGAAAGAAGCACTCCTTAGAGACTCTATAAAGTTCGTTTCGCGAGATTCCGACTTTGCAGCAATGGAATCGCGCCGTCGAGAAACCCTACGGGTCATTTTCGTGCATCTGGATGTCGGAGACGAAAATACGAAAAATTAGTGTCATTGGAAACAAGCACTCCTTAGAAACTCTATAAAGTTCGTTCCGCGAGACTCCGACTTTCCAGCGTTGGAATCGTGCTGTTGAGAAACCCTACAGGCCATTTTCGTGCATTCGGATGACATTGACGAAAATACGAAAAAGTCGTGTCGTGGGAAAGAAGCACTCCTTAGAGACTTTATAAAGTTCGTTTCGCGAGATTCCGACCTTTCGGCGATGGAATCGTTCCGTCGAGAAACCCTACGGGTCATTTTCTTCCATCCGGATGTCGGAGACGAAAATACGAAAAATTAGTGTCGTTGTAAACAAGCACTCCTTAGAAACTCTATAAAGTTCGTTTCGCGAGAATCTGACTTTCCGGAGATGGAATCGTCCCGTCAAGAAACCCTTCAGGCCATTTTCGTGCATCCGGATGACGTTGATGAAAATATGAAAAAGTCGTGTCGTCCGAAAGAAGCACACCTTAGAGACTCTATAATGTTCGTTTCGGGAAATTCTGACCTTTCGGCGATGGAATCGGTCCGTCGAGAAACCCTACGGGTCATATTCGTGCATTCGGATGACAAGGACGAAAATACAAAAAAGCCATGTCGTTGGAAAGAAGAAAGGATAAGAAACTCTATAAAGTTCGTTTCGCGAGATTCCATTTTTTCGGCGATGGAATCGCGCCGTCGAGAAACCCTACGGGCCATTTTCGTGCATTCGGATGACAGGGACGAAAATACAAAAAAGTCGTGTCGTTGGAAAGAAGAACGGATAGGAAACTCTATAAAGTTCGTTCCGCGAGATTTCGACTTTCCGACGATGGAATCGTGCCGTGGAGAAACCCTACGGGAAATATTCGTGCATTCGGATGACAGGGACAAAAATACAAAAAAGCCGTGTCGTTAGAAAGAAGAACGGATAAGAAACTCTTTAAAGTTCGTTTCGCGAGATTCCGAATTTTAGGCGATGGAATTGCGCCATCGAGAAACCCTACGGGCCATTTTCGTGCATCGGGATTTCGTAGACGGAATTTCAGAAAAGTCGTGTCGTTGGAAAGAAGAACTCCTTGGAAACTCTAGAAACTTCGTTTCGTGAGATTCTGATTGTCCGGCGATTTGATCGTGCCATCCAGAAACCCTTCGGTCTATTTTCGTGCATACGGATGACGAGGACGAAAATTTGAAAAAGTCATGTCGTTGGAAGGAAGAACGAATAATAAAGTTCGTTTTGCAAGATTCTGACCTTTCGGCGATGGAATCGTGCCATCGAGAAACCCTACGGTCCATTTTCGTGCATCCGGATGTAGGAGATGAAAATACGAAAAATTCATGTCGTTGGAAACAAGCACTCCTTGTTCTATAAAGTTCGTTCTGCGAGAATCCGACATTCTGTCGATGGAATCGTGCCGTCGAGAAACCCTACAGGCCATTTTCGCGCATCCGAATGACGTTGACGAAAATATGAAAAAGTCGTGTCATGGGAAAGAAGCACTCCTTTGAGACTCTATAAAGTTCGTTTCGGGAAATTCTGACCTTTCGGCGATAGAATCGTTCCGTCGAGAAATCCTACGGGCCATATTCGTGCATTCGGATGATAGGGACGAAAATACAACAAAGTCGTGTCGTTGGATAGAAGAACGGATAAGAAACTCTATAAAGTTCGTTTCGCGAGATTCTGACTTTTCGTCGATGGAATTGCGCCGTCGAGAAACCTTACGGTCCATTTTCGTGCATCCAGATTTCGTAGACGAAATTTCAGAAAAGTCGTGTCTTTGGAAAGAAGAACTCCTTGGAAACTCTGGAAACTTCGTTTCGTGAGATTCTGATTGTCCGGCGATTTAATCGTGCCGTCCAGAAACCCTACGGTCTATTTTCGTGCATACGGATGACGAGGACGAAAATTCGAAATAGTCGTGTTGTTGGAAATAAGCACTCCTTAGAGACTCTATAAAGTTTGTTTCGCGAAATTCCGATCATTGGGCTATTGAATTTTTCCGTCGAGAAACCCTACGGGCCATATTCGTGCATTCGGAGGATAGGGAAGAAAATACAAAAAAGCCGTGTCGTTGGAAAGAAGTACGGATAAGAAACTCTATAAAATTTGTTTCGCGTGATTTTGACTTTCCGGCGATGGAATTGCGCCGTCGAGAAACCCTACGGGCCATTTTTGTGCATCCGGATGTCGGAGACGAAAATCCGGAAAAGTCGTGTCGTTGGAAAGAAGAACTCCTTGGAAACTCTAGACACTTCTTTTCGTGAGATTCTGACTGTCCGGCGATTTAATCGTCCCGTCCAGAAGACCTACGGCCTATTTTTCGTGCATACGAATGACGGGGACAAAAATACGAAAAAGTCATGTCGTTGGAAGGAAGAAGGGATAATAAACTCTATAAAGTTCATTTCGCGAGATTCCGAATTTCAGGCGATAGAATCGTGCCTTCGAGAAACCCTACGGGCCATTTTCGTGCATCCGGATGTCAGAGACGAAAATACGAAAAATTCGTGTCGTTGGAAACAAGCACTCCTTAGAAACTCTATAAAGTTCGTTCCACGAGAATTCGAATTTCCGGCGATGGAATCGCGCCGTCGAGAAACATTTTCGCGCATCCGGATGACGTTGACGAAAATACGAAAAAGTCGTGTCGTTGGAAACAAGCACTCCTTAGAAACTCTATAAAGTTCATTCCGCGAGAATCCGACTTTCTGGCGATGGAATCGTGCCGTCGAGAAACCCTACAGGCCATTTTCGCGCATCCAGATGACGTTGACGAAAATACGAAAAAGTCGTGTCGTCGGAAAGAAGCAATCCTTAGAGACTCTATAAAGTTCGTTTCGCGAAATTCCGACCTTTCGAGGATGGAATCGTTCCATCGAGAAACCCTACGGGCCATATTCGTGCATTCAGATGACAGGGACGAAAATACAAAAAAGCCGTGTCGTTGGAAAGAAAAACGGATAAGAAACTCTATAAAGTTCGTTGCGCGAGATTCTGACTTTGCAACGTTGGAATCGCGCCGTCGAGAAACCCTACGGGTCATTTTTGTGCATTCGGATGTCGGAGACAAAAATACAAAAAATTAGTGTCGTTCGAAACAAGCACTCCTTAGAAACTCTATAAAGTTCGTTCCGCGAGAATCCCACTTTCCAGCGATGGAATCGCGCCGTCGAGAAACCTTAGGGGCCATTTTCGTGCATCTGGATGTCGGAGACAAAAATCTGAAAAAGTCGTGTGGTTGGAAAGGAGAACTCCTTGGAAACTCTAGAAACTTCGTTTCGGGAGATTCTGACTGTCTGGCGATTTAATCGTGCCGTTCTGAAGCCCTACGGTCTATTTTCGTGCATACGGATGACGAAGAAGAAAATACGAAAAAGTCGTGTCGTTGGAAGGAAGAACGGATAATAAAGTTCGTTTCACGAGATTCTGACTTTCCGGAGATGGAATCGTGCCCTCGAGAAACCTTACGGGCCATTTTCATGCATCCGGATGTCGGAGACGGAAATACGAAAAATTCGTTTCGTTGGAAACAAGCACTCCTTAGAAACTCTATAAAATTCGTTTCGCGAGAATCTGACTTTCCGGAGATGGAATCGTCCCGTGAAGAACCCCTACAGACCATTTTTGAGCATCCAGATGACGTTGACGAAAATACGAAAAAGTCGTGTCGTCCGAGAGAAGCACTCCTTAGAGACACTATAAAGTTCGTTTCGGGAAATTCTGACCTTTCGGTGATGGAATCGTTCTGTCGAGAAACCCTACGGGCCATATTCGTGCATTCGGATGACAGGGACGAAAATACAAAAAAGCCGTGTCGTTGGAAAGAAGAAGGGATAAGAAACTCTGTAAAGTTCATTTCGTGAGATTCCGACTTTTCGGCGATGGAATCGCACCGTTGAGAAACCCTACGGGCCATTTTCGTGCATCCGGATTTCGTAGACGAAATTTCAGAAAAGTCGTGTCGTTGGAAAGAAGAACTCCTTGGAAACTCTACGGTCCGTTTTCGTGCATCCGGATGATAGGGACGAAAATACAAAAAAGCCGTGTCGTTGGAAAGAAGAACGGATAAGAAATTCTATAAAATTCGTTTCGCGTGATTTCGACTTTCCGGTGATGGAATTGCACCGTCGAGAAACCCTACACGCCATTTTCGTGCATCCAGATGTCGGAGACGAAAATCCGGAAAAGTCGTGTCGTTGGAAAGAAGAACTCCTTAGAAACTCTAGAAACTTCGTTTCGTGAGATTCTGACTGTCCGGCGATTAATCGTCCCGTCCAGAAGCCCTACGGTCTATTTTTCGTGCATACGAATGACGAGGACGAAAATACGAAAAAGCCATGTCGTTGGAAGGAAGAAGGGATAATAAACTCTATAAAATTCATTTCGTGAGATTTCGACTTTCTGGCGATAGAATCGTGCCTTCGAGAAACCCTACGGGCCATTTTCGTGCATCCGGATGTCAGAGACGAAAATACGAAAAATTCGTGTCGTTGGAAACAAGCACTCCTTAGAAACTCTATAAAGTTCGTTCCGCGAGAATCCGACTTTCTGTCGATGGAATCGTGCCGTCGAGAAACCCTACAGGCCGTTTTCGCGCATCCGAATGACGTTGACGAAAATACGACAAAGTCGTGTCGTCAGAAAGAAGCACTCCTTAGAGACTCTATAAACTTCGTTTCGCGAAATTCCGACCTTTCGAGGATGGAATAGTTCCGTCGAGAAACCCTACGGGCCATATTCGTGCATTCGGATGACAGGGACGAAAATACAAAAAAGCCGTGTCGTTGGAAAGAAAAACGGATAAGAAACTCTATAAAGTTCGTTTCGCGAGATTCCGACTTTGCAGCGATGGAATCGCGCCATCGAGAAACCCTACGGGTCATTTTTGTGTGTTCGGATGTCGGAGACAAAAATATAAAAAAATTAGTGTCGTTCGAATCAAGCACTCCTTAGAAACTCTATAAAGTTCGTTCCGCGAGAATCCGACTTTCCAGCGTTGGAATCGCGCCGTCGAGAAACCCTACGGGCCATTTTCGTGCATCCGGATGTCGGAGACAAAAATCTGAAAAAGTCGTGTCGTTGGAAAGAAGAACTCCTTGGAAACTCTAGAAACTTCGTTTCGTGAGATTCTGACTGTCCGGCGATTTAATCGTGCCGTTCAGAAGCCCTACGGTCTATTTTCGTGCATACGGATGACGGGGAAGAAAATACGAAAAAATCGTGTCGTTGGAAGGAAGAACGGATAATAAAGTTCGTTTTGCGAGATTCCGACTTTCCGGAGATGGAATCATGCCCTCGAGAAACCCTACGGGCCATTTTCGTGCTTCCGGATGTCGGAGACGAAAATACGAAAAATTCGTGTCGTTGGAAACAAGCACTCCTTAGAAACTCTATAAAGTTTGTTCCACGAGAATCCGACTTTCCGGCGATGGAATCGTGCCGTCGAGAAACCCTACAGGCCATTTTCGTGCATCCGGATGACGTTGACGAAAATACGAAAAAGTGATGTCATCCGAAAGAAGCACTCCTTAGAGACTCTATAAAGTTCGTTTCACAAAATTCTGACCTTTCGGCGATGGAATCGTTCCGTCGAGAAACCTTACGGGCCATATTCGTGCATTCGGATGACAGGGACAAAAAGACAAAAAAGCCGTGTCGTTGGAAAGAAGAACGGATAAGAAAATCTATAAAGTTCGTTTCGCGAGATTCTAACTTTCCGGCGATGGAATCGTGCTGTCGAGAATCCCTACGGTCCATTTTCGTGCATCCCGATGTCGGAAATGAAAATACGAAAAATTCGTGTCGTTAAAAACAAGCACTCCTTAGAAACTCTATAAAGTTCGTTCCGCGAGAATCCGACTTCATGTCTATGGAATCGTGCCGTCGAGAAACCCCAGAGGCCATTTTCGCGCATCCGGATGACGTTGACGAAAATAGGAAAAAGTCGTGTCGTGGGAAAGAAGCACTCCTTAGAGATTCTATAAAGTTCGTTTCGCGAGATTCTGACTTTTCGGCGATGGAATCGCGCCGTCGAGAAACCCTACGGGTCATTTTCGTGCATCTGGATGTTGGAGACGCAAATACGAAAAATTAGTGTCATTGGAAACAAGCACTCCTTAGAAACTCTATAAAGTTCGTTGCGCGAGAATCCGACTTTCTGTCGATGGAATCGTGCCGTCGAGAAACCCAACAAGCCATTTTCGCAAATCCGGATGACGTTGACGAAAATATGAAAAAGTCGTGTCGTGGGAAAGAAGCACTCCTTAGAGACTCTATAAAGATCGTTTCGCGAGATTCCGACTTTGCAGCGATGGAATCGCGCCATCGAGAAACCTTACGGGTCATTTTCGTGCATCTGGATGTCGGAGACGAAAATACGAAAAATTAGTGTCGTTGGAAACAACCACTCCTTAGAAACTCTATAAAGTTCGTTCCGCGAGACTCCAACTTTACAGCGTTGGAATCGTGCCGTCGAGAAACCCTACAGGCCATTTTCGTGCATCCGGATGACATTGACGAAAATACGAAAAAGTCGTGTCGTCGGAAAGAAGCACTCCTTAGAGACTCTATAAAGTTCGTTTCGCGAAATTTCGACCTTTCGGCGATGGAATCGTTCCGTCGAGAAACCCTACGGGTCATATTCGTGCATTCGGATGATAGGGACGAAAATACAAAAAAGCCATGTCATTGGAAAGAACGGATAAAAAACTCTATAAAGTTCGTTTCGCGAGATTCCATTTTTTCGGCAATGGAATCGCGCCGTCGAGACACCCTACGGGCCATTTTTGTGCATCTGGATGTCGGAGACGAAAATCTGAAAAAGTCGTGTTGTTGGAAAGAAGAACTCCTTGGAAACTCTAGAAACTTCGTTTCGTGAGATTCTGACTGTCCGGCGATTTAATCGTGCCGTCCAGAACCCCTATGGTCTATTTTCGAGCATACGGATGACGGGGACAAAAATACGAAAAGATCGTGTCGTTGGAAGGAAGATGGGATAATAAACTCAATAAACTTCGTTTCGCGAGATTCCGACTTTCCGGCGATGGAATCGCGTCGTCGTGAAACCCTACAGGCCATTTTCGTGCATCCGGATGTCGGAGATGAAAATACAAAAAATTCGTGTCGTTGGAAATAAGCACTCCTTAGAAACTCTATAAAGTTCATTCCGCGAGAATCCGACTTTCTGGCGATGGAATTGTGCCATTGGAAAACCCTACAAGTCAATTTCGAGCATCCGGATGACGTTGACGAAAATAAGAAAAAGTCATGTCGTCGGAAATAAGCACTCCTTAGAGGCTCTATAAAGTTCGTTTCGCGAAATTCCGATCTTTCGGCGATTGAATTTTTCCGTCGAGAAACCCTACGGGCCATATTCATGCATTCGGATGATAGGGACGAAAATACAAAAAAGCCGTGTCGTTGGAAAGAAGAACGGATAAGAAACTCTATAAAATTCGTTTCGCGTGATTTCGACTTTTCGGCGATGGAATTGCGCCGTTGAGAAACCGTACGGGCCATTTTCGTGCATTCGGATGTCGAAGTCGAAAATTCAGAAAAGTCGTGTCGTTGGAAGGAAGAACTCCTTGGAAACTCTAGAAACTTCGTTTCGTGAGATCTGACTGTCCGGCGATTTAATCGTCCCGTCCAGAAGACCTACGTTCTATTTTTCGTGCATACGAATGACGGGGACAAAAATACGAAAAAGTCATGTCGTTGGAAGGAAGAAGGGATAATAAACTCTATAAAGTTCATTTCGCGAGATTCCGACTTTCCGGCATTAGAATCGTGCCTTCGAGAAACCCTACGGGCCATTTTCGTACATCCGGATGTCGAAGACGAAAATACGAAAAATTCGTGTCGTTGGAAACAAGCACTCCTCAGAAACTCTATAAAGTTCGTTCCACGAGAATCTGACTTTCCGGCGATGGAATCGCGCCGTCGAGAAACATTTTCGCGCATCCGGATGACGTTGACGAAAATACGAAAAAGTCATGTCGTCTGAAAGAAGCACTCCTTAGATACTCTATAAAGTTCGTTTCGGGAAATTCTGACCTTTCGACGATGGAATCGTTCTGTCGAGAAACCCTACGGGCCATATTCATGCATTCGGATGATAGGGACGAAAATACAAAAAAGCCGTGTCGTTGGAAAGAAGAACGGATAAGAAACTCTATAAAATTCGTTTCGCGTGATTTCGACTTTTCGGCGATGGAATTGCGCCGTTGAGAAACCGTACGGGCCATTTTCGTGCATTCGGATGTCGAAGTCGAAAATTCAGAAAAGTCGTGTCGTTGGAAGGAAGAACTCCTTGGAAACTCTAGAAACTTCGTTTCGTGAGATCTGACTGTCCGGCGATTTAATCGTCCCGTCCAGAAGACCTACGTTCTATTTTTCGTGCATACGAATGACGGGGACAAAAATACGAAAAATTCATGTCGTTGGAAGGAAGAAGGGATAATAAACTCTATAAAGTTCATTTCGCGAGATTCCGACTTTCCGGCATTAGAATCGTGCCTTCGAGAAACCCTACGGGCCATTTTCGTACATCCGGATGTCGAAGACGAAAATACGAAAAATTCGTGTCGTTGGAAACAAGCACTCCTCAGAAACTCTATAAAGTTCGTTCCACGAGAATCTGACTTTCCGGCGATGGAATCGCGCCGTCGAGAAACATTTTCGCGCATCCGGATGACGTTGACGAAAATACGAAAAAGTCATGTCGTTGGAAACAAGCACTCCTTAGAAACTCTATAAAGTTCGTTCTGCGAGAATCCGACTTTCTGGCGATGGAATCGTGCCGTCGAGAAACCCTACAGGCCATTTTCGTGCATCCGGATGACGTTGACGAAAATACGAAAAAGTCGTGTCATCGGAAAGAAGCACTCCTTAGAGACTATAAAGTTCGTTTCGCGAAATTCCGACCTTTCGAGGATGGAATCGTTCCGTCGAGAAACCATACGGGCCATATTCGTGCATTCGGATGACAGCGACGAAAATAGAAAAAAGCCGTGTCGTTGGAAAGAAAAACGGATAAGAAACTCTATAAAGTTCGTTTTGCGAGATTCTGAATTTGCAGTGATGGAATCGCGCCGTCGAGAAACCCTACAGGTCATTTTTGTGCATTCGGATGTCGGAGACAAAAATACAAAAAATTAGTGTCGTTAGAAACAAGCACTCCTTAGAAACTCTATAAAGTTCGTTCCGCGAGAATCCAACTTACCAGCGATGGAATCGCGCCGTCGAGAAACCCTACGGGCCATTTTCGTGCATTCGGATCTCGGAGACAAAAATCTGAAAAAGTCGTGTCGTTGGAAAGAAGAACTCCTTGGAAACTCTAGAAATTTCGTTTCGTGAGATTCTGACTCTCCGGCGATTTAATCGTGCCGTTCAGAAGCCCTACGGTCTATTTTCGTGCATACCGATGACGGGGAAGAAAATACAAAAAAGTCGTGTCGTTGGAAGGAAGAACGGATAATAAAGTTCTTTTCGCGAGATTCTCACTTTCCGGAGATGGAATCGTGCCCTCGAGAAACCCTACGGGCCATTTTCGTGCATCCAAATGTCGGAGACGAAAATACGAAAAATTCGTGTCGTTGGAAACAAGCACTCCTTAGAAACTCTATAAAGTTCGTTTCGCGAGAATCCGACTTTCCGGAGATGGAATCGTCCCGTCAAGAAACCCTACAGGCCATTTTCGTGCATCCGGATGACGTTGACGAAAATACGAAAAAGTCATGTCGTCTGAAAGAAGCACTCCTTAGATACTCTATAAAGTTCGTTTCGGGAAATTCTGACCTTTCGACGATGGAATCGTTCTGTCGAGAAACCCTACGGGCCATATTCGTGCATTCGGATGACAGGGACGAAAATACAAAAAAGCCGTGTCGTTGGAAAGAAGAACGGATAAGAAACTCTATAAAGTTCGTTTCGCGAGATTCTGACTTTTCGGCGATGGAATCACGCCGTCGATAAACCCTACGTGCCATTTTCGTGCATATGGATTTCGTAGACGAAATTTCAGAAAAGTCGTGTCGTTGGAAAGAAGAACTCCTTGGAAACTCTAGAAACTTCGTTTCGTGAGATTCTGATTGTCCGGCTATTTAATCGTGCCGTCCAGAAACCCTACGGTCTATTTTCGTGCATACGGATGACGAGGACGAAAATTCGAAAAAGTCATGTCGTTGGAAGGAAGAACGAATAATAAAGTTCATTTCGCAAGATTCTAACTTTCCAACGATGGAATCGTGCCATCGAGAAACCCTACGGTCCGTTTTCGTGCATCCGGATGTCGGAGATGAAAATACGAAAAATTCGTGTCGTTGGAAACAAGCACTCCTTAGAAACTCTATAAAGTTCGTTCCGCGAGAATCCGACTTTCTGTCGATGGAATCATGCCGTCGAGAAACCCTATAGGCCATTTTCACGCATCCGAATGACGTTGATGAAAATATGAAAAAGTCGTGTCGTGGGAAAGAAGCACTCCTTAGAGACTCTATAAAGATCGTTTCGCGAGATTCTGACTTTGCAGCGATGGAATCGCGCCGTCGAGAAACACTACGGGTCATTTTCGTGCATCTAGATGTCAGAGACGAAAATACGAAAAATTAGTGTCGTTGGAAACAAGCACTCCTTAGAAACTCTATAAAGTTCGTTCCGCGAGACTCCGACTTTCCATCGTTGGAATCGTGCCGTCGAGAAACCCTTCAGGCCATTTTCGTGCATCCGGATGACATTGACGAAAATACGAAAAAGTCGTGTCGTGGGAAAGAAGCACTCCTTAGAGACTCTATAAAGTTCGTTTCGCGAGATTTCGACCTTTCGGCGATGGAATCGTTCCGTCGAGAAAACCTACAGGTCATTTTCGTGCATCCGGATGTCGGAGACGAAAATACGAAAAATTAGTGTCATTGTAAACAAGCTCTCCTTAGAAACTCTATAAAGTTCGTTCCGCGAGACTCTGAATTTCTGGCATTGGAATCGTGCCGTCAAGAAACGCTAGAGGCCATTGTCGTGCATCCGGATGATGGTGACGAAAATACAAAAAAGTCGTGTCGTCGGAAAGAAGCACTCCTTAGAGACTCTATAAAGTTCGTTTCGCAAAATTCCGACCTTTCGGCGATGGAATCTTTCCGTCGAGAAACCCTACGGGTCATATTCGTGCATTCGGATGACAGGGACGAAAATACAAAAAAGCAATGTCGTTGGAAAGAAGAAGGGTAAGAAACTCTATAAAGTTCATTTCGCGAGTTTCCATTTTTTCGGCGATGGAATCGCGCCGTCGAGAAACCCTACGGGCCATTTTCGTGCATTCGGATGACAGGGACGAAAATACAAAAAAACCGTGTCGTTGGAAAGAAGAACGGATAAGAAACTCTATAAAGTTCGTTTCACGAGATTCTGACTTTTCGGCGATGGAATCGCGCCGTCGAGAAATCCTACGGGCCATTTTCGTGCATCTGGATTTCGTAGACGAAAATCCGAAAAAGTCGTGTCGTTGGAAAGAAGAACTCCTTGGAAATTCTAGAAACTTCGTTCCGTGAGATTCTGACTATCTGGTGATTTAATTGTGCCGTCCAGATGCCCTACGGTTTATTTTTGTGCATACGGATGACGGGGACGAAAATACAAATAAGTCATGTCGTTGGAAGGAAGAACGGATAATAAAGTTCATTTGGCGAGATTCTGACTTTCCGGCAATGGAATCGTGCCGTCGAGAAACCCTGCGGCCCATTTTCGTGCATCCAGATGTCGGAGACGAAAATACGAAAATTTCGTGTCGTTGGAAACAAGCACTCCTTAGAAACTCTATAAAGTTCGTTCCGCGAGAATCCGACTTTCCGGCGATGGAATCGTGCCATCGAGAAACCCTACAGGCCATTTTGGCCCATCCGGCTGACGTTGACGAAAATACGAAAAAGTCGTGTCGTTGGAAAGAAGCACTCCTTAGAGACTCTATAAAGTTCGTTTCGCGAAATTCCGACGTTTCGGCGATGGAATCGTTCCGTCGAGAAACCTGATGTGATCATGGAATACCACACTTCAAGTTATGACAAGAAAATACCTTCAATTGGGCCGTTAACTCGTGCAAGAGCTAAGAGGCTTGGAATGAACCTAGTTACCTTGCTGAAAATTGAAGACACTTGAAGAAAACAGCAGTCAAGAGGCTATACATCTGAATATGTGCCATGAAGTCACATGTACGTTTTTTTCTTGTAAATGGCAGAATACATAGACTTTCTGCCATCTAGCATTTATTTCTTGTATCTCCTAGGTGCAGCCTTGCATTTATTGCTCTTAGACTTTTTGTCACTAGCATTTATTGCTACTTTTAGACTTGCTGCCATCTATGTTCGTTTTTAGGACTTTGTTCTTGTAAATGGCAGAAAGCATAGACTTTATGCCATCTAGCATTTATTTCTTGTATTTCCTAGGTGCTGCAAGCATTTATTGCTGCTCTTAGGCTTGCTGCCACCTATGTACGTTTTTAGGACTTTTCCTTGTAAATGGCAGAAAGCATAGACTTTCTGCCATCTAGCATTTATTTCTTGTATTTTCTAGGTGCTGCTCTTAGAATTACAAGGTAGTATAGCTAGGTCTCTTAAAACTAGCTTACTCCTTTATATATGAGATGTATCACACAAGATCAGCACAATTGAATGACCATTTCGAATTTTCAGTATTGTTCAAGTGTGTTTCTTGAAAATACAGCTTCTCTTATCTAACTTAGGTTAGTGGCGAGAAACTTCTGATTTCTTATCACTCACATCCCTCTAATTCTTGAGTGTGGTGAAATCAATCCAAATCAGCTTAATTGTGGCGCCCTAGGCTTATCAATTGGGTGATTTGGTTTTCTTCTTTGTTTGTTTCAAGCTAAACCAGAAACGAAATCCAGTGCTCATCCTCTTCACGTTTTGGGATCACATCATATTGGTATCAGAGCTTCTGGTTAGTAAACCTGAGTTTAAACCCTTAGAGAGTGATCTACCCCTATCAAACACCTAGACCAGCAACCTAAAACAAAAAATCATCATGGCAGAAGGGAGTGATTCTGGAGTCCCTAGAGGGATTAGCCTAGAACAAGCTCAAATTATTGGCCTGCAGAGGAGACAAGAAGAGATGATGGAACAAATGGCTCAACTCACCAATCAGATGACAAGACTTGATGCATTCCTCTATAAGAAGAAACGGAGTGTTTGGCGAAAGCAAGGATCGTCTTGAAAATTCAATGGATGTTTGATCGCCACGAGTTGCCTCGATAAGATCGGATTCAGTTCTTTGCCCAAGAACTAAGGGAAGCTCTCACTTTAGGAGAAAACTCAATCTTTATTAATCATCAAAATATGTTTCAATACATGAACCTAATGAAATCTTAAATAGACAATCAATCATAACCCTAGTAGGAAAGCCAGTAGGTCTAAAACTCCTAATTGGACTTCTAATAGAATATGACCCAAATAATGTAACATCCTTAATTTCGTTTCTTTTATTGATAAAGGTACATAAAAAATTTAATTAAGGAAATAAAATTTATTAGACAATATTTTAGATATCTAAGGAAATATAATCCTTAGAAATTCTTCACCTTAGGTATATGCATAGAAAATGTTTCTAACATTAAGAGAACAAATAAAGAAGGAAAATCTAATAGGAAAGAAATTAGAAATAACATACTAAAGAGATGCAAAATTCTTGGATAAGGAAGATAAATTTTTAGAAACAAGTAAAGGTCTTAAAATTTCAAAGAACATTGAATTAGGGTAATTTTTCCTAATTCAAGAACTATAGTTACTAAGTTTAAAATCTTTACCCATACATTGGGCTTTTACCTATGGACACTTCATATAGAGTTTTTCCACTTCACATAAGTTTCTAGCAAGCCCATTGGATAACCTAAACAAGAAATTAAACATAGACTTGGACTAGGATATAGTAATTTCACAAACAGCCCAAAAATTATGAAAATGTGACCAAGCCCACCAAGAAAGGAAGAATTTTATCCAAAGCAAAGAAAATGGGTAGGACAAGCCCATAATGGGTAGGAATAAGCCCAAATCCAAGAGGAAAACTAAAATAAAATAAATTAGATGATGATATAATAATAAGAATAAAGATTAGGTTACATGGCATTAAGACAAAAAAATTTAGCAAGTGGTGTGATTCTACATTCATCACTTAAGCAAGTGGCATGATAATACAAGGCTTTAGGACAAAAACATCTATATCCTATACTCATAATTTTAGCAAGTGGTATGATAATACATGGTATTAGGACAAAACATTCATAGCCCACACAAATAATATCAACCAAATAATGAAGATTCAAGGGCTAGAAATTTGCCACCTAAAAAGGCAAACCTATCATACTTGTTTAAGACAAAAGAAAATGGAAATGAATCCCTAAATCAAAGGGACCTTGTCCCATATCTTAAGAACATATTATCATAATTTTCAAAATACAAATCTCCTTTTCCTATGCATATCTTGACTAAGGAAGAGGAAGACAAGAACATAAGTTGTTTGTTTTCCAAAAATTCAACAAAGTGTATCCTAATTGTGATAAGGTAGACCCATGATCATGAAAGGTGAATTATTTGGTGGTCTATATAAGAAAAACCCACCCTTACAACATTAGAATTTCGTCCAAGTGAGGGAGAGAAAAAAATAGAAGCAAGGTAGAGTGAGGAAAGGAGAGGAAGAAAGGAAGAAAGAGGAAGGAGAAGTCTAGAAGACTAAGTGCTCCAAGTAAGTTTAACAATATTTCTTTTTGAAGAAAACTTTTGAAACTTATAATATTTGTATGAGATTTTGATCTTAGAACTTTTATGATTGGTCATGATGTTGCTATATCATGTTACATATTGATCTTGCATGTGATGTATGTTTGAATACTTAGGTTGGTGTAGATAGTTCTGCATGGTTATGGCTATGGGTGGCAGAATTTTAAGCTTCGGTATTTTAATTTCTGGGAACAATCTATAAGGAATTAAAATAAATGGTTAACATAAGAATTAAAGATAAATGTGTCATGGATTTTTAGCCACTGGCATCATTCCATTTGGAGTCCATATGAGGTAGCTATGGTCTGATTAGTAGTCAAAGGTCAGAAAATGAATCATCAAGGAAGAATATGTTAGGATAGCTTCGGTAATTTAATTTCTGGGAATTATTGGTAGGGAATTAAAATAAATGGTTAACATAAGAATTAAAGATAAATGTGTCATGGATTTTTAGCCACTGGAATCATTCCATTTGGAGTCCATATGAGGTAGCTATGGTCTGATTAGTAGTCAAAGGTCAGAAAATGAATCATCAGGGAAGAATATGTTAGGATAGCTTCGGTAATTTAATTTCTGGGAATTATTGGTAGGGAATTAAAATAAATGGTTAACGTAAGAATTAAAGATATGTATGTCATGGATTTTTAGCCACTGGAATCATTCAATTTGGAGTCCATATGAGGGAGATATGAGCCGATTAGTAGACAAAGGTCAGAAAATGGGTCATCAGGGAAAATTATGTTAGGATAGCTTCGGTATTTTAATTTCTGAGAAGTATCTGTAAGGAATTAAAATAAATTATTAACATAAGAATTAAAGATAAATGTGTCATGGATTTTTAGGCACTGGAATCATTCAATTTGAAGTCCATTTGAGGTAGATATAAGCTGATTAGTAAGCAGAGGTCAGAAAATGTTTATTCAGAATATGTTATTAAAGCTTTAGTTTTTGAATTTCTGGAAAATATTCTGTAGGGAGTTAAAATCATACGCCAAGATAAAAATTATAGATATAGGGCTCATGGATTTTTACCAACTGGAATAACTCAATTTGGAGTTCAAATTTGGGAGATATGGTCTAATTAGTCAGTAAAGGTCAGAACTTACACGAGAAGAAATAATCTGTACATTTAGGGAGTAATATCACCTTGATTTCTTAATATTTCGCTACAATGTTCAACATAATAGTTTTAGATAATTGCTTTATCTTGAAATTGACACTAAGATCACCTACATCAGAGTTAAATTGAGGGAGTTATGCTCTGATTAGTAAGAGAAGGTTAGATAGGATGAAAACCTGCATCAAGAAAATAAAGAAATAACATTAGTATTTTAAAAAGAAGATGAATCTTAACAAATGACTAGTATAGCCATAGCCATTGCCATTGCATGAACTTACTACCATTTTAAGTGTGTAATTTTTAACATGGAATTTACCCTAGTACTCATATAAATTTACAAGAAGTTTTGAAAGTGCCGGTTTTATTTGAAAAATCTTAGTATGCTCCGTGGTTGCAGTATTTTCACATCAGAAAAGAATTATTCTAGTTACTGGAAAACAAAATTGTGATTTGTGAAAAGTGCATGTCTAAGGAAAGCTCTGGCAAGGAAAGACATGGTACTTAAGCGTGTCCATTAGTGACCCACCTCTCTTTCCTGGGAACTTTTCTGGTGCGCTGTTTACAGACTACAATTACTATCCAGTTACCAAGGTATTAGTATGGAATTTTGACATGGAAATGTTTTATAAAGTGATATTTTAAATGGTTATGTTCATGGCATGATTACCAATGATTTATGGTAATAGTTATATTTTGATGAACATACTTGTTATTGAAAGCATATTTTTGGCTATCATTGTGAAAAGAAAAGAAATGAGCACGGTCACATGGCAATCCGTGTGGTGCACCAGTAGGGGACGCCCTACCAACGGTTATGATCATGTTAATAAGAAAAGAAAGAGAAAGTGTGCCATGTCGGACGGAGCGAGATAAGCCCGTACCGAAAAGTAGAGAATACTCACCCTGACCGGGGTAGCTTGAAGTAAGAATAAGTGGATAGCCATCATATGAAATTCGAAAAATAGTTATTCATGCCATACATGTCATAACTGTATAATTTTCATGTGCATGATAAAGTGCATTCATGTGACCTAAAGATATTTTCTGTAGTTTATACAGCTGAACATGACGTGATGAACTATATTGATGGTAAATTATGATTTATTGTTGAACTTACTGGGATTTAATTCTCACTATATTTCCATATCATGTTCAGAAGAATAAATATGCAGATATTCTCTATGACACTTATTATCTCTGTACGTTGGATCGAGGTGCCCTACCTTGGGCAACTTCCAGTTATTTCTGATGTAACTGTTGTAGATGTAACTGAGATTCCGGTGGACGTGCCACCCGAACCAGTGTCCCCGGAAGTAGTCGATATAGATGATTAGAACTAATATGTATCTTTATACAAATGTTTGTAAAATAATGGTGTGTAGTTTGGAAAATAATAGTGTGTATGGAAACTCAGTATTGTATAAATTAAATAAATGTTATATTGAGTTACGTTGTAACGAGGTAATAACTTCATGGTATTTTAAAAAAAAAAAATTTACATAAATGGAGTTGTTACAAATAACATTAATTATCTGGCCTAACTAAACTAACAAAAAACAAACCCATAATTAAACTACTATTTGGGCTGCATAAAGTATGGGCCCAAATGCTAATAATATCCAAAACAAAACATTTAAAATTAAAGCCCATAATACATCTTTAGCCTATGCAGATTTGGGCTAGTTGTTTTCAAGATCCAATAAACTTTATTGGGCCTCCGAACTGCCCTCTTCAAGGCTGCAAAGTGTGGCCCACTTGATGTCTTGACTTGGCCCAATAATTTCCTCTTTAGCCTGCACATCCAAGATCAAGCCCAGTAAAGCTTCCTTGGCCCGCTTCGCCCTGCTCCTAGTCATTGGACCGCCTATCCCTTGCAAAGGATCTTGGGAACGATTTATAGTAGCTTTGACAGCACCTTGATCTTCATCATTCCTTCCCTCCTCGAAAGGATTCGTCCTCGAATCAAAACCATCACCTACATCAAATAAAGACAAGTCAGCAACATTGAATGTAGCACTAATATTGCCATACTCACTAGGTAAATCAATCTTATAGGCATTGTCATTGATTCACTCCAAGACTTGAAAAGGTCCATCTCCCCTAGGATGTAACTTAGACTTTCTCTGAACCGGAAACCTCTCTTTGCGCATATGTACCCAAACCCAATCACCAGGTTCAAATACAATCTTTGTTCTACTCTTGTTGGCTTGCGTTGCATATTGCTTACTCTTCCTCTCAATGTTAGCTCGAACTTTAGCATGCAAATCCTTTACATATTCAGCCTTTTGCTTACCATCCAAGTTAACAAACTCATTAGTAGACAAAGGTAAAATATCCAAAGGTGTTAGAGGATTAAAGCCATAAACAATTTTAAAAGGACTATAAGCAGTAGTAGAATGCACAGATCTATTGTAAGCAAACTCAACATGTGGTAAAGCTCTTTCCCAATG
The DNA here is from genome assembly GCA_037074535.1 of Gleditsia sinensis. Classification (NCBI taxonomy): domain Eukaryota; kingdom Viridiplantae; phylum Streptophyta; class Magnoliopsida; order Fabales; family Fabaceae; genus Gleditsia; species Gleditsia sinensis. Next base: position 63,658,114 of record CM073470.1, on the reverse strand, counting down.
TTTCAAATTTTTTGACATAATAGCACGTAAAAGTGTAGTAAGTGTCCTATTAACTACCTCAGTTTTCCCATCTGTTTGAGGGTGTGCAACAGTAGAAAATAGAAGTTTAGTTCCTAATCTTCCCCATAAAGTACGCCAAAAATGACTTAAGAACTTAACATCTCTATCACTTACTATTGTTCTAGGCAACCCATGCAAACGCACTACTTCTTTAAAGAACAGATTAGCTATGTGTGTTGCATCATTGGTTTTAGCACATGCAATGAAATGAGCCATTTTGCTAAACCTATCAACAACCACAAAAACACTGTCTTTACCACTTTGAGATCTTGGTAACCCTATCACAAAATCCATAGAAATATCATGCCAAGGCTGTGTAGGTACAGGTAATGGGGTATAAAGGCCATGTGGCATTACCTTAGACTTAGCTTGTTTACATGCCACACACTTAGCACAAAACGAAATGACATCATGTTTCATGCGAGGCCAATAAAAATGTTCATGCAGAATTTCTAAAGTTTTAGTGACTCCAAAATGCCCCATTAGACCTCCACAATGACTCTCCTTAATTAATAAGGCACGCATAAAACATGTAGGCACACAAAGTTTATTCTTTTTAAACAAGTAGTCTTCATGTCTATAGAAACCATCAATAGCACGTTTATCACAAGAATTCCAAGCAGATCCAAAATCAACATCATTAGCATACAAGTCTTTAATGTATTCAAAACCAAGCAACTTAGCATGTAAGAATGTCAACAATGCATATCTTCTAGACAATGCATCAGCTACCACATTTTCCTTTCCAGTTTTATACTTAATCACATAAGGAAATGTCTCAATCAATTCTAACCACTTTGCATGCCTCTTATGCAACTTACCTTGAGACTTCAAAAATTTCAAGCTCTCATGATCTGAATGGATAATGAACTCTCTTGGCCATAGATAATGTTGCCAAGTTTGCAAAGTCCTCACCAATGCGTATAACTCCTTATCATAAGTAGGATAGTTCAGTGCTGCCCCATTTAGCTTCTCACTGAAGTATGCAATTGGTTTAGAATCCTGCATCAAAACAGCACCTATACCAACTCCAGAAGCATCACATTCAATTTCAAAAGCTTTATTAAAGTTAGGTAATGACAGCAAGGGTGCATTGTTCAGAAGATTCTTTAAAGTGTTAAATGACTTCTCATGCAAATCATCCCATTTAAAGACAACATTCTTTTTAACAAGTTCATTTAGGGGTGCAGCAATAGTACTGAAATTCTTTACAAACCGCCTATAGAAACTTGCTAAACCATGGAAACTCCTAACTTCATTAGCATTCCTAGGTGTAGGCCAATCTCGGATTGCCTTAACCTTGTCCTCATCCACACTAATTCCATGAGAATTAACAACTAAACCAAGGAACACTACTGAATCAGAACAGAATGTGCACTTTTTCATGTTAGCATACAATTTATGCTCCTTAAGCACACCAAAAACAGCACGCAAATGCAATACATGTTCATCAAGATTTTGACTATATACTAAAATATCATCAAAGTAAACTACTACAAACTTTCCAATGAAAGCACGTAAGACATGGTTCATTAATCTCATAAAGGTACTGGGTGCATTAGTCAAGCCAAAGGGCATTACTAACCACTCATGTAAACCATATTTAGTCTTAAAAGCAGTTTTCCACTCATCTCCCTCTTTCATACGAATTTGATAGTAGCCATTCTTTAAATCAATTTTAGTAAAAACACTAGAACCATACAACTCATCAAGCATGTCATCTAATCTAGGAATTGGATGCCTATACTTTACAGTGATTTTGTTGATGGCTCTGCAATCTACGCACATGCACCAAGTACCATCCTTTTTAGGCACAAGAATAACAGGTACTGAACAGGGACTAAGACTCTCCCTCACGAATCCTTTCTGAACTAGGTCATCTACTTGCCTTTGAATTTCCTTCGTCTCCTCAGGATTAGCTCGGTAGGCAGGTCGATTAGGGATGGATGATCCAGGGACAAAGTCTATCTGGTGCTCAATGCCTCTCAAAGGTGGTAGTCCATGTGGAATCTCCTCAGGAAAAACATCAGTGAATTCCTGTAACAAAGACACAACCATACTAGGCAAAGATAGGTTAGGAGTGTTAGTAAAATAAATATCCTTGTACATGAGCACAAGGAGGTTTGGCTTGCATACCAAAGCACTCTTCACCTCACTTTTTAGTGCAAAAGCACTCACTCTTTTATTTTTCTCTTTTTCTGGCTTACAACTCTCTTTCTTTTTCTGCTCACATGTCTCAACCTCTCTCTCTTTTCTCTCACTCTCAATTTTCAACTTACTCTCTTTCTTCTCTTTTTCTAGTGTTTCTCTCAACTTACACTCTTTTGTAATCCTCACTTGATCAGCAAAAGCCTCAGCTGGCTTTAGGGGTGTTAGAATAAAGGTTCTATTATGTATGGTTAATGTATATTGATTCTTGTAGCCATCATAATTAACCCTTCTATCAAATTGCCATGGACGTCCCAACAACAAGTGTCCAGCATGCATTGGTACTACATCACAAAGCACTTCATCTATGTAGTTACCAATAGAAAAAGATATGCAAACTTGATTGGTCACCCATGTAACAGCTCCATTTATGTAACAAATATTTTTTTGTTTTATTTAACATCATGAAGTTATTACCTCAACTTAACTCACAATAACATTTATTTAATTATACAATACTAAGTTTACACTCACATCATTAATACAAACATTTGTACAAGACATACATGTACATATAAGCCCTAATCTTCCACATAGACTATTTCCGGGGCCACTGGTTCGGGTGGTGGCACCTCCGCCGGAATCTCAGTCACTTCAACAACTGATATATCCGCAATAATAGGTATTTGCCCAAGATAGGGCACCTCGATCATACGTACGGCAATAATAAGTCTCATTGAAAACAACTGCATAGCTAATTTTCTGAACATGATATGGAATATAGTGAGAATTAAATCTCAGTATGTTCAACAATAATTCATTATCAATATAGTTCATCACGTCATGTTCAGTTGTATAAACTACAGAAAATATCTTTAGGTAACATGAATGCACTTTATCATGCACATGAAAATTATACAGTTATGACATGTATGACATGAATAACTATTTTTCGAATTTCATATGATGGCTATCAACTTATTCTTACTTCAAGCTACCCCGGTCAGGGTGAGTATTCTCTACTTTTCGGTACGGGCTTATCTCGCTCCGTCCGACATGGCACACTTTCTCTTTCTTTTCTCATGAACATAATCATAACCGTTGGTAGGGCGTCCCCTACTGGTGCACCACACGGATTGCCATGTGACCGTGCTCATTTCTTTTCTTTTCATATTAATAGCCGAAAATATGATTCCAATAACAAGTATGTTCATTATATTCTCATGTCATAATGTATCAAAACATAATCATTCTCAAAATTCATTCTAATTTTCACTTTATAAAATATTTCCATGTCAAAATTCCACACTAATACCTCGGTAACTGGATAGTAATTGTAGTCTGTAAACAGCGCACCAGGAAAGTTCCCAGAAAAGAGAGGTGGGTCACTAATGGACACGCTTAAGTACCAAGTCTTTCCTTGCCAGAGCTTTCCTTAGACATGCACTTTTCACAAATCACAATTTTTTTTCCAGTAACTAGTATAATTCTTTTCTGATGTGGAAATAATGTAACCACGAAGCATACTAAGATTTTTCAAATAAAACCGGCACTTTCAAAACTTATTGGAAATTTATATGAGTACTAGGGTAAATTCTATGTTAAAAAGTACACACTTAAACTGGTAGTAAGTTCATGCAATGGCAATAACTAGGGCATACACTAGGCATTTATTATTTTCATTTATAAAATTCCTCTTCTTTCTTGAATATTATTTTCATCTTTTCATTTTCTTTATGTCTAGGCATTTAGTCATTTTATTTCTACTTATATCATTTCCAACACATGTTCTTACAAATTTTATAGAGCATTTTTCCTCAAATTGATTTCTACTATTACCTTAAAAATTCATCTAGGGTAAAAAAAAATATTGAAAATAGGTTTTACTAACTTTTAACACAGCCTTTGCTTACAAATCAGAGCATAACTCTCTCATTTTAACTCCGATTAAGATGCTCTTAGTGTCTATGAAAAGCTAAGACAATTATCTAAAACTATTATTTTAATCATATCAACAAAATAATATGATATCGTGGTGTTATTACTCCTTTAAACTTAGTATTTTTTTTCTTCTCGTGTAGGTTCTGACCTTTACTGACTAATTAGACCATATCTCCCAAATTGGAACTCCAAATTGAGTTATTCCAGTTGGTAAAAATCCATGAGCCATATATATATAATTGTTATGTTGGCGCGCTATTTTAATTCCCTACAGAATATTCCCATAAATTCAAAAACTAAAGCATTAATAACATACTCTTCCCTGAATAAACATTTTCTGACCTCTGCTTACTAATCGGATCATATCTACCTCATATGAACTCCAAATTGCATACTTCCAGTGGTTATATTTCCATGAGACATAGATATATAACTTTAATGTTAACCATTTATTTTAATTCCATACAGATAATTCCCAAAAATTAAAATACAAAAGCTGTCCTAACATAATCTTCCCTGATGAACCATTTTCTGACCTTGGCTTACTAATCGGACCATATCTACCACATGTGGACTCCAAATTGAATGATTCCAGTGGCTAAAAGTCCATGACACACATATCTTTAATTCTTATGTTAACAATTTATTTTAATTCCCTACCAATAATTCCCAGAAATTAAATTACCGAAGCTATCCTAACATATTCTTCCCTGATGATTCATTTTCTGACCTTTGGATACTAATCAGACCATAGCTACCTCATATGGACTCTAAATGGAATGATTCCAGTGAGTAAAAATCCGTGACACATATATCTTTAATTCTTATGTTAACCATTTATTTTAATTCCTTATAGATTGTTCCCAGAAATTAAAATACCGAAACTTAAAATTCTGTCAACCATAGCCATACCCATGCAGAACTATCTACACCAATCTAAGTATTCAAACATACATCACATGCAAGATCAATATGTAACATGATATAGCAACATCCATGACCAATCATCAAAGTTTTAAGATCAAAATCTCATATAAATATTATGAGTTTCAAAAGTTTTCTTCAAAAAGAAATATTGTTAAACTTACCTGGAGCACTTAGTCCCTTAAACTTCTCCTTCCTCTTTCTTCCTTTCTTCCTCTCCTTTCCTCACTCTACCTTGCTTCTATTTTTCCTCTCCCTCACTTGGACGAAATTCTAATGTTGTAAGGGTGGATTTTCTTATATAGACCATCAAATAATTCACCTTTCATGATCATGGGTCTACCTTATCACAATTAAGATACACTTTGTTGAATTTTTGGAAAACAAACAACTTATGTTCTTGTCTTCCTCTTCCTTAGTCAAGATATGCATAGGAAAAGGAGATTTTTATTTTGAAAATTATGATGATATGTTCTTAAGATAAGGGACAAGGTCCCTTTGATTTAGGGATTCATTTCCATTTTCTTTTGTCTTAAACAAGTATGATAGGTTTGCCTTTTTAGGTGGCAAATTTCTAGCCCTTGAATCTCCATTATTTGGTTGATATTATTTGTGTGGGCTATGAATGTTTTGTCCTAATACCATGTATTATCATACCACTTGCTAAAATTATGAGTGTAGGATATAGATGTTTTTGTCCTAAAGCCTTGTATTATCATGCCACTTGCCTAAATGATGAATGTAGAATCACACCACTTGCTAAATTTTTGTCTTACTGCCATGTAACCTAATCTTTATTTTTATTATTATATCATCATCTAATTTATTTTATTCTATTTTTCCTCTTGGATTTGGGCTTATTCCTACCCATTATGGGCTTGTCCTACCCATTTTCTTTGCTTTGGATAAAATTCTTCCTTTCTTGGTGGGCTTGGTCACATTTTCATAATTTTTGGGCTACTGGTGCAATTACTATATCCTAGTCCAAGTCTATGTTTTATTTCTTGTTTAGGTTATCCAATGGGCTTGTTAGAAACTTATGTGAAGTGGAAAAACTCTATATGAAGTGTCCATAAGTAAAAGCCCAATGTAAGGGTAAAGATTTTAAACTTAGTAACTATAGTTCTTGAATTAGGAAAAATTACCCTAATTCAATGTTCTTGAAATTTTAAGACCTTTACTTGTTTCTAAAAATTTATCTTCCTTATCCAAGAATTTTCCATCTCTTTAGTATGTTATTTCTAATTTCTTTCCTATTAGATTTTCCTTCTTTATTTGTTCTCTTAATGTTAGAAACATTTTCTATGCATATACATAAGGTGAAGAATTTCTAAGGACTATATTTCCTTAGATATCTAAAATATTGCCTAATAAATTTTATTTCCTTAATTAAATTTTTTATGTACCTTTATCAATAAAAGAAACGAAATTAAGGATGTTACAACCCATATATCTCCCCTATCATTCAACCATCTTAGCCTATATGGCTTAGGATGTTTCAATGTGGGTAGAACCAATTTATCAACCATCAAGGTACTAGCTACATTAGTGCAACTCCCACTATCAATAATCAAGCTACATACCTTGTTATTCACGTGGCACCTGGTCTGGAATATGTGCTCATGTTGTTCATCATCAACATCATCATTAGGTTGCATATTAAGAGCACGTCGAGTAACTAATACTTTTCCATGCACTGGTTCTCCAATCTCCATGTCACTGCAATCCTTCAATGGTGGCATCTCATCATCACTTGAATGCTCACTCTCTATGCCTCCATCATCAAGAAGAACAATGGCTCTCTTGTTAGGACACTGTGATGCAATATGCCCCAACCCGTGACATCTAAAACATTTTGTATCTCGTGTTCTAAAGGAAGTAGAAGTATCATTCTTAGCCTTGGGATTAGGGGCTGTAATTGAATTCCTCCCCTTGCTCTCTTCCTTCGGCCTAGTAGCAGCCTTAGGGTTATCTTGCCAATTCGGCTTCCATAGAGTTTTAGGAATTGAGCCAAATTTAAAAGATGTTCTAACGTTTAACTGCTTCTCAACTTTAATTGCTTTATGCAGTAAATCCTCCATCTCTACATAATGGTGCATATCTATTACATCTGCAATTTCTTTCCTCAAACCACCTATAAACCTTGCCATTGTAGCCTCTCTATCCTCTTCAATATTAGCTTTTATCATGGCCATCTCCATCTCATTGTAGTAATCCTCTACACTCATAGATCCTTGATGCAGATTTTGTAATTTTCTAAACAAGTCTCTATAGTAATGGCTAGGAACAAACCGTTTTCTCATCACAACCTTCATCTCTTCCCATGACCGAATAGGTCTCTCACCACTTCTCCGCCTATTAATTGCTAATTGATCCCACCAAATACTAGCATAGTCAGTAAACTCCACAGCAGCTAGCTTCACCTTTTTCTCCTCAGTATAATCATGACACTCAAACATATGTTCTACCTTCCTCTCCCACTCTAAGTAAAGTTCAGGGTCACCCTTACCTTGGAATGTAGGAATAGTCATTTTTATGTTTCCTAAGCCACTATCACACCTAGGAGCTATCCTCCTTTCCTTTCTTGACTCGAAGGCTTCACTATCTGAATATTCCCCTTCTCCCTCATCAAGCCCAAACTGTTTTGTAAGCTTAGGTTGGGCTGGTGAATCAAGGTTATCCAGTCTCATATTAAGCAACTTAAACTGATCTTGAACTGCTTTCATAAAGAGTTTAAGGTCAATTTCAGGTTGATCTCTTTCACTACTCATGTTTGTCTCACAAACCTCACGTGTTTTGCACTCAATTTCACTCTCTTTCCCTTAAAGCTCTTAAACAAGAACCTGATCAACAAACTTATCTAAGAAAACAAGTGAATTAAAAAGAATAAATTTTCAGATAATGACAACCCTAGGAACTGAATTTTGAAAAATATGCGGGATACTAATATCAGTATGCTATTTTTTTTAACGAATTTCTCTTCCTTTTTTTTTAGCTCACCTCTTTTTTTTTGAGCGAATTTCCCTTTTTTTTTTACGATTTTTTTTTTCAGAAGAGACCAAATTCAACTAGGACTAAGAATCTGATTTTTTTTTTTGAATTTTGAATTTTGAATTTTTGAACAAGAAACCAAATTGAAATAGGAATAGGAATCACTTTTTTTTTTCGAAATTCAAATTTTTGGAAGAAGAAACTAAATTGACTAGGACTAGGAATTAGAATATAAGTAGGAAAAGAAAATTTACTAGAACTAGAACTCTTTTTTTTTTTCTAAAAGAACTAGAAGAACATTAACTAGAACTAGAACTAGCACTCTAAGTTGACCTAAGGAAAGGTAGAAGAAGAAGAAAGACTCTAGAAAATATAAAAGAAAAGATAGGACACCAACCAAATCTCAAGGAGCCAAAGCTCTGATACCAAATGATGCGTTCCTCTATAAGAAGAAACGGAGTGTTTGGCGAAAGCAAGGATCGTCTTGAAAATTCAATGGATGTTTGATCGCCACGAGTTGCCTCGATAAGATCGGATTCAGTTCTTTGCCCAAGAACTAAGGGAAGCTCTCACTTTAGGAGAAAACTCAATCTTTATTAATCATCAAAATCTGTTTCAATACATGAACCTAATGAAATCTTAAATAGACAATCAATCCTAACCCTAGTAGGAAAGCCAGCAGGTCTAAAACTCCTAATTGGACTTCTAATAGAATATGACCCAAATAACATTAATTATCTGGCCTAACTAAACTAACAAAAAACAAACCCATAATTAAACTACTATTTGGGCTGCATAAAGAATGGGCCCAAATGCTAATAATATCCAAAACAAAACATTTAAAATTAAAGCCCATAATACATCTTTAGCCTATGCAGATTTGGGCTAGTTGTTTTCAAGATCCAATAAACTTTATTGGGCCTCCGAACTGCCCTCTTCAAGGCTGCAAAGTGTGGCCCACTTGATGTCTTGACTTGGCCCAATAATTTCCTCTTTAGCCTGCACATCCAAGATCAAGCCCAGTAAAGCTTCCTTGGCCCGCTTCGCCCTGCTCCTAGTCATTGGACCGCCTATCCCTTGCAAAGGATCTTGGGAACGATTTATAGTAGCTTTGACAGCACCTTGATCTTCATCAAGACTCATGGATCTACAGCTAAGACAACCAAGAAGAGAGGAGAATGCTGAGTCTAACGGTGCCGAAGCTGAGTTTGAGGAGGATGAACAACCCTTGCATAGGAGGCAGCCTAGAGCACGGGAGATTAACATCAAAATGAAAGTTCCTCCATTTAGGGGAGCAAGTTCTCCTGAAGAATATTTAGAATGGGAACAACGAGTGGAGAAAGTCTTTGAATGTCAAGAGTATTCTGAGATAACCAAATGCCGCCTTGCTTCCCTTGAATTCACTGATTATGCAAATTTGTGGTAGGAGAACTTGAAGAATCAGCGAAGGAGAGATGGTGAAGAAGAAGTAAGAAGTTGGAGGCTAATGAAGAGACTCATGCAGAAACGTTTTGTGCCTGACTATTATAGGCAAGAACTTTATTTCAGACTTCAAAACTTGAGGCAAGGAGGTATGAACGTGGAAGACTATGTGAAGGAATACAAAACCTTGATGATTAGGTGTGAGCTGAATGAATCACAAGAGCAAACCATAGCTCGATTTTTGGGTGGTCTAAACAAAGAAATTGCTGATCTAGTAGAGTTGCAGAATTATGTTTTCTTTGAAGATGTAATTAAATTAGCCATCAAAGTATAAAGGCAGAAGAAAAGAGTGTATGGGAGGAACTTTGGGGTGACTAAACCTGTGGGAGGAAAACCATTCCAAACACTTTCTCAAACACCAGCAAAACCTACCAAAGGGGACAGTAAGGAAATGGAGAAAAAATGATCAACCAAAACTGAGAGTTTTAGGGAAAGGGAGAAAGCAGTAGAAAACCATTCCCCTAAAAGAAGCAGAGATATTAAGTGCTTTAAATGTTTGGGACATGGCCATATTGCATCAGAATGTCCTAACAAAAGGGTGATGATTTTGAAGGAAACACAAGGGGAGATAGAGAGTGACGATGAGGGTGTTTTGGAGGACTCTGAGGGGAATAAGTATCTAAAAGAGGCAGAGGTTGTTGAATATGCAGATGAGGGTGAAATTTTGGTTATTAGGCGCGTCTTGAGTATCCAAACCAAAGCAGAGGAAGAACAACGAGAGAATATTTTTCATACGAGGTGTACTATTGAAGGCAAAGTTTGTAATGTCATTATTGACAATGGAAGCTGCACCAATGTTGCTTCCACCACTTTAGTTGATAAACTAAAGTTAACTACCATGAACCACCCCCAACCATACAAATTGCAGTGGCTGAATGACAAAGGCGAAGTGAAAGTCACGAAACAAGTGAAGGTTCTAATCTCTATTGGGAAGAATTACAGAGATGAGGTATTATGTGACATTGTCCCAATGAGTGCTGGACATTTGCTGCTAGGGAGGCCATGGCAATTCAATAGGAGAGCACTGCATGATGGCTACAAAAATACCTATGCCTTTGAGAAGGATGGAAAAAAGATTGTGTTGGCACCACTTAAGCCAATGCAAGTACAGCAAGAGAAGACAGTAAAAGAAGAGCAGAAAGCAAGTTGCTTGGCTACTAAAAATGAGATGAAAAAAACATTGAATAAAGGTAGCCTCATTCTATTGCTAATGCTTAAGGAGTTTCAAGAGTTAGAAAATGAAGTATCCCCACATGTGAAGAAACTATTAGAAGAATTTAGAGATGTCTTTCCTGAAGAGCTGCCTAAGGGATTACCACCCTTAAGGGGGATTGAGCATCAAATCGATTTGGTACCAGGTGCTGCTTTGCCTAACCGACCTGCCTACCGAATGAATCCCACAGAGGCAAATGAAGTTAAAAGACAAGTTGAGGAGCAGATTGAAAGAGGCTATGTAAGGGAATCCATGAGTCTATGTTCTGTTCCAGCATTATTAGTACCAAAAAAAGATGGTTCTATGAGAATGTGTATAGACAGCAGGGCTATCAACAAGATCACTATCAAATACCGCTATCCAATTCCGAGATTGGATGACATGCTTGATGAGTTACATGGTGCTAAAGTGTTGTCAAAAGTTGATTTGAAGAGTGGCTATCACCAAATTCGTATGAAGGAAGGAGATGAATGGAAAACAGCATTCAAAACAAAGCATGGCCTTTATGAGTGGATGGTAATGCCTTTTGGGCTATCTAATGCCCTTAGCACTTTTATGTGTCTAATGAATTTTGTGCTCAGATATTTCATTGGCAGATTTGTCGTAGTGTATTTCGATGATATTCTAATCTACAGCCAAAGTTATGATGAGCATGTAGAACATTTGAGGCAAGTATTGGAAGTGCTGAGAAAAGAGAAACTCTATGCAAATCTGAAGAAATGCTACTTTTGTCAAGATCATGTAAATTTTCTTGGCTTTGTAGTATCTCATCAAGGTGTGGAAGTTGATGAAGAGAAAATCAAAGCAATCAAAGAATGGCCTGTTCCCAGAACCATAAATGAGGTAAGGAGTTTCCATGGACTCGCATCTTTCTATAGAAGGTTTGTTCGAGATTTCAGCACTATCCTAGCACCATTAATAGAATGTATAAAGGGGGGAAAAGAGTTTGGATGGAATAATGCAGCCCAGAGGAGTTTTGAACTGATTAAAGAGAAATTATGCAATGCCCCTATATTAGCACTACCAGACTTCTCCAAGACATTTGAGATTGAATGTGATGCTAGTGGAGTGGGGATTGGTGCTGTTCTACTACAAGAAAGGCGCCCTATTGCATATTTTAGTGAGAAGCTAAGTGGGGCTTGTCTTAATTATTCAACCTATGATAAGGAGTTCTATTCCCTGATTAGAGCTCTTGAAACATGGCAGCATTATTTGTTACCAAGAGAATTTGTTATCCATACAGATCACGAATCCCTTAAACATTTGAAAGGGCAGAGCAAGCTGAACCGAAGACATGCCAAATGGGTGGAATTTCTTGAAGTATTTCCATATGTTCTAAAATACAAGAAAGGGGAGACCAATGTTGTTGCTGATGCTTTATCCAGGAGGTATGCATTGCTTTCTATGATGAATGCAAAATTGTTCGGTTTTGAATTTATTAAGGATCAATATGTTGAAGATCCTACACTTGCTAAAACTTACCAAGCTTGTGAAAAAATAGCATACAAAGGGTTTTATAGGCATGAAGGGTTCTTATTTCGTTTGGGAAAGCTTGTAATCCCAGATTGCTCCATGCAGGAATTGCTTATCCGAGAAGCACATGGGGGAGGATTGGCTGGCCATTTTGGCGAAGCAAAGACATTAGAGATGCTGAAAGAACACTTTTATTGGCCTAATATGATCAGGGATGTTCATCATGTGCTTGAGAGATGTATTGTGTGTAAAAAGGCCAAAAGCAAGGAAGCTGCCCATGGTCTTTACATGCCCTTGCCTGTACCAGATCAGCCTTGGGAAGATATAAGTATGGATTTTGTGCTTGGCCTACCTAGAACTCAGAGGGGAAAGGATTCGGTCATGGTTGTTGTGGATCGATTTTCAAAAATGTCACATTTCATTCCATGCCACAAGTCAGATGATGCTGTGAATATTGCCAATTTGTTTTTCAAGGAGATTGTTCGACTCCATGGCATTCCAAAGAGCATTGTTTCAGACCGTGACTCAAAATTTCTTAGTTACTTTTGGAAGACCTTATGGCGAAAATTAGGCACAAGATTGCTTTTTAGCACTGCATGTCACCCACAAACTGATGAACAAACAGAAGTGGTAAACCGTACACTCTCTACTTTGCTCAGAACTGTCATTAGTAAAAATTTGAAGAATTGGGATGAATGTTTGGCATATGTTGAATTTGCCTACAACAGAAATGTGCATAGTGCTACTAAACGTTCTCCTTTTGAAGTGGTTTATGGATTCAATCCATTAACCCCACTTGACTTAGCACCATTGCCACTTGATGCTCGAGAATGTTTGGATGGAAAACAGAAGGCTGAGATGATCAAGAAGTTGCACGAAAATGTTAAAATGCAAATTGAGAAGAAGACCTCAATCTATGAGAAGGCTGCAAATAAAGGGAGAAAGTTTGTGCAATTCAGCCCTGGAGATTTAGTATGGATCCATCTTCGAAAAGAGCAGTTTCCAAACAAAAGGCAGTCCAAATTAATGCCCAGGGCAGATGGTCCATTTCGAGTCTTAGCAAAGGTAAATGACAATGCATACAAAATAGAGTTGCCTGGTGATTATGGAGTTTCAGCTACCTTCAATGTCAGATATATTTCTCCTTATTTGCAAGATGAAGATGATTTGGATTTAAGGGCAAATCCTTCTCAACCAGGGGAGGATGATGTGATCATGGAATACCACACTTCAAGTTATGACAACAAAATACCTTCAATTGGGCCTTTAACTCGTGCAAGAGCTAAGAGGCTTGGAATGAACCTAGTTACCTTGCTAAAAATTGAAGACACTTGAAGAAAACAGCAGTCAAGAGGCTATACATCTGAATATGTGCCATGAAGTCACATGTACGTTTTTTTCTTGTAAATGGCAGAATACATAGACTTTCTGCCATCTAGCATTTATTTCTTGTATCTCCTAGGTGCAGCCTTGCATTTATTGCTCTTATACTTTTTGTCACTAGCATTTATTGCTACTTTTAGACTTGCTGCCATCTATGTTCGTTTTTAGGACTTTGTTCTTGTAAATGGCAGAAAGCATAGACTTTATGCCATCTAGCATTTATTTCTTGTATTTTCTAGGTGCTGCAAGCATTTATTGCTGCTCTTAGGCTTGCTGCCACCTATGTACGTTTTTAGGACTTTTCCTTGTAAATGGCAGAAAGCATAGACTTTCTGCCATCTAGCATTTATTTCTTGTATTTTCAAGGTGCTGCTCTTAGAATTACAAGGTAGTATAGCTAGGTCTCTTAAAACTAGCTTACTCCTTTATATATGAGATGTATCACACAAGATCAGCACAATTGAATGACCATTTCGAATTTTCAGTATTGTTCAAGTGTGTTTCTTGAAAATACAGCTTCTCTTATCTAACTTAGGTTAGTGGCGAGAAACTTCTGATTTCTTATCACTCACATCCCTCTAATTCTTGAGTGTGGTGAAATCAATCCAAATCAGCTTAATTGTGGCGCCCTAGGCTTATCAATTGGGTGATTTGGTTTTCTTCTTTGTTTGTTTCAAGCTAAACCAGAAACGAAATCCAGTGCTCATCCTCTTCACGTTTTGGGATCAAATAAAAACCCTACGGGCCAGATTCGTGCATTCGGATGACAGGGACAAAAATACAAAAATGCCATGTCGTTGGAAAGAAGAACGGATAAGAAACTCTATAAAGTTCGTTCCGTGAGAATCTGACTTTCCGGCGATGGAATTGTTCTGTCGAGAAACCCTACGGGCCATATTCGTGCATCAGGATGTCGGAGAAGAATATCCGGAAAAGTCGTGTCATTGGAAAGAAGAACTCCTTGGAAACTCTAGAAACTTCGTTTCGTGAGATTCTGACTGTCCGGCGATTTAATCGGGCCGTCCAGAAGCCCTACGGTCTATTTTCGTGCATATGGATGACGGGGACGAAAATACGAAAAGGTCGTGTCGTTGGAAGGAAGAAGGGATAATAAACTCTATAAACTTCGTTTCGCGAGATTTCGACTTTCCGGCGATGGAATCGCGTCGTCGTGAAAACCTACAGGCCATTTTCGTGCATCCGGATGTCGGAGATGAAAATACAAAAAATTCGTGTCGTTGGAAACAAGCACTCCTTAGAAACTCTATAAAGTTCGTTCCACGAGAATCCGACTTTCCGGCGATGGAATCGCGCCGTCGAGAAACATTTTCGCGCATCCGGATGACGTTGACGAAAATACGAAAAAGTCAGGTCATTGGAAACAAGGACTCCTTAGAAACTCTATAAAGTTTGTTCCGCGAGAATCTGACTTTCTGGCGATGGAATCGTGCCGTCGAGAAACCCTACAGGCCATTTTCACGCATCCGGATGACCTTGACGAAAATACAAAAAAGTCGTGTCTTCGGAAAGAAGCACTCCTTAGAGACTCTACAAAGTTCGTTTCGCGAAAATCTGACCTTTCGGCGATTGAATTTTTCCGTCGAGAAACCCTACGGGCCATATTCGTGCATTCGGATGATAGGGACGAAAATACAAAAAAGCCGTGTCGTTGGAAAGAAGAATGGATAAGAAACTCTATAAAATTCGTTTCGCGTGATTTCGACTTTCCGGCGATGGAATTGCGCCGTCGAGAAACCCAACGGGCCATTTTCGTGCATCCGGATGTCGGAGACGAAAATCCGGAAAAGTCGTGTCGTTGGAAAGAAGAACTCCTTGGAAACTCTAGAAACTTCGTTTCGTGAGATTCTGACTGTCCGGCGATTTAATGGTCCCGTCCAGAAGCCCTACGGTCTATTTTTCGTGCATACGAATGACGGGGACGAAAATACGAAAAAGTCATGTCGTTGGAAGGAAAAAGGGATATTAAACTCTATAAAGTTCATTTCGCGAGATTCCGAATTTTCGGCGATAGAATCGTGCCTTCGAGAAACGCAACGAGCCATTTTCGTGCATCCGGATGTCGGAGACGAAAATAGGAAAAATTTGTATCGTTGGAAACAAGCACTCCTTAGAAACTCTATAAAGTTCGTTCCACGAGAATCCAACTTTTCCGGCGATGGAAACGCCCCGTCGAGAAACATTTTCGCGCATCCGGATGACGTTGACGAAAATACGAAAAAGTCGTGTCGTTGGAAACAAGCACTCCTTAGAAACTCTATAAAGTTCGTTCCGCGAGAATCTGACTTTCTGGCGATGGAATCGTGCCGTCGAGAAACTCTACAGGCCATTTTCGCGCATCCGGATGACCTTGACGAAAATACGAAAAAGTCGTGTCTTCGGAAAGAAGCACACCTTAGAGACTCTATAAAGTTTGTTTCGCGAAATTCTGACCTTTCGAGGATGGAATCATTCCGTCGAGAAACCCTACAGGCCATATTCGTGCATTCGGATGACAGGGACGAAAATAAAAAAAAACGTGTCGTTGGAAAGAAAAACGGATAAGAAACTCTATAAAGTTCATTCCGCGAGAATCCGACTTTCCGGCGATGGAATCGTTCCGTCGAGAAACCCTACGGTCCATATTCGTGCATCAGGATGTCGGAGAAGAATATCCGGAAAAGTCGTGTCGTTGGAAAGAAGAACTCCTTGGAAACTCTAGAAACTTTGTTTCGTGAGATTTTGACTGTCCGGCGATTTAATCGGGCCGTCCAGAAGCCCTACGGTTTATTTTCGTGCATACGGATGACGGGGACGAAAATACGAAAAGATCGTGTCGTTGGAAGGAAGAAGGGATAATAAACTCTATAAACTTCGTTTCGCGAGATTCCGACTTTCCGGCGATGGAATCGTGTCGTCGTGAAACCCTACATGCCATTTTCGTGCATCCAGATGTCGGAGATGAAAATACAAAAAATTCGTGTTGTTGGAAACAAGCACTCCTTAGAAACTCTATAAAGTTCGTTCCACGAGAATCTGACTTTTCGGCGATGGAATCGCGCTGTTGAGAAACATTTTCGCGCATCCGGATGACATTGACGAAAATACGAAAAAGTCGTGTCGTTGGAAACAAGCACTCCTTAGAAACTCTATAAAGTTCATTCCGCGAGAATCCGACTCTCTGGCGATGGAATCGTGCCGTCGAGAAACCCTACAGGCCATTTTCGCGCATCCGGATGACCTTGACGAAAATACGAAAAAGTCGTGTCGTCGAAAAGAAGCACTCCTTAGAGACTCTATAAAGTTCGTTTCGCGAAATTTTGACCATTCGAGGTTGGAATCGTTCCGTCGAGAAACCCTACGGGCCATATTCGTCCATTTGGACAACAGGGACGAAAATACAAAAAAGCCGTGTCGATGGAAAGAAAAACGGATAAGAAACTCTATAAAGTTCGTTCGGCGAGAATCCGACTTTCCGGCGATGGAATCGTCCCGTCAAGAAACCCTACGGGCCATACTTGTGCATCAGGATGTCGGAGAAGAATATCCAGAAAAGCCGTGTCGTTGGAAAGAAGAACTCCTTAGAAACTCTAAAAACTTTGTTTCCTGAGATTCTGACTGTCCGACGATATAATCGTGCCGTCCAGAAGCCCTTCGGTCTATTTTCGTGCATACGGATGACGGGGACGAAAATACGAAAAGGTCGAGTCGTTGGAAGGAAGAAGGGATAATAAACTTTATAAACTTCGTTTCGTGAGATTCTGACTTTCCGGCGATGGAATCGCGTCGTCGTGAAACCCTACAGGCAATTTTCGTGCATTCGGATGTCGGAGACGAAAATACAAAAAATTCGTGTCGTTGGAAACAAGCACTCCTTAGAAACTCTATAAAGTTCATTCCGCGAGAATCTGACTTTCTGGTGATGGAATCGTGCCATCGAGAAACCCTACAATTCATTTTCGCACATCCAGATGACGTTGACAAAAATACGAAAAAGTCATGTCGTCATAAATAAGCACTCCTTAGAGACTCTATAAAGTTCGTTTCGTGAAATTCTGATCTTTCGGCGATTGAATTTTTCCATCGAGAAACCCTACGGGCCATATTCGTGCATTCGGATGATAGGGACGAAAATACAAAAAAGCCGTGTCGTTGGAAAGAAGAACGGATAAGAAACTCTATAAAATTCGTTTCGCGTGATTTCGACTTTCCGGTGATGGAATTGCGCCATCGAGAAACCCTACGGGCCATTTTCGTGCATCCGGATGTCGGAGACGAAAATAGGAAAAATTCGTATCGTTGGAACAAGCACTCCTTAGAAACTCTATAAATTCGTTCCACGAGAATCTGACTTTCCGGCGATGGAATCGCGCCGTCGAGAAACATTTTCGCGCATCCGGATGACGTTGACGAAAATACGAAAAAGTCGTGTCGTTGGAAACAAGCACTCCTTAGAAACTCTATAAAGTTCGTTCCGCGAGAATCCGACTTTCTGGTGAAGGAATCGTGTCGTCGAGAAACCCTACAGGCCATTTTCGCGCATCCGGATGACCTTGACGAAAATACGAAAAAGTCGTGTCGTCAGAAAGAAGCACTCCTTAGAGACTCTATAAAGTTCGTTTCGCGAAATTCCAACTTTTCAAGGATGGAATCGTTCCGTCGAGAAACACTATGGGCCATATTCGTGCATTCGGATGTCGGAGAAGAATATATGGAAAAGTCGTGTCATTGGAAAGAAGAACTCTTTGGAAACTCTAGAAACTTCGTTTCGTGAGATTCTGACTGTCCGGCGATTTAATCGGGCCGTCCAGAAGCACTACGGTCTATTTTCGTGCATACGGATGACGTGGACGAAAATACGAAAAGATCGTGTCGTTGGAAGGAAGAAGGGATAATAAACTCTATAAACTTCGTTTCGCGAGATTCCGACTTTCCGGAGATGGAATCGCGTCGTCGTGAAACCTTACAGGCCATTTTCGTGCATCCGGATGTCGGAGATGAAAATACAAAAAATTCGTGTCGTTGGAAACAAGCACTCCTTAGAAACTCTATAAAGTTCATTCCGCGAGAATCCGACTTTCTGCCGATGGATTCGTGCCATCAAGAAAGCCTTCAAGTCATTTTCGCGCATCCAGATGACGTTGACAAATATACAAAAAAGTCATGTCGTCGGAAATAAGCACTCCTTAGAGACTCTATAAAGTTCATTTCGCGAAATTGCGATCCTTCGGCGATTGAATTTTTCCGTCGAGAAACCCTACGGGCCATATTCGTGCATTCGGATGATAGGGACGAAAATACAAAAAAGCCATGTCGTTGGAAAGAAGAACGGATAAGAAACTCAATAAAATTCGTTTCGCGTGATTTCGACTTTCCGGCGATGGAATTGCGCCGTCGAGAAACCCTACGCGCCATTTTCGTGCATCCGGATGTCGGAGACAAAAATCCAGAAAAGTCGTGTAATTGGAAAGAAGAACTCCTTGGAAACTCTAGAAACTTCGATTCGTGAGATTCTGACTGTCCGGCGATTTAATCGTCCCGTCCAGAAGCCCTACGGTCTATTTTTCGTGCATACAAATGACGGGGACGAAAATACGAAAAAGTCATCTCGTTGGAAGGAAAAAGGGATAATAAACTCTATAAAGTGCATTTCGTGAGATTCCGAATTTCCGGCGATAGAATCGTGACTTCGAGAAACCCTACGAGCCATTTTCGTGCATCCGGATGTCGGAGACGAAAATAGGAAAAGTTCGTATCGTTGGAAACAAGCACTCCTTAGAAACTCTATAAAGTTCGTTCCACGAGAATCTGACTTTCCGACGATGGAATCGCGCCGTCGAGAAACATTTTCGCGCATCCGGATGACGTTGACGAAAATACGAAAAAGTCGTGTCGTTGGAAACAAGCACTCCTTAGAAACTCTATAAAGTTTGTTCCGCGAGAATCCGACTTTCTGGCGATGGCATCGTGCCGTCGAGAAACCCTACAGGCAATTTTCGCGCATCCGGATGACCTTGACGAAAATACGAAAAAGTCGTGTCGTCGGAAAGAAGCACTCCTTAGACACTCTATAAAGTTCGTTTCGCGAAATTCCGACCTTTCGAGGTTGGAATCGTTCCGTCGAGAAACCCTACGGGCCATATTCGTGAATTTGGACGACAGGACGAAAATACAAAAAAGCCGTGTCGTTGGAAAGAAAAACGGATAAGAAACTCTATAAAGTTCGTTCCGCGAGAATCCGACTTTCCGGCGATCGAATCGACCCATCAAGAAACCCTACGGGCCATATTCGTGCATCAGGATGTCGGAGAAGAATATCCGAAAAAGTTGTGTCGTTGGAAAGAAGAACTCCTTGGAAACTCTAAAAACTTTGTTTCGTGAGATTTTGTCTGTCCGGCGATTTAATCGTGCCGTCCAGAAGCCCTTCGGTCTATTTTCGTGCATACGGATGACGGGGACGAAAATATGAAAAGGTCGTGTCGTTGGAAGGAAGAAGGGACAATAAACTTTATAAACTTCGTTTCGTGAGATTCCGACTTTCCAGCGATGGAATCGCGTCGTCGTGAAACCCTACAGCCCATTTTCGTGCATCCAGATGTCGGAGACGAAAATACAAAAAATTCATGTCGTTGGAAACAAGCACTCCTTAGAAACTCTATAAAGTTCATTCCGCGAGAATCTAACTTTCTGGCGATGGAATCGTGCCATCGAGAAACCCTACAAGTCATTTTCGCGCACCCGGATGACGTTGACGAAAATACGAAAAACTCATGTCGTCGGACATAAGCACTCCTTAGAGAATCTATAAAGTTCGTTTCGTGAAATTCCAATCTTTCGGCGATTGAATTTTTCCGTTGAGAAACCCTACGGGCCATATTCGTGCATTCGGATGATAGGGACGAAAATACAAAAAAGCCGTGTCGTTGGAAAGAAGAACGGATAAGAAACTCTATAAAATTCGTTTCGCGTGATTTCGACTTTTCGGCGATGGAATTGCGCCGTCGAGAAACCCTACGGGCCATTTTCGTGCATCCGGATGTCGGAGACGAAAATCCAGAAAAGTCGTGTAATTGGAAAGAAGAACTCCTTGGAAACTCTAGAAACTTCGATTCGTGAGATTCTGACTGTCCGGCGATTTAATCGTCCCGTCCAGAAGCCCTACGGTCTATTTTTCGTGCATACGAATGACGGGGACGAAAATACGAAAAGGTCATGTCGTTGGAAGGAAGAAGGGATAATAAACTCTATAAAGTTCATTTCGGGAGATTTCGACTTTCTGGCGATAGAATCGTGCCTTCGAGAAACCCTACGGGGCATTTTCGTGCATCCGGATGTCGGAGACGAAAATACGAAAAATTCGTGTCGTTGGACACAAGCACTCCTTAGAAACTCTATAAAGTTCGTTTCGCAAGATTCCGACTTTTCGGGGATGGAATCGTGCCGTCGAGAAACCCTACGGGCCATATTCGTGCATTCGGATGACTGGGACAAAAATACAAAAAAGCCGTGTCGTTGGAAAGAAACATTTTCGCGCATCCGGATGACGTTGACGAAAATACGAAAAAGTCATGTCATTGGAAACAAGCACTCCTTAGAAACTCTATAAAGTTCGTTCCGCGAGAATCGGAATTTCTGGCGATGGAATCGTGCCGTCGAGAAACCCTACAGCCCATTTTCGCGCATCCGGATGTCGGAGACGAAAATACGAAAAAGTCGTGTCGTCGGAAAGAAGCACTCCATAGAGACTCTATAAAGTTCGTTTCCCGAAACTCTGACCTTTTGAGGATGGGATCGTTCCGTCGAGAAACCCTACGGGCCATATTCGTGCATTCGGATGACAGGGACAAAAATACAAAAAAGCCGTGTCGTTGGAAAGAAAAACGGATAAAAAACTTTATAGAGTTCATTTCGCGAGATTCCGACTTTGCAGCGATGGAATCGCGTCGTCGAGAAACCCTACGGGTCATTTTTGTGCATTCGGATGTCGGAGACAAAAATACAAAAAATTAGTGTCGTTGGAAACAAGCACTCCTTAGAAACTCTATAAAGTTCGTTCCGCGAGAATCCGACTTTCCAGCGATGGAATCGCGCCGTCGAGAAACCCTACGGGCCATTTTCGTGCATCTGGATGTCGGAGACAAAAATCTGAAAAAGTCGTGTCGTTGGAAAGAAGAACTCCTTGGAAACTTTAAAAACTTCGTTTCGTGAGATTCTGACTGTCCGGCGATTTAATCGTGCCGTTCAGAAGCCCTACGGTCTATTTTCGTGCATACGGATGACGGGGAAGAAAATACGAAAAAGTCGTGTCGTTGGAAGGAAGAACGGATAATAAAGTTCGTTTCGCGAGATTCCGACATTTCGGAGATGGAATCGTGCCCTCGAGAAACCCTACGGGGCATTTTCGTGCATCCGGATGTCAGAGATGAAAATACGAAAAATTCGTGTCGTTGGAAACAAGCACTCCTTAGAAACTCTATAAAGTTCGTTTCGTGAGAATCCGACTTTCCAGAGATGGAATCGTCCCGTCAAGAAACCCTACAGGCCATTTTCGTGCATCCGGATGACGTTGACGAAAATACAAAAAAGTCGTGTCGTCCGAAAGAAGCACTCCTTAGAGACTCTATAAAGTTTGTTTCGGGAAATTTTGATCTTTCGACGATGGAATCGTTCCGTAGAGAAACCCTACGGGCCATATTCGTGCATTCGGATGACAGGGACGAAAATACAAAAAAGCCGTGTCGTTGGAAAGAAGAACGGATAAGAAACTCTATAAAGTTCGTTTTGCGAGATTCTGACTTTTCGGCGATGGAATCGCAACGTCGAGAAACCCTACAGGCCATTTTCGTGCTTCCGGATTTCATAGACGAAATTTTAGAAAAGTCGTGTCGTTGGAAAGAAGACCTCCTTGGAAACTCTAGAAACTTCGTTTCGTGAGATTCTGATTGTCCGGCGATTTAATCGTGCCGTCCAGAAACCCTATGGTCTATTTTCGTGCATACGGATGACGAGGACGAAAATTCGAAAAAGTCGTGTCGTTGGAAGGAAGAACGGATAATAAAGTTCTTTTTGCAAGATTCTGACTTTCCAGCGGTGGAATCGTGCTGTCGAGAAACCCTACCGTCCGTTTTCGTGCATCCGGATGTCGGTGATGAAAATACGAAAAATTCGTGTCGTTGGAAACAAGCACTCCTTAGAAACTCTATAAAGTTCGTTCCGCGAGAATCCGACTTTTTGTCGATGGAATCGTGCCGTCGAGAAACACTACAGGCCATTTTCGCGCATCCGGATGACGTTGACGAAAATATGAAAAAGTCGTGTCGTGGGAAAGAAGCACTCCTTAGAGACTCTATAAAGATCGTTTCGCGAGATTCCGACTTTGCAGCGACGGAATCGCGCCGTCGAGAAACCCTACGGGTCATTTTCGTGCATCTAGATGTCGGAGACGAAAATACGAAAAATTAGTGTCGTTGGAAACAAGCACTCTTTAGAAACTCTATAAAGTTCGTTCCGCGAGACTCCGACTTTCCAGCGTTGGAATCGTGCCGTCGAGAAACCCTACAGGCCATTTTCGTGCATCCGGATGACATTGATGAAAATATGAAAAAGCCGTGTCGTGGGAAAGAAGCACTCCTTAGAGACTCTATAAAGTTCGTTTCGCGAGATTCCGACCTTTCAGCGATGGAATCGTTCCGTCGAGAAACCCTACGGGTCATTTTCGTGCATCCGGATGTCGGAGACGAAAATACGAAAAATTAGTGTCGTTGTAAACAAGCACTCCTTAGAAACTCTATAAAGTTCGTTCCGCGAGACTCCGACTTTCTTGCGTTGGAATCGTGCCGTCAAGAAACCCTGCAGGCCATTTTCGTGCATCCGGATGATGTTGACGAAAATACGAAAAAGTCGTGTCGTCGGAAAGAACTCCTTAGAGACTCTATAAAGTTCGTTTCGCGAAATTCCAACCTTTCGGGGATGGATTCGTTCCGTCGAGAAACCCTACAGGCCATTTTCGTGCATCCAGATGATGTTGACGAAAATACGAAAAAGTCGTGTCGTCGGAAAGAAGCGCTCCTTAGAGACTCTATAAAGTTCGTTTCGCGAAATTCCGACTTTTCGTCGATGGAATCGTTCCGTCGAGAAACCCTACGGGTCATATTCGTGCATTCGGATGACAGGGACGAAAATACAAAAAAGTCATGTCGTTGGAAAGAAGAACGGATAAAAAACTATATAAAGTTCGTTTCGCGAGATTCTGTTTTTTCGGCGATGGAATCACGCCGTCGAGAAACCCTACGGACCATTTTCGTGCATTTGGATGTCGGTGACGAAAATCCGAAAAAGTCATGTGGTTGGAAAGAAGAACTCCTTGGAAATACTAGAAACTTCGTTCCGTGAGATTCTGACTGTCTGGTGATTTAATCGTGCCGTCCAGAAGCCCTACGGTTTATTTTTGGGCATACGGATGACGGGGACGAAAATACAAAAAAGTCGTGTCGTTGGAAGGAAGTACGGATAATAAAGTTCATTTCGCGAGATTCTGACTTTCCGGCGATGGAATCGTGCCGTCGAGAAACCCTACGGCCCATTTTCGTGCATATAGATGTCGGAGACAAAAATACGAAAAGTTCGTGTCGTTGGAAAGAAGCACTCCTTAGAAACTCTATAAAGTTCGTTCCGCGAGAATTCGACTTTCCGGCGATGGAATCATGCCGTCGAGAAACCCTACAGGCCATTTTGGCGCATCCGGCTGACGTTGACGAAAATACGAAAAAGTCGTGTCGTTGGAAAGAAGCACTCCTTAGAGACTCTATAAAGTTCGTTTCGCGAAATTCTGACGTTTCGGCGATCGAATCGTTCTGTCGAGAAACCCTACGGGCCAGATTCGTGCATTCAGATGACAGGGACAAAAATACAAAAATGCCGTGTCGTTGGAAAGAGGAACGGATAAGAAACTCTATAAAGTTCGTTCCGCAAGAATCCGACTTTCCGGCGATGGAATCGTTCCGTCGAGGAACCCTACGGGCCATATTCGTGCGTCAGGATGTCGGAGAAGAATATCCGGAAAAGTCGTGTCGTTGGAAACAAGAACTCCTTGGAAACTCTAGAAACTTCGTTTCGTGAGATTCTGACTGTCCGGCGATTTAATCGTGCCGTCCAGAAGCACTACGGTCTATTTTCGTGCATACGGATGACGGGGACGAAAATACGAAATGGTCGTGTCGTTGGAAGGAAGAAGGGATAATAAACTCTATAAACTTCGTTTCACGAGATTCTGACTTTTCGGCGATGGAATCGCATCGTCGTGAAACCCTACAGGCCATTTTCGTGCATCCGGATGTTGGAGACGAAAATACAAAAAATTCGTGTTGTTGGAAACAAGCACTCCTTAGAAACTCTATAAAGTTCATTCCGCGAGAATCCGACTTTCTGGCGATGGAATCGTGCCGTCGAGAAACCCTACAAGTCATTTTCGCGCATCCGGATGACGTTGACGAAAAATACGAAAAAGTCATTCGTCGGAAATAAGCACTCCTTAGAGACTCTATAAAGTTCGTTTCGCGAAATTCCGATCTTTCGGCGATTGAATTTTTCCGTCGAGAAACCCTACGGGCCATATTCGTGCATTCGGATGATAGGGACGAAAATACAAAAAAGCCGTGTCGTTGGGAAGAAGAACGGATAAGAAACTCTATAAAATTCGTTTCGCGTGATTTCGACTTTTCGGCGATGGAATTGCGCCTCCGAGAAACCCTACGGGCCATTTTCGTGCATCCGGATGTCGGAGACGATAATCCGGAAAAGTCGTGTCGTTGGAAAGAAGAACTCCTTGGAAACTCTAGAAACTTCGTTTCGTGAGATTCTGACTGTCCGGCGATTTAAGCGTCCTGTCCAGAAGCCCTACGGTCTATTTTTCGTGCATACGAATGACGGGGACGAAAATACGAAAAAGTCATGTCGTTGGAAGGAAGAAGGGATCATAAACTCTATAAAGTTCATTTCGGGAGATTCCGACTTTCCGGAGATAGAATCGTGCCTTCGAGAAACCCTACGGGCCATTTTCGTGCATCCGGATGTCGGAGACGAAAATACGAAAAATTCGTGTCGTTGGAAACAAGAACTCCTTAGAAATTCTATAAAGTTCGTTCCACGAGAATCCGACTTTCCGGCGATGGAATCGCGCCGTCGAGAAACATTTTCGCGCATCCGGATGACGTTGACGAAAATACGAAAAAGTCATGTCGTCGGAAAGAAGCACTCCTTAGAGACTCTATAAAGTTTGTTTCGCGAAATTCCGACCTTTCGAGGATGGAATCGTTCCGTCGACAAACCCTACGGGCCATATTCGTGCATTCGGATGACAGGGAAAAAAATACAAAAAAACCGTGTCGTTGGAAAGAAAAACGGATAAAAAACTTTATAGAGTTCATTTCGCGAGATTCCGACTTTCCAGCGATGGAATCGCGCCGTCGAGAAACCCTACGGGCCATTTTCGTGCATCTGGATGTCGGAGACAAAAATCTGAAAAAGTCGTGTCGTTGGAAAGAAGAACTCCTTGGAAACTTTAGAAACTTCGTTTCGTGAGATTCTGACTGTCCGGCTATTTAATCCTGCCGTTCAGAGGCCCTACGGTCTATTTTCATGCATACGGATGACGGGGAAGAAAATACGAAAAAGACGTGTCCTTGGAAGGAAGAACGGATAATAAAGTTCGTTTTGCGAGATTCTGACTTTTCGGAGATGGAATCGTGCCCTCGAGAAACCCTACGGGCCATTTTCGTGCATCCGGATGTCGGAGACGAAAATACGAAAAATTCGAGTCGTTGGAAACAAGCACTCCTTAGAAACTCTATAAAGTTCGTTTCGCGAGAATCCAACTTTCCGAAGTTGGAATCGTCCCGTCAAGAAACCCTACAGGCCATTTTACTGCATCCGGATGACGTTGACGAAAATACGAAAAAGTCGTGTCGTCCGAAAGAAGCACTCCTTAGAGACTCTATAAAGTTTGTTTCGGGAAATTTTGATCTTTCGGCGATGGAATCGTTCCGTCGAGAAACCCTACGGGCCATATTCGTGCATTCGGATGACAGGGACGAAAATAAAAAAAAGCCGTGTCGTTGGAAAGAAGAACGGATAAGAAACTCTATTAAGTTCGTTTCGCGAGATTCTGACTTTTCGGCGATGGAATCGCGCCGTCGAGAAACCCTACGGGCCATTTTCGTGCATCCGTATTTCATTGACGAAATTTCAGAAAAGTCGTGTCGTTGGAAAGAAGAACTCCTTGGAAACTCTAGAAACATCGTTTCGTGAGATTCTGATTGTTCGGCGATTTAATCGTGCCGTCCAGAAACCCTATGGTCTATTTTCGTGCATACAGATGACGAGGACGAAAATTCGAAAAAGTCGTGTCGTTGAAAGGAAGAACGGATAATAAAGTTCGTTTCGCAAGATTCTGA
The DNA here is from genome assembly GCA_037074535.1 of Gleditsia sinensis. Lineage (NCBI taxonomy): Eukaryota > Viridiplantae > Streptophyta > Magnoliopsida > Fabales > Fabaceae > Gleditsia > Gleditsia sinensis. The sequence goes on along the minus strand of CM073470.1, from coordinate 63,631,051 downwards.
CTTTCCGGCGATGCAATCGTGCCGTCGAGAAACCCTGCCATCCGTTTTCTTGCATCCCGATGTCGGTGATGAAAATACGAAAAATTCGTGTCGTTGGAAACAAGCACTCCTTAGAAAGTCTATAAAGTTCGTTCCGCGAGAATCCGACTTTCTGTCGATGGAATCGTGCCGTCGAGAAACACTACAGGCCATTTTCGCGCATCCGGATGACGTTGACGAAAATATGAAAAAGTCGTGTCGTGGGAAAGAAGCACTCCTTAGAGACTCTATAAAGATCGTTTCGCGAGATTCCGACTTTGCAGCGACGGAATCGCGCCGTCGAGAAACCCTACGGGTCATTTTCGTGCATCTTGATGTCGGAGACGAAAATACGAAAAATTAGTGTCGTTGGAAACAAGCACTCTTTAGAAACTCTATAAAGTTCGTTCCGCGAGACTCCGACTTTCCAGCGTTGGAATCGTGCCGTCGAGAAACCCTACAGGCCATTTTCGTGCATCCAGATGACATTGACGAAAATACGAAAAAGTCGTGTCATGGGAAAGAAGCACTCCTTAGAGACTCTATAAAGTTCATTTCGCGAGATTCCGACCTTTCGGCGATGGAATCGTTCCATCGAGAAACCCTACGGGTCATTTTCGTGCATCCGGATGTCGGAGACGAAAATACGAAAAATTAGTGTCGTTGTAAACAAGCACTCCTTAGAAACTCTATAAAGTTCGTTTCGCGAAATTCCGACCTTTCGGCGATGGAATCGTTCCGTCGAGAAACCCTACAGGCCATTTTCGTGCATCCAGATGATGTTGAAGAAAATACGAAAAAGTCGTGTCGTCGGAAAGAAGCACTCCTTAGAGACTCTATAAAGTTCGTTTCGCGAAATTCCGACTTTTCGGCGATGGAATCGTTCCGTCGAGAAACCCTACGGGTCATATTCGTGCATTCGGATGACAGGGACGAAAATACAAAAAAGACATGTCGTTGGAAAGAAGAAGGGATAAAAAAACTCTATAAAGTTCATTTCGCGAGATTCCATTTTTTCGGCGATGGAATCGCGCCGTCGAGAAACCCTACCGGCCATTTTCGTGCATCTGGATGTCGGAGACAAAAATCCAAAAAAGTCGTGTCGTTGTAAAGAAGAACTCCTTGGAAATTCTAGAAACTTCGTTCCGTGAGATTCTGACTGTCTGGTGATTTAATCGTGCCGTCAAGAAGCCCTACGGTTTATTTTTGTGCATACGGATGACGGGGACGAAAATACAAAAAAGTCGTGTCGTTGGAAGGAAGAACGGATAATAAAGTTCATTTCGCGAGATTCTGACTTTCCGGCGATGGAATCGTGCCGTCAAGAAACCCTACGGGCCATATTCGTGCATTCGGATGACAGGGACGAAAATACAAAAAAGCCATGTCGTTGGAAAGAAAAACGGATAAAAAAACTTTATAAAGTTCGTTTCCCGAGATTCCGACTTTGCAGCGATGGAATCGCGTCGTCGAGAAACCCTACGGGTCATTTTTGTGCATTCGGATGTCGGAGACAAAAATACAAAAAATTAGTGTCGTTGGAAACAAGCACTCCTTAGAAACTCTATAAAGTTCGTTCCGCGAGAATCCGACTTTCCAGCAATGGAATCACGCCGTCGAGAAACCCTACGGGCCATTTTCGTGCATCTCGATGTCGGAGACAAAAATCTGAAAAAGTTGTGTCGTTGGAAAGAAGAACTCCTTGGAAACTTTAGAAACTTCGTTTCGTGAGATTCTAGCTGTCCGGCGATTTAATAGGGCCGTTCAGAAGCCATACGGTCTATTTTCATGCATACGGATGACGGGGAAGAAAATAGGAAAAAGTCGTGTCGTTGGAAGGAAGAACGGATAATAAAGTTTGTTTTGCGAGATTCCGACTTTTCGGAGATGGAATCGTGCCCTCGAGAAACCCTACGGGGCTTTTTCGTGCATCCGGATGTCGGAGACGAAAATACGAAAAATTCGTGTCGTTGGAAACAAGCACTCCTTAGAAACTCTATAAAGTTCATTTCGCGAGAATCCGACTTTCCGGAGATGGAATCGTCCCGTCAAGAAACCCTCCAAGCCATTTTCGTGCATCCGGATGACGTTGACGAAAATACGAAAAAGTCGTGTCGTCCGAAAGAAGCACTCCTTAGAGACTCTATAAAGTTTGTTTCGGGAAATTTTGATCTTTCGACGATGGAATCGTTCCGTCGAGAAACCCTACGGGCCATATTCGTGCATTCGGATGATAGGGACGAAAATACAAAAAAGCCGTGTCGTTGGAAAGAAGAACGGATAAGAAACTCTATAAAGTTCGTTTCGCGAGATTCCGACTTTTCGGCGATGGAATCCCGACGTCGAGAAACCATACGGGCCATTTTCGTGCATCCGGATTTCATAGATGAAATTTCAGAAAAGTCGTGTCGTTGGAAAGAAGAACTCCTTGGAAACTCTAGAAACTTCGTTTCGTGAGATTCTGATTGTCCGGCGATTTAATCGTGCCGTCCAGAAACCCTATGGTCTATTTTCGTGCATACGGATGACGAGGACAAAAATTCGAAAAAGTCGTGTCGTTGGAAGAAAGAACGGATAATAAAGTTCGTTTCGCAAGATTCTGACTTTCCGACGATGGAATCGTGCCGTCGAGAAAGCCTACCGTCCGTTTTCGTGCATCCGGATGTCGGTGATGAAAATACGAAAAATTCGTGTCGTTGGAAACAAGCACTCCTTAGAAACTCTATAAAGTTCGTTCCGCGAGAATCCGACTTTCTGTCGATGGAATCGTGCCGTCGAGAAACACTACAGGCCATTTTCGCGCATCCGGATGACGTTGACGAAAATATGAAAAAGTCGTGTCGTGGGAAAGAAGAACTCCTTAGAGACTCTATAAAGATCGTTTCGCAAGATTCCGACTTTGCAGCGATGGAATCGCGCCGTCGAGAAACCCTACGGGTCATTTTCGTGCATCTAGATGTCGGAGACGAAAATACGAAAAATTAGTGTCGTTGGAAACAAGCACTCTTTTGAAACTTTATAAAGTTCGTTCCGCGAGACTCCGACTTTCCAGCGTTGGAATCGTGCCGTCGAGAAACCCTACAGGCCATTTTCGTGCATCCGGATGACATTAACGAAAATACGAAAAAGTCGTGTCGTGGGAAAGAAGCACTCCTTAGAGACTCTATAAAGTTCGTTTCGCGAGATTCCGACCTTTCAGCGATGGAATCGTTCCGTCGAGAAACCCTACAGGTCATTTTCGTGCATCCGGATGTCGGAGACAAAAAAAAGAAAAATGAGTGTCGTTGTAAACAAGCACTCCTTAGAAACTCTATAAAGTTCGTTCCGCGAGACTCCGACTTTCTTGCGTTGGAATCGTGCCGTCGAGAAACCCTACAGGCCATTTTCGTGCATCCGGATGATGTTGACGAAAATACAAAAAAGTCGTGTCGTCGGAAAGAAGAACTCCTTAGAGACTCTATAAAGTTCGTTTCGCGAAATTCCAACCTTTCGGGGATGGATTCGTTTCGTCGAGAAACCCTACAGGCCATTTTCGTGCATCCAGATGATGTTGACGAAAATACGAAAAAGTCGTGTCGTCGGAAAGAAGCGCTCCTTAGAGACTCTATAAAGTTCGTTTCGCGAAATTCCGACTTTTCGTCGATGGAATCGTTCCGTCGAGAAACCCTACGGGTCATATTCGTGCATTCGGATGACAGGGACGAAAATACAAAAAAGCCATGTCGTTGGAAAGAAGAACGGATAAAAAACTATATAAAGTTCGTTTCGCAAGATTCCGTTTTTTCGGCGATGGAATCGCGCCGTCGAGAAACCCTACGGGCCATTTTCGTGCATCTGGATGTCGGAGACGAAAATCCGAAAAAGTCGTGTCGTTGGAAAGAAGCACTCTTTAGAGACTCTATAAAGTTTGTTTCGCGAAATTCCGACGTTTCGGCGATCGAATCGTTCCGTCGAGAAACCCTACGGGCCAGATTCGTGCATTCAGATGACAGGGACAAAAATACAAAAATGCCGTGTCGTTGGAAAGAAGAACGGATAAGAAACTCTATAAAGTTCGTTCCGCAAGAATCCGACTTTCCGGCGATGGAATCGTTCCGTCGAGAAACCCTACGGGCCATATTCATGCATCAGGATGTCAGAGAAGAATATCCGGAAAAGTCGTGTCGTTGGAAAGAGGAACTCCTTGGAAACTCTAGAAACTTCGTTTCGTGAGATTCTGACTGTCCGGCGATTTAATCGTGCCGTCCAGAAGCCCTACGGTCTATTTTCGTGCATACCGATGACGGCGACGAAAATACAAAAAGGTCGTGTCGTTGGAAGGAAGAAGGGATAATAAACTCTATAAACTTCGTTTCACGAGATTCTGACTTTTCGGCGATGGAATCGCGTCGTCGTGAAACCCTACAGGCCATTTTCGTGCATCCAGATGTCGGAGACGAAAATACAAAAAATTCGTGTCGTTGGAAACAAGCACTCCTTAGAAACTCTATAAAGTTCATTCCGCAAGAATTCGACTTTCTGGCGATATAATCGTGCAATCGAGAAACCCTACAAGTCATTTTCGCGCATCCGGATGACGTTGATGAAAATACGAAAAAGTCATTCGTCGGAAATAAGCACTCCTTAGAGACTATAAAGTTCGTTTCGCGAAATTCCGATCTTTCGGCGATTGAATTTTTCCGTCGAGAAACCCTACGGGCCATATTCGTGCATTCGGATGATAGGGACGAAAATACAAAAAAGCTGTGTCGTTGGGAACAAGAACGGATAAGAAACTCTATTAAATTCGTTTCTCGTGATTTCGACTTTCCGGCGATGGAATTGAGCCATCGAGAAACCCAACGGGCCATTTTCGTGCATCCGGATGTCGGAGACGAAAATCCGGAAAAGTCGTGTCGTTGGAAAGAAGAACTCCTTGGAAACTCTAGAAACTTCGTTTCGTGATATTTTGACTTTCCGGCGATTTAATCGTCCCGTCCAGAAGCCCTACGGTCTATTTTTCGTGCATACGATCAACGGGGACGAAAATACGAAAAAGTCATGTCGTTGGAAGGAAGAAGGGATAATAAACTCTATAAAGTTCATTTCGCGAGATTCCGACTTTCCGGCGATAGAATCGTGCCTTCGAGAAACCTTACGGGCCATTTTCGTACATCCGGATGTCGGAGACGAAGATACGAAAAATTCGTGTCGTTGGAAACAAGCACTCCTTAGAAACTCTATAAAGTTCGTTCCACGAGAATCCGACTTTCCGGCGATGGAATCGCGTCGTCGAGAAACATTTTCGCGCATCCGGACGACGTTGACGAAAATACGAAAAAGTCGTGTCGTCGGAAAGAAGCACTCCTTAGAGACTCTATAAAGTTCGTTTCGCGAAATTCCGACCATTCGAGGATGGAATTGTTCCGTCGAGAAACCCTACGGGCCATATTCGTGCATTCGGATAACAGGGACGAAAATACAAAAAAGCCGCGTCGTTGGAAAGAAAAACGGATAAGAAACTCTATAAAGTTCGTTTCGCGAGATTCCGACTTTACAGCGATGGAATCGCGCCGTCGAGAAACCCTACGGGTCATTTTTGTGCATTCGGATGTCGGAGACAAAAATACAAAAAATTAGTGTCGTTGGAAACAAGCACTCTTTAGAAACTCTATAAAGTTCGTTCCGCAAGAATCCTACTTTCCAGCGATGGAATCGCGCCGTCGAGAAACCCTACGGGCCATTTTCGTGCATCGGGATGTTGGAGACAAAAATCTTAAAAAGTCGTGTCGTTGGAAAGAAGAACTCCTTGGAAACTTTAGAAACTTCGTTTCGTGAGATTCTGACTGTCCGGCGATTTAATCGTGCCGTTCTGAAGCCCTACGGTCTATTTTCGTGCATACGGATGACGGGGAAGAAAATAGGAAAAAGTCGTGTCGTTGGAAGGAAGAACGGATAATAAAGTTCGTTTCGCGAGATTCCGACTTTTCGGAGAAGGAATCGTGCCCTCGAGAAACCCTACGGGGCATTTTCGTGCATCCGGATGTCGGAGACGAAAATACGAAAAATTCGTGTCGTTGGAAACAAGCACTTCTTAGAAACTCTATAAAGTTCGTTTCGCGAGAATCCGACTTTCCGGAGATGGAATCATCCCGTCAAGAAACCCTACAGGCCATTTTCGTGCATCCGGATGACGTTGACGAAAATACGAAAAAGTCGTGTCGTCCGAAAGAAGCACTCCTTAGAGGCTCTATAAAGTTTGTTTCGGGAAATTTTGATCTTTCGGCGATGGAATCGTTCCATCGAGAAAGCCTACGGGCCATATTCGTGCATTCGGATGACAGGGACGAAAATACAAAAAAGCCGTGTCGTTGGAAAGAAGAACGGATAAGAAACTCTATAAAGTTCGTTTCGCGAGATTCCGACTTTTCGGCGATGGAATCCCGCCGTCGAGAAACCCTACGGGCCATTTTCGTGCATCCGGATTTCATAGACGAAATTTCAGAAAAGTCGTGTCGTTGCAAAGAAGAACTCCTTGGAAACTCTAGAAACTTCGTTTCGTGAGATTCTGATTTTCTGGCGATTTAATCGTGCCGTCCAGAAACCCTATGGTCTATTTTCGTGCATACGGATGACGAGGACGAAAATTCGAAAAAGTCGTGTCGTTGGAAGGAAGAACGGATAATAAAGTTCGTTTTGCAAGATTCTGACTTTCCGACGATGGAATCGTGCCGTCGAGAAACCCTACCGTCCGTTTTCGTGCATCCGGATGTCGGTGATGAAAATACGAAAAATTCGTGTCGTTGGAAAAAAGCACTCCTTAGAAACTCTATAAAGTTCGTTCCGCGAGAATCTGACTTTCTGTCGATGGAATCGTGCCGTCGAGAAACACTACAGTCCATTTTCGCGCATCCGGATGACGTTGACGAAAATATGAAAAAGTCGTGTCGTGGGAAAGAAGCACTCCTTAGAGACTCTATAAAGATCGTTTCGCGATATTCTGACTTTGCAGCGATGGAATCGCGCCGTTGAGAAACCCTACGGGTCATTTTCGTGCATCTAGATGTCGGAGACGAAAATACGAAAAATTAGTGTCGTTGGAAACAAGCACACTTTAGAAACTCTATAAAGTTCGTTCCGCGAGACTCCGACTTTCCAGCGTTGGAATCGTGCCGTCGAGAAACCCTACAGGCCATTTTCGTGCATCCGGATGACATTGACGAAAATACGAAAAAGTCGTGTCGTGGGAAAGAAGCACTCCTTAGAGACTCTATAAAGTTCGTTTCGCAAGATTCCGACCTTTCGGCGATGGAATCGTTCCGTCGAGAAACCCTACGGGTCATTTTCGTGCATCCGGATGTCGGAGACGAAAATACGAAAAATTAGTGTCGTTGTAAACAAGAACTCCTTAGAAACTCTATAAAGTTCGTTCCGCGAGACTCCGACTTTCTGGCGTTGGAATCGTGCCGTCGAGAAACCCTACAGGCCATTTTCGTGCATCCGGATGATGTTGACGAAAATATGAAAAAGTCGTGTCGTCGGAAAGAAGCACTCCTTAGAGACTCTATAAAGTTCGTTTCGCAAAATTCTGACCTTTCGGCGATCGAATCGTTCCGTCGAGAAACCCTACGGGTCATATTCGTGCATTCGGATGACAGGGACGAAAATACAAAAAAGCCATGTCGTTGGAAAGAAGAACGGATAAAAAACTCTATAAACCTCGTTTCGCGAGATTCCGTTTTTTCGGCGATGGAATAGCGCCGTCGAGAAACCCTACGGGCCATTTTCGTGTGCATCTGGATGTCGGAGACGAAAATCCAAAAAAGTCGTGTCGTTGGAAAGAAGAACTCCTTGGAAATTCTAGAAACTTCGTTCCGTGATATTCTGACTGTCTGGTGATTTAATCGTGCCGTCCAGAAGCCCTACGATTTATTTTTGTGCATACGGATGACGGGGACGAAAATACAAAAAAGTCATGTCGTTGGAAGGAAGAACGGATAATAAAGTTCAATTCGCGAGATTCTGACTTTCTGGCGATGGAATCGTGCCGTCGAGAAACCCTACGGCCCATTTTCGTGCATCCAAATGTCGGAGACGAAAATACGAAAAGTTCGTGTCATTGGAAACAAGCACTCCTTAGAAACTCTATAAAGTTCATTCCGCGAGAATCCGACTTTCCGACGATGGAATCGTGCCGTCGAGAAACCCTACAGGCCATTTTGGCGCATCCGGCTGACGTTGACGAAAATACAAAAAAGTCGTGTCGTTGGAAAGAAGCACTCCTTAGAGACTCTATAAAGTTCGTTTCGCGAAATTCTGACGTTTCGGCGATGGAATCGTTCCGTCGAGAAACCCTACCGCCATTTTTGCGCATTCGGATGACGTTGACGAAAATACAAAAATGTCGTGTCGTTGGAAAGAAGAACGGATAAGAAACTCTATAAAGTTCGTTCCGCGAGAATCCGACTTTCCGGCGATGGAATCGTTCCGTCGAGAAATCCTACAGGCCATTTTTGCGCATCCGGATGATGTTGACGAAAATACAAAAATGCCGTGTCGTTGGAAAGAAGAACGGATAAGAAACTCTATCAAGTTCGTTCCGCGAGAATCCGACTTTCCGGCGATGGAATCGTTTCGTCGAGAAACCCTACGGGACATATTCGTGCATCAGGATGTCGGAGAAGAATATCCGGAAAAGTCGTGTCATTGGAAAGAAGAACTCCTTGGAAATTCTAGAAACTTCGTTCCGTGAGATTCTGACTGTCTGGTGATTTAATCGTGTCGTCCAGAAGCCCTACGGTTTTTTTTTGTGCATACGGATGACGGGGACGAAAATATAAAAAAGTCGTGTCGTTGGAAGGAAGAACGGATAATAAAGTTCATTTCGCGAGATTCTGACTTGCCGGCGATGGAATCACGTCGTCGTGAAACCCTACAGGCCATTTTCGTGTATCCGGATGTCGGAGACGAAAATACAAAAAATTCGTGTCGTTGGAAACAAGCGCTCCTTAGAAACTCTATAAAGTTCCTTCCGCGAGAATCTGACTTTCCAGCGATGGAATCGCGCCGTCGAGAAACCCTACGGGCCATTTTCTTGCATCCGGATGTCGGAGACAAAAATCTAAAAAAGTCGTGTCGTTGGAAAGAAGAACTCCTTGGAAACTCTAGAAACTTCGTTTCGTGAGATTCTGACTGTCCGGCGATTTAATCGTGCCGTTCAGAAGCCCTACGGTCTATTTTCGTGCAAACGGATGACGGGGAAGAAAATACGAAAAAGTCGTGTCGTTGGAACGAAGAACGGATAATAAAGTTCGTTTCGCGAAATTCTGACTTTCCGGAGATGGAATCGTGCCCTCGAGAAACCCTACGGGCCATTTTCGTGCATCCGGATGTCGGTGACGAAAATACGAAAAATTCGAGTCGTTGGAAACAAGCACTCCTTAGAAGCTCTATAAAGTTCGTTTCGCGAGAATCCGTCTTTCCGGAGATGGAATCGTCTCGTCCAGAAACCCTACAGGCCATTTTCGTGCATCCGGATGACGTTGACGAAAATACGAAAAAGTCGTGTCGTCCGAAAGAAGCACTCCTTAGAGACTCTATAAAGTTCGTTTCGGGAAATTCTGACCTTTCGGCGAGGGAATCATTCCGCCGAGAAACCCTACGGGCCAGATTCGTGCATTCGGATGACAGGGAAAAAAAAATACAAAAATGCCATGTCGTTGGAAAGAAGAACGGATAAGAAACTCTATAAAGTTCGTTCCGCAAGAATCCGACTTTCCGGTGATGGAATCGTTCCGTCAAGAAACCCTACGGGCCATTTTCCTGCATCCGGATGTCGGAGACGAAAATACAAAAAATTCGTGTCGTTGGAAACAAGCACTCCTTAGAAACTCTATAAAGTTCGTTCCGCGAGAATTCGACTTTCCGGCGATGGAATCGTACCGTCGAGAAACCCTACAGGCCATTTTCGTGCATCCGGATGACATTGACGAAAATACGAAAAAGTCGTGTCGTGGGAAAGAAGCACTCCTTAGAGACTCTATAAAGTTCGTTTCGCGAGATTCCGACCTTTCGGCAATGGAATCGTTCCGTCGAGAAACCCTACGAGTCATTTTCGTGCATCCGGATGTCGGAGAGAAAAATACGAAAAATTAGTGTCGTTGTAAACAAGCACTCCTTAGAAACTATATAAAGTTCGTTCCGCGAGACTCCAACTTTCTGACGTTGGAATCGTGCCATCGAGAAACCCTACAGGCCATTTTCGTGCATCCGGATGATGTTGACGAAAATACGAAAAAGTCGTGTCGTCGGAAAGAAGCACTCCTTAGAGACTCTATAAAGTTTGTTTCGCGAAATTCCGACCTTTCGGCGATGGAATCGTTCCGTAGAGAAACCCTACGGGTCATATTCGTGCATTCGGATGACAGGGACAAAAATACAAAAAAGACATGTCGTTGGAAAGAAGAACGGATAAAAAACTCTATAAAGTTCGTTTCGCGAGATTCCGTTTTTTCGGCGATGGAATCGCGCCGTCGAGAAACCCTACGGGCCATTTTCGTGCATCTGGATGTCGGAGACGAAAATCCGAAAAAGTCGTGTCGTTGGAAAGAAGAACTCCTTGGAAATTCTAGAAACTTCGTTCCGTTAGATTCTAACTGTCTGATGATTTAATCGTGCCGTCCAGAAGCCCTACGGTTTATTTTTGTGCAAACGGATGACGGGGACGAAAATACAAAAAAGTCGTGTCGTTGGAAGGAAGAACAGATAATAAAGTTCATTTCGCGAGATTCTGACTTTCTGGCAATGGAATCGTGCCGTCGAGAAACCCTACGGCCCATTTTCGTGCATCCAGATGTCGGAGACGAAAATACGAAAAGTTCATGTCGTTGGAAACAAGCACACCTTAGAAACTCTATAAAGTTCGTTCCGCGAGAATTCGACTTTCCGGCGATGGAATCGTGCCGTCGAGAAACCCTACATGCCATTTTGGATCATCCGGCTGACATTGACGAAAATACGAAAAAGTCGTGTCGTTGGAAAGAAGCACTCCTTAGAGACTCTATAAAGTTCATTTCGCGAAATTCTGACGTTTCGGCGATGGAATCGTTCCGTCGAGAAACCCTACGGACCAGATTCGTGCATTCGGATGACAGGGACAAAAATACAAAAATGCCGTGTCGTTGGAAAGAAGAACGGATAAGAAACTCTATAAAGTTCGTTCCGCGAGAATCCGACTTTCCGGCGATGGAATCGTTCCGTCGAGAAACCCTACAGGCCATTTTTGCGCATCCGGATGACGTTGACGAAAATACAAAAATGCCGTGTCGTTGGAAAGAAGAACGGATAAGAAACTCTATAAAGTTCGTTCCGCGAGAATCCGACTTTCCGGCGATGGAATCGTTCCGTCGAGAAACCCTACGGGCCATTTTCATGCATCCGGATGTCGGAGAAGAATATCCGGAAAAGTCATGTCATTGGAAAGAAGAACTCCTTGGAAACTCTAGAAACTTCGTTTCATGAGATTCTGACTGTCCGGCGATTTAATCGTGCCGTCCAGAAGCCCTACGGTCTACTTTTGTGCATACGGATGACAGGGACGAAAATACGAAAAGGTCGTGTCGTTGGAAGGAAGATGAGATAATAAACTCTATAAACTTCGTTTCGTGAGATTCCGAATTTCTGGCAATGGAATCGCGTCGTCGTGAAACCCTACAGGCCATTTTCGTGCATCCAGATGTCGGAGACGAAAATACAAAAACTTTGTGTCGTTGGAAACAAGCACTCCTTAGAAACTCTATAAAGTTCATTCCGCGAGAATCTGACTTTCTGGCGATGGAATCGTGCCATCGAGAAACCCTACAAGTCATTTTCGCGTATCCGGATGACGTTGACGAAAATACGAAAAAGTCATGTCGTCAGAAATAAGCACTCCTTAGAGACTCTATAAAGTTCGTTTCGCGAAATTCCGATCTTTCGGCGATTGAATTTTTCCGTCGTGAAACCCTACGGGCTATATTCGTGCATTCGGATGATAGGGATGAAAATACAAAAAAGCCATGTCGTTGGAAAGAAGAACGGATAAAAAACTCTATAAAATTGGTTTCCCGTGATTTCGACTTTCCGGCGATGGAATTGCGCATTCGAGAAACCCTACGGGCCATTTTCGTGCAATCGGATGTCGGAGACGAAAATCCGGAAAAGTCGTGTCGTTGGAAAGAAGAACTCCATGGAAACTCTAGAAACTTCGTTTCGTGAGATTCTGACTGTCCGGCGATTTAATCGTCCCGTCCAGAAGCCCTACAGTCTATTTTTCGTGCATACGTATGACGGGGACGAAAATATGAAAAAGTCATGTCGTTGGAAGGAAGAACGGATAATAAACTCTATAAAGTTCATTTCGCGAGATTCCGAATTTCCCGCGATAGAATCGTGCCTTCAAGAAACCCTACTAGCCATTTTTGTGCATCCGGATGTCGGAGACGAAAATACGAAAAATTCGTGTCGTTGGAAACAAGCACTCCTTTGAAACTCTATAAAGTTCGTTCCACGAGAATCCGACTTTCCGGCGATGGAATCGCGCCGTCGAGAAACATTTTCGCGCATCCGGATGACGATGACGAAAATACGAAAAAGTCGTGTCGTTGGAAACAAGCACTCCATAGAAACTCTATAAAGTTCGTTCCGCGAGAATCCGACTTTCTGGCGATGGAATCGTGCCGTCGAGAAACCCTACAGGCCATTTTCGCGCATCCGGATGACGTTGACGAAAATACAAAAAAGTCCTGTCGTCGGAAAGAAGTACTCCTTAGAGACTCTATAAAGTTTGTTTCGCGAAATTCCGACCTTTCGAGGATGGAATCGTTCCGTCGAGAAACCCTACGTGCCATATTCGTGCGTTCGGATGACAGGGACGAAAATACAAAAAAGCCGTGTCGTTGGAAAGAAAAACGGATAAGAAACTCTATAAAGTTCGTTTCGCGAGATTCTGACTTTGCAGCGATGGAATCGTGCCGTCGAGAAACCCTACGGGTCATTTTTGTGCATTCGGATGTCGGAGACAAAAATACAAAAAATTAGTGTCGTTGGAAACAAGCACTCCTTAGAAACTCTATAAAGTTCATTCCGCGAGAATCTGACTTTCTGGCGATGGAATCGTGCCATCGAGAAACCCTACAAGTCATTTTCGCATATCCGGATGACGTTGACGAAAATACGAAAAAGTCATGTCGTCAGAATTAAGCACTCCTTACAGACTCTATAAAGTTCGTTTTGCGAAATTCTGATCTTTTGGCGATTGAATTTTTTCGTCGAGAAACCCTACGGGCTATATATGTGCATTCGGATGATAGGGATGAAAATACAAAAAAGCCGTGTCGTTGGAAAGAAGAACGGATAAGAAACTCTATAAAATCGCGTGATTTCGACTTTCCGGCGATGGAATTGCGCATTCGAGAAACCCTACGGGCCATTTTCGTGCATTCGGATGTCGGAGACGAAAATCCGAAAAAGTCGTGTCGTTGGAAAGAAGAACTCCTTGGAAACTCTAGAAACTTCGTTTCCTGAGATTCTGACTGTCCGGCGATTTAATCGTCCCGTTCAGAAGCCCTACGGTCTATTTTTCGTGCATACAAATGACGGGGACGAAAATACGAAAAAGTCATGTCGTTGGAAGGAAGAACGGATAATAAACTCTATAAAGTTCATTTTGCGAGATTCTGAATTTCCGGCGATAGAATCGTGCCTTCGAGAAACCCTACGGGCCATTTTCGTGCATCCGGAAGTCGGAGACGAAAAGACAAAAAATTCGTCCCGTTGGAAACAAGCACTCCTTTGAAACTCTATATAGTTCATTCCACGAGAATCCGACTATCCGGCGATGGAATCGCACCGTCGAGAAACATTTTCGCGCATCCGGATGACAATGACGAAAATACAAAAAAGTCGTGTCGTTGGAAACAAGCACTCCATAGAAACTCTATAAAGTTCGTTCCGCGAGAATCTGACTTTCTGGCGATGGAATCGTGCCGTCGAGAAACCCTACAAGCCATTTTCGCGCATCCGGATGACGTTGACGAAAATAAAAAAAAGTCGTGTCGTCGGAAAGAAGCACTCCTTAGAGACTCTATAAAGTTCGTTTCGAGGAGGGAATCGTTCCGTTGAGAAACCCTACGTGCCATATTCGTGCATTCGGATGACAGGGACGAAAATACAAAAAAGCCGTGTCGTTGGAAATAAAAACGGATAAGAAACTCTATAAAGTTCGTTTCGCGAGATTCCGACTTTGCAGCGATGGAATCCTGCCGTCGAGAAACCCTACGGGTCATTTTTGTGCATTCGGATGTCGGAGACAAAAATACAAAAAATTAGTGTCGTTGGAAACAAGCACTCCTTTGAAACTCTCTAAAGTTCGTTCCGCGAGAATCCGACTTTCCAGCGTTGGAATCGCGCCGTTGAGAAACCCTACAGGCCATTTTCGTGCATCCGGATGTCGGAGACAAAAATCTGAAAAAGTCGTGTCGTTGGAAAGAAGAACTTCTTGGAAACTCTAGAAACATCGTTTCGTGAGATTCTGACTGTCCGGCGATTTAATCGTGCCGTTCAGAAGCACTACGGTCTATTTTCGTGCATACGGATGACGGGGAAGAAAATACGAAAAAGTCGTGTCGTTGGAAGGAAGAACGGATAATAAAGTTCGTTTCGCAAGATTCCGACTTTCCGGAGATGGAATCGTGCCCTCGAGAAACCCTACAGGCCATTTTCGTGCATCCAGATGTCGGAGACCAAAATACGAAAAATTCGGGTCGTTGGAAACAAGCACTTCTTAGAAACTCTATAAAGTTCGTTTCGCGTGAATCCAACTTTCCGGAAATGGAATCGTCCCGTCAAGAAACCCTACAGGCCATTTTCGTGCATCCGGATGACATTGACGAAAATACGAAAAAGTCGTGTCGTCCGGAAGAAGCACTCCTTAGAGACTCTATAAAGTTCGTTTCGGGAAATTCTGACCTTTCGGCGATGGAATCGTTCCATCGAGAAACCCTACGGGCCATATTCGTGCATTCGGATGACAGGGACGAAAATACAAAAAAGCCGGGTCGTTGGAAAAAAGAACGGATAAGAAACTCTATAAAGTTCGTTTCGTGAGATTCCGACTTTTCGGAGATGGAATCGCGCCATCGAGAAACCCTATGGGGCATTTTCCTGCATCCGGATTTCGTAGACAAAATTTCAGAAAAGTCGTGTCATTGGAAAGAAGAACTCCCTGGAAACTCTAGAAACTTCATTTTGTGAGATTCTGATTGTCCGGCGATTTCATCGTGCCGTCCAGAAACCCTACGGTCTATTTTCGTGTATACGGATGACGAGGACGAAAATTCGAAAAAGTCGTGTCGTTGGAAGGAAGAACGGATAATAAAGTTCGCTTCGCAAGATTTTGACTTTCCGGCGATGGAATCGTGCCGTCAAGAAACCCCACCGTCCGTTTTCGTGCATCCGGATGTCAGAGATTAAAATACGAAAAATTCGTGTCGTTGGAAACAAGCACTCCTTAGAAACTCTATAAAGTTCGTTCCGCGAGAATCCGACTTTCTGTCGATGGAATCGTGCCGTCGAGAAACCCTACAGGCCATTTTCGCGCATCCGGATGACGTTGACGAAAATATGAAAAAGTCGTGTCGTGGGAAAGAAGCACTCCTTAGAGACTCTATAAAGATCGTTTCGAGAGATTCCGACTTTGCGGCGATGGAATCGCGCCGTCGAGAAACCCTACGGGTCATTTTCGTGCATCTGGATGTCGGAGACGAAAATACGAAAAATTATTGTCGTTGGAAACAAGCACTCCTTGGAAACTCTATAAAGTTCGTTCCGCGAGACTCCGACTTTCCAGCGTTGGAATCGTGCTGTCGAGAAACCCTACAGGCCATTTTCGTGCATCCGGATGATGTTGACGAAAATACGAAAAAGTCATGTCGTCGGAAAGAAGCACTACTTAGAGACTCTATAAAGTTCATTTCGCGAAATTCTGACCTTTCGGCGATGGAATCGTTCTGTCAAGAAACCCTACGGGTCATATTCGTGCATTCGGATGACAGGGACGAAAATACAAAAAAGCCATGTCGTTGGAAAGAAGAACGGATAAAAAACTCTATAAAGTTCGTTTCGCGAGATTCTGTTTTTTCGGCGATGGAATCGCGCAGTCGAGAAACCCTACGGGCCATTTTCGTGCTTCTGGATGTCGGAGACGAAAATACAAAAAATTCGTGTCGTTGGAAAGAAGAACTCCTTGGAAATTCTAGAAACTTCGTTCCGTGAGATTCTGACTGTCTGGTGATTTAATCGTGCCGTCCAGAAGCCCTACGGTTAATTTTTGTGCATACGGATGACTGGGACGAAAATACAAAAAAGTCGTGTCGTTGGAAGGAAGAACAGATAATAAAGTTCATTTCGCGAGATTCTGACTTTCCGGCGATAGAATCGTGCCGTCGAGAAACACTACGGCCCATTTTCGTGCATCCAGATGTCGGAGACGAAAATTCGAAAAGTTCGCGTCGTTGGAAACAAGCACTCCTTAGAAACTCTATAAAGTTCGTTCCGCGAGAATTCGACTTTCCGGCGATGGAATCGTTCCGTCGAGAAACCATACGGGCCAGATTCGTGCATTCGGATGACAGGGACAAAAATACAAAAATGCCGTGTCGTTGGAAAGAAGAACGGATAAGAAACTCTATAAAGTTCGTTCCGCGAGAATCCGACTTTCCGGCGATGGAATCGTTCCGTCGAGAAACCCTACGGGCCATTTTCGTGCATCAGGATGTCAGAGAAGAATATCCGGTAAAGTCGTGTCGTTGGAAAGAAGAACTCCTTGGAAATTCAAGAAACTTCGTTTCGTGAGATTCTGACTGTCCGGCGATTTAATCGTGCCATCCAGAAGCCCTACGGTCTACTTTCGTGCATACGGATGACGGGGACGAAAATACGAAAAGGTCGTGTCGTTGGAAGGAAGATGGGATAATAAACTCTATAAACTTCGTTTCGTGAGATTCCGACTTTCCGGCGATGGAATCGCGTCGTCTTGAAACCCTACAGACCATTTTCGTGCATCCAGATGTCGGAGACGAAAATACAAAAAATTCATGTCGTTGGAAACAAGCACTCCTTAGAAACTCTATAAAGTTCATTCCGCGAGAATCTGACTTTCTGGCGATGCAATCGTGCCCTCGAGAAACCGTACAAGTCATTTTCGCGCATCCGGATGATGATGACGAAAATACGAAAAGTTCATGTCGTCGGAAATAAGCAC
The DNA here is from genome assembly GCA_037074535.1 of Gleditsia sinensis. NCBI lineage: Eukaryota > Viridiplantae > Streptophyta > Magnoliopsida > Fabales > Fabaceae > Gleditsia > Gleditsia sinensis. The sequence goes on along the minus strand of CM073470.1, from coordinate 63,613,755 downwards.
TCCTTAGAGACTTTATAAAGTTCGTTTCGCGAAATTCCGATCTTTCGGCGATTGAATTTTTCCGTCGAGAAACCCTACGGGCCATTTTCGTGCATCCGGATGACGTTGACGAAAATACGAAAAAGTCGTGTCGTCCGAGAGAAGCACTCCTTAGAGACTCTATAAAGTTCGTTACGGGAAATTCTGACCTTTCGACGATGGAATCGTTTCGTCGAGAAACACTAGGGGCCATAATCGTGCATTCGGAGGACAGGGACGAAAATACAAAAAAGCCGTGTCGTTGGAAAGAAGAACGGATAAGAAACTCTACAAAGTTCAATTCGCGAGATTCTGAATTTTCGGCGATGGAATCGCGCCGTCCAGAAACCCTACGGGCCATTTTTGTGCATCCGAATTTCGTAGACGAAATTTCAGAAAAGTCGTGTCGTTGGAAAGAAGAACTCCTTGGAAACTCTAGAAACTTCGTTTCGTGAGATTCTGATTGTCCGGCGATTTAATCGTGCCGTCCAGAAACGCTACGGTCTATTTTCGTGCATACGGATGACGAGGACGAAAATTCGAAAAAGTCGTGTCGTTGGAAGGAAGAACGGATAATAAAGTTCGTTTCGCAAGATTCTGACTTTCCGGCGATGGAATGGTGCTGTCGAGAAACCCTACGGTCCATTTTCGTGCATCCGGATGTCAGAGACGAAAATACGAAAATTTCATGTCGTTGGAAACAAGCACTCCTTAGAAACTCTATAAAGTTCGTTCCGCGAGACTCCGACTTTTTTGCGTTGGAATCGTGCCGTCGAGAAACGCTACAGGCCATTTTCGTGCATCCGGATGATGTTGACGAAAATACGAAAAAGTCGTGTCGTCGGAAAGAAGCACTCCTTAGAGACTCTATAAAGTTCATTTCGCGAAATTCCGACGTTTCGGCGATGGAATCGTTTCGTCGAGAAACCCTACGGGCCAGATTCTTGCATTCGGATGACAAGGACAAAAATACAAAAATGTCGTGTCGTTGGAAAGAAGAACGGATAAGAAACTCTATAAAGTTCGTTCCGCGAGAATCCGACTTTCCAGAGATGGAATCGTCCCGTCAAGAAACCCTACAGGACATTTTCGTGCATCCGGATGACGTTGACGAAAATACGAAAAAGTCGTGTCGTCCGAGAGAAGCACTCCTTAGAGACTCTATAAAGTTCGTTACGGGAAATTCTGACCTTTCGGCGATGGAATCGTTCCGTCGAGAAACCCTATGGGCCATAATCGTGCATTCGGATGACAGGGACGAAAATACAAAAAAGCCGTGTCGTTGGAAAGAAGAACGGATAAGAAACTCTATAAAGTTTAATTCGCGAGATTCCGAATTTTTGGCGATGGAATCGTGCCGTCGAGAAACCCTACGGGCCATTTTCGTGAATCCGGATTTCGTAGACGAAATTTCAGAAAAGTCGTGTCGTTGGAAAGAAGAACTCCTTGGAAACTCTAGAAACTTCGTTTCGTGAGATTCTGATTGTCCGGCGATTTCATCGTGCCGTCCAGAAACGCTACGGTCTATTTTCGTGCATACGGATGACGAGGACGAAAATTCGAAAAAGTCGTGTCGTTGGAAGGAAGAACAGATAATAAAGTTCGTTTCCCAAGATTCTGACTTTCCGGCGATGGAATCGTGCTGTCAAGAAATCCTACGGTCCATTTTCGTGCATCCGGATGTCGGAGATGAAAATACAAAAATTTCATGTCGTTGGAAACAAGCACTCCTTAGAAACTCTATAAAGTTCGTTCCGCGAGAATCCGACTTTCTGTCTATGGAATCGTGCCGTCGAGAAACCCTACGGGCCATTTTCGTGCATCCGGATGTCGGAAACAAAAATCTGAAAAAGTCGTGTCGTTGGAAAGAAGAACTCCTTGGAAACTCTAGAAACTTCGTTTCGGGAGATTCTGACTGTCCGGCGATTTAATTGTGCCGTTCAGAAGCCCTACGGTCTATTTTCGTGCATACGTATGACGGAGAAGAAAATACGAAAAAGTCTTGTCGTAGGAAGGAAGAACGGATAATAAAGTTTGTTTCATGAGATTCCGACTTTCCGGAGATGGAATCGTGCCCTCGAGAAACCCTACGGGCCATTTTCGTGCATCCAGATGTCGGAGACGAAAATACGAAAAATTCGTGTCGTTGGAAACAAGCACTCCTTAGAAACTCTATAAAGTTCGTTTCGCGAGAATCCGACTTTCCGGAGATGGAATCGTCCCGTCAAGAAACCCTACAGGCCATTTTCGTGCATCCGGATGACGTTGACGAAAATACGAAAAAGTCGTGTCGTTCGAAAGAAGCACTCCTTAGAGAGTCTATAATGTTCGTTTCGGGAAATTCTGACCTTTCGGCGACGAAATCGTTCCGTCGAGAAACCCTACGGGCCATATTCGTGCATTCGGATGACAGGGAGGAAAATACAAAAAAGCCTTGTCGTTGGAAAGAAGAACGGATAAGAAACTCTATAAAGTTCGTTTCGCGAGATTTCGACTTTTCGGCGATGGAATCGCGCCGTCAAGAGACCCTACGGGTCATTTTCGTGCAACCAGATGTCGGAGACGAAAATACGAAAAATTAGTGTCGTTGTAAACAAGCACTCCTTAGAAACTCTATAAAGTTCGTTCCGCGAGACTCCGACTTTCTGGCGTTGGAATCGTGCCGTCGAGAAACCCTACAGGCCATTTTCGTGCATCCGGATGATGTTGATGAAAATACGAAAAAGTCGTGTCGTCGGAAAGAAACACTCCTTAGAGACTTTATAAAGTTCATTTCGCGAAATTCCGACGTTTCGGCGATGGAATCGTTCCGTCGAGAAACCCTACGGGCCAGATTCGTGCATTCGGATGACAGGGACAAAAATACAAAAATGTCGTGTCGTTGGAAAGAAGAACGGATCAGAAACTCTATAAAGTACGTTCCGCGAGAATCCGACTTTCCGGCGATGGAATCGTTCCGTTGTGAAACCCTACGGGCCATATTCGTGCATCAGGATGTCGGAGAAGAATATCCTGAAAAGTCGTGTCGTTGGAAAGAAGAACTCTTTGGAAACTCTAGAAACTATGTTTCGTGAGATTCTTACTGTCTGGCGATTTAATCGTGCCGTCAGGAAGCCCTACGGTCTATTTTCGTGCAAACGGATGATGTAACAACTCCATTTATGTAAATTTTTTTTTTTTAAAAAAAATACGATGAAATTATTACCTCGTTACAACTTAACTCAATATAACATTTATTTAATTTATACAATACTGAGTTTCCATACACACTATTATTTTACAAACTACACACCATTATTTTACAAACATTTGTACAAAGATACATATTAGTTCTAATCATCTATATCGACTACTTCCGGGGACACTGGTTCGGGTGGCACGTCCACCGGAATCTCAGTTACATCTACGACAGTTATATCTGAAATAACTGGAAGTTGCCCAAGGTAGGGCACCTCGATCCAACGTACAGAGATAATAAGTGTCATAGAGAATATCTGCATATTTATTATTCTGAACATGATATGGAAATATAGTGAGAATTAAATCCCAGTAAGTTCAACAATAAATCATAATTTATCATCAATATAGTTCATCATGTCATGTTCAGCTGTATAAACTACAGAAAATATCTTTAAGTCACATGAATGCACTTTATCATGCACATGAAAATTATACAGTTATGACATGTATGGTATGAATAACTATTTTTCGAGTTTCATATGATGGCTATCCACTTATTCTTACTTCAAGCTACCCCGGTCAGGGTGAGTATTCTCTACTTTTCGGTACGGGCTTATCTCGCTCCGTCCGACATGGCACACTTTCTCTTTCTTTTCTTATTAACATGATCATAACCGTTGGTAGGGCGTCCCCTACTGGTGCACCACACGGATTGCCATGTGACCGTGCTCATTTCTTTTCTTTTCACAATGATAGCCAAAAATATGCTTTCAATAACAAGTATGTTCATCAAAATATAACTATTACCATAAATCATTGGTAATCATGCCATGAACATAACCATTTAAAATATCACTTTATAAAACATTTTCATGTCAAAATTCCATACTAATACCTTGGTAACTGGATAGTAATTGTAGTCTGTAAACAGCGCACCAGAAAAGTTCCCAGGAAAGAGAGGTGGGTCACTAATGGACACGCTTAAGTACCATGTCTTTCCTTGCCAGAGCTTTCCTTAGACATGCACTTTTCACAAATCACAATTTTGTTTTCCAGTAACTAGAATAATTCTTTTCTGATATGAAAATACTGCAACCACGGAGCATACTAAGATTTTTCAAATAAAACCGGCACTTTCAAAACTTCTTGTAAATTTATATGAGTACTAGGGTAAATTCCATGTTAAAAATTACACACTTAAAATGGTAGTAAGTTCATGCAATGGCAATGGCTATGGCTATACTAGTCATTTGTTAAGATTCATCTTCTTTTTAAAATACTAATTTTATTTCTTTATTTTCTTGATGCAGGTTTTCATCCTATCTAACCTTCTCTTACTAATCAGAGCATAACTCCCTCAATTTAACTCTGATGTAGATGATCTTAGTGTCAATTTCAAGCTAAAACAATTATCTAAAACTATTATGTTGAACATTGTAGCGAAATATTAAGAAATCAAGGTGATATTACTCCCTAAATGTACAAATTATTTCTTCTCGTGTAAGTTCTGACCTTTACTGACTAATTAGACCATATCTCCCAAATTTGTACTCCAAATTGAGTTATTCCAGTTGGTAAAAATCCATGAGCCCTATATCTATAATTGTTATCTTGACGTACGATTTTAACTCCCTACAGAATATTTTCCAGAAATTCAAAAACTAAAGCTTTAATAACATATTCTGAATAAACATTTTCTGACCTCTGCTTACTAATCAGCTTATATCTACCTCAAATGGACTTCAAATTGAATGATTCCAGTGCCTAAAAATCCATGACACATTTATCTTTAATTCTTATGTTAATAATTTATTTTAATTCCTTACAGATACTTCTCAGAAATTAAAATACCGAAGCTATCCTAACATATTTTTCCCTGATGACCCATTTTCTGACCTTTGTCTACTAATCGGCTCCTATCTCCCTCATATGGACTCCAAATTGAATGATTCCAGTGGCTAAAAATCCATGACATACATATCTTTAATTCTTATGTTAACCATTTATTTTAATTCCCTACCAATAATTCCCAGAAATTAAATTACCGAAGCTATCCTAACATATTCTTCCCTGATGATTCATTTTCTGACCTTTGACTACTAATCAGACCATAGCTACCTCATATGGACTCCAAATGGAATGATTCCAGTGGCTAAAAATCCACGACACATTTATCTTTAATTCTTATGTTAACCATTTATTTTAATTCCCTACCAATAATTCCCAGAAATTAAATTACCGAAGCTATCCTAACATATTCTTCCCTGATGATTCATTTTCTGACCTTTGACTACTAATCAGACCATAGCTACCTCATATGGACTCCAAATGGAATGATTCCAGTGGCTAAAAATCCATGACACATTTATCTTTAATTCTTATGTTAACCATTTATTTTAATTCCTTATAGATTGTTCCCAGAAATTAAAATACCGAAGCTTAAAATTCTGCCACCCATAGCCATAACCATGCAGAACTATCTACACCAACCTAAGTATTCAAACATACATCACATGCAAGATCAATATGTAACATGATATAGCAACATCATGACCAATCATAAAAGTTCTAAGATCAAAATCTCATACAAATATTATAAGTTTCAAAAGTTTTCTTCAAAAAGAAATATTGTTAAACTTACCTTTAGCTTTCTAAACTTCTCCTTCTTCTTCCTTCCTTTCTTCTTCTCTCTTCTCTCCTTTCCTCACTCTACCTTGCTTCTATTTCTCTCTCTTTCTCACTTGGACGAAATTAAAGTGTTGTAAGGGTGGGTTCTCTTATATAGACCACCAAATAATTCACCTTTCATGATCATGGATCTACCTTATCACAATTAAGATACACTTTGTTGAATTTTTGGAAAACAAACAACTTATGTTCTTGTCTTCCTCTTCCTTAGTCAAGATATGCATAGGAAAAGGAGATTTGTATTTTGAAAATTATGATGATATGTTCTTAAGATAAGGGACAAGGTCCCTTTGATTTAGGGATTCATTTAATTTTTCTTTTGTCTTAATCAATTATGATAGGTTGCCTTTTTAAGTGGCAAATTTCTAGCCCTTCAATCTCCATTATTTGGTTGATATTATTTGTGTGGGCTATGAATGTTTTGTCCTAATACCATGTATTATCATACCACTTGCTAAAATTATGAGTGAAGGATATAGATGTTTTTGTCCTAAAGCCTTGTATTATCATGCCACTTGCCTAAATGATGAATGTAGAATCACACCACTTGCTAAATTTTTGTCTTAATGCCATGTAACCTAATCTTTATTCTTATTATTATATCATCATCTAATTTATTTTATTTTATTTTTCCTCTTGGATTTGGGCTTATTCTTACCCATTATGGGCTTGTCCTACCCATTTTCTTTGCTTTGGATAAAATTCTTCCTTTCTTGGTGGGCTTGGTCACATTTTCATAATTTTTGGGCTATTGGTGAAATTACTATATCCTAGTCCAAGTCTATGTTTAATTTCTTGTTTAGGTTATCCAATGGGCTTGCTAGAAAATTATGTGAAGTGGAAAAACTCTATATGAAGTGTCCATAGGTAAAAGCCCAATGTATGGGTAAAGATTTTAAACTTAGTAACTATAGTTCTTGAATTAGGAAAAATTACCCTAATTCAATGTTCTTTGAAGTTTTAAGACCTTTACTTGTTTCTAAAAATTTATCTTCCTTATCCAAGAATTTTGCATCTCTTTAGTATGTTATTTCTAATTTCTTTCCTATTAGATTTTCCTTCTTTATTTGTTCCCTAAATCTTAGAAACATTTTCTATGCATATACCTAAGGTGAAGAATTTCTAAGGATTATATTTCCTTAGATATCTAAAATATTGTCTAATAAATTTTGTTTCCTTAATTAAATTTTTTATGTACCTTTATCAATAAAAGAAACGAAATTAAGGATGTTACAGATGACGGGGACAAAAATACAAAAAGGTCGTGTTGTTGGAAGGAAGAAGGGATAATAAACTCTATAAACTTCGTTTCACGAGATTCTGACTTTCTGGCGATGGAATCGCGTCGTCGTGAAACCAACCCTACAGGCCATTTTCGTGCATCCGGATGTCGGAGATGAAAATACAAAAAATTCGTGTCGTTGGAAACAAGCACTCCTTAGAAACTCTATAAAGTTCATTCTGCGAGAATCCGACTTTCTAGCGATGGAATTGTGCCATCGAGAAACCTTACAAGTCATTTTCGGGCATCCGGATGACGTTGACCAAAATACGAAAAAGTCATGTCGTCGGAAATAAGCACTCCTTAGAGACTATAAAGTTCGTTTCGCGAAATTCTGATCTTTTGGCGATTGAATTTTTCCGTCGAGAAACCCTACGGGTATTATTCGTGCATTCGGATGATAGGGACGAAAATAAAAAAAAGCCGTGTCGTTTGAAAGAAGAACGGATAAGAAACTCTATAAAATTCGTTTCGCGTTATTTCGACTTTCCGGCGATGGAATTGCGCCGTCGAGAAACCCTACGGGCCATTTTTGTGCATCCGAATGTCAGAGACGAAAATCCAGAAAAGTCCTGTCGTGGGAAAGAAGAACTCCTTGGAAACTCTAGAAAATTCGTTTTGTGAGATTCTGACTGTCCGGCGATTTAATCGTCCCGTGCAGAAGCCCTACGGTCTATTTTTCCTGCATACGAATGACGGGGACGAAAAAACGAAAAAGTCATGTCGTTGGAAGGAAGAAGGGATAATAAACTCTATAAAGTTCATTTCGTGAGATTCTGACTTTCCGGCGATAGAATCGTGCCTTCGAGAAAACCTACGGGCCATTTTCGTACATCCGGATGTCGGAGACGAAAATACAAAAAATTCGTGTTGTTGGAAACAAGCACTCCTTAGAAACTCTATAAAGTTCGTTCCACGAGAATCCGACTTTCCGGCGATGGAATCGCGCCGTCGAGAAACCCTACAGGCCATTTTCGCGCATCCGGATGACGTTGACGAAAATACGAAAAATTCGTGTCGTCGGAAAGAAGCACTCCTTAGAGACTCTATAAAGTTCGTTTCGCAAAATTCCGACCTTTCGAGGATGGAATCGTTCCGTCGGGAAACCCTACGGGTCATTTTTGCGCATTCGGATGTCGGAGACAAAAATACAAAAAATTATTGTCGTTAGAAACAAGCACTCCTTAGAAACTCTATAAAGTTCGTTCCACGAGAATCTGACTTTCCAGCGATGGAATCGCGCCGTCGAGAAACCCACGGGCCATTTCGTGCATCCGGATGTCGGAGACAAAAATCTGAAAAAGTCGTGTCGTTGGAAAGAAGAACAACTTGGAAACTCTAGAAACTTCGTTTCGTGAGATTCTGACTGTCCGGCGATTTAATCGTGCTGTTCAGAAGCCCTACGGTCTATTTTCGTGCATACGGATGACGGGGAAGAAAATACGAAAAAGTCATGTCGTTGGAAGGAAGAACGGATAATAAAGTTCGTTTCGCGAGATTCCGACTTTGCAGCGATGGAATCGCGCCGTGGAGAAACCATACGGGTCATTTTTGTGCATTCGGATGTCGGAGACAAAAATACAAAAAATTATTGTCGTTGGAAACAAGCACTCCTTAGAAACTCTATAAAGTTCGTTCCGCGAGAATCTGACTTTCCAGCGATGGAATCGCGCCGTCGAGAAACCCACGGGCCATTTTCGTGCATCCGGATGTCGGAGACAAAAATCTGAAAAAGTCGTGTCGTTGGAAAGAAGAACTCCTTGGAAACTCTAGAAACTTCGTTTCGTGAGATTCTGACTGTCCGGCAATTTAATCGTGCTGTTCAGAAGCCCTACGGTCTATTTTCGTGCATACGGATGACGGGGAAGAAAATACGAAAAAGTCGTGTCGTTGGAAGGAAGAACGGATAATAAAGTTCGTTTCGCGAGATTCCGACTTTCCGGAGATAGAATCGTGCCCTCGAGAAACCCTACGGGCCATTTTCGTGCATCCGGATGTCGGAGACGAAAATACGAAAAATTCGTGTCGTTGGAAACAAGCACTCCTTAGAAACTCTATAAAGTTCGTTTCGCAAGAATCCGACTTTCCGGAGATGGAATCGTCCCGTCAAGAAACCCTACAGGCCATTTTCGTGCATCCGGATGACGTTGACGAAAATACGAAAAAGTCGTGTCGTCCGAAAGAAGCACTCCTTAGAGACTCTATAAAGTTTGTTTCGGGAAATTCTGACCTTTCGGCGACGGAATTGTTCCGTCGAGAAACCCTACGGGCCATATTCGTGCATTCGGATGATAGGGACGAAAATACAAAAAAGCCGTTTCGTTGGAAAGAAGAACGGATAAGAAACTCTATAAAGTTCGTTTCGCGAGATTCTGACTTTTCGGCGATGGAATCGCGCCGTCGAGAAACCCTACGGGCCATTTTCGTGCATCCAGATTTCGTAGACGAAATTTCAGAAAAGTCGTGTCGTTGGAAAGAAGAACTCCTTGGAAACTCTAGATAATTCGTTTCGTGAGATTCTGATTGTCCGGCGATTTAATCGTGACGTCCAGAAACCCTACGATCTATTTTCGTGCATACGGAAGACGAGGACGAAAATTCGAAAAAGTCGTGTCGTTGGAAGGAAGAACGGATAATAAAGTTCGTTTCGCAAGATTCTGACTTTTCGGCGATGGAATCGTGCCGTCGAGAAACCCTGCGGTCCATTTTCGTGCATCCGGATGTCGGAGATGAAAATACGAAAATTTCGTGTCGTTGGAAACAAGCTCTCCTTAGAAACTCTATAAAGTTCGCTCCGCGAGACTCCGACTTTCCAGCGTTGGAATCGTGCCGTCGAGAAACCCTACAAGCCATTTTCGTGCATCCAGATGATGTTGACGAAAATACGAAAAAGTCGTGTCGTCGGAAAGAAGCACTCCTTAGAGACTCTATAAAGTTCGTTTCGCGAAATTCCGACCTTTCGGCGATGGAATCGTTCTGTCGAGAAACCCTACGGGTCATATTCGTGCATTCGGATGACAGGGACGAAAATACAAAAAAGCCCTCTCGTTGGAAAGAAGAACGGATAAGAAACTCTACAAAGTTCGTTTCGCGAGATTCCGTTTTTTCGGCGATGGAATCGCGCCGTCGAGAAACCCTACGGGCCATTTTCGTGCATCTGGATGTCGGAGACGAAAATCCGAAAAAGTCGTGTCGTTGGAAAGAAGAACTCCTTGGAAATTCTAGAAACTTCGTTCCGTGAGATTCTGACTGTCTGGTGATTTAATCGTGCCGTCCAGAAGCTCTACGGTTTATTTTTGTGCATACGGATGACGGGGACGAAAATACAAAAAAGTCGTGTCGTCGGAAGGAAGAACGGATAATAAAGTTCATTTCGCGAGATTCTGACTTTCCGGCGATGGAATCGTGCCGTCGAGAAATCATACGACCCATTTTCTTGCATCCAGATGTCGGAGACGAAAATACGAAAGGTTCGTGTCGTTGGAAACAAGCACTCCTTAGAAACTCTATAAAGTTTGTTCGGCAAGAATCCGACTTTCCGACGATGGAACCGTGCCGTTGAGAAACCCTACAAGCCATTTTGGCGCATCCGGCTGACGTTGACGAAAATACGAAAAAGTCGTGTCGTTGGAAAGAAGCACTCCTTAGAGACTCTATAAAGTTCGTTTCGCGAAATTCCGACGTTTCGGCGATGGAATCGTTCCGTCGAGAATCCCTACGGGCCAGATTCGTGCATTCGGATGACAGGGACAAAAATACAAAAATGCCGTGTCGTTGGAAAGAAGAACGGATAAAAACTCTATAAAGTTTACGAAACTACGAAAAAGTCATGTCGTCGGAAATAAGCACTCCTTAGAGACTCTATAAAGTTCGTTTCGCGAAATTCCGATCTTTCGGCGATTGAATTTTTCCGTCGAGAAACCCTGCGGGCCATGTTCGTGCATTCGGATGATAGGGACGAAAACACAAAAAAGCCGTGTCGTTGGAAAGAAGAATGGATAAGAAACTCTATAAAATTCGTTTCGCGTGATTTCGACTTTCCGGCGACGCAATTGCGCCGTCGAGAAACCCTACAGGCCATTTTCGTGCATCCGGATGTCGGAGACGAAAATCCGGAAAAGTCGTGTCCTTGGAAAGAACTCCTTGGAAACTCTAGAAACTTCGTTTCGTGAGATTCTGACTGTCCGGCGATTTAATCGTCCCGTGCAGAAGCCCTGCGGTCTATTTTTCGTGCATACGAATGACAGGGATGAAAATACGAAAAAGTCATGTTGTTGGAAGGAAGAAGGGATAATAAACTCTATAAAGCTCATTTCGCGAAATTCTGACTTTCCGGCGATAGAATCGTGCCTTCGAGAAACCCTACGGGCCATTTTCGTGCATCCGGATGTCGGAGACGAAAATACGAAAAATTCGTGTCGTTGGAAACAAGCACTCCTTAGAAACTCTATAAAGTTCGTTCCACGAGAATCCGACTTTTCGACGATAGAATCGCACCGTCGAGAAACATTTTCGCGCATCCGGATGACGTTGTCGAAAATACGAAAAAGTCGTGTCGTTGGAAACAAGCACTCCTTAGAAACTCTATAAGGTTCGTTCCGCGAGAATCTGACTTTCTGGCGATGGAATCGTGCCGTCGAGAAACCCTACAGGCCATTTTCGCGCATCCGGATGACGTTGACGAAAATACAAAAAATTCGTGTCGTCGGAAAGAAGCACTCCTTAGAGACTCTATAAAGTTCATTTCGCGAAATTCCGACCTTTTGAGGATGGAATCATTCCGTCGAGAAACCCTACGGGCCATATTCGTGCATTCGGATGACAGGGACGAAAATACAAAAAAACCGTGTCGTTGGAAAGAAAAACGGATAAGAAACTCTATAAAGTTCGTTTCGCGAGATTCCGACTTTGCAGCGATGGAATCGCGCCGTCGAGAAACCCTACGGGTCATTTTTGGGCATTCGGATGTCGGAGACAAAAATACAAAAAATTAGTGTCGTTGGAAACAAGCACTCCTTAGAAACTCTATAAAGTTCGTTCCGCGAGAATCCGACTTTCCAGCGATGGAATCGCGCCGTCGAGAAACCCTACGGGCCATTTTCGTGCATCTGGATGTCGGAGACAAAAATCTGAAAAAGTCGTGTCATTGGAAAGAAGAACTCCTTGGAAACTTTAGAAACTTCGTTTCGTGAGATTCTGACTGTCCGAAGATTTAATCGTGCCGTTCAGAAGCCCTACGGTTTATGGAATCGTGCCGTTTAGAAACTCTATAAAGTTCGTTCCGCGAGAATCTGACTTTCTGTCGATGGAATCGTGCCGTTGAGAAACCCTGTAGACCATTTTCGCGCATCCGGATGACGTTGACAAAAATATGAAAAAGTCGTGTCGTGGGAAAGAAGCACTCCTTAGAGACTCTATAAAGATCGTTTCGCGGGTTTCCGACTTTGCAGCGATGGAATCGTGCCATAGAGAAACCCTACGGGCCATTTTCGTGCATCCGGATGTCGGAGACGAAAATACGAAAAATTCGTGTCATTGGAAACAAGCACTCCTTAGAAACTCTATAAAGTTCGCTCCGAGAGAATCCGACTTTCTGGTGATGGAATTGTGCCGTCAAGAAACCGTACAGTCCATTTTCGTGCATCCGGATGTCGGAGATGAAAATACGAAAATTTCGTGTCATTGGAAACAAGCACTCCTTAGAAACTCTATAAAGTTCGTTCCGCGAGAATCCGACTTTCTGTCGATGGAATCGTGCCATTGAGAAACCCTATAGGCCATTTTCGCGCATCCGGATGACGTTGACAAAAATATGAGAAAGTTGTGTCCTGGGAAAGAAGCACTCCTTAGAGACTCTATAAAGATCGTTTCGCGAGTTTCCGACTTTACAGCGATGGAATCGCGCCGTCGAGAAACCCTACGGGTCATTTTCGTGCATCTGAATGTTGGAGACGAAAAAACGAAAAATTAGTGTCGTTGGAAACAAGCACTCCTTAGAAACTCTATAAAGTTCGTTCCGCGAGACTCCGACTTTCCAGCGTTGCAATCGTGCCGTCGAGAAACCCTACAGGCCATTTTCGTGCATCCAGATGACATTGACGAAAATACGAAAAAGTTGTTTCGTGGGAAAGAAGCACTCCTTAGAGACTCTATAAAGTTTGTTTCGCGAGATTCTGACCTTTCAGCGATGGAATCGTTCCGTCGAGAAACCCTACGGGTCATTTTCGTGCATCCGGATGTCGGAGACGAAAATACCAAAAAATAGTGTCGTTGTAAACAAGCACTCCTTAGAAACTCTATAAAGTTCGTTCCGCGAGAATCTGACTTTCCAGCGATGGAATCGCGCCGTCGAGATACCCTACGGGCCATTTTCGTGCATCCGGATGTCGAAGACAAAAATCTGAAATAGTTGTGTCGTTGGAAAGAAGAACTCCTTGGAAACTCTAGAAACTTCGTTTTGTAACATCCCGTAATTTTTAGATATTTTCCTTAGAAATTCTTCACCTTACATATATGCATAGAAATGTTCTAATATTAATGGAATAGGTAAAGAAAGAAAACCTAAGAGGAAATATTAGAAATAAACATGTTAAAGAAAGGTGAAATTCTTAGGTAAAGAAAGATAAATTTTTGTGAAGTAAGTAAAGGTCTTAAAATTTAAGAAGATCGGATTAGGGTAATCTTTCTTAATTTAAGAGCAAAAGTTACTGAGTTTAGTATCTCCACCCGTAATTGGGCTTTAACCTATAGACACTTCATATAGAGTTTTTCTACTTCACATGAATTTTTAGCAAGCCAATAGGATAGGCCAAGGAAGAAATAAAACATAGACTTGGACTAGGATATAGAAATTGGACCGATAGCCCAAAAATCATGAAAATGTGACCAAGCCCATTATGAAAGGAAGAATTTTAACCAAAGTAAGGAAAATGGGCAAGAATGAGCCCAAACCCAAGAGGAAAAATAAAAAATAAAATAAAATTAAAGTGATGAAATATTAGTGTAATCAAGATTAAGTGACATGGCATTAAGACAAAAATTTGACAAGTGGTGTGATTCTACATTCATCATTTTGGCAAGTGGCATAATAATACAAGGCTTTAGGACAAAAACATCTATATCCTACATTCATAACTTTAGCAAGTGGGTAATAATACATAGCATTATGACAAAACATCATTATCCTACACAAATAATTTTAGTTAAGTAAGGAAAATTCAAGGGCTAGAAATTTGCCACTTAAAAAGGCAAATCTATCGTACTTGATTAAGACAAAAGAAAAAGGAAATGAATCCCTAAATCAATGGGATCTTGTCCCATATCTTAAGAACATATCATCAAAATTTTCAAAATACAAATTTCCTTTTTCTATGCATATCTTGACTAAGGAAGAGGAAGACAAGAACATAAGTTGTTTGTTTTCCAAAAATTCAACAAAGTGTATCCTAATTGTGATAAGGTAGACCCATGATCATGAAATGTGAATTATTTGGTGGTCTATATAAGAAAACCCACCCTTACAACATTAGAATTTCGACCAAGTGAGGGAGAGCAAAAATAGAAGCAAGGTAGTGTGAGGAAAGGAGAGGAAGAAAGGAAGAAAGAGGAAGGAGAAGTCTAGGGGACTAAGTGCTCCATGTAAGTTTAACAATATTTCTTTTTGAAGAAAACCTTTGAAACTCATAATATTTATATGAGATTTTGATCTTAGAACTTTGATGATTGGTCATGGATGTTGCTATATCATGTTACATATTGATCTTGCATGTGATGTATGTTTGAATACTTAGGTTGGTGTAGATAGTTCTGCATGGGTATGGCTATGGTTGACAGAATTTTAAGCTTCGGTATTTTAATTTCTGGGAACAATCTATAAGGAATTAAAATAAATGGTTAACATAAGAATTAAAGATATATGTGTCACGGATTTTCACCAACTAGAATCATTCCATTTGGAGTTCATATGAGGTAGCTATGGTCTGATTAGTAGTCAAAGGTCAGAAAATGAATCATCAGGGAAGAATATGTTAGGATAGCTTCGGTAATTTAATTTCTGGGAATTATTGGTAGGGAATTAAAATAAATGGTTAACATACGAATTCAAGATATGTGTGTCATGGATTTTTAGCCACTGGAATCATTCAATTTGGAGTCGACATGTGGTAGATATGGTCCAATTAGTATGCCAAGGTCAGAAAATGGTTCATCAGGGAAGATTATGTTAGGATAGCTTTTGTATTTTAATTTCTGGGAATTATCTGTATAGAATTAAAATAAATGGTTAACATGAACGTTATATATCTATTTCTCATGGAAATATACCCACTGGAATTATGCAATTTGGAGTTCATATGAGGTAGATATGATCTGATTAGTAAGCAGAGGTCAGAAAAATGTTTATTCAGGGAAGAGTATGTTATTAATGTTTTAGTTTTTGAATTTCTAGAAATCTTCTGTAGGGAACTAAAATAGTGCGCCAACATAACAATTATAGATATATGGCTCATGGATTTTTACCAACTAGAATAACTCAATTTGAAGTTCCAATTTGGGAGATATGGTCTAATTAGTCAGTAAAGGTCAGAACCTATCCGAGAGGAACTATCCTGTACTTTGAGGGAGTAATATCACCTTTGTTTCTTAATTTTTCGCTATAATGTTCAACATAATAGCTTTAGATAATTGTTTTATCTTGAAATGGACACCAAGATCACCTACATCAGAGTTAAATTGAGGGAGTTATGGTCTGATTACTAAGAGAAGGTTAGATAGGATGAAAACCTGTATCAAGAAAATAAAGAAATAAAATTAGTATTTAAAAAAGAAGATGAATCTTAATAAATGACTAGTATAGCCATAGCCATAGCCATTGTATGAACTTCTTACCATCTTAAGTGTGAAATTTTGACATGGAAATATTTTATAAAGTGATATTTGAAATAGTTATGTTCATGGCATGATTACCAATGATTTATGGTAATAGTTATATTTTGATGAACATACTTGTTATTGAAAGCATATTTTTGGATATCGTTGTGGAAAGAAAAGAAATGAGCACGGTCACATGGCAATCCGTGTGGTGCACCAGTAGGGGACGCCCTACCAACGGTTATGATCATGATAATGAGAAAAGAAAGAGAAAGTGGGCCATGTCGGACGGAGCGAGAAAAGCCCGTACCGGAGAGTAAAGGATACTCACCCTGACTGGGGGTAGCTTGAAATGAGAATAAGTTGATGGCCATCATATGATATTTTGAAAATGGTTAATCCTGTCATACATATCATTACAGTATGATTCTTATGTGCATAGATATAATGCATTCATGTGACCAAAGATATTTTCTGTAGTTTATACAGCTGAACATGACGTGATGAGCTTTACTGATGATAATTTATTGTTGAACTTACTGGGATTTAAGTCTCACTATATTTCCATATCATGTTCAGAAAATTATTTATGCAGCTTTTGTTTCTAAGGCTCTGGCTTTTAGTGCACATTGGATCGAGTTACTTTATGTTGGGAAAATTTCAAAATCAAATAAGATGTTTGTGGTCGAGTTGGCTCAGATCCCGGTGAAGGTGCAATTACCCGCACCTGTATCTCCAGAATTGGTCAACCAAAATAAACAAGATGTAAATATCTATCTGTTTGATATGTTATACGTATGTTTTGATTAATGACATGTAAGTGAACTCAATATTGTATAATAATAAAGGAAAAAAAAGGTTGTTACAGAATCTGACTTTCCGGCGATGGAATCATGCCGTCGAGAAACCCTAAAGGACATTTTCGAGCATCCGGATGATGTTGACGAAAATACAAAAAAGTCGTGTCGTTGGAAAGAAGCACTCCTTAGAGACTCTCTAAAGTTTGTTTCACGAAATTCCGACCTTTCGGCGATGGAATCATTCCGTCGAGAAACCCTACGGGCCATATTCATGCATTCGGATGACAGCGATGAAAATACAAAAAAGCCGTGTCGTTGGAAAGAAGAACGGATAAGAAACTCTATAAAGTTCATTTCGCGAGATTCTGACTTTCCAGCGATAGAATCGTGCCGTCGGGAAACCCTACGGGCCATTTTCGTGCATCCGGATGTTGGAGACGAAAATATGAAAAAGTCGTGTCGTTGGAAAGAAGCACTCCTTAGAGACTCTATAAAGTTCGTTTCACGAAATTCTGACCTTTCGGCGATGGAATCGCTCCGTCGAGAGACCCTACGGGCCATATTCGTGCATTCGGATGACAGGGACGAAAAAAAAAAGACGTGTCGTTGGAAAGAAGAACGGATAAGAAACTCTATAAAGTTCGTTTCGCGAGATTTCGACTTTCCAGCGATGGAATCGTGCCGTCGAGAAACCCTACGGGCCATTTTTCGTGCATCCGGATGTCGGAGACGAAAATCCGAAAAAAGTCGTGTGGTTGGAAAGAAGAACTCCTTGGAAAGTCTAGAAACTTCGTTTCGTGCGATTCTGACTCTCCGGCCACTTAATCGTGCTATCCAGAAGACCTACGGTCTATTTTTGGTCAAACGAAGGACGGGGACGAAAATACGAAAAAGTCGTGTTGTTGGAAGGAAGAACGGATAATTAAGTTCGTTTCGCGACATTCTGACTTTCTGGCGATGGAATCGTGCCGTCGAGAAACCCTACGGCCCATTTTCGTCCATCCAGATGTCGGAGACGAAAATACGAAAAATTCGTGTTGTTGGAAACAAGCACTCCTTAGAAACTCTACAATGTTCGTTCCGCAAGAATGCGACTTTCTGTCGATGGAATCGTGCCGTCGAGAAACCCTACAGGCCATTTTTGCGCATACGGATGACGTTGACGAAAATACAAAAAAGTCGTGTCGTTGGAAAGAAGCACTCATTAGAGACTCTGTAAAGTTCGTTTCGCGAAATTTTGACCTTTCGGCAATGGAATCGTTCCGTCGAGAAATCCTATGGGACGTATTCGTGCATTCGGATGACAGGTTCGAAAATACAAAAAAGCCGTGTCGTTGGAAAGAAGAACGGATAAGAAACTCTATAAAGTTCGTTTCGCGAGATTCTGACTTTCTGGCGATGGAATCGTGCCCTTGAGAAACCCTACGGGCCATTTTCGTGCATATGGATGTCGGAGACGAAAATCCGAAAAAGTCGTGTCATTGGAAAGAAGAACTCCTTGGAAACTCTAGAAACTTCGTTTCGTGAGGTTTTGACTGTCCGGCGATTTAATCGTGTCGACCATAAGCCCTACAGTCTATTTTCATGCATCCGGATGTCGGAGACAAAAATACGAAAAATTCGTGTCGTTGGAAACAAGCACTCCTAAGAAACTCTATAAAGTTCGTTCCGCGAGAATCTGACTTTCCGGCGATGGAATCGTGCCATCGAGAAACCGTACAGGCCAATTTCAAGCATCCGGATGACGTTGACGAAAATACAAAAAAGTCGTGTCGTTGGAAAGAAGCACTCGTTAGAGACTCGATAAAGTTCATTTCGCGAAATTCTGACCTTTCGGCGATGGAATCATTCCGTCGAGAAATCCTATGGGCCGTATTCGTACATTCGGATGACAAGTTCGAAAATACAAAAAAGCCGTGTCGTTGGAAAGAAGAACGGATAAGAAACTCTATAAAGTTCGTTTCACGAGATTCTCACTTTTCGGCAATGGAATCGTGCCCTTGAGAAACCCTACGGTCTATTTTCGTGCATACGGATGTCAGAGACGAAAATCCGAAAAAGTCGTGTCATTGGAAAGAAGAACTCCTTGGAAAGTCTAGAAACTTTGTTTCGTGCGATTTTGATTGTCCGACCATTTAATCGTGCCATCCAGAAGCCCTACGGTCTATTTTCGGTCATACGGAGGACGGGGACGAAAATACGAAAAATTCGTGTCGTTGGAAGGAAGAACGGATAATAAAGTTCGTTTCGCGAGATTCTGACTTTCTGGCGATGGAATCGTGCTGTCGAGAAACCCTACGGCCCATTTTCGTGCATCCAGATGTCGGAGACGAAAATATGAAAAATTCGTGTTGTTGGAAACAAGCACTCGTTAGAAACTCTATAATGTTCGTTCCGCGATAATACGACTTTCAGTCGATGGAATCGTGCCGTCGAGAAACCCTACAGGCCATTATCACGTATACGGATGACGTTGACGAAAATACAAAAAAGTCGTGTCGTTGGAAAGAAGCACTCGTTAGAGACTCTATAAAGTTCGTTTCGCGAAATTCCGACCTTTCGGCGATGGAATCGCTTCGTCGAGAGACCCTACGGGCCATATTCGTGCATTTGGATGACAGGGACGAAAATAAATAAAAAAGGTGTGTCGTTGGAAAGAAGAACGGATAAGAAACTCTATAAAGTTCGTTTCGCGAGATTCTGACTTTCCGGCGATGGAATCGTGCCGTTGAGAAACCCTACGGGCCATTTTCGTGCAACCGGATGTCGGAGACGAAAATCTAAAAAAGTCGTGTCGTTGGAAAGAAGAACTCCTTGGAAACTCTAGAAATTTCGTTTCGTGCGATTCTGACTGTCTAGCCATTTAATCGTGCCGTCCAGAATCCTTACGGTATATTTTCGTGCATACGGATGATGGGGACGAAAATACGAAAAAGTCGTGTCGTTGGACGAAAGAACGAATAATAAATTTCGTTTCGCAAGATTCTGACTTTCTGGCGATGGAATCGTGCCGTCGAGAAACCCTACGGCCCATTTTCGTGCATCTAGATGTCGGAGACGAAAATACGAAAAATTCGTGTTGTTGGAAACAAGCACTCCTTAGAAACTCTATAATGTTCGTTCCGCGAGAATACGACTTTCAGTCGATGGAATCGTGCCGTCGAGAAACCCTACAGGCCATTTTCGCGCATACGGATGTCGTTGACGAAAATAGAAAAAAGTCGTGTCGTTGGAAAGATGCACTCGTTAGAGACTCTATAAAGTTCGTTTCGTGAAATTCTGACCTTTCGGCGGTGGAATTGCTTTGTCGAGAGACCCCACGGGCCATATTCGTGCATTTCGATGACAGGGACGAAAATAAAAAAAAGGCGTGTCGTTGGAAAGAAGAACGGATAAGAAACTCTATAAAGTTCGTTTTGCGAGATTCCGACTTTCCGGCGATGGTATCGTGCCGTCGAGAAACCCTACGGGCCAATTTCGTGCATCCGGATGTCGGAGACGAAAATACGAAAAATTCATGTCGTTGGGAACAAGCACTCCTTAGAAACTCGATAAAGTTCGTTCCGCTAGAATCCGACTTTCCAGCGATGGAATCGTGCCGTCGAGAAACCCTACAGGCCATTTTCGAGCATCCGGATGACGTTGACAAAAATACGAAAAAGTCGTGTCGTTGGAAAGAAGCACTCCTTAGAGACTCTATAAAGTTCGTTTCGCGAAATTCCGACCTTTCGGCGATGGAATCGTTCCGTCAAGAAACCCTACGGGCCATATTCGTGCATTCGGATGACAGGGACGAAAATACAAAAAAGATGTGTCGTTGGAAAGAAGAACGGATAAGAAACTCTATAAAGTTCATTTCGCGAGATTCTGACTTTTCGGCGATGGAATCGTGCCGTCGAGAAACCCTACGGGCCATTTTCGTGCATCCGGATGTCAGAGACGAAAATCTGAAAAAGTCATGTCGTTGGAAAGAACTCCTTGGAAACTCTAGAAACTTCGTTTCGTGCGATTCTGATAGTCCGGTGATTTAATCGTGCCGTCCGGAAGCCCTACGGTCTATTTTCGTGCATACGGATGATGGGTATGGAAATACGAAAAAGTCGTGTCGTTGGAAGGAAGAACAGATAATAAAGTTCGTTTCGCGAGATTCTGACTTTCCGGCGATGGAATCGTGCCGTCGAGAAGCCCTACGGTCCATTTCCGTGCATCCGGATGTGGGAGACGAAAATCTGAAAAAGTCGTTTCGTTGGGAAGAAGAACTCCTTGGAAACTCTAGAAACTTCGTTTCGTGATATTCTAACTGTCCGGCGATTTAATCGTGCCGTCCAGAAGCCCTACGGTCTATTTTCATGCATACGGATGACGAGAACGAAAATACGAAAAAGTCGTGCCGTTTGAAGGAAGAACGGATAGTAAAGTTCGTTTCTCGAGATTCCGACTTTTCGACGATGGAATCGTGCCCTCGAGAAACCCTACGGGCCATTTTCGTGCATCCGTATGTCAGAGATGAAAAGACGAAAAATTCGTGTAGTTGGAAACAAGCACTCCTTAGAAACTCTGTAAAGTTCGTTCCACGAGAATCCGACTTTCTGGCGATTGAATCGTGCCGTCGAGAAACCCTACAGGCCATTTTCGCGCATCCGGATGACGTTGATGAAAATACGAAAAGGTCGTGTCGTTGGAAAGAAGCACTCCATAGAGACTTTATAAAGTTCGTTTTGCGGAATTCCGACCGTTCGGCGATGGAATCGTTCCGTCGAGAAACCTATGGGCCATATTCGTGCATTCGGATAACAGGGACGAAAATACAAAAAAGCCGTGTCGTTGGAAAGAAGAACGGATAAAAAACTCTATAAAGTTCGTTTCGCGAGATTTCAGCTTTTCGGCGATGGAATCGTGCCGTCGAGAAACCCTACGGGCCATTTTCATGCATCCGGATGTCAAAGACGAAAATCCGAAAAAGTCGTGTCGTTGGAAAGAAGAACTCCTTGGAAACTCTAGAAATTTTGTTTCGTGAGATTCTGACTGTCCGGCTATTTAATCGTGTCGACCAGAAGCGCTACGGTCTATTTTCGTGTATCCGATTGTCGGAGACGAAAATATGAAATATTCGTGTCGTTGGAAACAAGCACTCCTTTGAAACTCTATAAACTTCGTTCCGCGAGAATCCGACATTCCGACGATGGAATCGTGCCGTCGAGAAACCCTACGGGCCATTTTCGTGCATTCGAATGTCAGAGACGAAAATACGAAAAATTTGTGTCGTTGGAAACAAGCTCTCCTTAGAAACTCTATAAAGTTCGTTCCGCGAGAATTCGACTTTCCGGCGATGGAATCGTGCCGTCGAGAAAACCTACAGGCCATTTTCGCACATCCCGATGACATTGACAAAAATACGAAAAGGTCGTGTCTTTGGAAAGAAGCACTCCTTAGAGACTCTATAAAGTTCCTTTCGCGAAATTCTGACATTTCGGCGATGGAATCGTTCTGTCGAGAAACCCTACGGGCCATATTCGTGCATTCTGATGACATGGACGAATATACAAAAAAGCTGTGTCATTGGCAAGAAGAATGGATAAGAAACTCTATAAAGTTCGTTTCGCTATATTCTGTCTTTCCAGCGATGGAATTGTGCCGTCGAGAAACCCTACGGGCCATTTTCGTGCATCCGAATGTCAGAGATGAAAATCCGAAAAAGTCGTGTCGTTTGAAAGAAGAACTCCTTGGAAACTCTAGAAACTTCGTTTCCTGAGATTCTGACTTTCCAGCAATTTAATCATGCCGTCCAGAAACCCTACGGTCTATTTTCGTGCATACGGAGGACGGGGACAAAAATACGAAAAAGTCGTGTCGTTGGAAGGAAGAACGGATAACAAAGTTCGTTTCGAGAGATTCCGACTTTCCGGCGATGGAATCGTGTCGTCGAGAAACCCTACGGGCCATTTTCGTGCATCCGGATGTCGGAGACGAAAATTCGAAAAAGTTGTGTCGTTGGAAAGAATAACTCCTTGGAAACTCTAGAAACTTCGTTTCGTGAGATTCCGAATTTCAGGCGATGGAATCGTGTCATCGAGAAACCCTACGGGCCATTTTCGTGCATTCGAATGTCGGAGATAAAATTATGAAAAATTCGTGTCGTTGGAAACATGCAGTACTTAGAAACTCTATAAAGTTCGTTCCGCGAGAATCCGACTTTCTGGCGATGGAATCGTGCCATCGAGAAACCCTACAGGACATTTTCGCGCATCCTGATGACGTTCACGAAAATACGAAAAGTTCGTGTCGTTGGAAAGAAGCAGTCCTTAAAGACTCTATAAAGTTCGTTTCGCGAAATTCTGACCTTTCGGCGACGGAATTGTTCCGTCGAGAAAAACTACGGGCCATATTCGTGCATCCGGATGACAGGGACGAAAATACAAAAAAACCGTGTCGTTGGAAAGAAGAACGGATAAGAAACTCTATAAAGTTCGTTTCGCGATATTCCTACTTTTCAGCGATGGAATCGTGCCGTCGAGAAACCCTACGGGCCATTTTCGTGCATTCAGATGTCGGAGACGAAAATCCAAAAATGTCATGTCGTTGGATAGAAGAACTCCTTGGAAACTCTAGAAACTTCGTTTCGTGAGATTCTGACTGTCCGGCGATTTAATCGTGCCGTCTAGAAGCCCTACGATCTATTTTCGTGCATACGGATAACGGGAACGAAAATACGAAAAAGTCGTGTCGTTTGAAGGAAGAACGGATAATAAAGTTCGTTTCCCGAGATTTTGACTTTCCGGCGATGGAATCGTGCCGTCGAGAAATCCTACGGGCCATTTTCGTGCATCCGGATGTCAGAGACGAAAATACGAAAAATTCGTGTCGTTGGAAACAAGCACTCCTTAGAAACTCTATAAAGTTCGTTTCGTGAGAATCCGACTTTCCGGCGATGGAATCGTGCCGTTGAGAAACCCTACAGGCCATTTTTTGCTCATCCAGATGACGTTGACGAAAATACGAAAAGGTCGTGTCGTTGGAAAGAAGCACTCCTTAGAGACTCTATAAAGTTCGTTTCACAAAATTCCGAACTTTCGGCGATGGAATCGTTTTGTCGAGAAACCCAACGGGCCATATTCGTGCATTCGGATAAGAAGCACTAAAATACAAAAAAGCCGTGTCGTTGGAAAGAAAAACGGATAAGAAACTCTATAAAGTTCGTTTCGCGAGATTCTGACTTTTCGGCGATGGAATAGTGCCGTCGATAAACCCTACGGGCCATTTTCGTGCATCCGGATGTCGGAGACAAAAATCCGAAAAAGTCGTGTCGTTGGAAAGAAGAACTCCTTGGAAACTCTAGAAACTTCGTTTCGTGAGATTCTGACTTTCTGGCTATTTAATCGTGCCGTCCAGAAACCCTACGGTCTATTTTCGTGCATACGGATGACGGGGACGAAACTAAGATAAAGTCGTGTCGTTGGAAGGAAGAACGGATAATAAAGTTCGTTTCGCGAGATTCCGACTTTCCGGAGATGGAATCATGCCGTCGATAAACCCTACGGGCCATTTTCGTGCATCCGGATGTCAGAGACGAAAATACAAAAAATTTGTGTCGTTGGAAACAAGCACTCCTAAGAAACTCTACGAAGTTCATTTCATGAGATTTTGCCTGTACGGTGATTTAATCGTGCCGTCCAGAAGCCCTACGGTCTATTTTTGTGCATACGGAGGACGGGGACAAAAATACCAAAAAGTCGTGTCGTTAGAGGGAAGAACGGATAATAAAGTTCGTTGGAAACAAGCACTCCTTAGAAACTCGATAAAGTTCGTTCCGCAGAGAATCTGACTTTCCGGCGATGGAATCATGCCGTCGAGAAACCTAACAGGCCATTTTCGCGCATCCGGATGACGTTGACGAAAATACGAAAAAGTCGTGTCGTAGGAAAGAAGCACTCCTTAGAGACTCTATAAAGTTCGTTTCTCGAAATTTTGACCTTTCGGCGATGAAATCGTTCCGTCGAGAAACCCTACGTGCCATATTCGTAGATTCGGATGACATGGACGAAAATACAAAAACGCCGTGTCGTTGGAAAGAAGAACGGATAAGAAACTCTATAAAGTTCGATTTGCGAGATTTTGACTTTCCGGCGATGGAATCGTGCCATCGAGAAACCCTACAGGCCATTTTCGTGCATCCGGATGTCAGAGACGAAAATCCAAAAAAGTCGTGTCGTAGGAAAGAAGAACTCCTTGGAAACTCTAGAAACTTCGTTTCGTGAGATTCTGACTGTCTGGCGATTTAATCGTGCCATCCAGAAGTCTTACTATCTATTTTCGTGCATTCGAATGATGGGGACGAAAATACATAAAAGTCGTGTCATTGGAAAGAAGCACTCCTTAGAGACTCTATAAAGTTTGTTTCGCGAAATTCTGACCTTTCGGCGATGGCATCGTTCCGTTGAGAAACCCTATGGGCCATAATCTTGCATTCGGATAACAGGGACGAAAATACATAAAAGCCATATCGTTCGAAAGAAGAACGGATAAGAAACTCTATAAAGTTCGTTTCACGTGATTCTGACTTTCCGGCGATGGAATCGTGCCGTCGAGAAACCATATAGGCCATTTTCGTACAACCGGATGTCGGAGACGAAAATCCGAAAAAGTCGTCTCGTTGGAAAGAAGAACTCCTTGGAAAATCCAGAAACTTCGTTCCGTGAGATTCTGACTGTTCGGCGATTTAATCGTACCGTCCAGAAGCCCTACGGTCTATTTTTGTGCATACGGATGACGGGGACGAAAATAGGAAAAAGTCGTGTCATTGGAAGGAAGAACAGATAATAAAGTTCGTTTCGCGAGATTCCGACTTTCCGTCAATGGAATCGTGCTGTCGAGAAACCCTATGGGCCATTTTCGTGCATCCGGATGTTGGGGATGAAAATACGAAAAATTCATGTCGTTGGAAATAAGCACTCCTTAGAAACTCTATAAAGTTCGTTCTGCGAGAATCCGACTTTGCGGCGATGGAATTGTGCCGTTGAGAAACCCTACGGGCCATTTTCGTGCATCCGGATGTCAGAGACGAAAATACGAAAAGTTCATGTCGTTGGAAACAAGCACTCCTTAGAAACCCTGTAAACTTCGTTATGCGAGAGTCCGACTTTGCGGCGATGGAATCGTGCCGTCGAGAAACCCTACAGGCCATTTTCGCGCATCCAGATGACGTTGATGAAAATACAAAAAAATCATGTCGTTGGAAAGAAACACTACTTAGAGAGTCTATAAAGTTCGTTTCCCGAAATTCTGTCCTTTCAGCGATGGAATCGTTCCGTCGAGAAACCCTATGGTCTATATGCATGCATTCGGATGAGAGGGAGGAAAATAATAAAAAGCCGTGTCGTTGGAAAGAAGAACGGATAAGAAACTTTATAAAGTTCGTTTCGCGAGATTTTGACTTTCCGGCGATGGAATCGTGCCATCGAGAAACCCTACGGGCCATTTTCGTGCATCCGAATGTCGGAGACGAAAATTCGAAAATGTCGTGTCGTAGGAAAGAAGAACTCTTTGGAATCTCCAAAAACTTCGTTTCGTGTGATTCTGCCTGTCAGGCGATTTAATCGTGCCGTCCAGAAGCCCTACTGTCTATTTTCATGCATACGGATGACGGGGATGAAAATACGAAAAAGTGGTATCGTTGGAAGGAAGAACGGATAATAAAGTTTGTTCCGCGAGATTCCGACTTTCCGGCGAGGGAATCGTGCCATTGAGAAACCCTACGGGCCATTTTCGTGCATCCAGATGTCAAAGACGAAAATACGAAAAAATTCGTGTCGTTGCAAACATGCACTCCTTAGAAACTCTACAAAGTTCGTTCCACGAGAATCTGACATTCCGGCGACGAAATTGTGCCGTCGAGAAACCCTACAGGCCATTTTCGCCAATCCAAATTACGTTGACGAAAATACGAAAAAGTTGTGTCAGTTGAAAGAAGCACTCCTTAGAAACTCTATAAAGTTCGTTTCTCGAAATTCTGACCTTTCAGCGATGGAATCGTTCCGTCGAGAAACCCTACGGTCCATATTCGTGCATTCGGATGATAGAGACGAAAATACAAAAAGGCCGTGTCGTTGGAAAGAATAACGGATAAGAAACTCTATAAAGTTCGTTCCACGAGAATCCGACTTTCCGGCGATGGAATCATGCCGTCGAGAAAAACTACAGGCCATTTTCGCACATCCGGATGACGTTGACGAAAATACGAAAAAGTCATGTCGTTGCAAAGAAGAACACCTTAGAGACTCTTTAAAGTTCGTTTCGCGAAATTCCGACCTTTCATCGATGGAATCGTTCCGTCGAGAAACCCTACGGTCCATATTCGTGCATTCGAATGACAGGGACGAAAATACAAAAAGCCGTGTCGTTGGAAAGAAGAACGGATAAGAAACTCTATAAAGTTCGTTTCACGAGATTCTGACTTTCCGGCGATGGAATCGTGCCGTCGAGAAACCCTACGGGCCATTTTCGTGCATCCGGATGTCAGAGACGAAAATCCGAAAATGTCTCGTCGTAGGAAAGAAGAACTCCTTAGAAACTCCAGGAACTTCGTTTCGTGAGATTCTGACTGTCCGGCGATTTAATCATGCCGTCCAGAAGCCCTACTGTCTATTTTCGTGCATACGGATGACGGGGACGAAAATACGAAAAAGTCGTGTCGTTGGAAGGAAGAACGGATAATAAAATTCGTTTCGCGAGATTTCGACTTTCCGGCGATGAAATCGTGCCGTCGAGAAACCCTACGGGCCATTTTGGTGCATCCGGATGTTGGAGACGAAAATACGAAAAATTCGTGTCGTTGGAAACAAGCACTCCTTAGAAACTCTATAAAGTTCGTTCCGCGAGAATCCGACTTTCCGGCGATGGAATCCTGTAGTCGAGAAACCCTACAGGCCATTTTCGCGCATCCGGATGACGTTGACGAAAATAGGAAAAAGTCGTGTCGTTGGAAAGAAGCACTCCTTAGAGACTCTATAAAGTTCGTTTCGCGAAATTCCGACCTTTCAGCGACGGAATCGTTCCGTCGAGAAACCTTACGGCCCATATTCGTGCATTCGGATGATAGGGACGAAATTACAAAAAAGAAGTGTCGTTGGAAAGAAGAACGGATAAGAAACTCTATAAAGTTCGTTTCGCGAGATTCCGACATTCCGGCGATGGAATCGTGCCGTAGAGAAACCCTATCGGCCATTTTCATGCATCCGGATGTCGGATACGAAAATACGAAAAATTTGTGTCGTTGGAAACAAGAACTCCTTAGAAACTCTATAAAGTTCGTTCCGCGAGAATCTGACTTTCTGGCGTTGGAATCATGCCGTCGAGAAACCCTACAGGACATTTTCGCGCATCCGGATGACGTTGACGAAAATAGGAAAAAGTCGTGTCGTTGCAAAGAAGCACACCTTAGAGACTCTATAAAGTTCGTTTCGCGAAATTCCGACCTTTCAGCGATGGAATCGTTCTGTCGAGAAATCCTACGGTCCATATTCGTGCATTCAGATGACAGGGACGAAAATACAAAAAAGCCGTGTCATTGGATAGCATAACGGATAAGAAACTCTATAAAGTTCGTTTCGCGAGATTCTGACTTTCCGGCAATGGAATCGTGCTGTCGACAAACCCGACGGGCCATTTTCGTGCATCCGGATGTCGAAGACGAAAATCCGAAAATGTCTCGTCGTAAGAAAGAAGAACTCCTTGGAAACTCCAGAAACTTCGTTTCGTGAGATTCTGACTATGCGGCGATTTAATCGTGCCGTCCAGAAGCCCTACTGTCTATTTTCGTGCATACGGATGACGGGGACGAAAAAACGAAAAAGTCGTGTCGTTGAAAGGAAGAACGGATAATAAAATTCGTTTCGCTGGATTCTGACTTTTCGGCGATGGAATTGTGCCGTCGAGAAACCCTACGGGCCATTTTCGTGCATCCGGATGTCTGAGACGAAAATACGAAAATGTCTCGTCGTAGCAAAGAAGAACTCCTTGGAAACTCCAGAAACTTCGTTTCGTGAGATTCTGACTGTCCGGCGATTTAATCGTGCCGTCCAAAAGCCCTACTGTCTTTTTTCGTGCATACGGATTGTAACAACCTCTTTTTTTTTTACTTTATTATTATATAATATTGAGTTCACATACATGTCATTAATCAAAACAGATGTATAATTTTCTGAACATGATATGGAAATATAGTGAGAATTAAATCCCAGTAAGTTTAACAATAAATTATCATCAGTAAAACTCATCACGTCATGTTCAGCTGTATAAACTACAGAAAATATCTTTGGTCACATGAATGCATTATATCTATGCACATAAGAATCATACTGTAATTGATGTGGGGTAAGCCACAAACTCTTGATCTAGACACCAAACCTTGACAGAACTCAAAGAAGACAACAATGGAGGTTAAATCTGAAAATGGAAGAAAACAGAAATAAAAGGAATAGAAGTAGAACTAATTCACACAATGGAACAACCCTTGTTCTATGAATCATGAACTGAACCAAATGATGAAAAAACCTTACCAGTACAACCTTACACAATGGCCATGGCAGCCAAGCACAAGGAGGAGGCTTATGGAGGCTTGAAAACACCAATCTCTAGGGAGATTGACACACACAAGAACAACTAAGCAAGATCAATCAGCAAAGCTCTCTTCTCTCAAAAGCACTCTTTTGATAGAAGGGAAAATAAGTTTCTGAGTTACAAAATGTCTAATCTATTAAAAACATGCTAAGGAGGGCTTTTATAGTCCTAGTGCTGGCCTCCCTTTATAAAAAACGAAATACTAAAAGTTAAATAAGGAAATTGTCTTAAAACAGAAAAGACTACAAGCAAAATGTCCAATCACTTCATAGAGTCTTCTCTTCACCCCTAGGGTCTTCATGAGCTGCAATGGCCACCATTGACTTGATGGACAGATCCTTGATAGATGGCTCGAAGAAGGCTGTTAACATGGAAGGCTCCTTGGACAAGAAAAACGTCATCACCTTGTCCAATTTTTGTTGGATCTCCTTAGCCCTTGCCCTAGTGATAGGACCTTCAAATGTAGGAACTTGAGGTGTAGGTGATCCTTCATCATCCTCCCCTTCTTGAAAAGGATTCGACCTCGAATCATCCAGCTCCACATCATGTCCCTCATAAAGTGTAAGGTCTCCAACATTGAAGGTTGCACTCACACCATACTCCCCGGGCAGCTCCAGCACGTAAGCATTATCTCCAACTCTTTTCAGAACCTTGAATGGACCATCTCCTCTTGGTGAAAGCTTGGACTTGCATTTTTTCTGGAAAACGCTCCTTCCTCAAATGAACCCAAACAAGATCCCCCGTTTTGAAGATCACTCTCCTTCTTCCTTGGTTTGCCTTGGCAGCATTGTACTCTCCCTTTTGTTGCAGCTTTGCCCTAGTCCTTTCATGCATCTCTCGAATGAACTCCACCTGTTTTCCTGCATTGAAATCTACTCATTCCTTCATAGGCAACAGCGTAAGATCAAGTGGGGTTAAAGGATTCAAACCATAAACACAATCAAAAGGACTCAGAGAAGTAGAAGAATGAACAGCCCTATTATATGCAAATTCTACATGAGGTAATGCATCTTCCCAAGCCTTCAGATTCTTTCTAATGATAGCCCTTAAGATAGTTGTGAGAGTCCTATTGGTCACTTCAGTTTGACCATCAGTTTGTGGATGACTAGAAGTAGAAAATAACAATCTAGTCCCTATTTTTCCCCAAAGAGTTTTCCAAAAATAGCTAAGGAACTTCACATCCCTATCACTCACAATAGTTCTAGGCACTCCATGTAACCTAACTATTTCCCTAAAGAACAAGTTAGCTACATTAGAAGCATCATCAGTCTTATGGCAAGCAATAAAATGAGCCATCTTAGAAAATCTATCAACAACCACAAATATAGAATCTCTCCCCTTCTTAGTCCAAGGCAACCATACAATGAAATCCATACTAATATCTTCCCAAGGGGCTGTAGGAATAGGTAAAGGAGTATACAAACCATGTGGCTTAATTCTAGACTTGGCTTTTAGGCACTCTAAACATCTCTTCACTAAGTGTTCTACGTCCCTAAGCATGTGTGGCCAAAAGAAATGTGTATGCAGCATATGATATGTCTTATCCCTACCAAAGTGTTCCATTAAACCTCCCTTATGGGCTTCCTCGACAAGTAACATCCTCAAGGAACACTTAGGAATGCACACCTTATCAATTCTGAACAAAAATCCCTCAAACAAGTAAAACTTATCTAAGGAACCTTTTTGCACACAATGCTTATAAGTAGCACCAAAATCAATGTCATCCGCATATAACTCTTTAATGTAAGTGAATCCTAACACCTTAGAGTCTAATGTGGTCAACAAAACATGTCTCCTAGAAAGTGCGTCAGCAACAACATTATCTTTTCCCTTTTTATACTTAATGACATATGGAAATGTTTTAATGAATTCCATCCATCTACCATGCCTCCTATCAAGTTTATCTTAACTCCTAAAATGCTTTAAAGACTCATGATTAGTATGCAAAATAAACTCTCTAGGCCATAAGTAATGTTGCCAAGTCTTAAGTACTCTATATAAAGCATACAACTCTTTGTCATAAGTAGAGTAGTTAAGACATGCACCTTTCAATTTTTCAGAGAAGAAGGCAATAGGCTTACCTTCTTGCATGAGTACACCTCCAATACCAATTCCAGAAGCGTCACACTCTAATTCAAATGGGCGAGTGAAATCTGGGAGCACTAGAAGTGGCGCCTTGGTGAGCCTCCACTTCAGATTGTTGAAGGCCCTCTCTTGTGCCTCTCCCCACACGAATGGAGCATGCTTCTTGGTGATCTCAGTCAAGGGTGCAGCAATGGTGCTAAAATCCTTGACAAAGCTATAGAAGCTGGCTAGTCCATGAAAACTCCTCACTTGTCCAATTGAAGTTGGAGTTGGCCAATCTTGAATGGCTCTTATCTTCTCTTCATCCACTTGCAGCCCTTGTGTACTCACTACAAAACCAAGAAATGTGACTTTATTAGTGCAGAAATCACACTTTTTCAAATTGGCATACAAGTACTCTTCTCTAAGGGTAGAAAGAACTTCCCTTAAGTGTCCTTCATGCTTCTTTAGGGACCTGCTATAGATGAGTATATCATCAAAGTATACTACAACAAATTTTCCTATAAAGTTCCTCAAAACATAGTTCATTAATCTCATGAAAGTAGAAGGAGCATTTGTCAAACCAAATGGCATCACAAGCCATTCATAGAGACCAAACTTGGTCTTGAATGCAGTCTTCCATTCGTCTCCTTCTTTCATCCTAATATGATGATATCCACTCCTTAGATCAATCTTTGTGAAGATGGTGGCACCATGGAGCTCGTCCAACATGTCGTCCAGCCTCAGAATTGGATGACGGTACTTGATGGTGATGTTGTTGATGGCTCTACAGTCAACACACATCCTCCATGTGTTGTCCTTCTTTGGCACAAGTAGGACTGGCACGGCACAAGGGGATAGGCTCTCTCTCACATAACCCTTGTCTAGGAGCTCTTGCACTTGGGTCTGGATTTTTTGGCTCTCCTTAGGGTTCATTCTATAAGCTGGCCTATTTGGTAAGGTGGCTCCGGGAATAAGATCTATTTGGTGCTCTATGCCTCTCAAAGGGGTTAGGCCAGGGGGTATCTCATCCGGAAATACATCCTTAAACTCTTCTAAAAGGGCTTGGATAGGAGGGGGTAGGGCAGCCTTAGTTTCTTCACTTAGCATGGCCAGTTTCTTGCACAAAAGCATGAGGGTGGTTTCTAGGGGTAGATACTCACCTTGTAGCTCACTTTTGGATGCTAATAAGACACTAGAAGGCTGTATTGCTAAGGCTTGGCTTGGCTTTGAGGGGGTGCCTACTTGCTGCCGAGTTGTGCTCTTGCCTTGCTTCTTCTCCTCTCCTTGTTCCTTATCATTTTCCTTCTTCCTTTCATAGGCCTCGGCAATCTGCATAGGAGACATAGGTTTTAAGACAACATTCTTGCCATTAAATGTAAAGGAATGCTTATTACTGTGACCATCATGCATGACTCTTCTATCATATTGCCATGGTCTACCTAACAAGATGTGACAAGCTTGCATAGGAACAACATCACATAGAATTGTATCCTCATAGTGACCTAATGTGATAGTAACTTTAACTTGCTTATTCACTTTCAATTCTCCACAATCATTCATCCAATGCAGTTTGTAAGGCCTAGGGTGATGAAAAGTAGTAAGTTGCAACTTAGAAATCAATTCAGTACTGGCAATATTGCAACAACTACCTCCATCAATTATCATGTTGCACACCTTTCCCTTAACTAAGCATCTAGTATGAAAGAAGTTTTCCCTTTGATTATCCTCACAAGGGGCAGGTTGTACATGCAATGTTCTCTTACAAATTAAAGACTCTCCATGCTCATACTCAATCTCATCCTCATTATCAAAACCCGATTCATGCTCATTCACCTCATTAACACACTCTTCATTATCTTCTTTGTCACTTTCAGATTCATATTGTCCTAAGTGGTTAATCATAAGCGTTTTTCTATTAGGACAGTCCTTCATCATATGACCTCTTCCTCTACATTTAAAGCATTCAATGTCCCTAGTTCTAAGAGTAGGGTTAGAGGTACTCCCTTTGGGTCCATTAGAGGAACCAGTTGTGGCTCGTGGAGGGTAGGGTGTGGCACTAGGTGGTGCACTTCTTTTCTGTCCGACTTGCTCGAAGTGTGGCTCTCTTTGTGAAGACTCCCGGCCATAGGATTGAGAGCTACATCCTTGCTGGTTTCTCCAAGTGTTGGATGTTCCACTTGAGCTCTTGTTTCCTTGGTTCCTAGCCCTTGTCTTTCTTCTACTTTGATTGCTAAGTGTAGCAATTCTGTCATAGAGCTGTATGGATACAAGTCGACTTCATTAGCCAAAAATGAATTGAGAACTCTAAGATACCTTGCCATGGTTGTCTCTTCATCTTCAATCACATTGGCTTTCACCATTGCCACTTGCATGGCATTGTAGGTCTCTTCTGCACTCATTGACTCTTGTCTCAAATTCTCCAATCTTTGCCTTAAATCCCTTGTATGATGTTGAGGCACAAATCTAGCCCTCATCAAAGCTTTCATTTGCTCCCATGTGGCCACGTCTGGATCAAGTACTCTTCTTCTTTCCTTTGACCAGGTTGTCCCACCATATGAGGGCATAGCCATTGAACTCCAATACAGCTAACTGGACCTTTTTATGCTCAGCAAAGTTGTGACATGACCAGATTTGTTCTATTTTGGTCTCCCACTCCATGTATACATCTGGATCACACTTGCCTTCAAAACTTGGGATCTTCACTTTGATCTTCCCAATGCCATCTTGCTCTGGCTCACGTCCTCTTCTAGCTTGGTAGCCCCTAGGAGGCTCAGCTTGCCAGCCTTCATACTCCAACTCCTCATCTTGATAACCCTGAAATGCATTAAAACGATTAGGTGCATAATGATTTCGTCTAGGTAAAGGAGAGTTATGGACAGAGAGTTGCTCATTGTGAGCATGGACTGGAGTGCCATGGTGTGGGGCGGCGCCTTCTGATCTTCCAAGGTGAGAAGCGGTGCCTGGTGGG
Organism: Gleditsia sinensis; assembly: GCA_037074535.1. Lineage (NCBI taxonomy): Eukaryota > Viridiplantae > Streptophyta > Magnoliopsida > Fabales > Fabaceae > Gleditsia > Gleditsia sinensis. Next base: position 63,579,269 of record CM073470.1, on the reverse strand, counting down.
ACTTGATGGTGCGCACCTCGAACAGCGTCATAAGCACTCCTTTGATCTGGTAGGGGAGCTCTTGGGGCCACATTGGAAGGGCCTCCATCCTCAGCATAGGTGCCTAGAGGGACGAGGGCAGGTGGTGCTGGCCTTGCCTCCAAAACAGCCATCCGAGCGGTCAAGCAGGCTAAGATGTCCGACATGGTCTTGAGCATGTTGAACATCTCAGGTGGTATTGGTGAGGAACTCCATGAATGTGGAGGACTTGGTGACCTAGACATGTTCAAAAGAAGACTAACACCTAAACAAATCAGATTAGAGAAATCAAAATCACCTCACTAGTGTTTCACTCTTGTGTTTAATCTCTCTATCCTAATTGTTGTTGATGCACGTTTTTTTTGTCTTGTATGGATCAAATAACCCACTTGAGCAGGGTGTTCTAAGCCAACAATTGCCAATAAATGTTGAGTTATAGAAAAGATAAGCTCGGCAGAGGATTAAACAAGAAAATGACTCAGTACAAGAAAGAAAACAAGACTCAAGAAGACAATTGCAAAAATGTAATGCAGATAAACAAAGTATACTCAATCGATCTGAACTCAAGAAGGAAGAATTGTACCTTACTTGTCTCAACTTGTACCAATGGAGATTAGAAGGATGAGATTCAAAATCTGGCTAAGTGTGGGACAAGGCTAGGGTATGGCTAGGGCTTGTAGGACTCCCTGGTGTATCTGAGGGCTCTTGGCAATCCCTTTGAGCTTCACTTGAGAAATGACTAAGTACAAACTACTTCTATGAAATGATTACAACTTAGGATAGTATGAAATACAAATGAAATGCTGAAATGAAACTTGAATTTCTTTTCTTTTTCTTTTTTTTCTTTTTTTTTCTTTTTGTCTCAAGAATAAATAAAATACAGAAATGATACTTTAGAATATCAGAAATAAGAAATTAACACCTGGAATTTCAATTTAAATTTCAAAAATAACTTCTAATAGCAGATTGGACTTAATCTTCCTGATTTTAAGGAACAAGTATAACAGCTGCAAATCAAATCCCCTGATTTTAAGAAGCAATTATAACATTTGCAAATCAAATCTCCCTGATTTGAGGAACAAATATAACAGCTGCAAATCAAATCCCCTGATTTTAGGAGCAATTATAACAGCTGGAAATCAAATCTCCCTTATTTTAAGGAATAAATATAACAGCTGCAAAAACAAATCCCTGATTTTTAGGAGCAATTAATGCTCAGCCTTGGAAGTCAAACTTGGTTAATGCAATAAAGGAATGGAGCCTGATTTGTAGGCAGCAGCTAATGTTCAGCCTTAGAAATCAAATCTGGCTATTGCAGCAAGTCATGGACGTTTTTCTGGATGGTGAAGGCTAGGAATGGTGGTTGTTGGTTGAACAAGGCTGCAGCAAGTGTTTTATGGTGGTTCACGATGATGTAGGTGAGGGAATGTGTTCAAATCTCCAAAACCACAAGCAATTCAAGCAAAGAACAACAATGAAAGACCAGAAATGACTCAAAAACGAAAATGACATAAAACTGAAATGGCAAAGACTCCAGATGAACAAAGCTAACCAGCAGCGGCGCTTTGGTGGTGATGTGGTGGTGGTAAGGTGTCACCTTGCTCTGATACCAATTTGATGTGGGGTAAGCCACAAACTCTAGATCTAGACACCAAACCTTGACAGAACTTAAAGAAGACAACAATGGAGGTTAAATCTGAAAATGGAAGAAAACAGAAATAAAAGGAATAGAAGTAGAACCAATTCACACAATGGAACAACCCTTGTTCTATGAATCAAGAACTGAACCAAATGATGAAGAAACCCTACCAGTACAACCTTACACAATGTCCATGGCAGCCAAGCACAATGAGGAGGCTTATGGAGGCTTGTGAACACCAATCTCTAGGGAGATTGACACACACAAGAACAACTAAGCAAGATCAATCAGTAAAGCTCTCTTCTCTCAAAAGCACTCTTTTGATAGAAGGGAAAATAAGTTTCTGAGTTATAAAATGTCTAATCTGCTAAAAACATGCTAAGGAGGGCTTTTATAGTCCTAGTGCTGGCCTCCCTTTATAAAAAATGAAATACTAAAAGTTAAATAAGGAAATTGTCTTAAAACAGAAAAGACTACAAGCAAAACGTCCAATCACTTCATGGAGTCTTCTCTTCACCCCTAGGGTCTTCATGAGCTGCAATGGCCACCATTGACTTGATGGACAGATCCTTGATAGATTGCTCGAAGAAGGCTGTTAACATGGAAGGCTCCTTAGACAAGAAAAAGGTCATCACCTTGTCCAATTTTTGTTGGATCTCCTTAGCGCTTGCCCTAGTGATAGGACCTTCAAATGTAGGAACTTGAGGTGTAGGTGATCCCTCATCAGTAATGATATGTATGATATGATTAACTATTTTCAAAATATCATATGATGTCCATCAACTTATTCTCATTTCAAGCTACCCCGGTCAGGGTGAGTATCCTCTACTCTTCGGTACGGGCTTTTCTCGCTCCGTCTGACATGGCCCACTTTCTCTTTCTTTTCTCATTATCATGATCACAACCGTTGGTAGGGCGTCCCCTACTGGTGCACCACACGGATTGCCATGTGACCGTGCTCATTTCTTTTCTTTTCATATTGATAGCCAAAAATATGCTTTCAATAACAAGTATGTTCATCAAAATATAACTATTACCATAAATTATTGGTAATCATGCCATGAACATAACCATTTCAAATATCACTTTATAAAATATTTCCATGTCAAAATTTCACACTTAAGATGGTAAGAAGTTCATACAATGGCAATGGCTATGGCTATACTAGTCATTTATTAAGATTCATCTTCTTTTTTAAATACTAGTCATTCGTTGGAAGGAAGAACGGATAATAAAGTTCGTTATGCGAGATTCCAACTTTTCGGCGATGGAATCGTGCTGTCGAGAAACCCTACGGGCCATTTTCGTGCATCCGGATGTCGGAGACGAAAATATGAAAAATTCGTGTCGTTGGAAACAAGCACTCCTTAGAAACTCTATAAAGTTCGTTCCACGAGATTCTGACTTTTTGGCGATGGAATCGTGCCGTCGAGAAACCCTACAGGACATTTTCGCGCATCCGGAAGACGTTGAATAAAATACAAAAAAGTCATGTCGTTGGAAAGAAGCACTCCTTAGATACTCTATAAAGTTCGTTTCGCGAAATTCCGACCTTGGAATCGTTCCGTCGAGAAACCTCATATTCATGCATTCGGATGACAGGGACGAAAATACAAGAAAGCCGTGTCGTTGGAAAGAAGAACGGATAAGAAACTCAATAAAGTTCGATTCGTGAGATTCCAACTTTCCGGCGATGGAATCGTGCCGTCGAGAAACCCTACGGGCCATTTTCGTGCATCTGGATGTCGGAGACGAAAATCTGAACAAGTCGTGTCGTTGGAAAAAAGAACTCCTTGGAAACTCTAGAAACTTCGTTTCGTGAGATTCTGACTTTCCGGCGATTTAATTGTGCCGTCCAGAATCCCTACGGTCTATTTTCGTGCATACGGATGACGGGGACGAAAATACGAAAAAGTCATGTTGTTGGAAGGAAGAACGGATAATAAAGTTCATTTCGCGAGATTCCGACTTTCCGGCGATGGAATCATGCTGTCGAGAAACCCTACGGGCCATTTTCGTGCATCCGGATGTCGGAGACGAAAATACGAAAAATTCTTGTCGTTGGAAACAAGCACTCCTTAGAAACTCTATAAAGTTCGTTCCGCGAGAATTCGACTTTCTGGCGATGGAATCGTGCCATCGAGAAACCCTACAGGCATTTTTCGCGCATCCGGATGACGTTGACGAAAGTACGAAAAAGTCGTGCCCTTGGAAAGAAGCACTCCTTAGAGACTCTATAAAGTTCATTTCACGAAATTTTCACCTTTCGGCGATGGAATCATTCTGTCGAGAAACCCTACTGGCCATATTCGTGCATTCGGATGACAGGGACGAAAATACAAAAAAGCCGTGTCGTTGGAAAGAAGAACGGATAAGAAACTCAATAAAGTTCGATTCGTGAGATTCCAACTTTCCGGCGATGGAATCGTGCCGTCGAGAAACTCTACAGGCCATTTTCGTGCATCTGGATGTCGGAGACGAAAATCTGAACAAGTCGTGTCGTTGGAAAAAAGAACTCCTTGGAAACTCTAGAAACTTCGTTTCATGAGATTCTGACTTTCCGACGATTTAATTGTGCCGTCCAGAATCACTACGGTCTATTTTCGTGCATACGGATGACGGGGACGAAAATATGAAAAAGCCATGTTGTTGGAAGGAAGAACGGATAATAAAGTTCATTTCGCGAGATTCCGACTTTCCGGCGATGGAATCATGCCGTCGAGAAACCCCACGGGCCATTTTCGTGCATCCGGATGTCGGAGACGAAAATACGAAAAATTCGTGTCGTTGGAAACAAGCACTCCTCCGAAACTCTATAAAGTTCGTTCCGCGAGAATCTGACTTTCCGGCGATGGAATCGTGCCATCGAGAAACCCTACAGGCATTTTTTGTGCATCCGGATGACGTTGACGAAAGTACGAAAAAGTCGTGCCCTTGGAAAGAAGCACTCCTTAGAGACTCTATAAAGTTCATTTCACGAAATTCTGACCTTTCGGCGATGGAATCGTTCCGTCGAGAAACCCTACTGGCCATATTCGTGCATTCGCATGACAGGGACGAAAATACAAAAAAGCCGTGTCGTTGGAAAGAAGAACGGATAAGAAACTCAATAAAGTTCGATTCGTGAGATTCCAACTTTCCGGCGATGGAATCATGCCGTCGAGAAACCCTACGAGCCATTTACGTGCATCTGGATGTCGGAGACGAAAATCTGAACAAGTCGTGTCGTTGGAAAAAAGAACTCCTTGCAAACTCTAGAAACATCGTTTCGTGAGATTCTGACTTTCCGGCTATTTAATTGTGCCGTCCAGAATCCCTACGGTCTATTTTCGTGCATACGGACGACGGGGACGAAAATACGAAAAAAGTCATGTTGTTGGAAGGAAGAACGGATAATAAAGTTCATTTCGCGAGATTCCGACTTTCCGGCGATGGAATCATGCCGTCGAGAAACCCTACGGGTCATTTTCGTGCATCCGGATGTCGGAGACGAAAATACGAAAAATTTGTGTCGTTGGAAACAAGCACTCCTTAGAAACTCTATAAAGTTCGTTCCGCAAGAATCCGACTTTCCGGCGATGGAATCGTGCCATCGAGAAACCCTACAGGCAATTTTCGCGCATCCGGATGACGTTGACGAAAGTATGAAAAAGTCGTGCCCTTGGAAAGAAGCACTCCTTAGAGACTCTATAAAGTTCATTTCATGAAATTCTGACCTTTCGGCGATGGAATCGTTCCGTCGAGAAACCCTACTGGCCATATTCGTGCATTAGGATGACAGGGACGAAAATACAAAAAAGCCGTGTCGTTGGAAAGAAGAATGGATAAGAAACTCTATAAAGTTCGTTTCTCGAGATTCCGACTTTCCGCCAATGGAATCGTGCCCTCGAGAAACCCTACGGGCCATTTTCGTGCATCCGAATGTCGGAGACGAAAATCCAAAAAAGTCGTGTCGTTGGAAAGAGGAACTCCTTGGAAACTCTAGAAACTTCGTTTCGTGAGATTCTGACTATCCGGCGATTTAATCGTGCCGTCCAGAAGGCCTACGTTATATTTTCGTGCGTACAGATGACGAGGACGAAAATACGAAAAATTCGTGTCGTTGGAAGGAAGAACGGATAATAAAGTTCGTTTCGCGAGATTCCGACTATCCGGCGATGGAATCGTGCCGTCGAGAAACCCTACGGGCCATTTTCGTGCATCCGGATGCTGGAGACGAAAATACGAAAAATTCGTGTCGTTGAAAACAAGCACTCCTTAGAAACTCTATAAAGTTCGTTCCGCGAGAATCCGACTTTCCGGCGATGGAATCGTGCCGTCGAGAAACCCTACAGGCCATTTTCGCGCATCCGGATGACGTTGACGAAAATACAAAAAAGTCGTGTCGTTGGAAAGAAGCACTCCTTAGAGACTCTATAAAGTTCCTTTCTCGAAATTTTGACCTTTCGGCGATGGAATCGTTCCGTCGTGAAACCTCATATTTGTGCATTCGGATGACAGGGACGAAAATACAAAAGAGCCGTGTCGTTGGAAAGAAGAACGGATAAGAAACTCTATAAAGTTCGTTTCACGAGATTTCGACTTTCTGGCAATGGAATCGCGCCGTCGAGAAACCCTACAGGCCATTTTCTTGCATCCGGATGTCGGAGACGAAAATACGAAAAATTCGTGTCGTTGGAAACAAGCACTCCTTAGAGACTCTATAAAGTTTGTTTCGCGAAATTCTGACCTTTTGGCGATGGAATCGTTCCGTCGTGAAACCTTACGGGCCATATTTGTGCATTCGGATGACAGGGACAAAAATACAAAAAACCTGAGTCGTTGGAAAGAAGAACGGATAAGAAACTCTATAAAGTTCATTTCTCGAGATTCCGGCTTTCCGACGATGGAATCGTGCCCTCGGGAAACCCTACGGGCCATTTTCGTACATCCGAATGTCGGAGACGAAAATCCAAAAAAGTCGTGTCGTTGGAAAGAAGAACTCCTTGGAAACTCTAGAAACTTCGTTTCGTGAGATTCTGACTGTCCGGTGATTTAATCGTGCCGTCCGAAAGCCCTACGGTATATTTTCGTGCATACGGATGACGGGGATGAAAAAACGAAAAAGTCGTGTCGTTGGAAGGAAGAACGGATAATAAAGTTCCTTTCGCGAGATTCCGACTTTCCGACGATGGAATCGTGCCGTCGAGAAACCCTACGGGCCATTTTCGTGCATACGGATGTCGGAGACGAAAATATGAAAAATTCGTGTCGTTGAAAAGAAGAACGGATAATAAAGTTCGTTTTGCGAGATACCGACTTTCCGGCGATGGAATCGGGCCGTCGAGAAACCCTACAGGCCATTTTTGTGCATCCGGATCTCAGAGACGAAAATCCGAGAAAGTCGTGTCGTTGGAAAGAAGAACTCCTTGGAAACTCTTGAAACATTGTTTCATGAGATTCTGACTGTCCGGTGATTTAATCGTGCCGTCCATAATCCTTACGGTCTATTTTCGTGCATACGGATGACAGGGACTAAAATACGAAATAGTCGTGTCGTTGGAAAGAAGAACTCCTTAGAAACTCTAGAAACTTCGTTTCGTGAGATTCTGACTGTCCGGTGATTTAATCGTGCCGTCCGGAAGCCATACGGTCTATTTTCGTGGATACGGATGATGGGGACAAAAATACGTAAAAGTCGTGTCGTTGGAAGGAAGAACGGATAATAAAGTTCCTTTCGCGAGATTCCCACTTTCCGGCGATGGAATCGTGCCGTCGAGAAACCCTACGGGCCATTTTCGTGCATCCGGATGTCGGAGACGAAAATACAAAAAATTCGTGTCGTTGGAAAGAATAACGGATAATAAAGTTCGTTTTGCGAGATACTGACTTTCCGGCGATGGAATCTGGCCGTCGAGAAACCCTACAAGCCATTATTGTGCATCCGGATGTCAGAGACGAAAATACGAAAAATTCGTGGCGTTGGAAACAAGCACTCCTTAAAAACTCTATCAAGTTCGTTTCGCGAGATTCCGACTTTCCGGAGATGGAATTGTGCCGTCGAGAAACCGTACGGGCAATTTTCGTGCATCCGGATGTCAGAGATGAAAATCCGAAAAAGTCGTGTGGTTGGAAAGAAGAGCTCCTTGGAAACTCTCGAAACTTCGTTTTGTGAGATGCTGGCTGTCCTGGGATTTAATCGTGCTGGCTAGAAGCCCTACGGTCTATTTTCGTGCATACGAATGACGGGGACGAAAATACGAAAAATTCATGTCGTTGGAAGGAAGAACGGATAATAAACTCAATAAAGTTCGTTTCGCGAGATTCCGACTTTCCGGCGATGGAATTGTGCCGTCGAGAAACCCTACGGGCCCTTTTCGTGCATCCGGATGTCGGAGACGAAAATACGAAAAATTCGTGTCATTGGAAATAAGCACTCCTTAGAAACTCTATAAAGTTCGTTCCGTGAGAAACTGTCTTTCCGGGGATGTAATTGTGCCGTCACAAAACCCTATAGGCCACTTTCGCGCATCCGGATGACGTTGACGAAAATACAAAAAAGTCGTGTCGTTGGAAACAAGCACTCCTTAAAAACTCTGTAAAGTTCGTTTCGCGAGATTCCGACTTTCCGGTGATGGAATTGTGCCGTCGAGAAACCCTACGGGCCATTTTCGTGCATCCAGATGTCAGAGACGAAAATACAAAAAATTCGTGTCGTTGGAAACAATCACTCCTTAGAGACTCTACAAAGTTCATTTCGCGAAATTCTGACCTTTCGGCGCTGGAATCGTTTCGTCGAGAAACCCTATGGGCTATATTCGTGCATTCGGATGACAGGGACAAAAATATAAAAAGCCGTGTCGTTGGAAAGAAGAACGGATAAGAAACTCTATAAAGTTCGTTTCGCGAGATTCTGACTTTCCGGCGATGGAATCGTGCCGTCGAGAAACCCTACGGGCCATTTTCGTGCATACGGATGTTGGAGACGAAAATACAAAAAATTCGTGTCGTTGGAAACAATCACTCCTTAGAGACTCTACAAAGTTCATTTCGCGAAATTCTGACCTTTCGGCGCTAGAATCGTTTCGTCGAGAAACCCTATGGGCTATATTCGTGCATTCGGATGACAGGGACAAAAGTACAAAAAGCCGTGTCGTTGGAAAGAAGAACGGATAAGAAACTCTATAAAGTTCGTTTCGCGAGATTCTGACTTTCCGGCGATGGAATCGTGCCGTCGAGAAACCCTACAGGCCATTTTCGTGCATACGGATGTCGGAGACGAAAAAACGAAAAATTTGTGTCGTTGGAAATAAGCACTCCTTAGAAACTCTATAAAGTTCGTTCCGTGAGAATTCGTCTTTACGGGGATGGAATTGTGCCGTCGCGAAACCCTGTAGGCCATTTTCGCTCATCCGGATGACGTTGACGAAAATACAAAATAGTCGTGTCGTTTTAAACAAGCACTCCTTAGAGACTTTATAAAGTTCGTTTCGCGAAATTCTAACTTTTCGGCGATGGAATCGTTCCGTCGAAAAACCCTACGGGCCATATTCGTGCATTCGGATGACAGGGACGAAAATACAAAAAAGCCATGTCGTTGGAAAGAAGAACGGATAAGAAACTCTATAAAGTTCCTTTCGCGAGATTCCGACCTTCCGGCGAAGGAATCGTGCCGTCGAGAATCCCTACGGGCCATTTTCGTGCATCAGGATGTCGGAGATAGTAATACAAAAAATTCGTGTCGTGGGAAACAAGCACTCTTTAGAAACTCTATAAAGTTTGTTTCGCGAAATTCCGACCTTTCGGCGCTGGAATCGTTCCGTCGAGAAACCCTATGGGCCATATTCGTGTATTCGGATGACATGGACAAAAATACAAAAAGCCGTGTCGTTGGAAAGAAGAACGGATAAGAAACTCTATAAAGTTCGTTTCGCGAGATTCTGACTTTCCGGCGATGGAATCGTGACGTCAAGAAACCCTACAGGCCATTTTCGTGCATCCGGATGTCAGAGACGAAAATTCGAAAAATTCGTGTCGTTGGAAATAAGCACTCCTTAGAAACTCTATAAAGTTCGTCCCGTGAGAATTCGTCTTTCCGAGGATGGAATTGTGGCGTCGCGAAACCCTATAGGCCATTTTCGCGCATCTGGATGACATTGACGAAAACACCAAAAAGTCGTGTCGTTGGAAACAAGCACTCCTTAGAGACTCTATAAGGTTCGTTTCGCGAAATTCTGACTTTTCAGCGATGGAATCGTTCCGTCGAGAAACCCTATGGGCCATATTCGTGCATTTGGATGACAGGGATGAAAATACAAAAAAAGCCGTGTCGATGGAAAGAAGAACGGATAAGAAACTCTATAAAGTTCCTTTCGCGAGATTCCGACCTTCCGGCGAAGGAACCGTGCCGTCGAGAATCCCTACGGGCCATTTTCGTGCATCCGGATGTCGGAGATAGTAATACGAAAAATTCGTGTCGTGGGAAACAAGCACTCCTTAGAGACTCTTTAAAGTTTGTTTCGCGAAATTCCGACCTTTCGGTGCGGGAATCGTTCCGTCGAGAAACCCTACGGGCCATATTCATGCATTCGGATGGCAGGGACAAAAATACAAAAAGCCGTGTCGTTGGAAAGATGAACGGATAAGAAACTCTATAAAGTTCGTTTTGCGAGATTCTGAATTTCCGGCGATGGAATCGTGCCGTCGAGAAACCCTACGGGACATTTTCGTGCCTCTGGATGTCGGAGACGTAAATACGAAAAATTCGTGTCGTCGGAAACAAGCACTCCTCAGAAACTCTATAAAGTTCGTTCCTTGAGAATCCGACTTTCTGGCGATGGAATCGTGCCATCGAGAAACCCTACAGGCCATTTTTGCGCTTCCGAATGGCGTTGACGAAAATACGAAAAAGTTGTGTCGGTGGAAAGAAGCACTCCTTAGAAACTCAATAAAGTTCATTTCGCGAAATTCTGAACTTTCGGCGATGGAATCGTTCCGTCGAGAAACCTCATATTCGTGCGCTCGGATGACAAGGACGAAAATACAAAAAAGTCGTGTCGTTAGAAACAAGAACGGATAAGAAACTCTATAAAGTTCGTTTCACGAGATTCTGACTTTCTGAAGATGGAATCGTGCCATCGAGAAAACCTACAGGCCGTTTTCGCGCATTCGGATGACGTTGAAGAAAATACAAAAAAGTCGTGTCGTTGGAAACAAGCACTCCATAGAGACTCTATAAAGTTCGTTTCTCGAAATTCTGACCTTTCGGCGATGGAATCATTCCGTCAAGAAACCTTACGGGCCATATTCGTGCATTCGGATGACAGGGACGAAAATACAAAAAGCCGTGTCGTTGGAAAGAAGAACGGATAAGAAACTCTATAAAGTTTGTTTCGCAAGATTCCAACGTTCCGGCGATGGAATCGTGCCGTCGAGAAACCCTACGGGACATTTTCGTGCATCCGGATGTCGGAGACGAAAATCCGAAAAAGTCGTGTCGTTGGAAAGAAGAACGGATAATAAAGTTCGTTTCGGGAGATTCTGACTTTCCAGCGATGGAATCGTGCCATCGAGAAACCTTATGGGGCATTCTCATGCATCCGGATGTCGAAGACAAAAATACGAAGAATTCGTGTCGTTGGAAACAAGCACTCCTTAGAAACTCTATAAAGTTCGTTCCGCGAGAATCCCACTTTCCGGGTATGGAATCGTGCCGTCGCGAAACCCTACCGGGCATTTTCGCGCATCCGGATGACGTTGACGAAAATACAAAAAAGTCGTGTCGTTGGAAACAAGCACTCCTTAGAGACTCTATAAAGTTCGTTTCACGAAATTCCAACTTTTCGGCGTTGGAATCGTTCCGTCGAGAAACACTACGGGCCATATTCCTGCAATCGGATGACAGGGACGAAAATACAAAAAAGCCGTGTCTTTGAAAAGAAGAACGGATAAGAAACTCTATAAAGTTCGTTTCGTGAGATTCCGACTTTCCGACGATGGAATCGTACCGTCGAGAAAACCTTCCGACCGTTTTCATGCTTTCGGATCTCGGAGACAAAAATACTAAAAATTCGTGCCATTGGAAATAAGCACTCCTGAGAAACTCTATAAAGTTCGTTCGGCGAGAATCCGTCTTTCCGGGGATGGAATTATGCCATCGCGAAACCCTATAGTCCATTTTCGCGAATCCGGATGACGTTGACGAAAATACAAAAAAGTCGTGTCGTTGGAAACAAGCACTCCTTAGAAACTCTATAAAGTTCGTTTCGCGAGAATCCGACTTTCCGGGTATGGAATCGTGCCGTCGCGAAACCCTACCGGGCATTTTCGCGCATCCGGATGACGTTGACGAAAATACAAAAAAGTCGTGTCGTTGGAAACAAGCACTCCTTAGAGACTCTATAAAGTTCGTTTCCCGAAATTTTGACTTTTCGGCGAGGGAATCGTTTCGTCGAGAAACCCTACGGGCCATATTCGTGCATTCGGATGACAGGGACGAAAATATAAAAAAGCCGTGTCGTTGGAAAGAAGAACGGATAAGAAACTCTATAAAGTTCGTTTCGCGAGATTCCGACATTCCGGCGATGGATTCGTGCCGTCGAGAAACCCTACGAGACTTTTTCGTTCAACCGGATGTCGGAGACGAAAATCTGAAAAAGTTGTGTCGTTGGAAAGAAGAACTCCTTGGAAACTCTAGAAACTTCGTTTTGTGAGATTCTGACTGTCCCGCGATTTAATCGTGCCGTCCAGAATCCCTACGGTCTATTTTCGTGCATACAGATGACAGGGACGACAATACGAAAAAGTTGTGTCGTTGGAAGGAAGAACGGATAATAAACTCTATAAAGTTTGTTTCGCGAGATTTCGACTTTCCGGCAACGGAATCGTGCCATCGAGAAACCCGACGGGCCATTTTCGTGCATCCGGATATTGGAGACGAAAATACGAAAAATTCGTGTCTTCGAAAACAAGCACTCCTTATAGACTCTATAAAGTTCGTTTCGCGAAATTCTGACCTTTCGGCGATGCTATCGTTCCGTCGAGAAACCCTACGGGCCATATTCGTGCATTCGGATGACAGGGACAAAAATTCAAAAAGCTGTGTCGTTGGAAAGAAGAATAGATAAGAAACTCTATAAAGGTCGTTTCATGAGATTTCGTCTTTTCGGCGATGGAATCGTGCCGTCGAGAAACCCTACAGGCCATTTTCGCGCATCCGGATGACGTTGACGAAAATACAAAATAGTCGTGTCGTTGGAAACAAGCACTCCTTAGAGACTTTATAAAGTTCGTTTCGCGAAATTCTAACTTTTCGGCGATGGAATCGTTCCGTCGAAAAACCCTACGGGCCATATTCGTGCATTCGGATGACAGGGACGAAAATACAAAAAAGCGAAGTCGTTGGAAAGAAGAACGGATAAGAAACTCTGTAAAGTTCCTTTCGCGAGATTCCGACCTTCCGGCGAAGGAATCGTGCCGTCGAGAATCCCTACGGGCCATTTTCGTGCATCCGGATGTCGGAGATAGTAATACGAAAAATTCGTGTCGTGGGAAACAAGCACTCCTTAGAGACTCTATAAAGTTTGTTTCGCGAAATTCCGACCTTTCGGCGCTGGAATCGTTCCGTCGAGAAACCCTATGGGCCATATTCGTGTATTCGGATGACAGGGACAAAAATACAAAAAGCCGTGTCGTTGGAAAGAAGAACAGATAAGAAACTCTATAAACTTCGTTTCGCGACATTCTGACTTTCCGGTGATGGAATCGTGCCGTCAAGAAACTCTACGGGCCATTTTCGTGCATCCGGATGTCAGAGACGAAAATACGAAAAATTCGTGTCGTTGGAAATAAGCACTCCTTAGAAACTCTATAAAGTTCGTTCCGTGAGAATCCGTCTTTCCGAGGATGGAATTGTGGCGTCGCGAAACCCTATAGGCCATTTTCGCGCATCCGGATGACGTTGACGAAAACACCAAAAAGTCGTGTCGTTGGAAACAAGCACTCCTTAGAGACTCTATAAGGTTCGTTTCGCGAAATTCTGACTTTTCAGCGATGGAATCGTTCCGTCAAGAAACCCTATGGGCCATATTCGTGCATTTGGATGACAGGGATGAAAATACAAAAAAAGCCGTGTCGATGGAAAGAAGAACGGATAAGAAACTCTATAAAGTTCCTTTCGCGAGATTCCGACCTTCTGGCAAAGGAACCGTGCCATCGAGAATCCCTACGGGCCATTTTTGTGCATCCGGATGTCGGAGATAGTAATACGAAAAATTCGTGTCGTGGGAAACCAGCACTCCTTATAGACTCTTTAAAGTTTGTTTCGCGAAATTCTGACCTTTCGGTGCGGGAATCGTTCCGTCGAGAAACCCTACGGGCCATATTCGTGCATTCGGATGGCAGGGACAAAAATACAAAAAGCCGTGTCGTTGGAAAGAAGAACGGATAAGAAACTCTATAAAGTTTGTTTCGCGAGATTCCAACGTTCCGGCGATGGAATCGTGCCGTCGAGAAACCCTACGGGACATTTTCGTGCATCCGGATGTCGGAGACGAAAATCCAAAAAAGTCGTGTCGTTGGAAAGAAGAACGGATAATAAAGTTCGTTTCGGGAGATTCTGACTTTCCAGCGATGGAATCGTGCCATCGAGAAACCATACGGGGCATTCTCGTGCATCCAGATGTCGAAGACAAAAATACGAAAAATTCGTGTCGTTGGAAACAAGCACTCCTTAGAAACTCTATAAAGTCCGTTCCGCGAGAATCTGACTTTCTGGGTATGGAATCGTGCCGTCGCGAAACCCTACTGGGCATTTTCACGCATCCGGATGACGTTGACGAAAATACAAAAAAGTCGTGTCGTTGGAAACAAGTACTCCTTAGAGACTCTATAAAGTTCGTTTCACGAAATTCCGACTTTTCGGCGTTGGAATCATTCCGTCGAGGAACACTACGGGCCATATTCCTGCATTCGGATGACAGGGACGAAAATACAAAAAAGCCGTGTCTTTGAAAAGAAGAACGGATAAGAAACTCTATAAAGTTTGTTTCGCGAGATTCTGACTTTCCGGCGATGGAATCGTGCCGTCGAGAAACCATTCCGACCGTTTTCGTGCTTTCGGATCTCGGAGACAAAAATACGAAAAATTCGTGCCATTTGAAATAAGCACTCCTGAGAAACTCTATAAAGTTCGTTCGGCGAGAATCCGTCTTTCCGGGGATGGAATTGTGCCGTCGCAAAACCCTATAGTCCATTTTCGCGAATCCGGATGACGTTGACGAAAATACAAAAAAGTCGTGTCGTTGGAAACAAGCACTCCTTAGAGACTCTATAAAGTTCGTTTCCCGAAATTTTGACTTTTCGGCGATGGAATCGTTTCGTCGAGAAACCCTACGGGCCATATTCGTGCATTCGGATGACAGGGACGAAAATATAAAAAAGCCGTGTCGTTGGAAAGAAGAACGGATAAGAAACTCTATAAAGTTTGTTTCGCGAGATTCCGACATTCCGGCGATGGATTCGTGCCGTCGAGAAACCCTACGAGACTTTTTCGTGCAACCGGATGTCGGAGACGAAAATCTGAAAAAGTTGTGTCGTTGGAAAGAAGAACTCCTTGGAAACTCTAGAAACTTCGTTTTGTGAGATTCTGACTGTTCGGCGATTAAATCGTGCCGTCCAGAAGCCTTACGGTCTATTTTCGTGCATACAGATGACAGGGACGACAATACGAAAAAGTTGTGTCGTTGGAAGGAAGAACGGATAATAAACTCTATAAAGTTCGTTTCGCGAGATTTCGACTTTCCGGCGACGGAATCGTGCCATCGAGAAACCCGACGGGCCATTTTCGTGCATGCGGATATCGGAGACGAAAATACGAAAAATTTGTGTCTTCGAAAACAAGCACTCCTTAGAGACTCTATAAAGTTCGTTTCGCGAAATTCTGACCTTTCGGCGATGGAATCGTTCCGTCGAGAAACCCTACGGGCCATATTCATGCATTCGGATGACAGGGACAAAAATTCAAAAAGCTGTGTCGTTGGAAAGAAGAACAGATAAGAAACTCTATAAAGGTCGTTTCATGAGATTTCGACTTTCCGGCGATGGAATCGTGCCGTCGAGAAACCCTACAGGCCATTTTCGCGCATCCGGATGACGTTGACGAAAATACAAAAAAGTCGTGTCGTTGGAAACAAGCACTCCTTAGAGACTCTATAAAGTTCGTTTCCCGACATTCTGACTTTTCGGCGAGGGAATTGTTCCGTCGAGAAACCCTACGGGCCATATTCGTGCATTCGGATGACAGGGACGAAAATACAAAAAAGCCAGGTCGTTGGAAAGAAGAACGGATAAGAAACTCTATAAAGTTCGTTTCGCGAGATTCCGACTTTCTGGCGATGGAATCGTGCCGTTGAGAAACCCTACAGGCCATTTTCGCGCATCCGGATGACGTTGACGAAAATACGAAAAAGTCGTGCCGTGGGAAACAAGCACTCCTTAGAGACTCTATAAAGTTCGTTTCGCGAAATTCTGACCTTTCGGCGATGGAATCGTTCCTTCGAGAAACCCTACAGGCCATATTCATGCATTCGGATGACAGGGACGAAAATACAAAAAAGCCGTGTCGTTGGAAAGAAGAACGGATAAGAAACTCTATAAAGTTCGTTTCGCGAGATTCTGACTTTCCGACGATGGAATCGTGCCGTCGAGAAACCGTACGGACCATTTTCGTGCATACGGATGTCGGAGACGAAAATACGAAAAAGTCGGGTCGTTGGAAAGAAGAACTCCTTGGAAACTCTAGAAACTTCGTTTCGTGAGATTCTGACTGTCCGGCGATTTAATCGTGCCGTCCAGAAGCCTTACGGTCTATTTTCGTGCATACAGATGACGGGGACGAAAATACGAAAAGGTCGTGTCGTTGGATGGAAGAACGGATAATAAAGTTCGTTTCGCGAGATTCTAACTTTTCGGCGATGGAATCGTGCCATCAAGAAACCCTACGGGACATTTTCGTGCATCCGGATGTCGGAGACGAAAATCCAAAAAAGGCGTGTCGTTGGAAAGAAGAACGGATAATAAAGTTCGTTTCGGGAGATTCTGACTTTCCAGCGATGGAATCGTGCCATCGAGAAACCTTACGGGGCATTCTCGTGCATCCGGATGTCGAAGACAAAAATACGAAAAATTCGTGTCGTTGGAAACAAGCACTCCTTAGAAACTATAAAGTTCGTTCCGTGAGAATCCGACTTTCCGGGTATGGAATCGTGCCGTCGCGAAACCCTACTGGGCATTTTCGTGCATCCGAATGACGTTGACGAAAATACAAAAAACTCGTGTCGTTGGAAACAAGCACTCCTTAGAGACTCTATAAAGTTTGTTTCCCAAAATTCTGACTTTTCGGCGACGGAATCCTTCTGTCGAGAAACCCTACGGGCCATATTCGTGCATTCGGATGACAGGGACGAAAATACAAAAAAGCCGGGTCGTTGGAAAGAAGAACGGATAAGAAACTCTATAAAGTTCGTTTCGCGAGATTCCGACTTTCTGGCGATGGAATCGTGCCGTCGAGAAACCCTACAGGCCATTTTCGCGAATCCGGATGACGTTGACGAAAATACGAAAAAGTTGTGCCGTGGGAAACAAGCACTCCTTAGAGACTCTATAAAGTTCGTTTCCCGAAATTCTAACTTTTCGGCTAGGGAATCGTTCCGTCGAGAAACCCTACGGGCCATATTCGTGCATTAGGATGACAGGGACGAAAATACAAAAAAGCCGGGTCGTTGGAAAGAAGAACGGATAAGAAACTCTATAAAGTTCGTTTCGCGAGATTCTGACTTTCTGGCGATGGAATCGTTCCGTCGAGAAACCCTACAGGCCATTTTCGCGCATCCGGATGACGTTGACGAAAATACGAAAAAGTCGTGCCGTGGGAAACAAGCACTCCTTAGAGACTCTATAAAGTTCGTTTCGCGAAATTCTTACCTTTCGGCGATGGAATCGTTCCTTCGAGAAACCCTACAGGCCATATTCATGCATTCGGATGACAGGGATGAAAATACAAAAAAGCCGTGTCGTTGGAAAGAAGAACGGATAAGAAACTCTATAAAGTTCGTTTCCCGAGATTCTGACTTTCCGACGATGGAATCGTGCCGTCGAGAAACCGTACGGACCATTTTCGTGCATACGGATGTCGGAGACGAAAATACGAAAAAGTCGGGTCGTTGGAAAGAAGAACTCCTTGGAAACTCTAGAAACTTCGTTTCGTGAGATTCTGACTGTCCGGCGATTTAATCGTGCCGTCCAGAAGCCCTACGGTCTATTTTCGTGCATACAGATGACGGGGACAAAAATACGAAAAGGTCGTGTCGTTGGATGGAAGAACGGATAATAAAGTTCCTTTCGCGAGATTCTAACTTTTCGGCGATGGAATCGTGCCATCGAGAAACCCTACGGGACATTTTCGTGCATCCGGATGTCGGAGACGAAAATCCAAAAAAGTCGTGTCGTTGGAAAGAAGAACGGATAATAAAGTTCGTTTCGGGAGATTCTGACTTTCCAGCGATGGAATCGTGCCATCGAGAAACCTTACGGGGCATTCTCGTGCATCCGGATGTCCAAGAAAAAAATACGAAAAATTCGTGTCGTTGGAAACAAGCACTCCTTAGAAACTCTATAAAGTTCGTTCCGTGAGAATCCGACTTTCCGGGTATGGAATCGTGCCGTCGCGAAACCCTACTGGGCATTTTCGTGCATCCGAATGACGTTGACGAAAATACAAAAAACTCGTGTTGTTGGAAACAAGCACTCCTTAGAGACTCTATAAAGTTTGTTTCCCAAAATTCTGACTTTTCGGCGACGGAATCCTTCCGTCGAGAAACCCTACGGGCCATATTCGTGCATTCGGATGACAGGGACGAAAATACAAAAAAGCCGGGTCGTTGGAAAGAAGAACGGATAAGAAACTCTATAAAGTTCGTTTCGCGAGATTCCGACTTTCTGGCGATGGAATCGTGCCGTCGAGAAACCCTACAGGCCATTTTCGCGAATCCGGATGACGTTGACGAAAATACGAAAAAGGTGTGCCGTGGGAAACAAGCACTCCTTAGAGACTCTATAAAGTTCGTTTCCCGAAATTCTAACTTTTCGGCGAGGGAATCGTTCCGTCGAGAAACCCTACGGGCCATATTCGTGCATTAGGATGACAGGGACGAAAAAACAAAAAAGCCGGGTCGTTGGAAAGAAGAACGGATAAGAAACTCTATAAAGTTCGTTTCGCGAGATTCCGACTTTCTGGCGATGGAATCGTGCCGTCGAGAAACCCTACAGGCCATTTTCGCGAATCCGGATGACGTTGACGAAAATACGAAAAAGTTGTGCCGTGGGAAACAAGCACTCCTTAGAGACTCTATAAAGTTCGTTTCCCGAAATTCTGACTTTTCGGCGAGGGAATCGTTCCGTCGAGAAACGCTACGGGCCATATTCGTGCATTCGGATGACAGGGATGAAAATACAAAAAAGCCGGGTCGTTGGAAAGAAGAACGGATAAGAAACTCTATAAAGTTCGTTTCGCGAGATTCTGACTTTCTGGCGAGGGAATCGTTCCGTCGAGAAACCCTACGGGCCATATTCGTGCATTCGGATGACAGGGACGAAAATACAAAAAAGCCGGGTCGTTGGAAAGAAGAACGGATAAGAAACTCTATAAAGTTCGTTTCGCGAGATTCTGACTTTCTGGCGATGGAATCGTTCCGTCGAGAAACCCTACAGGCCATTTTCTCGCATCCGGATGACGTTGACGAAAATACGAAAAAGTCGTGCCGTGGGAAACAAGCACTCCTTAGAGACTCTATAAAGTTCGTTTCACGAAATTCTGACCTTTCGGCGATGGAATCGTTCCTTCGAGAAACCCTACAGGCCATATTCATGCATTCGGATGACAGGGACGAAAATACAAAAAAGCCGTGTCGTTGGAAAGAAGAACGGATAAGAAACTCTATAAAGTTCGTTTCCCGAGATTCTGACTTTCCGACGATGGAATCGTGCCGTCGAGAAACCGTACGGACCATTTTCGTGCATACGGATGTCGGAGACGAAAATACGAAAAAGTCGGGTCGTTGGAAAGAAGAACTCCTTGGAAACTCTAGAAACTTCGTTTCTTGAGATTCTGACTGTCCGGCGATTTAATCGTGCCGTCCAGAAGCCCTACGGTCTATTTTCGTGCATACAGATGACGGGGACAAAAATACGAAAAGGTCGTGTCGTTGGATGGAAGAACGGATAATAAAGTTCGTTTCGCGAGATTCTAACTTTTCGGCGATGGAATCGTGCCATCGAGAAACCCTACGGGACATTTTCGTGCATCCGGATGTCGGAGACGAAAATCCAAAAAAGTCGTGTCGTTGGAAAGAAGGACGGATAATAAAGTTCGTTTCGGGAGATTCTGACTTTCCAGCGATGGAATCGTGCCATCGAGAAACCTTACGGGGCATTCTCGTGCATCCGGATGTCCAAGACAAAAATACGAAAAATTCGTGTCGTTGGAAACAAGCACTCCTTATAAACTCTATAAAGTTCGTTCTGCGAGAATCTGACTTTTCGTCGATGGAATCATGCCGTCGGGAAACCCTACATACCACTTTCGCGCATCCGGATTACGTTGACGAAAATACAAAAAAGTCGTGTCATTGGAAACAAGCACTCCTTACAGACTCTATAAAGTTCATTTCGCGAAATTTTGACTTTTCGGAGATGGAATCATTCCGTCGAGAAACCCCAGAGGCCATATTCATGCATTCGGATGACAAGGATGAAAATACAAAAAAGCAGTGTCGTTGGAAAGAAGAACAGATAAGAAACTCTATAAAGTTCGTTTCGCAAGATTCTGACTTTCCGGCGATGGAATCGTGCCGTCGAGAAACCCTATGGGCCATTTTCGTGCATCCGGATGTCGGAGACGAAAATATAAAAAATTCGTGTCATTGGAAACAAGCACTCCTTAGAAACTCTATAAAGTTCGTTACGCGAGAATCCGACTTTCCGGGTATGGAATCGTGCCGTCCCGAAACCCTACTAGCCATTTTCGCGCATTCGGATGAAGTTGACGAAAATACCAAAAAGTCGTGTCGTTGGAAACAAGCACTCCTTAGAGAATCTATAAAGTTCGTTTCGCGAAATTTTGACTTTTCGGCATTGGAATCGTTCCGTCGACAAACCCCACGGCCCATATTTGTGCATTCGGATGACAGGGACGAAAATACAAAAAAGCTGTGTCCTTGGAAAGAAGAACGGATAAGAAACTCTATAAAGTTCGTTTCGCGAGATTCTGACTTTTTGGCGATGGAGTTGTGCTGTCGAGAAACCCTACGGGCCATTTTCGTGCATTCGGATGACAGGGACGAAAATACAAAAAGCCGTGTCGTTGGTAAGAAGAACGGATAAGAAACTTTAAAAAATTTGTTTCGCGAAATTCTAAATTTTCGGCGATGTAATCATGCTGTCGAGAAACCCTACAGCCCATTACTGGGCATCCAGATGACGTTGACGAAAATACAAAAAAGTCCTGTCGTTGGAAACAAGCACTCCTTAGAGACTCTATAAATTTCGTTTCCCGAAATTCTGACTTTTCGACGATGGAATCGTTCCGTCGAGAAACCCTACGGGCCATATTCGTGCATTCGGATGACAGGGACGAAAATACAAAAAAGCTGGGTCGTTGGAAAGAAGAACGGATAAGAAACTCTATAAAGTTCGTTTCGCGAGATTCCAACGTTCCGGCGATGGAATCGTGTCGTCGAGAAACCCTACGGGACATTTTCGTGCATCCGTATGTCGGAGACGAGAATATGAAAAAGTCGTACCGTTGGAAAGAAGAACGGACAATAAAGTTCGTTTCGCGAGATTCTGAATTTCCGGCGATGGAATCGTGCGGTCGAGAAACCTTACGGGCCATTTTCGTGCATCCAGATGTTGGAGACGAAAATACGAAAAATTCGTGTCGTTGGAAACAAGAACTCCTTAGAAACTCTATAAAGTTCGTTCTGCGTGAATCCGACTTTCCGGTGATGGAATCGTGCCGTCGCGAAACCCAACATGCCATTTTCGCGTATCCGGATGGCGTTGACGAAAATACAAAAAAGTTGTGTCGTTGGAAACAGTCACTCCTTAGAGACTTTATAAAGTTCGTTTCGCGAAATTCCGAAATTTCGGCGATGGAATCGTTCCGTCGAGAAACCCTACGGGCCATATTCGTGCATTCGGATGACAAGGACAAGAAACTCCATAAAGTTCATTTTGCAAGATTCCGACTTTCCGGCGATGTAATCCTGTCGTCGAGAAACCCTACGGGCCATTTTCGTGCATCCAGATGTCGGAGATGAAAATCTGAAAAAGTCATGTCGTTGGAAAGAAGAACTCCTTGGAAACTCTAGAAACTTCGTTTCGTGAGATTCTGACTGTCCGGCGATTTAATCGTGCCGTCCAGAAGCCCTACGGTCTATTTTCGTGCATACAGATGATGGGGACGAAAATACAAAAAAGTCGTGCCGTTAGATCGAAGAACGGATAATATACTCTATAAAGTTCGCTTCGCGAGATTCTGATTTTCTGGCGATGGAATCGTGCCGTCGAGAAACCCTACGGGCCATTTTCGTGCATCCGTATGTCGGAAACGAAAATCTGAAAAAGTCGTGTCGATGGAAAGAAAAACTCTTTTGAAACTCTAGAAACCTCATTTCGTGAGATTCTGACTGTCCGGCGATTTAATCGTGCCGTCCAGAATCCCTACGGTCTATTTTCGTGCATACGGATGATGGGGACGAAAATACGAAAAACTCGTGTCGTTCGAAGGAAGAACGGATAATAAACTTTTTAAAGTTCGTTTCGCGAGATTCCGACTTTTCGGCGATCGAATCGTGCCGTCGAGAAACCCTACGGGCCATTTTGGTGCAACCGTATGTCGGACACGAAAATACGAAAAATACGTGTCGTTGGAAACAAGTACTCCTTAAAAACTCTATAAAGTTCGTTCCGCGAGAATCCGACTTTCCGGCGATGGAATCGTGCCGTTAAGAAACCCTACAGGCCATTTTCGCGCATCCGGATGACGTTGACGAAAATACAAAAATATTGTGTCGTTGGAAACAAGCACTCCTTAGAGACTCTATAATGTTCGTTTCGCGAAATTTTGACTTTTCGGCGATGGAATTGTTCCGTCGAGAAACCCCACGAGCCATATTCGTGCATTCGGATGACAGGGACGAAAATACAAAAAAGCCATGTCGTTGGAAAGAAGAACGGATAAGAAACTCTATAAAGCTCGTTTCACGAGATTCCGACTTTCCGGCGATGGCATTATGCTGTAGAGAAACCCCACGGACCATTTTCGTGCATTCGGATGTCGGAGACGAAAATCCGAAAAAGTCGTGTCGTTGGAAATAAGAACTCCTTGGAAACTCTAGAAACTTTGTTTAGTGATATTCTGACTGTCTGGCGATTTAATCTTGCCGTCCAGAAACCCTGCTGTCAATTTTCGTGCATATGGATGACGAGGACGATAATACGAAAAAGTCGTGTCGTTGGAAGGAAGAACAGATAATAAAGTTCGTTTCGCGAGATTCCAACTTTCCGGCGATGGAATCATGCCGTCGAGAAAGCCCACAAGCCATTTTCGTGGATCCGGATGTCGGAGACGAAAATTCGAAAAAGTCGTGTTGTTGGAAAGAAGAACTCCTTGGAAACTCTAAAAACTTCGTTTCTTGAGATTCTGACTGTCGGCCGATTTAATCGTGCCGTCCAGAAGCCCTACGGTCTATTTTCGTGCATACGGATGACGGGGACGATAATATGAAAAATTCGTGTCCTTGGAAGGAAGAACGAATAATAAAGTTCGTTTCGCGAGATTCTGACTTTCCGACGATGGAATTGTGTCGTCGAGAAACCCTACGGGCCATTTTCGTGCATCCGGATGATGGAGACGAAAATACAAAAAATTCGTGTCGTTTGAAACAAGAACGGATATGAAACTCTATAAAGTTCGTTCCGCGAGAATCTGACTTTCCGGCGATGGAATCGTGCCGTCGCGAAACCCTACAGGCCATTTTCGGGCATCCGGTTGATGTTGACGAAAATACAAAAAAGTCGTGTCGTTAGAAACAAGCACTCTTTAGAGACTCTATAAAGTTCGTTTCGCGAAATTCTGACTTTTCGGCGATGGAATCATTCCGTCGAGAAACCCTGCAAGGCATATTCGTGCATTCGGATGACAGGGATGAAAATACAAAAAAGCCGTGTCGTTGGAAAGAACAACGGATAAGAAACTCTATAATGTTTGTTTCGCGAGATTCTGACTTTTCGGCGATGGAAACGTGCCGTCGCGAGACCCTACAGGCGATTTTGAGGCATGCGGATGACGTTGACGAAAATACAAAAAGGTCGTGTCCATGGAAACAAGCACTCCTTAGAGATTCTATAAAGTTCGTTTCGCGAAATTCCGACTTTTCGGAGATGGAATCATTCCGTCGAGAAACCCTACGGGCCATATTCGTGCATTCAGATGATAGGGATGAAAATACAAAAAAGCCGTGTCATTGGAAAGAAGAACGGATAAGAAACTCTGTAAAGTTCGTTTCACGAGATTTCGACTTTCCGGTGATGGAATCGTGCCGTCGAGAAACCCTATGGCCCATTTTCGTGCATCCGAATGTCGGAGATGAAAATCCAAAAAAGTCGTGTCGTTGGATAGAAGATCTCCTTGGAAACTCTAGAAACTTCGTTTCGTGAGATTCTGACTGTCCGGAGATTTAATCGTGCCGTCCAGAAGCCCTACGGTCTATTTTCGTACATACGGATGACGGGGACGAAAATACGACAAAGTCGTGCCGTTGGAAGGAAGAACGGATAATAAACTCCATAAAGTTCGCTTCGCGAGATTCCGACTTTCCGGCGATGGAATCGTGCCGTCGAGAAACCCTACGGGCCTTTTTCGTGCATCCGGATGTCGAAGACGAAAATATAAAAAATTCGTGTCGTTGGAAACAAGCACTCCTTAGAAAATCTATAAAGTTCGTTCCGCGAGAATCCGACTTCCCGGCGATGAAATCGTGCCGTCAAGAAACCCTACAGGCCATTTCGCGCATCCGGATGACGTTGACGAAAATACAAAAAAGTTGTGTCGTTGGAAACAAGCACTCCTTAGAGACTCTATAAAGTTCGTTTCACGAAATTCTGACTTTTCGGCGATGGAATCGTTCCGTCGAGAAACCCTACGGGCCATATTCGTGCATTCGGATGACAGGGACGAAAATACAAAAAAGCCGTGTCGTTGGAAAGAAGAACGGATAAGAAACTCTATAAAGTTCCTTTCGCGAGATTCTGATTTTCCGGCGATGGAATCGTGCCGTCGAGAAACCTTACGGGCCATTATCGTGCATCCGGATGTCGGAGACGAAAATCCGAAAAAGTCGTGTCGTTAGAAAGAAGAACTCCTTGGAAACTCTAGAAACTTCGTTTTGTGAGATTCTGACTGTCCGACGATTTAATCGTGCTGTCCAGAAACCCTTTGGTCTATTTTCGTGCATACGGATGACGGGGACGAAAATAGGAAAAAGTCGTGTCGTTCGAAGGAAGAACGGAAAATAAACTCTATAAAGTTCGTTTCGCGAGAATCCGACTTTCCGGCGATGGAATCGTGCTGTTGAGAAACCCTACGGGCCATTTTTGTACATCCGGATGTCGAAGACAAAAATCCAAAAAAGTCGTGTTGTTGGAAAGAAGAACTCCTTGGAAACTCTAGAAACTTCGTTTCGTGAGATTCTGACTGTCCGGCGATTTAATTGTGCCGTCTAGAAGCCTTACGGTCTATTTTTGTGCATAGGAATGACAGGGACGAAAAGACGAAAAAGTCGTGTCGTTGGAAGGAAGAACGGATAATAAACTCTATAAAGTTCGTTGCGCTAGATTCCGACTTTCTGGTGATGGAATCGTGCCGTCGAGAAACCCTACGGGCCATTTTCGTGCATCCGAATGTCAGAGACGAAAATCCGAAAAAGTCGTATCGTTGGAAAAAAGAACTCCTTGGAAACTCTAGAAACTTCGTTTCGTGAGATTCTGACTGTCTGGCGATTTAATCGTGCCGTCCAGAAACCCTATGTAACATCCCTAATTTCGTTAAAATTACATTAACGAAATAAAATTTATTAGACAATATTTTAGATATCTAAGGAAAATATAATCCTTAGAAATTCTTCACCTTATGTATATGCATAGAAAATGTTTCTAACATTAAGAAAACAAATAAAGAGGAAAAACCTAATAGGAAAAAAAATTAGAAATAACATATTAAAGAGATGTATAATTCTTGGATAAGGAAGATAAATTTTTAGAAACAAGTAAAGGTCTTAAAATTTCAAGAACATTGGATTAGGGTAATTTTTCCTAATTCAAGAACTAGAATTATTAAGTTTAACATCTTCACCCATACATTGGGCTTTTACCTATAGACACTTCATATAGAATTTTTCTACTTCACATAAGTTTCTAGCAAGCCCATTGGATAACCTAAACAAGAAATAAAACATAGACTTGGATTAGAATATAGAAATTGGACCAATAGCTCAAAAATTTATGATAATGTGTTCAAGCCCTCCAAGAAAGGTAAAATTTTATTCAAAGCAAAGAAAATGGGTAGGAATAAGCCCATAATGGGTAGGAATAAGCCCAAACCCAAGAGGAAAAATAAAATAAAATAAATTAGGTGATGATATAATAATGTAATAATAATAAAGATTAGGTTACATGGCATTAAGACAAAAATTTAGTAAGTGGTATGATTCTACATTCATAATTTTGCCAAGTGGCATGATAATACAAGGCTTTAGGACAAAAACCTCTATATCCTACACTCATAATTTTAGTAAGTAGTATGATAATACTTGGCATTAGGACAAAACATTCCTATCCCACACAAAAAATATCAACCAAATAATGGAAATTCAAGGGCTAGAAATTTGCCACCTAAAAAAGCAAACCTATCATACTTGTTTAGGACAAAAGAAAATTGAAATGAATCCCTAAATCAAAGGGACCTTGTCCCTTATCTTAAGAACATATCATCATAAATTTCAAATTGCAAATCTCCTTTTCCTATGCATATCTTGACTAAGGAAGAGGAAGACAAGAACATAAGTTGTTTGTTTTCCAAAAATTCAACAAAGTGTATCTTAATTGTGATAAGGTAGATCCATGATCATGAAAGGTGAATTATTTGGTGGTCTATATAAGCAAAACCCACCCCATAATATCTTAATTTTATCCAAGTGAGGAAGAGAGAGAAATAGAAGCAAGGTAGAGTGAGGAAAGGAGAGAAAGAAAGGAGAAGAAAGGAAGGAAAAAGAAGGAAAAGTTTAGAAGGCTAAATACTCAAGGTAAGTTACCTTAATCCCCACTTGAATCCATTTTTTCTTCTTTATCTTTGAGGATCAAAAACTCACCCTCCTTCTCTTACCTAAGCTGCTAGAAAAGCTAAGGGAAGGGAGGAGTCTTGCTACTTCTTTCAAGAGCAAACAAGAAAACCAATTCACTAAGTGAGCTAGGGAGATTTTTAGGTAAGTTTAACAATATTTCTTTTTGAAGAAAAGTTTTGAAATTTGTAATATTTATATGGGATTTTGATCTTAGCACTTTGATTATTGGTCATGAATGTTGATTCATCATGTTACATATTGATCATGCATGTGATGTATGTTTGAATACTTAGGCTGGTTTAGATAATTCTGCATAGGTATGGCTATGGGCGGTAAAACTTTTAGCTTTTGTTTGTTTAAGATTCCGGAAAAAATAGGTAATGAATTAAAATAAATGGATAACATGAAAGTTATAGATCTATGTCTCATGGAAATTTAGCCACTGGAATTATGCAATTTGGAGTTCATATGAGGTAGATATGATCCGATTAGTACGCAGAGGTCAGAAATTGTTTATTCAGGGAAGAGTATGTTATTAAACTTTAGTTTTTGAATTTCTGGGAATATTCTGTAGGGAATTAAAATAGCGTACCAACATAACAATTATAGATATATGACTCATGGATTTTTACCAACTGGAATAACTCAATTTGGAGTTCAAATTTGGGAGATATGGTCTAATTAGTCAGTAAAGGTCAGAACTTACACGAGAAGAAATAATATGTTATTAAACTTTAGTTTTTGAATTTCTGGGAATATTCCGTAGGGAATTAAAATAGCGCGCCAACATAACAATTATAGATATATGACTCATGGATTTTTACCAACTGGAATAACTCAATTTGGAGTTCAAATTTGGGAGATATGGTCTAATTAGTCAGTAAAGGTCAGAACTTACACGAGAAGAAATAATATGTTATTAAACTTTAGTTTTTGAATTTCTGGGAATATTCTGTCGGGAATTAAAATAGAGCACCAACATAACAATTATAGATATATGGCTCATGGATTTTTACCAACTGGAATAACTCAATGTGGAGTTCAAATTTAGGAGATATGGTCTAATTAGTCAGTAAAGGTCAGAACTTACATGAGAAGAAATAATATGTTATTAAACTTTAGTTTTTGAATTTCTGGGAATATTCTGTCGGGAATTAAAATAGAGCGCCAACATAACAATTATAGATATATGGCTCATGGATTTTAACCAACTGGAATAACTCAATTTGGAGTTCAAATTTGGGAGATATGGTCTAATTAGTCAGTAAAGGTCAGAACCTACACGAGAAGAAATAATACTAAATTTAAAGGAGTAATAACACCACGATATCTTACTATTTTGTTGATATGATTAACATAATAGTTTTAGATAATTGTCTTAGCTTTTCATAGACACTAAGATCATCTTAATCGGAGTTAAAATGAGCGAGTTATGCTCTGATTTGTAAGCAAAGGCTGTGTTAAAAGTTAGTAAAACCTATTTTCAATATTTTTTTCTACCCTAGATGAATTTTTTAAACTATAGGGTAATAGTAGAAATCAATTTGAGGAAAAATGCTCTATAAAATTTGTAAGAACATGTGTTGGAAATGATATAAGTAAAAATAAAATGATTAAATGCCTAGACATAAAGAAAATGAAAAGATGAAAATAATATTCAAGAAAGAAGAGGAATTTTATAAATGAAAATAATAAATGCCTAGTGTATGCCCTAGCTATTGCCATTGCATGAACTTACTACCATTTTAAGTGTGTAATTTTTAACATGGAATTTACCCTAGTACTCATATAAAATTTTCAAGAAGTTTTGAAAGTGCCAGTTTTATTTGAAAAATCTTAGTATGCTCCGTGGTTGCAGTATTTCCACATCAGAAAAGTATTATTCTAGTTACTGGAAAAAAAATTTTGTGATTTGTGAAAAGTGCATGTCTAAAGAAAGCTCTGGCAAGGAAAGACTTGGTACTTAAGCGTGTCCATTAGTGACCCACCTCTCTTTCTTGGAAACTTTCCTGGTGCGCTGTTTACATACTATAATTATTATCCAGTTATCGAGGTATTAGTGTGGAATTTTGACATGGACATATTTTATAAAGTAAAAATTAGAAAATGATTATATTCATGGCATAATTTCAGTTTACCAATGAATTTTGAGAATGATTATGTTTTGATAAATTATGGCATGAGAATATAATGAACATACTTGTTATTGGAATCATATTTTCAGCTATTAATATGAAAAGAAAAGAAATGAGCACAGTCACATGGCAATCCGTGTGGTGCACCAGTAGGGGACGCCCTACCAACGGTTATGATTATGTTCATGAGAAAAGAAAGAGAAAGTGTGCCATGTCGGACGGAGCGAGATAAACCCGTACTGAAAAGTAGAGAATACTCACCCTGACCGGGGTAGCTGGAAGGAAGAATAAGTTGATAGCCATCATATGAAATTCGAAAAATAGTTATTCATGCCATACAAGTCATAACTGTACAATTTTCATGTGCATGATAAAGTGCATTCATGTGACCTAAAGATATTTTTTGTAGTTTATACAGCTGGACATGACGTGATGAACTATATTGATGATGAATTATTGTTGAACATACTGGGATTTAATTCTCACTATATTTCCATATCATGTTCAGAAAATTAGCTATACAGTTGTTTTCAATGAGACTTGTTATTGCCGTACGTATGATCGAGTTGCCCTATCTTGGGCAAATACCTATTATTGCGGACATATCAGTTGTTGAAGTGACTGAGATTCCGGCGGAGGTGCAGCCACCCGCACCAGTGGCCCCGAAAATAGTCTATGTGGATGATTTGGGCTTATATGTGTAAGTATGTCTTGTACAAATGTTTGTATTAATGATGTGAGTGTAAACTTAGTATTGTATAATTAAATAAATGTTATATGTTATTGTGAGTTAAGATGAGGTACTAACTTCATGATGTTAAATAAATAAAAAATTGTCACATAAATGGAGTTGTTACACCCTACGGTCTATTTTTGTGCATACGGATGACGGGGACGAAAATACGAAAAAGTCGTGTCATTGGAAGGAAGAACAGATAATAAAGTTCGTTTCGCGAGATTTCGACTTTCCAGCGATGGAATCGTTCCGTCGAGAAACCCTACGGGCCATATTCATGCATTCGGATGACAGGGACGAAAATACAAAAAAGTCGTGTCGTTGGAAACAAGCACTCCTTAGAGACTCAATAAAGTTCCTTTTGCGAAATTCTGACTTTTCGGCGATGGAATCGTTCCATCGAGAAACCCTACGGGCCATATTCGTGCATTCGGATGACAGGGACAAAAATACAAAAAAGCCGTGTCGTTGGAAAGAAGAACGGATAAGAAACTCTATAAAGTTCGTTTCGCGAGATTCTGATTTTCCGACGATGGAATCGTGTCGTCGAGAAAACCCACGGGCCATTTTCGTGCATCCGTATATCGGAGACGAAAATCCAAAAAAGTCATGTCGTTGGAAAGAAGAACTCCTTGGAAACTCTAGAAACTTCGTTTCGTGAGATTCTGACTGTCCGACGATTTATCGTGCCGTCCAGAAGCCCTACGGTCTATTTTCGTGCATACGGATGACGGGGCTGAAAATATGAAAAAGTCGTGTCGTTGGAAGGAAGAACGGATAATAAACTCTATAAAGTTCGTTTCACGAGATTCCAACTTTCCAGTGATGGAATCGTGCCGTTGAGAAACCCTACGGGCCTTTTTCATGCATCTGGATGTCGGGGACGAAAATACAAAAAATTCGTGTCGTTGGAAACAAGCAATACTTAGAAACTTTATAAAGTATGTTCCGCGAGAATCAAACTTTCGGTGATGGAATCCATCCGTCGAGAAACCCTATAGGCCATTTTCATGCATCCGGATGACGTTGGCGAAAATACAAAAAAGTCGTGTCGTTGGAAAGAAGCACTCCTTAGAGACTCTATAATGTTCCTTTCGCGAAATTTTGACTTTTCGGCGATGAAATCGTTCTGTCAAGAAACCCTACGGGCCATATTCGTGCACTCGGATGATAGGGATGAAAATACAAAAAAGCCATGTCGTTGGAAAGAATAACGGATAAGAAACTATATAAAGTTCGTTTCGCGAGATTCTGACTTTCCAGCGAAGGAATCGTGTCGTCGAGAAACCCTACGGGCCATTTTCGTGCATCCGGATGTCAGAGACGAAAATATAAAAAAGTAGTGTCGTTGGAAAAAAGATCTCCTTGGAAACTCTAGAAACTTCGTTTCATTAGATTTTGACTATCCGGCGATTTAATCGTGCCGTCCAGAAGCCCTACGGTCTATTTTCGTGCATACGGATGACGGGGACGAAAAAAAGAAAAAGTTGTGTCGTTGGTTGGAAGAACGCATAAAAAACTCTATAAAGTTCGTTTTGCGAGATTCTGACTTTCCGGCGATGGAATCGTGCCGTCGAGACACCCTACCGGTCATTTTCGTGCATCCGGATGTCAGAGACGAAAATCCAAAAAAGTTGTGTTGTTGGAAACAAGCACTCCTTAGAAACTCTATAAAGTTCGTTCCGCGAGATCCGACTTTCCGGTGATAGAATCGTGCCGTCGAGAAACCCTACAGGCCATTTTTGAGCATCCGGATGATGTTGACGAAAATACCAAAAAGTCGTGTCGTTGGAAACAGGCACTCCTTAGAAACTCTATAAAGTTCGTTCCGCAAGAATCCGACTTTTCGGCGATGGAATCGTGTCGTCGAGAAACCCAACAGGCCATTTTCGAGCATCCGGACGACGTTGACGAAAATACAAAAAAGTCGTGTCGTTGCAAACAAGCACTCCTTAGAGACTCCATAAAGTTCGTTTCACGAAATTTCGACTTTTCGGCGATGGAATCGTTCCGTCGAGAAACCCTACGGGCCATATTCGTGCATTCGGATGACAGGGACGAAAATACAAAAAAGCCGTGTCGTTGGAAAGAAGAAAGGATAAGAAACTCTATAAAGTTCATTTCGCGAGATTCCGACTTTCTAGCGACGGAATTGTGCCGTGAGAAACCCTACGGGCCATTTACGTGCATCCGGATGTCGGAGACGAAAATTCGAAAAAGTTGTGTCATTGGAAAGAAGAACTCCTTGGAAACTGTAGAAACTTCGTTTCTTGAGATTCTGACTATCCGGCGATTTAATCGTGCCGTCGAGAAGCCCTACGGTCTATTTTCGTCCATACGGATGACGGGGACGAAAATATGTAAAAGTCATGTCGTTGGATGGCAGAACGGATAATAAACTCTATAAAGTTCGTTTCACAAGATTTCGACTTTCCGGCGATGGAATCGTGCCGTCGAGGAAACCCTACGGGCCATTTTCATGCATCCGAATGTCGGAGACGAAAATACGAAAAATTCGTGTCGTTGGAAACAAGCACTTCTTAAAGACTCTATAAAGTTCGTTTCGCAAAATTCTGTTTTTCGATGATGGAATCGTTCTGTTGAGAAACCCTACGGGCCATATTCGTGCATTCGGATGACGGGGACGAAAATACGAAAAAGTCATGTCGTTTGATGGAAGAAAGGATAATAAACTCTATAAAGTTCATTTCGCGAGATTCTGACTTTCCGGCGATGGAATCGTGCCGTCGAGAAACCCTACAGACCATTTTCGTGCATTCGGATGTCGGAGATGAAAATACAAAAAATTCGTGTCGTTGGAAACAAGCAATCCTTAGAAACTCTATAAAGTACGTTCCGCGAGAATCCGACTTTCGGCGATGGAATCCATACGCTGAGAAACCCTACAGGCCATTTTCGTGCATCCGGATGACGTTGACAAAAATACAAAAAAGTCCTGTCGTTGGAAAGAAGCACTCCTTAGAGACTCTATATTGTTCGTTTCGCGAAATTCTAACTTTTTGGTGATGGAATCGTTCTGTCGAGAAACCGTACAGGCCATATTCGTGCACTCGGAAGACAGGGATGAAAATACAAAAAAGCCGTGTCGTTGGAAAGAATAACGGATAAGAAACTCTATAAAGTTCGTTTCGCGAGATTCTGACTTTCCGGCGAAGGATTCATGCCGTCGAGAAACCCTGCTGGCCATTTTCGTGCATCCAGATGTCAGACATGAAAATCCAAAAAAGTCGTGTTGTCGGAAAGAAGAACTCCTTGAAAACTCTAGAAACTTCGTTTTGTTAGACTCTAACTATCCGGCGATTTAATCGTGCCATCCAGAAGCCCTACGGTCTATTTTTGTGCATACGAATTACGGGGACGAAAATATGAAAAAGTCGTGTCATTGGATGGAAGAACGGATAAGAAACTCTATAAAGTTCGTTTCGCGAGATTTCGACTTTCCGGCGATGGAATCGTGCCATCAAGAAACCATGCGGTCCATTTTCGTGCATCCGGATGTCAGAGACGAAAATTCAAAAAAGTCGTGTCGTTGGAAAGAAGAACTCCTTGCAAACTCTAGAAACTTCGTTTCGGGAGATTCTGACTGTCCGGTGATTTAATCGTGCCGTCCAGAAGCCCTACGGTCTACTTTCGTGCATACGGATGATGGGGACAAAAATACAAAAAAGTCGTGTCATTGGAAGGAAGAACGGATAATAAAGTTCATTTCACGAGATTCCAACTTTCCGGCGATGGAATCATGCCATCGAGAAAGCCTACGGGTCATTTTCGTGCATCCGGATGTCAGAGACGAAAATAAGAAAAATTCGTGTCGTTGGAAACAAGCACTCCTTAGAAACTCTATAAAGTTCGTTCCGCAAGAATCTGACTTTCCGGCGATGGAATTGTGCCGTCGAGAAACCCTACAGGCCATTTTCGAGCATCCGGATGACGTTGACGAAAATGCCAAAAAGTCTTGTCGTTGGAAACAAGCACTACTTAGAAACTCTATGAAGTTTGTTCCGCGAGAATCCGAGTTTCCGGCGATGGAATCGTGCCGTCGAGAAACCCTACAGGCCATTTTCGAGCATCCGGATGACGTTGACGAAAATACAAAAAGTCGTGTCGTTGGAAACAAGCACTCCTTAGAGACTCTATAAAGTTTGTTTCGCGAAATTCTAACTTTTCGGCGATGGAATCGTTCCGTCGAGAAACCCTACGGGCCATATTCGTGCATTCGGATGACAGGGACGAAAATACAAAAAAGATGTGTCGTTGGAAAGAAGAACGGATAAGAAACTCTATAAAGTTCATTTCGCGAGATTCCTACCTTCCGGCGATGGAATCGTGCCGTCGAGAAACCCTACGGGCCGTTTTCAAGCATCTGGATGTCGGAGACGAAAATACGAAAAATTAGAGTCGTTGGAAAAAAGCACTTCTTAGAGACTCTATAAAGTTCATTTCGCGAAATTATGGCTTTGCGGCGATGGAATCATTCCATCGAGAAACCCTACGGGCCATATTCGTGCATTCGGATGACAGGGACGAAAATACAAAAAAGCCGTGTCGTTGGAAAAAAGAACGGATAAGAAACTCTATAAAGTTCGTTTCGCGAGATTCCTACTTTCCGGCGATGGAATCATGCCGTCGAGAAACCCTATGGGCCATTTTCTTGCATCCGGATGTCAGAGAAGAAAATACAAAAAATTCGTGTCGTTGGAAACAAGCACTTCTTAGAGACTCTATAAAGTTCGTTTCGTGAAATTCTGACTTTTCGGCGATGGAATCATTCCATCAAGAAACCCAACGGGCCATATTCGTTCATTCGGATGACAGGGACGAAAATACAAAAAAGCTGTGTCGTTGGAAAGAAGAACGGATAAGAAACACAATAAAGTTCGTTTCAAGAGATTCTGACTTTCCGGCGATGGAATCGTGCCGTCGAGAAACCCTACGGGCCGTTTTCGTGCATCCGGATGTCGGAGACGAAAATCCGAAAAAGTTGTGTCGTTGGAAAGAAGAACTCCTTGGAAACTGTAGAAACTTCGTTTCGTGATATTCTGACTATCCGGCGATTTAATCGTGCCGTCCAGAATCCTTACGGTCTATTTTCGTGCATACGGAAGCCGTGGAGTAAAATACGAAAAAGTCGTGTCGTTGGAAGGAAGAACGGATAATAAACTCTATAAAGTTCATTTTGCGAGATTCTAACTTTCCGGCGATGGAATCGTGCCGTCGAAAAACCCTACGGGCCATTTTCGTGCATCCAGATGTCAGAGACGAAAATACGAATATTTCGTGTCGTTGGAAACAAGCACTCCTTATAAACTCTAGAAAGTTCTTTTCACGAGATTTCGACTTTCCGGCGATGGAATCGTGTCATCGAGAAACCCTACGGGCCGTTTTCGTGTATCCGGATGTTGGAGACGAAAATCCGAAAAAGTTGTGTCATTGGAAAGAACTGCTTGGAAACTGTAGAAACTTCGTTTCGTGAGATTCTGACTGTCCGGCGATTTAATCGTGCCGTCCAGAAGCCCTGCGGTCTATTTTCGTGCATACGGATGACGGGGACAAAAATACAAAAAATTAGTGTTGTTGTAAGGAAGAACAGATAATAAAGTTCATTTCGCTAGATTCCGACTTTCCGG
The DNA here is from genome assembly GCA_037074535.1 of Gleditsia sinensis. Classification (NCBI taxonomy): domain Eukaryota; kingdom Viridiplantae; phylum Streptophyta; class Magnoliopsida; order Fabales; family Fabaceae; genus Gleditsia; species Gleditsia sinensis. The sequence continues at coordinate 63,543,657 of CM073470.1, read as the reverse complement.
CTATGGAATCGTGCCGTCGACAAACCCTACGGGCCATTTTCGTGCATCCGGATGTCGGAGACGAAAATACGAAAAATTCGTGTCGTTGGTAACAAGTGTAACATCCCGTAATTTTTTAGATATTTTCCTTAGAAATTCTTCACCTTACATATATGCATAGAAATGTTCTAATATTAATGGAATAGGTAAAGAAAGAAAACCTAAGAGGAAATATTAGAAATAAACATGTTAAATAAAGGTGAAATTCTTAGGTAAAGAAAGATAAATTTTTGTGAAGTAAGTAAAGGTTTTAAAATTTCAAGAAGATCGGATTATGGTAATTTTTTTTAATTTAAGAGAAAAAGTTACTAAGTTTAGTATCTCCACCCGTAATTGGGCTTTAACCTATAGACACTTCATATAGAATTTTTCTACTTCACATGAATTTTTAGCAAGCCAATAGGATAGCCCAAGGAAGAAATAAAACATAGACTTGGACTAGGATATAGAAATTGAACCGGTAGCCCAAAAATCATGAAAATGTGACCAAGCCCATTATGAAAGGTAGAATTTTAACCAAAGTAAGGAAAATGGGCAAGAATGAGCCCAAACCCAAGAGGAAAAATAAAAATAAAAAATAAAATTAAAGTGATGAAATATTGGTGTAATCAAGATTAAGTGACATGGCATTAAGACAAAAATTTAGCAAGTGGTGTGATTCTATATTCATCATTTTGGCAAGTGGCATAATAATACAAGGCCTTAGGACAAAAACATCTATATCCTACATTCATAACTTTAGCAAGTGGGTAATAATACATAGCGTTATGACAAAACATCATTATCCTACACAAATAATTTTAGTTAAGTAAGGAAAATTCAAGGGCTAGAAATTTGCCACTTAAAAAGGCAAATCTATCATACTTGATTAAGACAAAAGAAAAAGGAAATGAATCCCTAAATCAAAGGGATCTTGCCCCATATCTTAAGAACATATCATCATAATTTTCAAAATACAAATCTCCTTTTTCTATGCATATCTTGACTAAGGAAGAGGAAGCCAAGAACATAAGTTGTTTGTTTTCCAAAAATTCAACAAAGTGTATCCTAATTGTGATAAGGTAGACCCATGATCATGAAAGGTGAATTATTTGGTGGTCTATATAAGAAAACCCACCCTTACAACATTAGAATTCCGTCCAAGTGAGGGAGAGCAAAAATAGAAGCAAGGTAGTGTGAGGAAAGGAGAGGAAGAAAGGAAGAAAGAGGAAGGAGAAGTCTAGGGGACTAAGTGCTCCAGGTAAGTTTAACAATATTTCTTTTTGAAGAAAACCTTTGAAACTCATAATATTTATATGAGATTTTGATCTTAGAACTTTGATGATTGGTCATGGATGTTGCTATATCATGTTACATATTGATCTTGCATGCGATGTATGTTTGAATACTTAGGTTGGTGTAGATAGTTCTGCATGGGTATGGCTATGGTTGACAGAATTTTAAGCTTCGGTATTTTAATTTCTGGGAACAATCTATAAGGAATTAAAATAAATGGTTAACATAAGAATTAAAGATATATGTGTCACGGATTTTCACCCACTGGAATCATTCCATTTGGAGTCCATATGAGGTACCTATTATCTTATTAGTAGTCAAATGTCAGAAAATGAATCATCATGGAAGAATATGTTAGGATAGCTTCGGTAATTTAATTTCTGGGAATTATTGGTAGGGAATTAAAATAAATAGTTAACATAATAATTAAAGATATGTGTGTCATGGATTGTTAGCCACTGGAATCATTCAATTTGGAGTCCACATGTGGTAGATATGGTCCGATTAGTAAGCCAAGGTTAGAAAATGGTTCATCAGGGAAGATTATGTTAGGACAGATTTTTTATTTTAATTTCTGGGAATTATCTATATAGAATTAAAATAAATGGTTAACATTAAAGTTATATATCTATGTCTCATGGAAATATACCCACTGGAATTATGCAATTTGGAGTTCATATGAGGTAGATATGATCCGATTAGTAAGCAGAGGTCAGAAAATGTTTATTCAGGGAAGAGTATGTTATTAATGCTTTAGTTTTTTTGAATTTTTGGGAATATTCTGTAGGGAATTAAAATAGTGTGCCAACATAACAATTATAGATATATGGCTCATGGAGTTTTACCAATGGAATAACTCAATTTGGAGTTCCAATTTGGGAGATATGGTCTAATTAGTCAGTAAAGGTCAGAACCTATCCGAGAGGAACTATCATGTACTTTGAGGGAGTAATATCACCTTCGTTTCTTAATTTTTTGTTACAATGTTCAACATAATAGTTTTAGATAATTGTTTTATCTTGAAATTGACACCAAGATTACCTACATCAAAGTTAAATTGAGGGAGTTATGCTCTGATTAGTAAGAGAATGTTAGATAGGATGAAAACCTGCATCAAGAAAATAAAGAAATAAAATTAGTATTTAAAAAAGAAGATGAATCTTAATAAATGACTAGTATAGCCATAGTCATTGCCATTGTATGAACTTCTTACCATCTTAAGTGTGAAATTTTGACATGGAAATATTTTATAAAGTGATATTTGAAATGGTTATGTTCATGGCATGATTACCAATGATTTATGGTAATAGTTATATTTTGATGAACATACTTGTTATTGAAAGCATATTTTTGGCTAACATTGTGAAAAGAAAAGAAATGAGCACGGTCACATGGCAATCCGTGTGGTGCACCAGTAGGGGACGCCCTACCAACGGTTATGATCATGATAATGAGAAAAGAAAGAGAAAGTGGGCCATGTCGGACGGAGCGAGAAAAGCCCGTACCGGAGAGTAGATGATACTCACCCTGACCGGGGTAGCTTGAAATGATAATAAGTTGATGGCCATCATATGATATTTTGAAAATAGTTAATCATATCATACATATCATTACAATATGATTCTTATGTGCATAGTTATAATGCATTCATGTGACCAAAGATATTTTCTGTAGTTTATACAGCTGAACATGACGTGATGAGCTTTACTGATGATAATTTATTGTTGAACTTACTGGGATTTAATTCTCACTATATTTCCATATCATGTTCAGAAAATTATTTATGCAGCTTTTGTTTCTAAGGCTCTGGCTTTTAGTGCACATTGGATCGAGTTACTTTATGTTGGGCAGATTTCAGAATCAAATAAGATGTTTGTGGTCGAGTTGGCTCAGATCCCGGTGAAGGTGCAACCAACCGCACCTGTATCTCCGGAATTGGTTAACCAAAATGAACAAGATGTAAATATCTATGTGTTTGATATGTTATACGTCTGTTTTGATTAATGACATGTATGTGAACTCAATATTGTATAATAATAAAGGGAAAAAAAAGGTTGTTACAACAACCACTCCTTAGAAACTCTATAAAGTTCGTTCCGCGAGAATCCGACTTTCCGGCGATGGAATTGTGCCATCGAGAAACCCTACAGGCCATTTTCGCGCATCCGGATGAAGTTGACAAAAATACAAAAAAGTCGTGTCGTTGGAAACAAGCACTCCTTAGAGACTCTATAAAGTTCGTTTCGCGAAATTCCTACTTTTCGACGATGGAAACATTCTGTCGAGAAACCCTACGGGCTATATTCGTGCATTCGGATGACAGGGATGAAAATACAAAAAAGCGGTGTCGTTGGAAAGAAGAACGAATAAGAAACTCTATAAAGTTCATTTCACGAGATTCCGACTTTCTGGCGATGGAATCGTGCCGTCGAGAAACCCTACTGGCCTTTTTCGTGCATCCGGATATCAGAGACGAAAATCCGAAAAAGTTGTGTCGTTGGAAAGAAGAACTCCTTGGAAACTGTAGAAACTTCGTTTCGTGAGATTCTGACTGTTCGGCGATTTAATCGTGCTGTCCAGAATCCCTACGGTCTATTTTCGTGCATACGGATGACCGGAACGAAAATACGAAAAAGTCGTGTCGTTCGAAGGAAGAACGGATTATAAACTCTATAAAGTTCGTTTCGTGAGATTTCAACTTTCCGACGATGGAATCGTGTCTTCGAGAAACCCTACGGGCCATTTTCGTGCATACGGATGTCGGAGACGAAAATACGAAAAATTTGTGTCGATGGAAAGAAGCGCTCCTTAGAAACTCTATAAAGTTTGTTCCGCGAGAATCCGAGTTTCCGGCTATAGAATCGTGCCGTCGAGAAACCCTACTAGCCATTTTCGCGCATCCGGATGACGTTGACGAAAATATGAAAAAGTCGTGTCGTTGGAAAGAAGCACTCCTTAGAGAGTCTATAAATTTCGTTTCGCGAAATTCCGACCTTTCGGCGATGGAATCGTTCCGTCGAGAAACCCTACGGGCCATATTCGTGCATTCGGATGACAGGGACGAAAATACAAAAAAGCCATGTCGTTGGAAAGAAGAAAGGATAAGAAACTATATAAAGTTCATTTTCGTGCATCCGGATGTCAGAGACTTAAATCCGAAAAAGTCATGTCGTTGGAACGAAGAACACCTTAGAAACTCTGGCAACTTCGTTTCGTTAGATTCTGTCTGTCCAGCGATTTAATGATGCCGTCCAGAAGCCCTACGGTCTATTTTCGGGCATAAGGATGACGGGGACGAAAATACGAAAAAGTCATGTCGTTGGAAGGAAGAACGCATAATAATCTCTATAAAGTTCGTTTCGCGAGATTCCGGCTTTCTGGCGATGGACTCGTGCCGTCTGGAAACCCTACGGGCCATTTTCGTGCATCTGGATGTCGGAGACGAAAATCCGAAAAAGTCGTCTTGTTGGAAAGAAGAACACCTTGGAAACTCTAGAAACTTCGTTTCGTGAGAGTCTGACTGTCCGGCGATTTAATCGTGCCGTCCAGAAACCCTATGTTCTATTTTCGTGCATACAGATGACGGGGACGAAAATACAAAATAGTCGTGTCCTTGGAAGGAAGAACGGATAAACAACTCTATAAAGTTCGTTTCGCGAGATTCTGACTTTCCGGCAATGGAATCGTGCCGTCGAGAAACCTTACGGGCCATTTTCGTGCATACGGATGTCGGAGACGAAAATACGATAAATTTGTGTCGTTGGAGACAAGCACTCCTTTGAAACTCTTTAAAGTTCGTTTCGCGAGAATCCGACTTTCCGGCGATGGAATCGTGCCGTCGAGAAACCCTACAGGCTATTTTCGCGCATTCGGATGACGCTGACGAAAAAACCAAAAAGTCGTGTCGTTGGAAAGAAGACCCCCTGGAAACTCTAGAAACTTCGTTTCGTTAGATTATGATTGTCCGGCGATTTAATGATGCCGTCCAGAAGCCCTACGGTCTATTTTCGTGCATAAGGATGACGAGGACGAAAATACGAAAAAGTCATGTCGTTGGAAGGAAGAACGGATAATAAACTCTATAAAGTTCGTTTCGCGAGATTCTGATTTTCAAGCGATGGAATCGTGCTGTCGAGAAACCCTACAGGCCATTTTCGTGCATCCGGATGTCAGAGACTTAAATCCGAAAAAGTCGTGTCGTTGGAAAGAAGAACACCTTGGAAACTCTAGAAACTTCGTTTCGTGAGATTCTAACTGTCCAGCGATTTATTCGTGCCGTCCAGAAACCCTACGGTCTATTTTCGTGCATAAGGATGACGGGGTCGAAAATTCGAAAAACTCGTGTCGTTGGAAGGAAGAACGGATAATAAAGTTCGTTTCGCGAGATTTTGACTTTCCGGCGATGAAATCGTGCCGTCGAGAAACCCTACGGGCCATTTTTGTGCATCAGGATGTCGGAGCGAAAATACGATAAATTTGTGTCGTTGGAAACAAGCACTCCTTAGAAAATCTATTCAGTTCGTTCTGCGAGAATCTGACTTTCCGGCGATGGAATCGTGCCTTCGAGAAACCCTACAGGCCATTTTCGCGCATCCGGATGACATTTACCAAAATACAAAAAAGTCGTGTCGTTGGAATGAAGCACTCCTTAGAGACTCTATAAAGTTCGTTTCGCGAAATTCTGACTTTTCAGCGATGGAATCGTTCTGTCGAGAAACCCTACGGGCCATATTCGTCCATTCGGATGACAGGGACGAAAATTACAAAAAGCCATGTCGTTGGAAAGAAGAACGGATGAGAAACTCTATAAAGTTCGTTTCGCGAGATTCTGACTTTTCGGCGATGGATTCGTGCCTTCGAGAAACCTTACGGGCCATTTTCGTGCATCCGGATGTCGGAGATGAGAATCCGAAAAAGTCGTGTCGTTGGAAAGAAGAACTCCTTGGAAACTCTAGAAACTTCGTTTCGTTAGATTCTGACTCTCCGTAGATTTAATCGTGCTTTCCAGAAGCCCTACGGTCTATTTTAATGCATAAGGATGACAGGGACGAAAATACAAAAAGTCATGTTATTGGAAGGAAGAACGGATAATAAACTCTATAAAGTTCATTCCACGAGATTCTGACTTTCCGGCGATGAAATCATGCCGTCGAGAAACCCTACGGGCCATTTTTGTGCACCGGATGTCGAAGCAAAAATACGATAAATTTGTGTCGTTGGAAACAAGCACTCCTTAGAAACTCTATACAGTTCGTTCCGCGAGAATCTGACTTTCCGGCGATGGAATCGTGCCGTCGAGAAACCCTACAGGCCATTTTCGCGCATCCGGATGACGTTTACCAAAATACAAAAAAGTCGTGTCGTTGGAAAGAAGCACTCCTTAGAGACTCTATAAAGTTCGTTTCGCAAAATTTTGACTTTTCAGCGATGGAATCGTTCTGTCGAGAAACCCTACGGGCCATATTCGTGCATTCGGATGACAGGGACGAAAATTCCAAAAAGCCATGTCGTTGGAAAGAAGAACGGATGAGAAACTCTATAAAGTTCGTTTCGCGAGATTTCGACTTTCCGGCGATGGATTCGTGCCGTCGAGAAACCCTTCGGGCCATTTTCGTGCATCCGGATGTCGGAGACGAGAATCCGAAAAAGTCGTGTCGTTGGAAAGAAGAACTCCTTGGAAACTCTAAAAACATCATTTTGTTAGATTCTGACTATCCAGCGATTTATTCGTGCCGTCCAAAAGCCCTACGGTCTATTTTCGTGCATAAGGATGATAGGGACGAAAATACGAAAAATTCATGTCGTTGGTAGGAAGAACGGATAATAAACTCTATAAAGTTCGTTTCGCGAGATTCTGACTTTCCGGCAATGGAATCGTGCCGTCGAGAAACTGTACGGGCCATTTTCGTGCATCCGGATGACGTTGACCAAAATACAAAAAAGTCGTGTCGTTGGAAAGAAGCACTCCTTGGAAACTCTAGAAACTTCGTGTCGTGAGATTCGAACTGTCCGGTGATTTAAGTGTGCTGTCCAGAAGCCCTACGGTCTATTTTCGTGCATACGGATGACGGGGACCAAAATACGAAAAAGTCATGTCGTTGGAAGGAAGAACGGATAATAAACTCTATAAAGTTCGTTTCGCGATATTCTGACTTTCCGGCGATGGAATCCTGCCGTCGAGAAACGCTACGGGCCATTTTCGTGAATCCGGATGTCTGAGACGAAAATACGAAAAATTCCTGTCGTTGGAAACAAGCACTTCTTTGAAACTCTATAAAGTTTCTTCCGCGAGAATCTGACTTTCCAGCCATGGAATTGTCCTATTGAGAAACCCTACAGGCCATTTTCGTGCGTCGGAGGAAGGAGTCGAAAATACGAAAATGTCGTGTGGTTGGAAAGAAGCACTCCTTAGAGACTCTACAAAGTTCGTTTCACGAGATTCTGAGTTTCATCGATGGAATCGTGCTGTCGAGAAACCCTACGGGCCATTTTCGTGCATCCGGATGTTGGAGACGAAAATACGAAAAATTCGTGTCGTTGGAAACAAGCACTCATTAGAAACTCTACAAAGTTTGTTCTGCGAGAATCCGACTTTCTGGCAATGGAATCGTGCCGTCGAGAAACCCAATGGGCCATTTTCGTGCATCCGGATGTCGGAGACGAAAATTCGAAAAAGTCGTGTCGTTGGAAAGAAGAACTCCTTGGAAACTCTAGAAACTTCGTTTTGTTAGATTATGACTATCCGCCGATTTAATCGTGCCGTCCAAAAGCTCTACGGTATATTTTCGTGCATATGGATGACAGGGACAAAAATACGAAAAAGCATGTCGTTGGTAGCAAGAACGGATAATAAAGTTCGTTTCGCTAGATTTCGACTTTCCGGCGATGGAATCGTGCCTTCGAGAAACCCTTCAGGCCATTTTTGTGCATCCGGATGACGTTGACGAAAATACAAAAAAGTCATGTCGTTGGCAAGATGCACTCCTTAGAGACTCTACAAAGTTCGTTTCGCAAGATTCTATGTTTCATCGATGGAATCGTGCTGTCGAGAAACCCTACGGGCCATTTTCGTGCATCCGGATGTTGGAGACGAAAATACGAAAAATTCGTGTCGTTGGAAACAAGCACTCCTTAGAAACTCTACAAAGTTCGTTCTGCGAGAATCCGACTTTCCGGCGATGGAATCGTACCGTTGAGAAACCCAACGGGCCATTTTCGTGCATCCGGATGTCGGAGACGAAAATACGAAAAATTCGTGTCGTTGGAAACAAGCACTCCTTAGAAACTCTATAAAGTTCGTTCCGCGAGAATCCGACTTTTCGGCGATGGAATTGTCCTATAGAGAAACCCTACGGGCCATTTTCATGCGTTGGAGGACGGTGACGAAAATACGAAAATGTCGTGTCGTTGGAAAGAAGCACTCCTTAGATACTCTATAAAGTTCGTTTCGTGAGATTCTGAGTTTCATTGATGGAATCGTGCCGTCGAGAAACCCTACGGGCCATTTTCATACATCCGAATGACGGTGACGAAAATACGAAATTTTTTTGTCATTGGAAACAAGCACTCCTTAGAAACTCTATAAAGTTAGTTTCGCGAGATTCTGAGTTTCCGGCGATGGAATCATGCCGTCGAGAAACCCTACAGGCCATTTTCACGCAATAGGATGACGTTGACGAAAATACAAAAAAGTCGTGTCGTTGGAAACAAGCACTCCTTAGAGACTCTATAAAGTTTGTTTTGCGAGATTCTGACTTTCCAGCGATGGAATCGTGCCGTCGAGAAACCCTACGGGCCAATTTCTTGCAACCGGATGTCCGAGACGAAAATATAAAAAATTCGTGTCGTTGGAAACAAGCATTCCTTAGAAACTCTATAAAGTTCGTTCTGCGGGAATCCGACTTTCCGGCGATGAAATCGTGCCGTCGAGAAACGCTACAGCCCATTTTCGCGCATCTGGATGACGTTGAGGAAAATACAAAAAATTTGTGTCCATAGAGAAACCCTACAGGCCATTTTCGCACATCCGGATGAAATTGACGAAAAAACAAAAAAGTCGTGTCGTTGGAAAAAAGCACTCCTTAGAGACTCTATAATGTTCGTTTCGCGAAATTTTGACTTTTCGGCGATGGAATCGTTCCGTCGAGAAACCTTACGGGCCATATTCGTGCATTCGGATGACAGGGACGAAAATACAAAAAAGCAGTTTCATTGGAAAGAAGAACAGATAAGAAACTCTGCAAAGTTCGTTTCGCGAGATTCTGACTTTTCGGCGATGGAATCGTGCCGTCGAGAAACCCTACGGGCCATTTTCATGCATCCGGATGTCGGAGAGCAAAATCCGAAAAAGTCGTGTCGTTGGTAAGAAGAACTCCTTGGAAACTCTAGAAACTTCCTTTCGTGAGATTCTGACTGTCCGGCGATTTAATCGTGCCGTCCAGAAGCCCTACGGTCTATTTTCGTGCATACGGATGACGGGGACGAAAATACGAAAAAGTCGTCTCGTTGGAAGGAAGAACGGATAATAAAGTTCGTTTTACGAGATTTCGACTTTCCAGCTATGGGATCGTGCCGTCGAGAAACCCTACGGGCCATTTTCGTGTATCCGGATGTCGGAGAGGAAAATACGAAAAATTCATGTCCTTGGAAGCAAGCACTCCTTAGAAACACTATAAAGTTCGTTCCACGAGAATCCGACTTTCCGGTGATGGAATCGTGCCGTCGAGAAAGACTAAAGGCCATTTTCGCGTATCCGGATGACGTTGACGAAAATACAAAAAAGTTGTGTCGTTGGAAACAAGCACTCCTTAGAGACTCTATAAAGTTCGTTTCGTGAATTTTTGACTTTTCGGCGATGGAATCGTTTCGTCGAGAATCCCTACGGGCCATATTCGTGCATTCGGATGTCAGGGACAAAAATACAAAAAAGTTGTGTCGTTGGAAAGAAGAACAGATAAGAAACTCTATAAAGTTCGTTTCGCGAGATTCTGACTTTCCGGCGATGGAATCGTGCCGTCGAGAAACCTTACGTGCCATTTTCGTGCATCCGGATGTCGGAGAGGAAAATCTGAAAAAGTCGTGTCGTTGGTAAGAAGAACTCCTTGGAAACTCTAGGAACTTCGTTTCGTGAGATTCTGACTGTCTGGCGATTTAATCGTGTCGTCTAGAAGCCCTACGGTCTATTTTCGTGCATACGAATGACGGGGACGAAAATACAAAAAAGTCGTGTCGTTGGAAGGAAGAACGCATAATAAATGCCATAAAGTTCGTTTCACGAGATTCTGACTTTCTGACGATGGAATCGTGCCGTCGAGAAACCCTACGAGCCATTTTCATGCATCCGGATGTCAGAGACGAAAATACGAAAAAGTCGTCTCGTTGGAAACAAGAACTCCTTAGAGACTCTATAAAGTTCGTTTCGTGAAATTTTGACTTTTCGGCGATGGAATCGTTCCGTCGAGAATCCCTACGGGCTATAGTCGTGCATCCGGATGTCGGTGACGAAAATAGCAAAAAGTCATGTCGTTGGAAAGAAGAACGCCTTGGAAACTCTAAAAACTTCGTTTCGTGAGATTCTGACTGTCTGGCGATTTAGTCGGGCCGTCTAGAATCCCTACGGTCTATTTTCGTGCATAATGATGACGGGGACGAAAATACGAAAAAGTCGTGTCGTTGGAAGGAAGAACGGATAATAAACTCTCTAAAGTTCGTTTCGCGAGATTCTGAGTTTCCGGCGATGGAATCGTCCCGCCGAGAATCCCTACGGGCTATGGTCGTGCATCCGGATGTCGGAGACGAAAATTTGACAAAGTCGTGTCGTTGGAAAGAAGAACTCCTTAGAAACTCTAGAAACTTCGTTTCGTGAGATTCTAACTGTCCCGCAATTTAATCGTGCCGTCCAAAAGCCCTACGGTCTATTTTCGTGCATACGGATGACGGGGACGAAAATACGAAAAAGTCGTGTCATTGGAAGGAAGAACGGATAATAAAGTTCGTTTCGCGAGATTTCGACTTTCCGACTATGGGATCATGCCGTCGAGAAACCCTACGGGCCATTTTCGTGTATCCGGATGTCGGAGAGGAAAATACGAAAAATTCGTGTCGTTGGAAGCAAGCACTCCTTAGAAACACTATAAATTTCGTTCCGCGAGAATCCGACTTTCCGGTGATAGAATCGTGCCGTCGAGAAACACTAATGGCCATTTTCGCGCATCCGGATGACATTGACGAAAATACAAAAAAGTCGTGTCGTTGGAAACAAGCACTCTATAAAGTTCGTTTCGAGAAATTTCGACTTTTCGGCGATGGAATCGTTCCGTCGTGAAACCCTACGAGCCATATTCGTGCATTCAGATGACAGGGATGAAAATACAAAAAAGCCGTTTCGTTGGAAAGAAGAACAGATAAGAAACTCTGTAAAGTTCTTTTCGTGAAATTTTGACTTTTCGGCGATGGAATCGTTCCGTCTAGAATCGCTACGGGCTATAGTCGTGCATCCGGATGTCGGAGACGAAAATAGCAAAAAGTCATGTCGTTGGAAAGAAGAACGCCTTGGAAACTCTAGAAACTTCATTTCGTGAGATTTTGACTGTCTGGCGATTTAATCGTGCCGTCTAGAAGCCTTACGGTCTATTTTCGTGCATACGAATGACGGGGACGAAAATACAAAAAAGTCGTGTCATTGGAAGGAAGAAGGGATAATAAACTCCATAAAGTTCGTTTCGCGAGATTCTGAGTTTCCGGCGATGGAATAGTGCCGCCGAGAAACCCTACGGGCCATTTTCGTGCATCCAGATGTCGTAGACGACCATACGAAAAAGTCGTCTCGTTGGAAACAAGAACACCTTAGAGATTCTATAAAGTTCCTTTCGTGAAATTTTGACTTTTCGGCGATGGAATCGTTCCGTCGAGAATCCCTACGGGCTATAGTCGTGCATCCGGATGTCAAAGACGAAAATCCGACAAAGTCGTGTCGTTGGAAAGAAGAACTCCTTAGAAACTCTAGAAACTTCGTTTCGTGAGATTCTGACTGTCCGGCAATTTAATCGTGCCGTCCAGAAACCCTACGGTCTATTTTCGTGCATACGGAAGACAGGGACGAAAATACGAAAAAGTCATGTCGTTGGAAGGAAGAACGGATAATAAACTTTATAAAGTTCGTTTCGCGAGATTTCGACTTTCCGGCGATGGAATTGTGCCGTCGTGAAACCCTAGGGGCCATTTTCATGCATCCGGATGTCGGAGACGAAAATACAAAAAAGTCGTGTCGTTGGAAACAAGCACTCCTTAGAGACTCTATAAAGTTCGTTTCGCGAAATTCTGACTTTTCGGCGATGGAATCGTTCCGTCGAGAATCCTTACGCACCATATTCGTGCATTCGGATGACAGGGACGAAAATACAAAAAAGCCGTGTCGTTGGAAAGACGAACGGATAAGAAACTCTATAAAGTTTGTTTCGCGAGATTCCGACTTTCCGGCGATGGAATCGTGCCGTCGAGAAACCCTCTGGAGCATTTTCGTGCATCCGGATATCGGAGACGAAAATCCGAAAAAGTCGTGTCGTTGGAAAGAAGTCCTTGGAAACTCTAGAAACTTCGTTACGTGAGATTCTGACTGTCCGGCGATTTAATCGTGCCGTCTAGAAGCCCTACGGTCTATTTTTCAGCATAGGAATGACGGGGACGAAAATACGGAAAAGTCGTGTCGTTGGAAGGAAGAACGGATAATAAACTCTATAAAGTTCGTTTCGCGAGATTCCGACTTTTCGGCGATGGAATCGTGCCGTCGAGAAACCCTCTGGGCCATTTTCATACATCCGGATGTCGAAGACGAAAATCTGAAAAAGTCGTGTCGTTGGAAAGAAGTCCTTAGAAACTCTAGAAACTTCGTTTCGTGAGATTCCGACTGTCCGGAGATTTAATCGTGCCGTCTAGAAGCCCTACGGTCTATTTTCCAGCATACGAATGACTGGGACGAAAATACGAAAAAGTCGTGTCGTTGGAAGGAAGAACGGATAATGAAGTTTGTTTTGCTATATTCTGACTTTCCTGCGATGGAAGCGTGCCGTCAAGAAACCCTACCGGCCTTTTTCGTGCATACGGATGTCGAAGACGAAAATTTGAAAAAGTCGTGGGTTGGGAAGAAGAACTCCTTGGAAGTTCTAGAAAATTCGTTTCGTGAGATTCTGACTGTCCAGCAATTTAATCGTGCTGTCCAAAAGCCCTACGGTCTATTTTCGTGCATACGGATGACGGGGACGAAAATATAAAAAATTCGTGTCGTTGGAAGGAAGAATGGATAATAAAGTTTGTTTCGCGAGATTCTGACTTTCCGGCGATGGAATCGTGCCATCAAGAAACCCTACGGGCCATTTTCGTGCATCCAGATGTCGGAGACGAAAATACGAAAAATTCATGTCGTTGGAAACAAGCACTCCTTAGAAACTCTATAAAGTTCTTTCGCCGAGAATCCGACTTTCCGGCGATGGAATCGTGCCATTGAGAAACCCTAAAGGCCATTTTCGCGCATCCGGATGACGTTGATGAAAATAAAAAAAAGTCGTGTCGTTGGAAAGAAGCACTCCTTAGAGACTCTATAAAGTTCATTTCGCGAGATTTCGACTTTCTGGCGATGGAATCTTGCCGTCGAGAAACCCTACGGGCCATTTTCTTGCATCCGGATGTCGGAGACGAAAATACAAAAAATTTGTGTCGTGGGAAACAAGCACTCTTTAGAAACTCTATAAAGTTCGTTCCACGAGAATCTGACTTTCCGGTGATGGAATCGTGCCATCCAGAAACCCTACAGGCCATTTTGGCGCATCCGGATGACATTGACGAAAATACAAAAAAATTCGTGTCCATAGAGACTCTATAAAGTTCGTTTCGCGAGATTCTGACTTTTCGGCAATGGGATCGTGCCGTCGAGAAACCCTACAGGTCATTTTCGTGCATCCAGCTGTCGGAGATGAAAATCCAAAAAAGTCGTGTCGTTGGAAAGAAGAACTCCTTGGAAACTGTAGAAACTTCGTTTCGTGAGATTCTGACTGTCCGGCGATTTAATCGTGCCGTCTCGAAGCCCTACGGTCTATTTTCCACCATACGAATGACAGGGACGAAAATACGGAAAAGTCGTGCCGTTGGAAGGAAGAACGGATAATAAACTCTATAAAGTTCGTTTCACGAGATTTCGACATTCCGACGATGGAATCGTGCTGTCGAGAAACCCTACGAGAAATTTTCGTGAATCCGGATGTCGGAGACGAAAACACGAAAAATTCGTGTCGTTGGAAACAAGCACTCCTTAAAAACTCTATAAAGTTCGTTTCGCGAGAATTCGATTTTCCAGCGATGGAATCGGGCCGTCAAGAAACCCTACAAGCCATTTTCGCCCATCCGGATGACGTTGACGAAAATACAAAAAAGTCGTGTCGTTGGAAAGCAGCATTCCTTAGAGACTCTATGAAGTTTGTTTCGCGAAATTATGACTTTTCGGCGATGGAATCGTTCCGTCAAGAAACCCTACGGGCCATATTCGTGCATTCGGATGACAGGGACGAAAATACCAAAAAGCCGTGTCGTTGGAAAGAAGAACGGATAAGAAACTCTATAAAGTTCATTTCGCGAGATTCTGAGTTTCCGGAGATGGAATCGTGCCGTCGAGAAACCCTACGGGCCATTTTCCTGCATCCGGATGTCGGAGACGAAAATACCAAAAAGTTGTGTCGTTGGAAAGAAGAACCCCTTGGAAACTCTAGAAACTTCGTTTCGTGAGATTCTGACTGTCCGGCGATTTAGTCGTGCCGTCTAGAAGCCCTACGGTCTATTTTCGTGCATAATGATGACGGGGACGAAAATACGAAAAAGTTGTGTCGTTGGAAGGAAGAACGGATAATAAACTCTATAAACTACGTTTTGCGAGAATTTGAGTTTCCGGCGATGGAATCGTGCCGTCGAGAAACTCTACGGGCCATTTTCGTGCATCCGGATGTCGGAGATGAAAATCCAAAAAAGTCGTGTCGTTGGAAAAAAGAACACCTTGGAAACTCTAGAAACTTCGTTTCGTGAGATTCTGACAGTCCGGCGATTTAATCGTGCCATCAAGAAACCCTATAGTCTATTTTCGTGCTTACGGATGACGGGGATGAAAATACGAAAAAGTCATGTCGTTGGAAGGAAGAACGGATAATAAACTCTATAAAGTTCGTTTCGCGAGATTCTGAGTTTCCGGCGATGGAATCGTGCCCTCGAGAAACCCTACTGGCCATTTTCGTGCATCCGGATGTCGGAGACGAAAATCCAAAAAAGTCGTGTCGTTGGAAAGAAGAACACCTTGGAAACTCTAGAAACTTCGTTTCGTGAGATTCTAACTGTCCGGCGATTTAATCGTGCCGTACAGAAGCCCTACGGTCTATTTTCGAGTTTACGGATGACGGGGTCGAAAATATGAAAAAGTCGTGTCGTTGGAAGGAAGAACGGATAATAAACTCTATAAAGTTCGTTTCGCGAGATTCCGACTTTTCGACGAGGGAATCGTGCCGTCGAGAAACCCTACGAGCCATTTTCGCGCATCCGGATGACGTTGACAAGAATACAAAAAGTCGTGTCGTTGGAAAGATGCACTCCTTAGAGACTCTATAAAGTTCGTTTCGCGAGATTCTGAGTTTCATCGATGGAATCGTGCCGTCGAGAAACCCTACGGGCCATTTTCATGCATCCGGATGTCGGAGACGAAAATACGAAAAATTCGTGTCGTTGGAAACAGGCACTCCTTAGAAACTCTACAAAGTTCGTTTCGCGAGATTCTGAGTTTCATGGATGGAATTGTGCCGTCGAGAAACCCTACGGCCCATTTTCATACATCCGGATGACGGTGACGAAAATACGAAAATTTTTTGACATTGGAAACAAGCACTCCTTAGAAACTCTATAAAGTTCGTTTCTCGAGATTCTGACTTTCCGGCGATGGAATCGTGCCGTCGAGAAACCCTACAGGCCATTTTCGCGCATTAGGCCGACGTTGACGAAAAAACGAAAAAGTCGTGTCGTTGGAAACAAGCACTCCTTAGAGACTCTATAAAGTTCATTTTGCGAGATTCTGACTTTCTGGCGATGGAATCGTGCCGTCGAGAAACCGTACGGGCCGTTTTCTTGCATCCGGATGTCAGAGACGAAAATACAAAAAATTCGTGTCGTTGGAAACAAGCACTCTTTAGAAACTCTATAAAGTTCGTTCCACGAGAATCCGACTTTTCGGCGATGGAATCGTGCCATCCAGAAACCCTACGGGCCATATTCATGCATTCGGATGATAGGGACGAAAATACAAAAAAGCCATGTCGTTGGAAAGAAGAACGGATAAGAAACTCTATAAAGATCGTTTCGCGAGATTCCGACTTTCCGGCGTTGGAATCGTGCTGTCGAGAAACCCTACAGGCCATTTTCGCGCATCCGGACGACATTGACGAAAATAAAAAAAAAGTCGTGTCGTTGGAAAGAAGCACTCCTTAGAGACCCTATGAAGTTCTTTTCGCGAAATTCCGACTTTTCGACGATGGAATCGTTCCGTCGAGAAACCCTACGGGCCATATTCATGCATTCGGATGACAGGGACGAAAATACAAAAAAGTCGTGTCGTTGGAAAGAAGAACGGATAAGAAACTCTATAAGGTTCGTTTCGCGGGATTCCGACTTTTCGGGGATGGAATCGTGCCATCGAGAAACCTTACATGCCATTTTCGCGCATCCGGATGACGTTGATGAAAATACAAAAAATTCGTGTCCATAGAGACTCCATAAAGTTCGTTTCGCGAGATTCTAACTTTCCGGCAATGGGATTGTGCCGTCGAGAAACCCTACAGGCCATTTTCGCGCATCCGGACGACATTGACGAAAATAAAAAAAAGTCGTGTCGTTGGAAAGAAGCACTCCTTAGAGACCCTATGAAGTTCTTTCGCGAAATTCTGACTTTTCGTTGATGGAATCGTTCCGTCGAGAAACCCTACGGGCCATATTCATGCATTCGGATGACAGGGACAAAAATACAAAAAAGCCGTGTCGTTGGAAAGAAGAACGGATAAGAAACTCTATAAGGTTCGTTTCGCGGGATTCCGACTTTTCAGCGATGGAATCGTGCCGTCGAGAAACCCTACATGCCATTTTCGCGCATCCGGATGACGTTGACGAAAATACAAAAAAGTCGTGTCGTTGGAAAGAAGCACTCCTTAGAGACTTTATAAAGTTCGTTTCGCGAAATTCTGACTTTTCGGCGATGGAATCGTTCTGTCGATAAACCCTACGGGCCATATTCGTGCATTCGGATGACAAGGACGAAAATACAAAAAATCTGCGTCGTTGGAAAGAAGAACGGATAAGAAATTCCATAAAGTTCGTTTCGCGAAATTCCGACTTTCAAGCGATGGAATCCTGCCGTTGAGAAACCCTGCAGACCATTTTCGTGCATCCGGATGTCGGAGACGAAAATCCAAAAAAGTCGTGTCGTTGGAAAGAATAACTCCTTGGAAACTCTAGAAACTTCGTTTCGTGAGATTCTGACTGTCCAGCGATTTAATCGTGCACTCCAGAAGCCCTACGTTCTATTTTCGTGCTTACGAATGATGGGGACGAAAATACGAAAAAGTCGTGTCGTTGGAAGGAAGAACGGATAATAAACTCTATAAAGTTCATTTCGCGAGATTCCGACTTTTCGGCGATGGTATCTTGCCGTTGAGAAAACCTGCGGACCATTTTCGTGCATCCGGATGTCGGAGACGAAAATCTAAAAAAGTCGTATCGTTGGAAAGAACAACTCCTTGGAAACTCTAGAAACTTCGTTTCGTGAGATTCTGATTGTCCAGCGATTTAATCATGCCCTCCAGAAGCCCTACAGACTATTTTCGTGCTTCCGGATGACGGGGATGAAAATACGAAAAAGTCGTGTCGTTGGAAGGAAGAACGGATAATAAACTCTATAAAGTTCATTTCGCGGGATTCTGACTTTCCGGCCAGGGAATCGTGCCGTCGAGAAACCCTACGGGCCACTTTCGTGCATCAAGATGTCGGAGACAAAAATACGAAAAATTCGTGTCGTTGGAAACAAGCACTCCTTAGAAACTCTATAAAGTTCGTTCGGCGAGAATCCGACTTTCCGGTGATGGAATCGTGCCATCGAGAAACCCTACAGGCCATTTTCGCACATCCAGATGACGTTGACAAAAATACAAAAAAGTCGTGTCGTTGGAAAGAAGCACTCCTTAGAGACTCTATAAAGTTCTTTTCGCGAAAGTCTGACTTTTCGGCAATGGAATCCATCCGTCAAGAAACCCTACGGGCCATATTCATGCATTCGGATGATAGGGACGAAAATACAAAAAAGCCATGTCGTTGGAAAGAAGAACGGATAAGAAACTCTATAAAGTTCGTTTCGCGAGATTCTGACTTTCCGGCGTTGGAATCGTGCCGTCGAGAAACCCTACGGGCCATTTTCGCGCATCCGGATGTCGGAGACGAAAATACGAAAAATTCGTGTCGTTGGAAAGAAGCACTCCTTAGAAACTTTACAAAGTTCGTTCCGCGAGAATTCGACTTTTCGGCGATGGAATCGTGCCGTCGAGAAAACCTACAGGCCATTTTCGCGCATGCGGATGACGTTGTCGAAAATACAAAAAAGTCGTGTCGTTGGAAAGATGCACACATTAGAGACTCTATAAAGTTTGTTTCGCGAGATTCTGGGTGTCATCGATGGAATCGAGCCGTCGAGAAACCCTACGGGCCATTTTCGTGCATCCGGATATCGGAGACAAAAATAAGAGAAATTCGTGTCGTTGGAAACAAGCACTCCTTAGAAACTCAATAAAGTTCATTCCGCGAGAATCCGACTTTCCGGCGATGGAATCGTCCTATCGAGAAACCCTACGGGTCATTTTCGTGCGTCGGAGGATGGTGACGAAAATACGAAAATGTCGTGTCGTTGGAAAGAAGCACTCGTTAGAGAATCTATAAAGTTCATTTCGCGAGATTCTGAGTTTCATCGATGGAATCGTGCCGTCGAGAAACCCTACGGGCCATTTTCATACATTCGGATGACAGTGAGGAAAATACGAAAAATTTGTGTCATTGGAAACTAGCACTCCTTATAAACTCTAAAAAGTTCGTTTTGCGAGATTCTGACTTTTCGGTGACGGAATCGTGCCATCGAGAAACCCTACAGGCCATTTTCGCGCACTAGGAGGACGTTGACAAAAATACAAAAAAGTCGTGTCGTATGAAAGAAGAACTCCTTGGAAACTCTAGAAAGTTCGTTTCGCGAGAATCCGACTTTCCGTCGATGGAATCGTGCCGTCAAGAAACCCTACAGGCCATTTTCGTGCATCCAAATGACGTTGACAAAAATACAAAAAATTCGTGTCGTTGGAAAGAAGCACTCCTTAGAAACTTTACAAAGTTCGTTCCGTGAGAATCCGACTTTTCGGCGATGGAATCGTGCCGTCGAGAAACCCTACGAGCCATTTTCGCGCATGCGGATGACGTTAACAAGAATTCAAAAAAGTCGTGCCGCTGGAAAGATGCACTGCTTAGAGACTCTATAAAGTTCGTTTTGCGAGATTCTGAGTTTCATCGATGGAATCGTGCCATGGAGAAACCCTACGGGCCATTTTCGTGCATCCGGATGTCGGAGACGAAAATACGAAAAATTCGTGTCGTTGGAAACAAGCACTCCTTAGAAACTCTACAAAGTTCGTTTCGCGAGATTCTGAGTTTCGTCGATGGAATCGTGCCGTCGAGAAATCCTACGGCCCATTTTCATACATCCAGATGACGGTGACGAAAATACGAAAATTTTTTTTCGTTGGAAACAAGCACTCCTTATAAACTCTATAAAGTTCGTTTCGCGAGATTCTGACTTTCTGGAGATGGAATTGTGCCGTCGAGAAACCCTACAGGCCATTTTCGCGCATTAGGACGAGATTGACGAAAAAACGAAAAATTCGTGTCGTTGGAAACTTGCACTCCTTAGAGACTCTATAAAGTTCATTTCGCGAGATTCCGACTTTCTGGCGATGGAATCGTGCCGTCGAAAAACCGTACGGGCCATTTTCTTGTATCCGGATGTCGGAGACAAAAATATGAAAAATTCGTGTCGTTGGAAACAAGCACTCTTTAGCAACTCTATAAAGTTCGTTCCACGAGAATCCGACTTTCCGGCGATGGAATCGTGCCATCAGAAAACCGTACAGGTCATTTTCTCGCATCCGGATGACATTGACGAAAATACAAAAAATTCGTGTCCATAGAGACTCCATAAAGTTCGTTTCACGAGATTCTGACTTTCCGGCAATGGGATCGTGCCGTCGAGAAACCCTACGGGCCATTTTCGTGCATCCGGATGTCGGAGACGAAAATCCAAAAAAGTCCTGTCGTTGGAAAGAAGAACTCCAAGGAAACTCAAGAAACTTCGTTTCGTGAGATTCTGACTGTCCGGCGATTTAATCGTGCCGTCCAGAAACCCTACGGTCTATTTTCGTTCATACGGATGACGGGGACGAAAATACGACAAAGTTCTGTCGTTGGAAGGAAGAACGGATAATGAAGTTCGTTTCGCTAGATTCTGACTTTCCGGCGATGGAATCGTGCCGTGGAGAAACCGTACAGGCCTTTTTCGTCCATACGGATGTCGGAGACGAAGGTCCGAAAAAGTCGTGGGTTGGAAAGAAGAACTCCTTGGAAGTTCTAGAAATTTCGTTTCGTGAGATTCTGACTGTCCAGCGATTTAATCGTGCTGTCTGTAACATCCCGTAATTTTTAGATATTTTCCTTAGAAATTCTTCACCTTACATATCTGCATAGAAATGTTCTAATATTAATGGAATAGGTAAAGAAAGAAAACCTAAGAGGAAATATTAGAAATAAACATGCTAAAGAAAGGTGAAATTCTTAGGTAAAGAAAGATAAATTTTTGTGAAGTAAGTAAAGGTCTTAAAATTTCAAGAAGATCGGATTAGGGTAATTTTTCTTAATTTAAGAGCAAAAGTTACTAAGTTTAGTATCTCCACCCGTAATTGGGCTTTAACCTATGGACACTTCATATAGAGTTTTTCTACTTCACATGAATTTTTAGCAAGCCAATAGGATAGCCCAAGAAAGAAATAAAACATAGACTTGGACTAGGATATAGAAATTGGACCGGTAGCCCAAAAATCATCAAAATGTGACCAAGCCCATTATGAAAGGTAGAATTTTAACCAAAGTAAAGAAAATGGGCAAGAATGAGCCCAAATCCAAGAGGAAAAATAAAATAAAAATAAAATTAAAGTGATGAAATAATGGTGTAATCAAGATTAGGTGACATGACATTAAGACAAAAAAAAATTAGCAAGTGGTATGATTCTACATTCATCATTTTGGCAAGTGGCAAAATAATACAAGGCTTTAGGACAAAAACATCTATATCCTACATTCATAATCTTAGCAAGTGGGTAATAATACATAGCATTATGACAAAACATCATTATCCTACACAAATAATTTTAGTTAAGTAAGGAAAATTCAAGGGCTAGAAATTTGCCACTTAAAAAGGCAAATCTATCATACTTGATTAAGACAAAAGAAAAAGTAAATGAATCCCTAAATCAAAGGGATCTTGTCCCATATCTTAAGAACATATCATCATAATTTTCAAAATACAAATCTCCTTTTCCTATGCATATCTTGACTAAGGAAGAGGAAGACAAGAACATAAGTTGTTTGTTTTCCAAAAATTCAACAAAGTGTATCCTAATTGTGATAAGGTAGACCCATGATCATGAAAGGTGAATTATTTGGTGGTCTATATAAGAAAACCCACCCTTACAACATTAGAATTTCGTCCAAGTAAGGGAGAGCAAAAATAGAAGCAAGGTAGAGTGAGGAAAGGAGAGGAAGAAAGGAAGAAAGAGGAAGGAGAAATCTAGGGGACTAAGTGCTCCAGGTAAGTTTAACAATATTTCTTTTTGAAGAAAACCTTTGAAACTCATAATAATTATATGAGATTTTGATCTTAGAACTTTGATGATTGGTCATGGATGTTGCTATATCATGTTACATATTGATCTTGCATGAGATGTATGTTTGAATACTTAGGTTGGTGTAGATAGTTCTGCATGGGTATGGCTATGGTTGGCAGAATTTTAAGCTTCGGTATTTTGATTTCTGGGAACAATCTATAAGGAATTAAAATAAATGGTTAACATAAGAATTAAAGATATATGTGTCACGGATTTTTAGCCACTGGAATCATTCAATTTGGAGTCCATATGAGGAAGATATGAGCTGATTAGTAGTCAAAGGTCAGAAAATGGTTCATCAGGGAAGAATATGTTAGGACAGCTTCTGTATTTTAATTTCTGGGAATTATCTATATGGAATTAACATAAATGGTTAACATAAGAATTATAACTCTGTGTGTCATGGATTTTTAGGCACTGGAATCATTCAATTTGAAGTCCATATGTGGTAGATATGAGCCGATTAGTAAGCAGAGGTCAGAAAATGTTTATTCAGGGAAGAGTATGTTATTAAAGCTTTAGTTTTTGAATTTCTGGGAATATTCTATAGGGAATTAAAATAGCGCGCCAACATAACAATTATAGATATAGGACTCATGGATTTTTACCAACTGGAATAACTCAATTTGGAGTTCAAATTTGGGAGATATGGTTTAATTAGTCAGTAGAGGTCAGAACCTACATGAGAAGAAATAACCTGTACATTTAGGGAGTAATATCACCTTGATTTCTTAATATTTAGCTACAATGTTCAACATAATAGTTTTAGATAATTGTTTTATCTTGAAATTGACACTAAGATCACCTACATCAGAGTTAAATTGAGGGAGTTATGCTCTGATTAGTAAGAGAAGGTTAGATAGGATGAAAACCTGCATCAAGAAAATAAAGAAATAAAATTAGTATTTAAAAAAGAAGATGAATCTTAATAAATGACTAGTATAGCCATAGCCATTGCCATTGCATGAACTTACTACCATTTTAAGTGTGTAATTGTTAACATGGAATTTACCCTAGTACTCATATAAAATTTCCAAGAAGTTTTGAAAGTGCCGGTTTTATTTGAAAAATCTTAGTATGCTCCGTGGTTGCAGTATTTCCACATCAGAAAAGAATTATTCTAGTTACTGGAAAACAAAATTGTGATTTGTGAAAAGTGCATGTCTAAGGAAAGCTCTGGCAAGGAAAGATATGGTACTTAAGCGTGTCCATTAGTGATCCACCTCTCTTTCCTGGGAACTTTTCTGGTGCGCTGTTTACAGACTACAATTACTATCCAGTTACCAAGGTATTAGTGTGGAATTTTGACATGGAAATGTTTTATAAAGGGATATTTGAAATGGTTATGTTCATGGCATGATTACCAATGATTTATGGTAATAGTTATATTTTGATGAACATACTTGTTACTGAAAGCATATTTTTGGCTATCATTGTGAAAAGAAAAGAAATGAGCACGGTCACATGGCAATCCGTGTGGTGCACCAGTAGGGGACGCCCTACCAACGGTTATGATCATGATAATGAGAAAAGAAAGAGAAAGTGGGCCATGTCGGACGGAGCGAGAAAAGCCCGTACCGGAGAGTAGAGGATACTCACCCTGACCGGGGTAGCTTGAAATGAGAATAAGTTGATGGCCATCATATGATATTTTGAAAATAGTTAATCATGTCATACATATCATTATAGTATGATTCTTATGTGCATAGATATAATGCATTCATGTGACCAAAGATATTTTCTGTAGTTTATACAGCTGAACATGATGTGATGAGCTTTACTGATGATAATTTATTGTTGAACTTACTGGGATTTAATTCTCACTATATTTCCATATCATGTTCAGAAAATTAGTTATGCAGATTTTTCTATAGCTCTGGCTTTTAGTGCACGTCGGATCGAGTACTTTATGTTGGGCAGATCCCATAAGCAAATAAAATGTTTGTGGTCAAGTTGGCTTAGATCCCGGTGAAGGTGCAACCACCCACACCTGTATCTCCGGAATTGGTCAACCAGAATAAATAAGATGTAGATTTTATGTGTTTGGTATGTCTTGTACAAATGTTTGTATTATTGATGTGAGTGTAAACTCAATATTGTATAATTAAATAAATGTTATTGTGAATTAAGATGAGGTAATAACTTCATGATGTTAAATAAAAAAAAAATTTGTTACATAAATGGAGTTGTTACACTGTCCAGAAGCCCTACGGTCTATTTTCGTGCATACGGATGACGGGGACGAAAATATGAAAAATTCGTGTCGTTGGAAGGAAGAACGGATAATAAAGTTCGTTTCGCGAGATTCTGACTTTCCGGCGATGGAATCGTGCCGTCGAGAAAACCTACTGGCTATGTTCGTGCATCCCGATGTCCGAGACGAAAATACGAAAAATTCGTGTCGATGGAAACAAGCACTCCTTAAAAACTCTATAAAGATTGTTTGGCGAGAATCCGACTTTCCGGCGATGGAATCGTGCCATCGAGAAACCCTACGGGCCATTTTCGAGCATCCAGATGTCAGAGACGAAAATACGAAACATTCGTGTCGTTGGAGAGAAGCACTCCTTAGAGACTTTATAAAGTTCGTTTCGCGAAATTCCGACTTTTCGGCGATGGAATCGTTCTGTCGATAAACCCTACGGGCCATATTCGTGCATTCGGATGACAGGGACGAAAATACAAAAAAGCCGCGTCGTTGGAAAGAAGAACGGATAAGAAACTCTATAAAGTTCGTTTCGCGAAATTCTGACTTTCAAGCGATGGAATCCTGCCATTGAGAAACCCTGCAGACCATTTTCGTGCATCCGGATGTCGGAGACGAAAATCCAAAAAAGACGTGTCGTTGGAAAGAATAACTCCTTGGAAACTCTAAAAACTTCGTTTCGTGAGATTCTGATTGTCCAGCGATTTAATCGCGCCATCCAGAAGCCCTACATTCTAAATTCGTGCTTACGGATGACGGGGATGAAAATACGACAAAGTCGTGTCGTTGGAAGGAAGAACGGATAATAAACTCTATAAAGTTCGTTTCGCGAGATTCCGACTTTCCGGCGATGGTATCCTGCCGTTGAGAAACCCTGCGGACCATTTTCGTGCATCCGGATGTTGGAGACGAAAATCCAAAAAAGTCGTGTCGTTGGAAAGAATAACTCGTTGGAAACTCTAGAAACTTCGTTTCATGAGATTCTGACTGTCCAGCGATTTAATCGTGCTCTCCAGAAGCCCTACGGTCTATTTTCGTGCTTACGGATGAAGGGGACAAAAATACGAAAAAGTCGTGTCGTTGGAAGGAAGAAAGGATAATAAACTCTATAAAGTTCATTTCGCGCGATTCCGACTTTCCGGCGATGGAATCGTGCCGTCGCGAAACCCTACGGGCCACTTTCGTGCATCCACATGTCGGAGACGAAAATACGAAAAATTCGTGTCGTTGCAAACAAGCACTCCTTAGAAACTCTATAAAGTTCGTTCGGCGAGAATCTGACTTTCCGGCGATGGAATCGTGCCGTCGAGAAACCCTACAGGCCATTTTCGTGCATCCGGATGTCCGAGACGAAAATACGAAAAATTCGTGTCGTTGGAAAGAAGCACTCCTTAGAAACTTTACAAAGTTCGTTCCGCGAGAATCCGACTTTTTGGCAATGGAATCGTGCCGTCGAGAAAACCTACAGGCCATTTTCGCGCATGTGGATGAGGTTGACGAAAATACAAAAAAGTCGTGTCGTTGGAAAGATGCACACCTTAGAGACTCTATAAAGTTCGTTTCGCGAGATTCTGAGTTTCATCGATGGAATCGAGCCGTCGAGAAACCCTACTAGCAATTTTCGTGCATCCGGATGTCGGAGACGAAAATAAGAGAAATTCGTGTCGTTGGAAACAAGCACTCCTTAGAAACTCTATAAAGTTCATTCCGCGAGAATCTGACTTTCCAGCGATGGAATCGTCCTATCGAGAAACCCTACGGGCCATTTTCGTGCGTCGGAGGACGGTGACGAAAATACGAAAATGTCGTGTCGTTGGAAAGAAGCACTCCTTAGAGACTCTATAAAGTTCGTTTTGCGAGATTCTGAGTTTCATTGATGGAATCGTGCCGTCGAGAAACCCTACGGGCCATTTTCATACATCCGGATGACTGTGACGAAAATACGAAAAAAATTTGTTATTGGAAACTAGCACTCCTTAGAAACTCTAAAAAGTTCGTTTCGCGAGATTCTGACCTTCCGGTGATGGAATCGTGCCGTCGAGAAACCCTACAGGCCATTTTCGCACACTAGGATGACGTTGACAAAAATACAAAAAAGTCGTGTCGTTGGAAAGAAGAACTCCTTGGAAACTCTAGAAACTTCGTTTCGTGAGATTCTGACTGTCCCGCGATTTAATCGTGCCGCCTAGAAGCCCTGCGGTCTACTTTCGTGCATACGGATGCCGGGGACGAAAATACGAAAAAGTCGTGTCGTTGGAAGGAAGAACGGATAATAAACTCTATAAAGTTCATTTCGCGGAATTCTGACTTTCCGGCGATGGAATCGTGCCGTCGAGAAACCCTACGGGCCACTTTCGTGCATCCAAATGTCGGAGACAAAAATAAAAAAAATTCGTGTCGTTGGAAACAAGCACTCCTTGGAAACTCTATAAAGTTCGTTCGGCAAGAATCCGACTTTCCGGCGATGGAATGGTGGATGACGTTGACGAAAATACAAAAAAGTCGTGTCGTTGGAAAGATGCACACCTTAGAGACTCTATAAAGTTCGTTTCACGAGATTCTGAGTTTCAACGATGGAATCGAGCCGTCGAGAAACCCTACGGGCCACTTTCTTGCATCCGGATGTCAGAGACGTAAATAAGAGAAATTCGTGTCGTTGGAAACAAGCACTCCTTAGAAACTCTATAAAGTTCATTCCGCGTGAATCCGACTTTCTAGCGATGGATTCGTCCTATCGAGAAACCCTACGGGCCATTTTCGCGCATCCGGATGACGTTGACAAAAATACAAAAAAGTTGTGTCGTTGAAAAAGACACTATAAAGTTCTTTTCGCGAAATTCTGACTTTTCGACGACGAAAATACGAAAAAGTCATGTCGTTGGAAGGAAGAATAGATAATAAAGTTCGTTTCGCGAGATTCCGAATTTCTGACGATGGAATCGTACCGTCGAGAAACCCTACAGGCAATTTTCGTACATCCGGATGTTGGAGACGAAAATACGAAAAATTCGTGTCGTTGGAAACATGCACTCCTTAGAAACTCTATAAAGTTCGTTCCGCGAGAATCCGAACTTTCGTCGATGGAATCGTGCCGTCGAGAAACCCTACAGGCCATTTTCGCGCATCCGGATGACGTTGACGAAAATACAAAAAAGTCGTGTCGTTGGAAAGATGCACTCCTTAGAGACTCTATAAAGTATGTTTCGCGACATTTTGACTTTCTGGCGATGGAATCGTGTCGTCGAGAAACCCTACAGGCTCGTGCATCCGGATGTCGGAGACGAAAATCCAAACAAGTCGTGTCGTTGGAAAGAAGAACTCGTTGGAAACTCTAGAAACTTTGTTTCGTGAGATTCTGTCTGTCCCACAATTTAATCGTGCCGTCCAGAAGCCCTACGGTCTATTTTCGTGCTTACGGATGACGGGGACGAAAATACGAAAAAGTCGTGTCGTTGGAAGGAAGAACGGATAATAAAATCTATAAAGTTCATTTCGCGAGATTCTGACTTTCCGGCGATGGAATCGTGCCGTCGAGAAACATTACAGACCATTTTCCCGCATCCGGATGACGTTGACGAAAATACAAAAAAGTCGTGTCGTTGGAAAGATGCACTCCTTAGAGACTCTATAAAGTTCATTTCGCGATATTCCGACTTGTCGGCGATGGAATCGTTCCGTCGAGAAACCCTACGGGCCATATTCGTCCATTCGGATGACTGGGACGAAAATACAAAAAAGCCGTGTTGTTCGAAAGAAGAACGGATAAGAAACTCTATAAAGTTCGTTTCGCGAGATTCCGACTTTCCGGGGATGGAATTGTGCCGTTCAGAAACCGTACGGGCCATTTTCGTGCATCCAGATGTCGAAGACGAAAATCCAAAAAAGTCGTGTCATTGGAAAGAAGAACTCCTTGGAAACCCTAGAAACTGCGTGTCGTGAGATTCTGACTGTCGGGCGATTTAATCGTGCCGTCCAGAAGCCGTACGGTCTATTTTCTTGCATACGGATGACAGGGACAAAAATACGAAAAGGTCGTGTTGTTGGAAGGAAGAACGGATAATAAAATCTATAAAGATCGATTCGCGAGATTCTGACTTTTCGGCGATGGAATCATGCCGTCAAGAAACCCTACGGGCCATTTTCGTGCATCCAGATGTCGGAGACGAAAATACAAAAAATTCGTATCGTTGGAAACAAGCACACCTTTGAAACTCTATAAAGTTCGTTCCGCGAGAATCTGACTTTCCGGCGATGGAATCGTCCAATCGATAAACCCTACAAGCCATTTTTGCACATCCGGATGACGTTGACAAAAATACAAAAAAGTCGTGTCGTTGAAAAGAAGCACTCCTTAGAGACTCTATAAAGTTCTTTTCGCGAAATTCTGACTTTTCGGCGATGGAATCGTTCCGCCGTGAATCCCTACGGGCCATATTCATGCATTCGGATGACAGGGACGAAAATACAAAAAAGCCGTGTCGTTGGAAAGAAGAACTCCTTGGAAACTCTAGAAACTTCGTTTCGTTAGATTCTGACTGTCCAGCGATTTAATCGTGCCGTCCAGTAGCCCTACGGTCTATTTTCGTGCTTACGAATGACGGGGACGAAAATACGAAAAAGTCGTGTCGATGGAAGGAAGAACGAATAAGAAACTCTATAAAGTTCGTTTCGCGAGATTCTGACTTTCCAGCGATGGAGTCCTGCCGTTGAGAAACCCTGCAGACCATTTTCGTGCATACGGATGTCAGAGACGAAAATCCAAAAAGGTCGTGTCGTTGGAAAGAATAACTCCTTAGAAACTCTAGAAACTTCGTTTCGTGAGATTCTGACTGTCCAGCGATTTAATCGTGCCCTCCAGAAGTCCTACGATCTATTTTCGTGCTTACGGATGATGGGGACGAACATACGAAAAAGTCGTGTCGTTGGAAGGAAGAACGGATAATAAACTCTATAAAGTTCTATTCGCGAGATTCCGACTTTCCGGCGATGAAATCGCGCAGTCGAGAAACCCTACGGGCCATTTTCGTGCATCCGGATGTCAGAGACGAAAATACAAAAAATTCGTGTCGTTGGAAACAAGCACTCCTTTGAAACTTTATAAAGTTCGTTCCGCGAAAATCTGACTTTCCGGTGATGGAATCGTCCTATCGAGAAACCCGACAGGCCATTTTCGCGCATCCAGATGATGTTGACAAAAATACAAAAAAGACATGTCGTTGGAAAGAAGCACTCCTTAGAGACTCTATAAAGTTCATGTCGCGATATTCCGACTTTTCGGCGATGGAATCGTTCCGTCAAAAAACCCTACGGGCCATATTCGTGCATTCGGATGACAGGGACGAAAATACAAAAAAGCCGTGTCGTTAGAAAGTAGAACGGATAAGAAACTCTATCAAGTTCGTTTCGCGAGATTCCGACTTTCCGGGGATGGAATCGTGCCGTTGAGAAACCCTACGGGCCATTTTCGTGCATCCGGATGTCGAAGACGAAAATCCAAAAAAGTCGTGTCGTTGGAAAGAAGAACTCCGTGGAAACTCTAGAAACTTCGTGTCGTGAGATTCTGACTTTTCGGCGATTTAATCGTGCCGTCCAGAAGCCCTACGGTCTATTTTCGTGCATACGGATGACGGGGAAAAAAATAGGAAAAGGTCGTGTCGTTGGAAGGAAGAACGGATAATAAACTCTATAAAGTTCTATTCGCGAGATGCCGACTTTCTGGCGATGGAATCGTGTCGTCGAGAAACCCTACAGGCCATTTTCGCGCATCCGGATGACGTTCACAAAAATACAAAAAAGTCGTGTTGTTGGAAAGAAGCACTCCTTAGAGACTCTATAAAGTTCTTTTCGTGAAATTCTGACTTTTCGGCGATGGAATCGTTCCGCCGAGAAACCCTACGGGCCATATTCATGCATTCGGACGACAGGGACGAAAATACAAAAAAGCCGTGTCGTTGGAAAGAAGAACGGATAAGAAACTCTATAAAGTTTGTTTTGCGGGATTCTGACTTTTCGGCGATGGAATCGTGCCGTCGAGATACCCTACATGCCATTTTCGCGCATCCGGATGACGTTGACGAAAATACAAAAAAGTCGTGTCGTTGGAAAGAAGCACTCCTTAGAGACTCTATAAAGTTCGTTTCGCGAGATTCTGAGTTTCATCGATGGAATCGTGCTGTCGAGAAACCCTATGGGATATTTTCATACATCCAGATGACGGCGACGAAAATACGAAAAATTTGTGTCATTGGAAACTAGCACTCCTTAGAAACTCTAAAAAGTTCGCTTCGCGAGATTCTGACTTTCCGGCGATGGAATCGTGCCGTCGAGAAACCCTACAGGCCATTTTCGCGCATTAGGATGACGTTGACAAAAATACAAAAAAGTCGTGTCGTTGAAAAGAAGAACTCCTTGGAAACTCTAGAAACTTCGTTTCGTGAGATTCTGACTGTCCCGCGATTTAATCGTGCCGTCCAGAAGCCCTACGGTATAATTTCGTGCATACGGATGATGGGGACGAAAATACGAAAAAGTCATGTCGTTGGAAGGAAGAACGGATAATAAAGTTCGTTTCCCGAGATTCCGACATTCCGGCGATGGAATTGAGCCGTCGAGAAACCCTACAGGCCATTTTCGTGCATCCGGATGTTGGAGACGAAAATACGAAAAATTCGTGTCGTTGGAAACAAGCATTCCTTAGAAACTCTATAAAGTTCGTTTCGCGAGAATCCGACTTTCCGTCGATGGAACCGTGCCGTCGAGAAACCCTACAGGCCATTTTCGCGCATCCGGATGACGTTGACGAAAATACAAAAGAGTCGTGTCGTTGGAAAGATACACTCCTTAGAGACTCTATAAAGTTCGTTTCGTGAGATTTCGGCTTTCCGGCGATGGAGTCGTGCCGTCGAGAAACCGTACAGGCCATTTTCGTGCATCCAGATGTCGGAGACGAAAATCCAAAAAAGTTGTGTCGTTGGAAAGAAAAACTCGTTGGAAACTCTAGAAACTTTGTTTCGTGAGATTCTGTCTGTCCCACAATTTAATCGTGCCGTCCAGAAGCCCTACGGTCTCTTTTCGTGCATACAGATGACGGGGACGAAAATACGAAAAAGTCGTGTCGTTGGAAGGAAGAACGGATAATAAACTCTATAAAGTTCGTTTCGCCAGATTCCGACTTTCTAGCGATGGAATCGTGCCGTCGAGAAACCCTACAAACCATTTTCGCGCATCCGGATGACGTTGACGAAAATACAAAAAAGTCGTGTCGTTGAAAAGATGCACTCCTTAGAGACTTTATAAAGTTCATGTCGCGATATTCCGACTTTTTGGCGATGGAATTGTTCCGTGAAAAAACCCTACGGGCCATATTCGTGCATTCGGATGACAGGGACGAAAATACAAAAAAGCCGTGTCGTTGGAAAGTAGAACGGATAAGAAACTCTATAAAGTTCGTTTCGCGAGATTCTGACTTTCCGGGGATGGAATCGTGCCGTTGAGAAACCCTACGGGCCATTTTCGTGCATCCGGATGTCGAAGACGAAAATCCAAAAAAGTCGTGTCGTTGGAAAGAAGAACTCCGTGGAAACTCTAGAAACTTCGTGTCGTGAGATTCTCACTTTTCGGCGATTTAATCGTGCCGTCCAGAAGCCCTACGGTCTATTTTCGTGCATACGGATGACGGGAAAAAAAATAGGAAAAGGTCGTGTCGTTGGAAGGAAGAACGGATAATAAACTCTATAAAGTTCTATTCGCGAGATGCTGACTTTCTGGCGATGGAATCGTGCCGTCGAGAAACCCTACAGGCCATTTTCACGCATCCGGATGACGTTGACAAAAATACAAAAAAGTCGTGTCGTTGGAAAGAAGCACTCCTTAGAGACTCTATAAAGTTCTTTTCGTGAAATTCTGACTTTTCGGTGATGGAATCGTTCCGCCGAGAAACCCTACGGGCCATATTCATGCATTCGGACGACAGGGACGAAAATACAAAAAAGTCGTGTCGTTGGAAAGAAGAACGGATAAGAAACTCTATAAAGTTCGTTTTGCGGGATTCCGACTTTTCGACGATGGAATCGTGCCGCCGAGAAACCCTACATGCCATTTTCGCGCATCCGGATAACGTTGACGAAAATACAAAAAAG
This sequence comes from Gleditsia sinensis, assembly GCA_037074535.1. Classification (NCBI taxonomy): domain Eukaryota; kingdom Viridiplantae; phylum Streptophyta; class Magnoliopsida; order Fabales; family Fabaceae; genus Gleditsia; species Gleditsia sinensis. The sequence goes on along the minus strand of CM073470.1, from coordinate 63,510,958 downwards.
TCGTGTCGTTGGAAAGAAGCACTCCTTAGAGACTCTATAAAGTTCGTTTCGCGAGATTCTGAGTTTCATCGATGGAATCGTGCTGTCGAGAAACCCTATGGGATATTTTCATACATCCAGATGACGGTGACGAAAATACGAAAAAATTGTGTCATTGGAAACTAGCACTCCTTAGAAACTCTAAAAAGTTCGCTTCGCGAGATTCTGACTTTCCGGCGATGGAATCGTGCCGTCGAGAAACCCTACGGGCCATTTTCGTGCATCTGGATGACGGTGATGAAAATACGGAAAAGTCATGTCGTTGGAAACAAGAACGGATAAGAAAGTCTATAATGTTCGTTTCGTGAGACTTTGACTTTTCGGCGATGGAATCGTGCCGTGGAGAAACCCTACGGGCCATTTTCGTGCATCCAGATGACGGTGACGAAAATACTAAAAAGTCGTGTCGTTGGAAACAAGAACGGATAAGAAAGTCTATAATGTTCGTTTCGCGAGATTTTGACTTTTCGGCGATGGAATCGTGCCGTGGAGAAACCCTACGGGCCATTGTCGTGCATCCGGATGACGGTGATAAAAATACTAAAAAGTCGTGTCGTTGGAAACAAGAACGGATAAGAAAGTCTATAATGTTCGTTTCATTGGAAAGAAGCACTCCTTAGAAACTCTATAAAGTTCATTTCGCGATATTCTGACTTTCCGACGATGGAATCGTCCTATCGAGAAACCCAAAGGGCCATTTCCGTGCAGTCGGATGACTGTGACGAAAATACGAAAGAGTCGTGTGGCTGGAAAGAAGCACTCCTTAGAAATTCTATAAAGTTCATTTGGCGATATTCTGACTTTTCGACGATGAAATCGTCCTATTGAGAAACCCTACGAGCCATTTTCGTGCATCGGAGGACGGTCACGAAAGTATGAATGTCGTGTTGTTGGAAAGTAGCACTCCTAAGAAACTCTATAAAGTTCGTTTTGCGAGATTCCGACTTTCATCGATAGAATCGTGCCATCGAGAAACCCTATGAACCATTTTCGTGCATCCGAATGACGGTGACGAAAATACGAAAAATTCGTGTCATTGGAAACAAGAACGGATAAGAAAGTCTATAATGTTCGTTTCGTGAGATTTTGACTTGTCGGCGATGGAATCGTGCCGGGGAGAAACCTTACGGGATATTTTCGTGCATCCGGATGACGGAGAAGAAAATACGAAAAAGTCGTGTCGTTGGAAAGAAGAACTCCTAGGAAATTCTATAAACTTCGTTTCGTGAGATCTGATTGTCCGACGATTTAGTCGTGTCGTCCAGAAACCCTACGGTCCATTTTCATGCATACGGATGATGAGGACGAAAATACGAAAAAGTCGTGTCGTCGGAATGAAGAACGGATAAGAAACTCTATAAAGTTCGTGTCGCGAGATTCTGACTTTTTGGCTATGGAATCGTGCCGTCGAGAAAACCTACGGGCCATATTCGTGCAATCGGATGACAGTGATGAAAATATGAAAAAGTCGTGTCGTTGGAAAGAAGCACTCCTTAGAAACTCTATAAAGTTCATTTTGCGAGATACCGACTTTACGACGATGGAATCGTGTTATCGAAAAACCCTACGGGCCATTTTCGTGCATCGGCAGGACGGTGACAGAAATACAAAAATGTCGTCTCGTTGGAAAGAAGCACTCCTAAGAAACTCTATAAAGTTCGTTTCGCGATATTCAAACTTTCCGGCGATGGAATCGTGCCATCGAGAAACCCTGCGGGCCATTTTCGTGCATTCGGATGACCGTGACGAAAATATGAAAGAGTTATGTCGTTGGAAAGAAGCACTCCTTAGAAACTCTATAAAGTTCATTTCGTGATATTCTGACTTTCTGACGATGGAATCGTCCTATCGAGAAACCCTACGGGCCATTTTTGTGCATCGGAGGACGGTGACGAAAGTATGAAAATGTTGTGTCGTTGGAAAGAAGCACTCCTAAGAAACTCTATAAAATTCGTTTCGCGAGATTCTAAGTTTAATCGATAGAATCGTGCCGTCGAGAATCCGAATGACGGAGACGAAAATACGAAAAATACCTGTCATTGGAAACAAGCACTCCTTAGAAACTCTATAAAGTTCATTTCGCGAGGTTCTGACTTTCCAGCGATGGAATCGTGCCGTGTGGAAACCCTGGCCATTTTCGTGCATCCGGATGACAGTGAAGAAAATGCGAAAAAGCCGTGTTGTTGGAAAGAAGCAGTCCTTAGAGACCCTATAAAGTTCGTTATGCGAGATTCCGACTTTTCGGCTATGGAATCGTTCCGTCGAGAATCCCTATGAGCCATTTTCGAGCATTCAGATGACAGTGACGAAAATACAAAAAAGTCGTGTCGTTGGAAAGAAGAATGGATAAGAAACACTATAAATTTCATTTCGCAACATTCTGACTTTCCGGCGATAGAATCGTTCCGTTGAGAAACCCTACGGGCCATTTTCGTGCATCCCGATGACGGTGACAAAAATACGAAAAAGTCGTGTCGTTGGAAACAAGCACTCCTTAGAAACTCTATAAAGTTCGTTTCGCGAGATTCTGACTTTCGGGCGATCGAATCGTGCCGTCGAGAAACCCTACAGGCCATTTTTGTGCATCCGTATGACGTTGACAAAAATACAAAGAAGTCGTGTAGTTGGAAAAAAGCACTCCTTAGAGACTCCATAAAGTTTGTTTCGCGAAATTCTGACTTTTCGGCGATGGAATCGTTCCGTCGAGAAACCTAACGGGCCATATTCGTGCATTCGGATGACAGGGACGAAAATACAAAAAGGCGTGTCGTTGGAAAGAAGTGCGGATAAGAAACTCTATAAAGTTCGTTTCACGGGATTTCGACTTTCTGGCGATGGAATCGTGCCGTTGAGAAACCCTACGGGACATTTTCATGCATCCAGATGTCGGAAACGAAAATCCAAAAAAGTCGTGTCGTTGGAAAGAAGAACTCCATGCAAACTCTAGAAACTTCGTTTCGTGAGATTCTGACTGTCCAGCGATTTAATCGTGCTGTCTAGAAGCCCTACGGTCTATTTTCGTGCATACGGATGACGAGGACGAAAATACGAAAAAGTCATGTCGTTGGAAGGAAGAATGGATAATAAACTCTACAAAGTTCGTTTCGCGACATGCCGACTTTCGGCGATGGAATCGTGCCGTCGAGAAATCCTACGGGCAATTTTCGTGCATTCAGATGACAATGACGAAAATACGAAAAAGTCGTGTTGTTCGAAAGAAGCACTCCTTAGAAAGTCTATAAAGTTCGTTTCGCGAGATTCTGACTTTCCGAAGATGGAATCGTGCCGTCGAGAAACCCTACAGGCCATTTTTGTGCATCCGTATGACGTTGACAAAAATACAAAGAAGTTGTGTAGTTGGAAAGAAGCACTCGTTAGAGACTCTATAAAGTTTGTCTCGCGAAATTTCGACTTTTCAGCGATGGAATCGTTCCGTCGAGAAACCCAACGGGCCATGTTCGTGCATTCGGATGACAGGGACGAAAATACAAAAAAGCTGTGTCGTTGGAAAGAAGAACAGATAAGAAACTCTATAAAGTTCGTTTCGCGAGATTTCGACTTTTCGGCGATGGAATCATGCCGTCGAGAAACCCTACGGGCCATTTTCATGCATCCAGATGTCAGAGACGAAAATCTGAAAAGGTCGTGTCATTGGATAGAAGAACTCCATGCAAACTCTAGAAACTTCGTTTTGTGAGATTCTGTCTGTCCAGCGATTTAATCGTGCTGTCTAGAAGCCCTACGGTCTATTTTCGTGCATACGGATGACGAGGACTAAAATACGAAAAAGTCGTGTCGTTGGAAGGAAAACCGGATAATAAACTCTATAAAGTTCGTTTCGCGAGATTCCGACTTCCCGGCAATGGAATCGTGCCATCGAGAAACCCTACGGGCAATTTTCATGCATTCGAATGACAGTGACGAAAATATGAAAAAGTCGTGTTGTTCGAAATAAGCACTCCTTAGAAAGTCTATAAAGTTCGTTTCGCGAGATTCTGACTTTCCGAAGATGGAATCGTGCCGTCGAGAAACCCTACGGGCCATTTTCGTGTATCCGGATGACGGTGACGAAAATACGAAAAAGCCATGTCGTTGGAAAGAAGAACGGATAAGAAACTCTATAATGTTCGTTTCGGGACATTCCGACTTTCCGGCCATGGAATCGTGCCGTCGTGAAACCCTACGGGCCATTTTCGTGCATTCGGATGACAGTGACAAAAATACGAAAAACTCATGTTGTTAGAAAGAAGCACTCCTAAGAAACTTTAGAACGTTCGTTTCGCGAGATTCTGACTTTCCGGCGATGGAATCGTACCGTTGAGAAATCCTACAGGCCATTTTCGTGCATCCGGAGGACGGTGAGAAAAATATGAAAAAGTCGTGTCATTGGAAAGAAGCACTCATTATAAACTCTACAAAGTACGTTTCGTGACATGCCGACTTTCGGGCGATGGAATCCCGCCGTCGAGAAACCCTACGGGCAATTTTCGTGGATTCGGATGACGGTGACGAAAATACGAAAAAGTCATGTCGTTGGAAACAAGAACGAATAAGAAACTCTATAATGTTCGTTTCACGAGATTTTGACTTTTTGGCGATGGAATCGTGCCATGGTGAAACCCTACGGGCCATTTTCGTGCATCCGGAGGACGGTGACGAAAATATGAAAAAGTTGTGTCGTTGGAAACATGCAGTCCTTAGAAACTCTATAAAGTTGGTTTCGCGAGATTCTGACTTTCGAGCGATGGAATCGTGCCATCGAGAAACCCTGCAGGGCATTTTTGTGCATCCGTATGTTGTTGACAAAAATACAAAGAAGTCGTGTAGTTGGAAAGAAGCACTCCTTAGAGACTCTATAAAGTTTGTTTCGCGAAATTCTGACTTTTCGGCGATGGAATCGTTCCGTCGAGAAACACAACGGGCCATATTCGTGCATTCGGATGAGAGGGACAAAAGTAGAAAAAAGCCATGTCGTTGGAAAGAAGAACAGATAAGAAACTCTATAAAGTTCGTTTCGCGAGATTTTGACTTTCCGACAATGGAATCGTGCCGTCGAGAAACCCTACGGGCCATTTTCGTGCATCCGGATGTCGGTGCGAAAATTCGAAAAAGTCGTGTCGTTGGAAAGAAGAACTCCATGCAAACTCTAGAAACTTTGTTTTATGAGATGCTGACTGTCCAGCGATTTAATCGTGCTGTCTAGAAGCCCTACGGTCTATGTTCGTGCATACGGATGACGATGACAAAAATACGAAAAAATCATGTCGTTGGAAGGAAGAATGGATAATAAACTCTATAAAGTTCGTTTCGCGAAATTCCGACTTCCCGGCGATGGAATCGTGCCGTCGAGAAACCCTACGGGCCATTTTCTTGCATTCGGATGTCGGAGACGAAAATATGAAAATTTTTGTGTCGTTGGAAACAAGCACTCCTAAGAAACTCTATAAAGTTCATTTCGCGAGATTCTAACTTCCCGGCGATGGAATCGTGCCTTCGACAAACCCTACGGGCCATTTTCGTGCATTCGGATGTCGGAGACGAAAATACGAAAAATTTGGGTCGTTGGAAACAAGCACTCCTTAGAAACTCTATAAAGTTCGATTAGCGAGATTCCGGCTTTTTGGCGATGGAATCGTGCCGTCGAGAAACCTTACGGGCCATTTTCGTGCATTCGGATGACAGTGACGAAAATACGAAAAAGTCGTGTGGTTGGAAAGAAGCACTGCTTAGAAACTCTATAAAGTTCGTTTCGCGAGATTCCAATTTTCTGGCGATGGAATCGTGCCGTCGAGAAACCCTACGGGCCATTTTCGTGCATTCGGATGACAATGACGAAAATACGAAAAAGTCGTGTCGTTGAAAAGAAGCACTCCTTAGAAACTCTTTAAAGTTCATTTTGCGAGATTCTGACTTTCCGGCGATGGAATCGTCCTACCGAGAAATCCTATGGGCCATTTGGCGATGGAATCGTCCTACCAAGAAATCCTACAGGCCGTTTTCGTACATCGGAGGATAATGACGAAAATACGAAAATGTTGTGTCATTAGAAAGAAGCACTCCTAAGAAACTCTATAAAGTTCGTTTCGCGAGATTCTGACTGTCCGGCGATGGAATCGTGCATTCGAGAAACCCTACGGGCCATTTTCGTGCATACGGAGGACGGTAACGAAAATACGAAAAATTTGTGTCGTTGGAAACAAGCACTTCTTAGAAACTCTATAAAGTTCGTTTCGCGAGGTTCCGACTTTCTAGCGATGGAATCGTCCTATCGAGAAACCCTATGGGCCATTTTCGTGCGTAGGAGGACGGTGACGAAAATACGAAAATGTCGTGTCGTTGGAAAGAAGCACTCCTAAGAAACTCTATAAAGTTCATTTCGCGAGTTTCTGAGTTTCATCGATGGAATCGTGCCATCGAGAAACCCTACGGGCCATTTTCGTACATCCAGATGACGGTGAAGAAAATACGAAAAAGTCGTGTCGTTGGAAAGAAGCACTCCTAAGAAACTCTGTAAAGTTCATTTCGCGAGATTCTGACTTCCCGGCGATGGAATCGTGCCTTCGAGAAACCCTACGGGCCATTTTCGTGCATTCGGATGTCGGAGACGAAAATACAAAAAATTTGTGTCGTTGGAAACAAGCACTCCTTAGAAACTCTATAAAGTTCGTTTTTCGAGATTCCATCTTTTCGGCTATGGAATCGTACTGTCGAGAAACCCTACGGGCCATTTTCGTGCATTCGGATGATAGTGACGAAAATACGAAAAAGTCGTCTGGTTGGAAAGAAGCACTCCTTAGAAACTCTATAAAGTTCCTTTCGCGAGTTACTGACTTTTCGGCGATGGAATCGTGCTATCGAAAAACCCTACGGGCCATTTTCTTGCATCGGGAGGACGGTGATGAAAATACGAAAATGTCGTGTCATGTGAAAGAAGCACTCCTTAGAAACTCTTTAAAGTTCATTTTATGACATTCCGAATTTCTGGCGATGGAATCGTCCTACCAAGAAATCCTACGGGCCATTTTCGTGCATCGGAGGACAGTGACGAAAATATGAAAATGTTGTGTCATTGGAAAGAAGCACTCCTAAGAAACTCTATAAAGTTCGTTTTGAGAGAGTCTGACTGTCTGGCGATGGAATCGTGCATTCGAGAAACCCTACGGGCCATTTTCGTGCATCCGGAGGACGGTAACGAAAATACAAAAAATTCGTGTCGTTGGAAAAAAGCACTTCTTAGAAACTCTATAAAGTTCGTTTCGCGAGGTTCCAACTTTCTGGCGTTGGAATCGTCCTATCGAGAAACCCTACCGGCCATTTTCCTGCGTTGGAGGACGGTGACGAAAATAATAAAATGTCGTGTCGTTGGAAAGAAGCACCCCTAAGAAACTCTATAAAGTTCGTTTCGCGAGTTTCTGAGTTTCATCGATGGAATCGTGCCGTCGAGAAACCCTACGGGCCATTTTCGTGCATCCGGATGATGGTAACAAAAATACGAAAAAGCCATGTCGTTGGAAAGAAGCACTCCTTAGAAACTCTACAAAGTTCGTTTCGCAACATGCCAACTTTCTGGCGATGGAATCGTGCCGTCGAGAAACACTATGGGCCATTTTCGTGCATTCGGATGTCAGAGACGAAAATATGAAAAATTCGTGTCATTGGAAACAAGCACTCTTTAGAAACTCTATAATGTTCGTTTCGCGAGATTCTGACTTTCCTGCGATGGAATCGTGCCGTCGGGAAACCCTATAAGCAATTTTCGTGCATCCGGATGACCGTGACGAAAATACGAAAAAGTTGAGTCGTTGGAAAGAAGTAATCCTTAGAGACTCCATAAAGTTTGTTTCGCGAGATTCTGACTTTTCGGCGATGGAATCGTGCCATCGAGAAACACTACGGGCCATTTTCGTGCATCCGGATGTTGGAGACGAAAATACGAAAAAGTCGTGTCGATGGAAAGAAGAACTCCTTAGAAACTCTACAAAGTTCGTTTCGCAACATGCCAACTTTCTGGTGATGGAGTCGTGCCATCGAGAAACCCTACGGGCCATTTTTGTACATCCAGATGACGATGACGAAAATACAAAAAATTCGTGTCATTGGAAACAAGCACTCCCTAGAAACTCTATAAAGTTCGTTTCGCGAGATTCTAACTTTTCGGCGATGGAATCGTGCCATCAGGAAACCCTGTAGGCAATTTTCGTGCATCCGGATGACCGTGACGAAAATACGAAAAAGTCGTGTCGTTGGAAAGAAGTACTCCTTAGAGACTCTATTAATTTCGTTTCGCGAGATTCTGACTTTTCGGCGATGGAATCGTGCCGTCGAGAAACCCTACGTGCCATTTTCGTGCATCCGGATGTCGGAGATGAAAATACGAAAAAGTCGTGTTGTTGGAAAGAAGAACTCCTTGGAAACTCTATAAACTTCGTTTCGTGAGATTCTGACTGTCCGGCGATTTAATCGTGCCGTCCAGAAACGCTACGGCCCATTTTCGTGCATACTTATGACGTGGACAGAAATACGAAAAAGTCGTGTTGTTGGAAGGAAGAATGGATAAGAAACTCTATAAAGTTCGTTTCACGAGATTCTGACTTTTCGACGATGGAATCGTGCTGTCGAGAAACCCTACGGGCCATTTTCATGCATCCGGATGACAGTGACGAAAATACGAAAAAGTTGTGTCGTTGGAAAATGATGAGATCATGGCTAGGGCTGACAAACAAAAATGGAATGCGGACCCGCTTCAAGTCCCAATTGGACCAATCACAAGAGCTCGGGCTAAAATATTCAAAGAAGCACTTAATTGTCTAATCCTAGAGGCCCATCAAGGAGATACTTGCATTATTACAAAAGAAGAGCCAAAACTGGTCCATGTCATTAAAACCCATTTAAATATGGTTCAAGACCAGCCAACTTTAATATGGACCTAAAGTGCAAGAAGATTGAAGGCTAAAAACTGAATATAGGCCCAAAATAATGGATTTATTTAATGGCCCAATTTAGGCTACGTTTTTTTTTTCTGATTTATTTACTTTTAGTTTTTTATTTATTTGACTAGGAAAGTTTTCTATTTCATAGTTTTTAGAAGAGTTTCCTATTTGTATTTTTCCTTGCCCTATAAGAGTTTCCTATTTGATAGTTTCTAGAACAGTTTCCTATTTCTATTCTTCCTTGTCCTATAGGAGTTTCCTATATAGTTTTCCTTCTAAGTTTAGGTAATTGGCCTATAAATAGGTATGTATGCTCATTAACAAGGAGATTATCATATATATTATTGAGAGTGTTTTCTCTTTGGTTCTTTAAAGAACTTTTCTGAACTTATCAAGATTTATCTTGTGGCATTCAAGCAAGACTTATCACTCACAATCTTCTTCCTCTTTCTTGAGTGTGGCGTCTACAATATTTCTATACCTTTGGTTCTTATCTCTTTATAGATAACGGGTCAAGGTCATTTTATTTTAATTTATTTTTGTTATAAATCTGATTAGAATACGATCCTTCTAAGCGGATCCCATATTGATTCTGGGTCTCATTACTCTTGGTGAGGTTCATATAAGGGGTTCACATCATTTGGTATCAGAGCCTAAGTTCTAAAATAGGTTTGATCTATCCTATTTGTTTTCTTTTTCTTATTCCATCTTACTATCTCGTTTTTTTTTGTGTTCTTCGTTCTTCTTATCTTCTAATTTTGGTTTTATTTCTAGTGTTCTTAGTTCAAGTGCATATTCTGAAAAAAGAAAAAAGAAAAAAAAATCGGAATTAAAAAAAAAGAAAAAAAGAAATAGTGCAGAATTCTGAAAAAAAAAAATAGAACCAATTGTTGTTGAAATTCAAGTTCCACCTAGATTTTGCATTCTGATCTTAAAAAAAACCAAAGTGATCTAGTAATTCTAATTGCATCAATTTGTTTTTTCTCTTGCTTGATATTTGGTTTTCTTATTTTGTTTATTTTTGCTATCTCAATTGTTTCTTTTTCTCTAGTAATTTATTTCTTTCTATTCTAGTTGCTTCGTGGTGTGATTTTCTTATTCAACTTCTTATCTTGTCTTTAATTTCGTTTTTTTCTAAAGTTCTATTGCTTTGTTCCCTTTGTTTCTTAAAATTCTGTTCTTTTTCTTCTTCCTTAACTCTTTGTACTCTATTAGTTGAGTTTGGATTGTTGCAAGAAAATTTTTGTGTGAGTTTGTTTGAGTTCAATAAAGAACTGAAAGAGGGGACTAAGAGAGGAAAAAGGCAAGAGGGTGTGAGCTTATAAGAGGCTAAAAGCCAAAATTTGAGTAAACACGAGTGTGAGTGCCATTAAATCTTGAGAGAAACACGTAAGCTAGTGTTGTGAGAATTTGTTTTACTCTAACATTCTTTTTCAGGAAAATCATGTCCCACAACAAGGACAAAACTACTTCCGAAGGTGTGTCGGGAATGGTGGATCCAAAGTTGATGATGGAAGCTTTAGTAAGTGAGATGAGAAGAGTTTTGAGAGTGGAGATGGAGCAAATTCATGAACGGTTAGATCGAGTAGAGAATGCACATGTGGAAGAGTCACAAAACACTACTAATATACGTAGGAAGGGGAGAGTTCAATCAAGGGAAAGTGTTGAAGATGAAGAGTATTATAGAGATGGTTTTGATGAAGTTGATAGGAATCTGAGTGACAACAATAGGAGATATGGTGGGAGGTTTAGAGAAGTTAGGAATCGGGTTGATAATAATTTAGAAAGTATTAAAATGAAAATTCCACCCTTTCAAGGTAAAAATGATCCAGAAGTTTATTTAGAATGGGAGAAAAAGATGGAGTTGGTGTTTGATTGTCACAACTATTCTGAGTTGAAAAAGGTAAAATTGGCTGCCATTGAATTTACTGACTATGCTATTATTTGGTGGGATCAATTGATTTTAAGCAGGAGACGAAATGGAGAAAGACCCATTGAGACGTGGGAGGAGATGAAAGCAATTATGAGGAGGAGATTTATTCCAAGCCACTACCACAGGGACTTGTTTAGGAAATTGCAAAGCCTTACTCAAGGTTCTAAAAGTGTTGAAGACTACCATAAGGAGATGGAGATAGCCATGATTCGAGCCAATGTGGAGGAGGACCGAGAAGCTACAATGGCGAGATTCTTAGTTGGCTTAAATCGTGATATAGCGAATCTGGTAGAGTTGCAACATTATGTGGAGTTGGATGACATGGTGCACATGGCCATAAAGGTAGAGCAACAACTAAAAAGGAAAGGATCCTCAAGAATGGGACAAAATTTGAGTTCCTCTTCAACATGGAAGTCGAATTGGAGTAGGAGGGATGAAAAACCTAAGGCCGAACCTTCCAAAGAAAATAAAAATGGAGGCACACCAAATGCAGGTAAAACTATTTCCCAACCTTCTAGAACTAGAGATGTTAAATGTTTTAAGTGTTTGGGAATGGGTCATATTGCTAGTCAATGTCCAAATAAAAGAGTAATGATATTGAAAGAAGATGGTGACATTGAGACCGAAGGTGAGTTCGATAATGAGTCTATGACCCCTTTGGAGGATGCAAGTGACGTTAAGTATCCCATTGATGGAGAACTTTTGATTACAAGGAGAGCCCTTAGTGTGCAAATCAAACAAGATGAAGAGGTACAACGAGAAAATATTTTTCATACTAGATGTCATGTTAATAATAAAGTATGTAGCATGATTATTAATGGGGGAAGCTGTACTAATGTAGCTAGCACTAGTTTAGTTGAAAAATTGAGTTTGGCCACTTTAAAGCATCCAAAGCCATATAAGCTACAATGGCTGAATGATTGTGGAGAAATTAAGGTGACTAAACAGGTGTTGGTGTCAATCTCCATTGGAAAGTACAAAGATGAAGTTTTATGTGATGTGTTGCCAATGCAGGCAGGACATATTCTTTTGGGAAGACCATGGCAATTTGATAGACATGTAATTCATGATGGTTATACCAATAGATACTCATTTGTACATGATAAGAGAAAAATCACTCTTGTGCCCTTAACTCCAAAGCAAGTGTTTAAAGATCAAGTGAAGTTGAAAAAAGAGAGTGACATAAAAAAAGTGAGTGATGTTTCAAAAGAAAGAGAGGTTGAATCAAGAGAAAGAGAGAGAAAACAAACGAATTTTTATGCAAGAGAGAGTGAAGCCAAAAGAGCATTGTGTTTAAATAAGCCTTTAATTGTACTCTTGTACAAAGAGACTTGTTTAAGTCTTAATGAATTTAACTCTTCTTTGCCTAGTGTTGTAGTTTCTCTTTTGCAGGATTATGAGGAAGTATTCCTCGAATAAATACCCAATGGCTTACCACAAATTAGGGGAATTGAGCATTAAATAGATTTTATACCCGGAGCATCAATTCCAAATTGGACAGCCTATAGAAACAATCCGAAGGAGACAAAAGAGCTTCAAAAGCAGGTTGGAGAGCTCATGGAGAAGGGGTATGTGCAAGAGAGCATGAGTCCTTGTGCAGTTCCAGTGTTACTTGTGCCTAAGAAGGATGGGACATGGAGGATGTGTGTTGACTGCCGTGCTATTAATAATATCACTGTAAAGTATAGACATCCCATTCCTAGATTAGATGATATGCTTGATGAATTGCATGGTTCTTGTGTTTTTACAAAAATTGATCTTAAAAGTGGATATCATCAAATTAGAATGAGAGAAGGTGATGAATGGAAAACTGCTTTTAAAACAAAATATGGTTTATATGAGTGGTTAGTTATGCCATTTGGATTAACTAATGCACCAAGTACTTTCATGAGACTGATGAATCATGTTTTGCGTACTTTTATTGGCAAATTTTTGGTTGTGTACTTTGATGATATTCTGATTTATAGCAAAAGCTTGAATGAACATGTTGAGCATTTAAAACTTGTTTTAGATGTTTTGAGAAAAGAAAAGTTGTTTGCTAACATCAAGAAGTGTACCTTTTGCACAGATAAACTTGTATTCCTTGGATTTGTTATTAGTGCTAAAGGAATTGAGGTGGATGAAGAAAAGGTAAAGGCAATTCAAGATTGGCCAAGCCCTACAAATGTGGGTAATGTTAGAAGTTTTCATGGGTTAGCTAGCTTTTATAGAAGGTTTGTAAAAGATTTTAGTAGCCTAGCTGCACCTTTGACTAAAGTCATAAAAAAGAATGTGGGGTTTAAGTGGGGTGATGAACAAGAAAAGGCATTTAATTTGATTAAAGAAAAATTGATTAATGCACCCTTACTTTCTTTACCTAACTTCACAAAAACTTTTGAAATTGAGTGTGATGCCTCAGGAACAGGTATTGGAGCTGTTCTAATGCAAGAAGGGCGTCCCATTGCCTACTTTAGTGAGAAACTAAGTGGAGTAGCCCTAAACTATCCGACATATGACAAAGAGATGTATGCATTGATTAGGGCATTGAAAACTTGGCAATACTATCTTTGGCCAAAAGAGTTTGTGATTCACACTGATCATGAATCTTAAAAGCATTTAAAGGGTCAACACAAGCTCAACAAGCGACATGCCAAATGGGTAAAATTTATTGAAACATTTCCTTATGTGATTAAGTACAAGAAAGGTAAGGAAAACATTGTGGCTGATGCATTGTCTAGAAGGAATGTTTTACTTTCTACTTTAGATGCAAAATTGATTGGGTTTGAATATATAAAAGACTTGTATGTTGATGATTCTGATTTTTGTAATGTATTCAATGCATGTGAGAAAGTTGCGTTTGGTAAGTTCTTTAGGCATAATGGATTTTTGTTTAGAGAAAATAAACTGTGTGTGCCTAAATGTTCATTACGAGACTTGCTTGATAGAAAAGCTCATGGAGGTGCTTTAATGGGACATTTTGTCATATCCAAGACTTGGGCTGTTTTGCATGAACATTTCTTTTGGCCTCATATGAAACGTGATGTAGAGCGGATATGTGAAAAGTGTATCATCTGTAGACAAGCTAAGTCTACAACTAAACCTCATGGGTTATATACTCCTTTGCCTATACCCAATGAACCTTGCATGGACATATCTATGGATTTTGTATTAGGTTTACCTAGGTCAAAAAGGGGTAGGGATTCTATATATGTGGTTGTTGATAGGTTTTCCAAAATGGCACATTTCATACCATGTCATAAAACTGATGATGCATCACATATTGCTGATTTGTTTTTCAAAGAAATTGTGAGATTGCATGGCATGCCTAGGAGTATTGTGTTTGACAGAGATGCAAAATTCTTAAGCTATTTTTGGAAGACTTTGTGGGGTAAGTTAGGGATAAAACTTTTATTTTCTACTACTTGTCATCCACAAACTGACGGTCAAACTGAAGTCGTTAATAGGACTTTATCTACTTTGTTACGTGCAATAATACAAAAAAATTTGAAATCATGGGAGGAATGTTTGCCACATGTTGAGTTTGCATATAATAGGAGCGTACATTCTGCAACTAAGTTTTCACCTTTTAAAATTGTGTATGGGTTTAATCCATTAACTCCTTTGGATTTAACTCCTTTACCTATGGCTGAGCGTGTTAACTTAGATGGAAAGAAGAAAGCTGAATTTGTTAGGCAAATTCATGAAAAGGCTCGGCAAAACATTGAGAGAAAAACTGAGCAATATGTCAAACAAGCTAATAAGGGGCGTAAGAAAGTTGTATTTGAGCCCAGTGATTGGGTTTGGTTGCATATGAGGAAGGAAAGGTTTTCAGCTCAAAGGAAATCTAAATTACTTCCAAGAGGGAATGGTCCATTTCAAGTGATTGAAAAGATCAATGATAATGCCTACAAATTAGATCTTCCAGGTTAGTATAATGTTAGTGCAACTTTTAATATTTCTGACTTGTCTCCTTTCGATGTAGGTGATGATTTGAGGACAAATCTTTTTCAAGAGGAGGGGAATGATGAGATCATGGCTAGGGCTGACAAACAGAAATGGAATGTGGACCCGCTTCAAGTCCCAGTAGGACCTATCACAAGAGCTCGGGCTAAAATATTCAAAGAAGCACTTAATTGTCTAATCCTAGAGGCCCATCAAGGAGATACTTGCATTATTACAAAAGAAGAGCCAAAACTAGTCAATGTCATTAAAACCCATTTAAATATGGGTTAAGACCAGCCAACTTTAATATAGACCTAAAGTGTAAGAAGATTGAAGGCTAAAAACTGAATATAGGCCCAAAATAATGGATTTATTTAATGGCCCAATTTAGGCTACGTTTTTTTTTTCTGATTTATTTACTTTTAGTATTTTATTTATTTGACTAGAAAAGTTTCCTATTTCATAGTTTCTAGAAGAGTTTTCTATTTGTATTTTTCCTTGCCCTATAGTAGTTTCCTATTTGATAGTTTCTAGAACAGTTTCCTATTTCTATTCTTCCTTGTCCTATAGGAGTTTCCTATATAGTTTTCCTTCTAAGTTTAGGTAATTGGCCTATAAATAGGTATGTATGCTCATTAACAATTCAAATTATCATTTATATTATTGAGAGTGTTTTCTCTTTAGTTCCTTAAAGAACTTTTCTGAACTTATCAAGATTTATCTTGTGGCATTCAAGCAAGACTTATCACTCACAATCTTCTTCATCTTTCTTGAGTGTGGTGTCTGCGATATTTCTTATACCATTGGTTCTTATCTCTTTATAGATAATGGGTCAAGGTCATTTTATTTTTTAATTTATTTTTGTTATAAATATGATTAGAATACGATCCTTCTAAGCGGATCCCATATTGATTCTGGGTCTCACTACTCTTGGTAAGGTTCATATCAGGGGTTCACATTAGTGACGAAAATATGAAAAGTCGTGTCATTGGAAAGAAGCACTCATTATCAACTCTATGAAGTTCGTTTCGCGACATGCCGACTTTCGGGCGATGGAATCGTGCTGTCGAGAAACCCTACGGGCAACTTTCGTTCATTCGGATGACGGTGACGAAAATACAAAAAAGTCGTGTCGTTGGAAACAAGAACGGATATGAAACTCTATAAAGTTCGTTTCGCGAGATTCTGATTTTTCGGCGATGGAATCGTGCCGTCGAGAAACCCTACGGGCCATTTTTGCGCATCCGAATGTCGGAGACGAAAATCCAAAAAGGTCGTGTCGTTGGAAAGAAGAACTCCTTGGAAACTCTAGAAACTTCGTTTCGTGAGATTCTGACTGTCCGGCGATTTAATCGTGTCGTCGAGAAACCCTACGGGCCATTTTCGTCCATCTGGATGACGGTGACGAAAATCCGAAAAGTCGTGTCGTTGGAAAGAAACACTCCTTAGAAACTTTATAAAGTTCGTTACACGACATTTCGACTTTCCGGCAATGGAATCGTGCCGTCTAGAAACCCTACGAGTCATTTTCGTAGATCCGGATGACGGTGACGAAAATACGAAAAAGTCTTGTCGTTGGAAAGAAGCACTCCTTAGAGACTCTATAAATTTCGTTTCGCGATATTCTGACTTTTCGGCGATGGAATCGTGCTGTGGAGAAACCCTACGGGCTTTTTTGTGCATCCGGATGACGGTGACGAAAATACGAAAAAGTAGTACTGTTCGAAAAAAAGTACACCTTAGAAACTCTATAAAGTTTGTTTCGCGACATTCTGACTTTCCAGCGATGGAATCGTGCCGTCCAAAAATCCTACGGGCAATTTTCGTGCATTCGGATGACAGCGACGAAAATACAAAAAAGTCATGTTGTTGGAAAGAGGAACGGATAAGAAACACTATAAAGTTCGTTTCGCAACATACCGACTTTTCAGCGATGGAATCGTGCCGTCAAGAAACCCTACGGGCCATTTTCGTGCATCCGGATGACGGTGACGAAAATCCGAAAAGTCGTGTCGTTGAAAAGAAGCACTCCTTAAAAACTCTATAAAGTTCGTTATGCGACATTTCGACTTTCCGGCGATGGAATCGTGCCGTCTAGAAACCCTACGAGTCATTTTCGTAGATCCGGATGACGGTTACGAAAATACGAAAAAGTCTTGTTGTTGGAAAGAAGCACTCCTTAAAGACTATAAATTTCGTTTCACGATATATTGACTTTTCAGCGATGAAATCGTGTTGTGGAGAAACCCTACGGGCTTTTTTTGTTCTTCCGGATGACGGTGACGAAAATATGAAAAAGTAGTACCGTCCAAAAAAAAGTACACCTTAGAAACTCTATAAAGTTTGTTTCGCGACATTCCAACTTTCCTGCGATGGAATCGTGTCGTCTAGAAACTCTACGGGCAATTTTTGTGCATTCGGATGACAGCGACGAAAATACAAAAAAGTAGTACCGTCCGAAAAAAAAGGTACAACTTAGAAACTCTATAAAGTTTGTTTTATGACATTCTGACTTTCCTGCGATGGAATCGTGCCGTCCAGAAACCCTACGGGCAATTTTCGTGCATTCAGATGACAGCGACGAAAATACAAAAAAGTCGTGTCGTTGGAAAGAAGAACGGATGAGAAACACTATAAAGTTCGTTTCGCGACATACTAACTTTTCGGCGATGGAATCGTGCCGTCGAGAAACCCTACGGGCTATTTTCGTGCATTCGGATGACGGTGACGAAAATCCGAAAAGTCGTGTCGTTGGAAAGAAGCACTCCTTCGAAAGTCTATCAAGTTCGTTATGCGACATTCCGACATTCCGGTGATGGAATCGTGCCGTCTAGAAACCCTATGGGCTTTTTTGTGCATTCGGATAACAGGGACAAAAATACAAAAAAGTCGTGTCCTTGGAAAGAAGAACGGATAAGAAACTCTATAAAGTTCGTTTTGCGAGATTCCGACTTTCTGGCGATGAAATCGTGCCGTCGAGAAACCATACGAGTCATTTTCGTAGTTCCGGATGACGGTGACGAAAATACGAAAAAGTCTTGTTGTTGGAAAGGCGCACTCCTTAGAGACTCTACAAATTTCGTTTCACCATATTCTGACTTTGCGGAGATGGAATCGTGCCGTTGAGACACCCTACGGGCCATTTTCGTGCATCTGGATGACGGTGATGAAAATATGAAAAATTCGTGGCTTTGGAAAGCAACACTCCTTAGAAACTCTATAAAGTTCGTTTCGTGAGATTCCGTCTTTCCGGTGATGGAATCATTCCGTCAAGACACCCTACGGACCATTTTCGTGCATTCGGATGACAGCGACAAAAATACGAAAAAGTCGTGTCGTTGGAAAGAAGCACTCCTAAGAAACTCTAAAAAGTTTGTTTTGCGAGATTCTGAATTTTCGGCAATGGAATCGTGCCGTCGAGAAATCCTACGGGCCATTTTCGTGCTTCCGGATGACGGTGACGAAAATACGAATAAGTGGTATCGTTGGAAAGAAGCACTCCTAAGAAACTCTATAAAGTTTGTTTCGCGAGATTCTGACTTTTTGGCGATGGAATCGTGCCGTCGAGAAACCCTACGGGCCATTTTCGTGCATCCAGATGACGGTGATGAAAATACGAAAAACTCCTGTCGTTGGAAAGAAGCACTCCTTAGAAACTCTATAAAGTTCATTTCGCGAGATTTCGACTTTTCGGCGATGGAATCGTGCCGTCGAGAAACTCTACGGGCCATTTTCGTGCATCCGGATGACGGTGATGAAAATTTGAAAAGTCGTGTCGTTGAAAAGAAGCACTCCTTAGAAACTCTATAAAGTTCGTTATGCGACATTTCGACTTTCCGGCGATGGAATCGTGCCGTCTAGAAACCCTACGAGTCATTTTCGTATATCCGGATGACGATTACGAAAATACGAAAAAGTCTTGTCGTTTGAAAGAAGCACTCCTTAAAGACTATAAATTTTGTTTCACGATATATTGACTTTTCGGCTATGGAATCGTGCCATGGAGAAACCCTACGGGCTTTTTTTGTTCTTCCGGATGATGGTGACAAAAATACGAAAAAGTAGTACCGTCCGAAAAAAAAGTACACCTTAGAAACTCTATAAAGTTTGTTTTGCGACTTTCCGACTTTCCTGCGATGGAATCGTGCCGTCCAGAAACCCTACAGGCAATTTTCGTGCATTCGGATGACAGCGACGAAAATACAAAAAAGTCTTGTCGTTGGAAAGAAGAACGGATGAGAAACACTATAAAGTTCGTTTCGCGACATACCGACTTTCTGGCGATGGAATCGTGCCGTTGAGAAACCCTACGAGCTATTTTCGTGCATCCGGATGACGGTGACGAAAATTCAAAAAGTCGTGTCGTTGGAAAGAAGCACTCCTTAGAAACTCTATCAAGTTCGTTATGCGACATTCCAACTTTCCGACGATGGAATCGTGCCGTCTAGAAACCCTATGGGCCTTTTTCGTGCTTTCGGATAACAGGGACAAAAATACAAAAAAGTCGTGTCGTTGGAAAGAAGAACGGATAAGAAACTCTATAAAGTTCGTTTTGCGAGATTCTGACTTTCTAGCGATGGAATCATGCCGTCGAGAAACCATACGAGTCATTTTCGTAGTTCCGGATGACGGTGACGAAAATACGAAAAAATCTTGTCGTTAGAAAGGAGCACTCCTTAGAGACTCTACAAATTTCGTTTCGCGATATTCTGACTTTGCGGAGATGGAATCGTGCCCTCGAGACACCCTACGGGCCATTTTCATGCATCTGGATGACGGTGATGAAAATACGAAAAATTCGTGTCTTTGGAAAGCAACACTCCTTAGAAACTCTATAAAGTTCGTTTCGTGAGATTCCGTCTTTCTGGCGATGGAATCGTTCTGTCGAGAAACCCTACGGGCCATTTTCGTGCATTCGGATGACAGCGACAAAAATACGAAAAAGTCGTGCCGTTGGAAAGAAGCACTCCTAAGAAACTCTATAAAGTTCGTTTCGCAAGATTCTAACTTTTCGGCAATGGAATCGTGCCGTCGAGAAATCCTACGGGCCATTTTCGTGCTTCCGGATGACGGTGACGAAAATACAAAAAAGTCGTGTCGTTGGAAAGAAGCACTCCTAAGAAACTCTATAAAGTTCGTTTTGCGAGATGCTGACTTTTCGGCAATGGAATCCTGCCGTCGAGAAACCCTACGGGCCATTTTCGTGCATCCGGATGACGGTGATGAAAATACGAAAAATTCCTGTCGTTGGAAAGAAGCACTCCTTAGAAACTCTAGAAAGTTCATTTCGCGAGATTCCGAGTTTTCGGCGATGGAATAGTGCCGTCGAGAAACCCTACGGGCCATTTTCGTGCATCGGGAGGACGGTGACAAAATTACGAAAATGTCGTGTCGTTGGAAAGAAGTACTCCTTAGAAACAATATAAAGATCGTTTTGCAACATGCCGACTTTCCGGCGATGGAATCGTGCCGTCGAGAAACCCTACGGGCCATTTTCGTGCATCCGGATGACGGTGACTAAAATACGAAAAAGTCGTGTCATTGGAAAGAAGCGCTCCTTAGAAACTCTATAAAGTTCGTTTCGCGAGATTCTGACTTTCCGGCGATGGAATCGTGTCGTTCAGAAACCCTACGAGTCATTTTCGCAGATCCGGATGACGGTGACGAAAATACGAAAAAGTCTTGTCGTTGGAAAGAAGCACTCCTTAGAGACTCTATAAATTTCGTTTCGCGATATTCTGACTTTTCGGCAATGGAATCGTGCCGTGGAGAAACCCTACGGGCTATTTTCATGCATCGGATGACGGTGACGAAAATACGAAAAAGTGGTGTCGTTGGAAAGAAGCACTCCTAAGAAACTCTATAAAGTTCATTTCGCGAGATTCTGAGTTTCATTGATGGAATCGTAACGTCGAGAAATCCAATGGGCCATTTTCGTGCATCCGGAGGACGGTGACAAAAATACGCAAAAGTCAAGTCCTTCGAAAGAAGCCTTCCTAAGAAACTCTACAAAGTTCGTTTCGCGATGTAACAACCCTTTTTTTTCTTTATTATTATACAATATTGACTTCACATACACGTCATTAATCAAAACGTACATGCAACATATCAAACACATAGATATTTACATCTTGTTTATTTTGGTTGACCAATTTCGGAGATACAAGTGCGGGTGGTTGCACCTTCACCGGGATCTGAGCCAACTCGACCCCAAACATCATATTTGATTCTGAGATCTGCCCAACATAAAGTAACTCGATCCAATATGCACTAAAAGCCAGAGCCATAGAAAAAAATTGCACAACTAATTTTCTGAACATGATATGGAAATATAGTGAGAATTAAATCCCAGTAAGTTCAACAATAAATCATCATCCATATAGCTCATCACGTCATGTTCAGCTGTATAAACTACAGAAAATATCTTTGGTCACATGAATGCATTATATCTACGCACATAAGAATCATACTGTAATGATATGTATGACAGGATTAACTATTTTCAAAATATCATATGATGGCCATCAACTTATTCTCATTTTAAGCTACCCCAGTCAGGGTGAGTATCCCCTACTCTCCGGTATGGGCTTTTCTCGCTCCGTCCGACATGGCCCACTTTCTCTTTCTTTTCTCATTATCATGATCATAACCATTGGTAGGGCGTCCCCTACTGGTGCACCACACGGATTGCCATGTGACCGTGCTCATTTCTTATTCTTTTTTTTCACAATGATAGCTAAAAATATGCTTTCAATAACAAGTATGTTCATCAAAATATAACTATTACCATAAATCATTGATAATCATGTCATGAACATAACCATTTCAAATATCACTTTATAAAATATTTCCATGTCAGAATTTCACACTTAAGATGGAAAGAAGTTCATACAATGGCAATGGCTATGGCTATACTAGTCATTTATTAAGATTCATCTTCTTTTTCAAATACTAATTTTATTTCTTTATTTTCATGATGCAGGTTTTCATCCTATCTAACCTTCTCTTACTAATCAGAGCATAACTCCCTCAATTTAACTCTGATGTAGGTGATCTTGGTGTCTATTTCAAGATAAAACAATTATCTAAAACAATTATGTTGAATATTGTAGTGAAATATTAAAAAATCAAGCTGATATTACTCCCTAAATGTATAGGTTATTTCTTCTCCGATAGGTTCTGACCTCTACCTACTAATCGGACCATATCTACCTCATATGGACTCCAAATTGAGTGATTCTAGTGGCTAAAAATCCATGACACACATATCTAGAATTCTTATGTTAACCATTTAATTTAATACCATACAAATAATTCCCAGAAATTAAAATATAGAAGCTATCCTAACATATTCTTCCCTGATGAACCATTTTTTGACGTTTGACTACTAATAAGCTCATATCTTCCTCATATGGACTCCAAATTGAATGATTCCAGTGGTTAAAAATCCATGACACACATAAATATAATTCTTATGTTAACCATTTATTTTAATTCTATACAGATAATTACCAAAAATTAAAATACAGAAGCTGTCCTAACATATTCTTCCCTGATGAACCATTTTCTGACCTTTGACTACTAATCAGCTCATATATTCCTCATATGGACTCCAAATTGAATGATTCCAGTGGCTTAAAATCCATGACACACATAGTTATAATTCTTATGTTAACCATTTATTTTAATTCCATACAGATAATTCTCAAAAATTAAAATACAGAAGCTGTCCTAACATATTCTTCCCTGATGAACCATTTTCTGACCTTTGACTACTAATCGGACCATATCTACCTCATATGGACTCCAAATTGAATGATTCCAGTGGCTACAAATCCGTGACACATATATCTTTAATTCTTTTGTAAACCATCTATTTTAATTCCCTACATATAATTTCCAAAAATTAAAACACAGAAGCTATCCTAACCTATTCTTCCCTGATGAACCATTTTCTGACTTTTGCTTACTAATCGGATCATATCTACCACATATGGACTCCAAATTGAATTATTCCAGTGGCTAAAAATCCATGACACACATAGCTATAATTCTTATGTTAGACAGTTATTTTAATTCCTTATAGATTGTTCCCAGAAGTTAAAACACCGAAGCTTAAAATTCTGCCACCCATAGCCATTCCCATGCAGAACTATCTACACCAACCTAAGTATTCAAACATACATCACATGCAAGATCAATATGTAACATGATATAGCAACATCATGACCAATCATAAAAGTTCTAAGATCAAAATCTCATATAAATATTATAAGTTTCAAAAGTTTTCTTCAAAAAGAAATATTGTTAAACTTACCTGGAGCACTTAGTCTCCTAGACTTCTCCTTCCTCTTTCTTCCTTTCTTCCTCCTCTCATTTCCTCACTCTACCTTGCTTCTATTTTTCCTCTCCCTCACTTGGACGAAATTCTAATGTTGTAAGGGTGGGTTTTCTTATATAGACCACCAAATAATTCACCTTTCATGATCATGGGTCTACCTTATCACAATTAGGATACACTTTGTTGAATTTTTGGAAAACAAACAACTTATGTTCTTGTCTTCCACTTCCTTAGTCAAGATATGCATAGGAAAAGGAGATTTTTATTTTGAAAATTATGATAATATGTTCTTAAGATATGGGACAAGGTCCCTTTGATTTAGGGATTCATTTACTTTTTCTTTTGTCTTAATCAATTATGATAGGTTGCCTTTTTAAGTGGCAAATTTCTAGCCCTTCAATCTCCATTATTTGGTTGAAATTATTTATGCGGGATAGAAATATTTTGTCCTAATGCTAAATCTTATCATACCACTTGCTAAAATTATGAGTGTAGGATATAGATGTTTTTGTCCTAAAGCCTTGTATTATTATGCCACTTGCCAAAATGATGAATGTAGAATCACACCACTTGCTAAATTTTTGTCTTAATGCCCTGTCACCTAATCTTGATTACACCATTATTTCATCACTTTAATTTTATTTTTATTTTTATTTTTCCTCTTGGTTTTGGGCTCATTCTTGGCCATTTTCTTTACTTTGGTTAAAATTCTACCTTTCATAATGGGCTTGGTCACATTTTCATAATTTTTGGGCTACCGGTCCAATTTCTATATCATAGTCCAAGTCTATGTTTTATTTCTTCCTTGGGCTATCCTATTGGCTTGCTAAAAATTCATGTGAAGTAGAAAAACTCTATATGAAGTGTCCATAGGTTAAAGCCCAATTACGGGTGGAGATACTAAACTTAGTAATTAAGAAAAATTACCCTAATCCGATCATCTTGAAATTTTAAGACCTTTACTTACTTCACAAAAATTTATCTTTCTTTACCTAAGAATTTCAACTTTCTTTAGCATGTTTATTTCTAATATTTCCTCTTAGGTTTTCTTTCTTTACCTATTCCATTAATATTCGAACATTTCTATGCATATATGTAAAGTGAAGAATTCCTAAGAAAAATATTTAAAAATTACGGGATGTTACACGCAACATGCCGATTTTCGGCGATAGAATCGTGCCGTCGAGAAACCCTACGGGCCATTTTCGTGCATCCGGAGGACAGTGACGAAAATACGAAAAAGTCGTATCGTTGGAAACAAGCACTCCTTAGAAACTCTATAAAGTTCGTTTCGCGAGATTCTGACTTTTCGGCGATGGAATCGTGCCGTCGAGAAACCCTACGGGCCATTTTTGTGCATCCGGATAATGGTGACGAAAATACGAAAAAGTCGTGTCCTTGTAAAGAAGCACTCCTAAGAAACTCTATAAAGTTCGTTTCACATAATTCTGACTTTTTGGCAATGGAATCGTGCCATCGAGAAACCCTACGGGCCATTTTCGTGCATCCGGATGACGTTGACGAAAATACGAAAATCTCCTGTCGTTGGAAAGAAGCACTCCTTCGAAACTCTATAAAGTTCATTTCGTGAGATTCTGAATTTTCGGCGATGGAATAGTGCCGTCGAAAAACCATACGGGCCATTTTCGTGCATCGGGAGGACGGTGACAAAATGATGAAAATGTCGTGTCGTTGGAAAGAAGTACTCCTTAGAAACACTATAATGTTCATTTCGCAACATGCCGACTTTCCGATAATGGAATCATGCCGTGGCGAAACCCTACGAGCCATTTTCGTGCATCCGGATGACGGTGACAAAAAGACAAAAAAGTCGTGTCGTTGGAAAGAAGCAATCCCTAGAAACTCTATAAAGTTCGTTTCGCGAGATTCTGACTTTTTGGTGATGGAATCGTGCCGTCGAGAAACTCTACGGGCCATTTTCATGCATTCGGAGGACAGTGATGAAAATAAGAAAAAGTCGTGTCGTTGGAAGGAAGCACTCGCCAGAAACGCTATAAAGTTCCTTTCGCGAGATTTCGACTTTTCGGCGATGGAATCGTGCCGTCGAGAAACCCTACAGGCCATTTTCGTGCATCCGGAGGACGGTGACGAAAAAACGAAAAAGTCGTGTCGTTGGAAACAAGCACTCCTTAGAAACTCTATAAAGTTTGTTTCGCGAGATTCTGACTTTCCGGAGATGGAATCGTGCCGTCAAGAAACCCTACGGTCCATTTTCGTGCATCCGGATAACGGTGACGAAAATAAGAAAAAGTCGTGTCGTTGGAAAGAAGCACTCCTTAGAAACTCTATAAAGTTCCTTTCGCAATATTTCAACTTTCTGGCATTGGAATCGTGCCGTCGAGAAACCCTACGGGCCATTTTCGTGCGTTCGGAGGACAGTGACAAAAATACGAAAAAGTCATGTCATTAGAAAGAAGCACTCATTAGAAACTCTATAAAGTTCCTTTCGTAATATTTCAACTTTTCGGCGATGGAATCGTCCTATCTAGAAACCCTACGGGCCATTTTCGTGCGTCGGAGGACGGTGACATAAATACGAAAATGTCATGTCGTTGGAAAGAAACACTCCTTAGAAACTCTATAAAGTTCCTTTCGCGAGATTCTGACTTTCCTGCGATGGAATCGTCCTATCAAGAATCCCTACGGGCCATTTTCGTGCGTCGGAGGACGGTGAAGAAAATACGAAAATGTCGTGTCGTTGGAAAGAAGCACCCCTAAGAAACTCTATAAAGTTTGTTTTGCGAGATTTTGAGTTTCTTCGATGGAATCGTGCCGTCGAGAAACCCTACGGGCCATTTTCGTGCATCTGGATGACGGTGACAAAAAGACGAAAAAGTCGTGTCGTTGGAAAGAAGCACTCCCTAGAAACTCTTTAAAGTTCGTTACGCGAGATTCCAACTTTTCGTTGATGGAATCGTGCCGTCGAGAAACCCTACGGGCCATTTTCGCGCGTTCGGAGGATAGTGACGAAATAAGAAAAAGTCGTGTCTTGGAAAGAAGCACTCCTTAGAAACTCTATAAGGTTCCTTTCGCGAAATTCTGACTTTCTGGCGATGGAATCGTCCTATCAAGAAACCCTACGGGCCATTTTCGTGCGTCGGAGGACGGTGACGAAAATACGAAAATGTCTTGTCATTGGAAAGAAGCACTCCTAAGAAACTCTATAAAGTTTATTTTGCCAGATTATGAGTTTCTTCGATGGAATCGTGCCGTCGAGAAACCCTACGGGCCATTTTCGTGCATCTGGATGACGGTGACGAAAAGACGAAAAAGTCGTGTCGTTGGAAAGAAGCACTCCTTAGAAACCCTTTAAAGTTCGTTACGCGAGATTCCAACTTTTCGTTGATGGAATCGTGCCGTCGAGAAACCCTACGGGCCATTTTCGCGCGTTCGGAGGACAGTGACGAAAATAAGAAAAAGTCGTGTCTTGGAAAGAAGCACTCCTTAGAAACTCTATAAGGTTCCTTTCTCGAAATTCTGACTTTCCGGCGATGGAATCGTCCTATCAAGAAACCCTACGGGCCATTTTCATGCGTCGGAGGACGGTGACGAAAATACGAAAATGTCTTGTCGTTGGAAAGAAGCACTCCTAAGAAACTCTATAAAGTTTGTTTTGCGAGATTATGAGTTTCTTCGATGGAATCGTGCCGTCGAGAAACCCTACGGGCCATTTTCGTGCATCCGGATGATAGTGACGAAAAGACGAAAAAGTCGTGTCGTTGGAAAGAAGCACTCCCTAGAAACTCTTTAAAGTTCGTTATGCGAGATTCCAACTTTTCGGCGATGGAATCGTGCCGTCGAGAAACCCTACGGGCCATTTTCGTGCATCCGGTTGATGGTAACGAATATACGAAAAAGTCGTGTCGTTGGAAAAAAGCACTCCTTAGAAACTCTACAAAGTTCATTTCACGACATGCCGTCTTTCCGGAGATGGAATCGTACCATCAAGAAACCCTACAGGTCATTTTTGTGCATCCGGATGACGGTGACGAAAATACAAAAAATTCGTGTCATTGGAAACAAGCACTCCTGAGACTCTCTATAAAGTTCGTTTCGCGAGATTCCGACTTTTCGACGATGGAATCGTGCCGTCGGGAAACCCTATCGGCCATTTACGCGTATCCGGATGACCGTGAAGAAAATAAGAAAAAGTCGTGTCGATGGAAAGAAGCACTCCTTAGAGACTCTAGAAACTTGATTTCGTGAGATTCTGACAGTCCGGCGATTTAATCATGCCATTTAGAAACCCTACGGTCCATTTTTGTGCGTACGGTTGACGGGGACGAAAATAAGAAAAAGTCGTGTTGTTGGAAGGAAGAATGGATAAGAAACTCTATAGAGTTCGTTTCGCGAGATTCTGACTTTTCGACAATGGAATGGTGCCGTCGCGAAACCCTACGGGCCATTTTCGTACATCCGGATGGCAGTGACGAAAATATGAAAAAGTCGTGTCGTTGGAAAGAAGCACTCCTTAGAGACTCTATAAAGTTCATTGTGCGAGATTCTGACTTTTCAGCGATGGAATCGTTCCTTCGAGAAACCCTACGGGCCATTTTCGTGTATCAGGATGACGGTGACGAAAATACGAAAAAGTCGTGTCGTTCGAAAGAAGCACTCCTAAGAAACTCTATAAAGTTCGTTTCGCGAGATTCTGACTTTTCGGCAATGGAATCGTGCCGTCGAGAAATCCTATGGCCCATTTTCGTGCATCCGGATGATGGTGACGAAAATACGAAAAAGTCGTGTCATTGGAAAGAAGCACTCCTAAGAAACTCTATAAAGTTTGTTTCGCGAGATTCTGACTTTTCAGCAATGGAATCGTGCCGTCGAGAAACCTTACGGGGCATTTTCGTGCATCCAGATGACGGTGACAAAAATACGAAAATGTCGTGTCATTGGAAAGAACTACTCCTTAGAAACACTATAAAGTTCGTTTCGCGACTAGCCGACTTTCCAGCGATGGAATCGTGCCGTCGAGAAACCTTACGGGCCATTTTTGTGCATCCGAACGACAGTGACGAAATTACGAAATAGTCGTGTCGTTGGAAAGAAGCACTCATCATAAACTCTACAATGTTCGTTTCGCGACATGCCGACTTTCGGCGATGGAATTGTGCCGTTGAGAAACCCTACGGGCCATTTTCGTGCATCCGGATGACAATGACGAAAAAATGAAAAAGTTGTGTCATTGGAAGGAAGCACTCCTTAGAGAATCTATAAAGTTCGTTTCGCGAGATTCCGACTTTTCGGCGATGGAATTGTTCCATCGAGAAACCCTAAAGGCCATTTTCGTGCATCCGGATGACGGTGACGAAAATGCGAAAAAGTCGTGTCGTTGAAAACAAGAACGGATAAGAAAGTCTATAATGTTCGTTTCGTGAGATTTTGACATTTCGGCGATGGAATCGTGCCATGGAGAAACCCTACAGGCTTTATTTGTGCGTCCGAATGACGTAGACGACAACACGAAAAAGTCATACCGTTCGAAAAAAAAGTACACCTTAGAAACTCTATGAAGTTTGTTTCGCGACATTCTGACTTTTCGACGAGGGAATCGTGCCGTGGGGAAACCCTACAGCCTATTTTCATGCATCGGATGACGGTGACAAAAATACGAAAAAGTTGTGTCGTTGGAAAGAAGCAGTTCTAAGAAACTCTATAAAGTTCGTTTCGCGAGATTCTGAGTTTCATTGATGGAATCGTAACGTCGAGTGTAACATCCTTAATTTCGTTTCTTTTATTGATAAAGGTACATAAATAATTTAATTAAGGAAATAAAATTTATTAGACAATATTTTAGATATCTAAGGAAATATAATCCTTAGAAATTCTTCACCTTAGGTATATGCATAGAAAATGTTTCTAACATTAAGAGAACAAATAAAGAAGGAAAATCTAATGGGAAAGAAATTAGAAATAACATACTAAAGAGATGCAAAATTCTTGGATAAGGAAGATAAATTTTTAGAAACAAGTAAAGGTCTTAAAATTTCAAAGAACATTGAATTAGGGTAATTTTTCCTAATTCAAGAACTATAGTTACTAAGTTTAAAATCTTTACCCATACATTGGGCTTTTACCTATGGACACTTCATATAGAGTTTTTCCACTTCACATAAGTTTCTAGCAAGCCCATTGGATAACCTAAACAAGAAATTAAACATAGACTTGGACTAGGATATAGTAATTTCACAAATAGCCCAAAAATTATGAAAATGTGACCAAGCCCACCAAGAAAGGAAGAATTTTATCCAAAGCAAAGAAAATGGGTAGGACAAGCCCATAATGGGTAGGAATAAGCCCAAATCCAAGAGGAAAACTAAAATAAAATAAATTAGATGATGATATAATAATAAGAATAAAGATTAGGTTACATGGCATTAAGACAAAAAATTTAGCAAGTGGTGTGATTCTACATTCATCACTTAAGCAAGTGGCATGATAATACAAGGCTTTAGGACAAAAACATCTATATCCTACACTCATAATTTTAGCAAGTGGTATGATAATACATGGTATTCGGACAAAACATTCATAGCCCACACAAATAATATCAACCAAATAATAAAGATTCAAGGGCTAGAAATTTGCCACCTAAAAAGGCAAACCTATCATACTTGTTTAAGACAAAAGAAAATGGAAATGAATCCCTAAATCAAAGGGACCTTGTCCCATATCTTAAGAACATATTATCATAATTTTCAAAATACAAATCTCCTTTTCCTATGCATATCTTGACTAAGGAAGAGGAAGACAAGAACATAAGTTGTTTGTTTTCCAAAAATTCAACAAAGTGTATCCTAATTGTGATAAGGTAGACCCATGATCATGAAAGGTGAATTATTTGGTGGTCTATATAAGAAAACCCACCCTTACAACATTATAATTTCGTCCAAGTGAGGGAGAGAAAAAAATAGAAGCAAGGTAGAGTGAGGAAAGGAGAGGAAGAAAGGAAGAAAGAGGAAGGAAAAGTCTAGAAGACTAAGTGCTCCAAGTAAGTTTAACAATATTTCTTTTTGAAGAAAACTTTTGAAACTTATAATATTTGTATGAGATTTTGATCTTAGAACTTTTATGATTGGTCATGATGTTGCTATATCATGTTACATATTGATCTTGCATGTGATGTATGTTTGAATACTTAGGTTGGTGTAGATAGTTCTGCATGGTTATGGCTATGGGTGGCAGAATTTTAAGCTTCGGTATTTTAATTTTTGGGAACAATCTACAAGGAATTAAAATAAATGGTTAACATAAGAATTAAAGATAAATGTGTCATGGATTTTTAGCCACTGGAATCATTCCATTTGGAGTCCATATGAGGTAGCTATGGTCTGATTAGTAGTCAAAGGTCAGAAAATGAATCATCAGGGAAGAATATGTTAGGATAGCTTCGGTATTTTAATTTCTGGGAACAATCTATAAGGAATTAAAATTAATGGTTAACATAAGAATTAAAGATAAATGTGTCATGGATTTTTAGCCACTGGAATCATTCCATTTGGAGTCCATATGAGGTAGCTATGGTCTGATTAGTAGTCAAAGGTCAGAAAATGAATCATCAGGGAAGAATATGTTAGGATAGCTTCGGTAATTTAATGTCTGGGAATTATTGGTAGGGAATTAAAATAAATTATTAACATAAGAATTAAAGATAAATGTGTCATGGATTTTTAGGCACTGGAATCATTCAATTTGAAGTCCATTTGAGGTAGATATAAGCTGATTAGTAAGCAGAGGTTAGAAAATGTTTATTCAGAATATGTTATTAAAGCTTTAGTTTTTGAATTTCTGGAAAATATTCTGTAGGTAGTTAAAATCGTACGCCAAGATAACAATTATAGATATAGGGCTCATGGATTTTTACCAACTAGAATAACTCAATTTGGAGTTCAAATTTGGGAGATATGGTCTAATTAGTTAGTAAAGGTCAGAACCTACACGAGAAGAAATAATCTGTACATTTAGGGAGTAATATCACCTTGATTTCTTAATATTTCGCTACAATGTTCAACATAATAGTTTTAGATAATTGTTTTATCTTGAAATTGACACTAAGATCCACTACATCAGAGTTAAATTGAGGGAGTTATGCTCTGATTAGTAAGAGAAGGTTAGATAGGATGAAAACCTGCATCAAGAAAATAAAGAAATAAAATTAGTATTTTAAAAAGAAGATGAATCTTAACAAATGACTAGTATAGCCATAGTCATTGCCATTGCATGAACTTACTACCATTTTAAGTGTGTAATTTTTAACATGGAATTTACCCTAGTACTCATATAAATTTACAAGAAGTTTTGAAAGTGCCGGTTTTATTTGAAAAATCTTAGTATGCTCCGTGGTTGCAGTATTTTCACATCAGAAAAGAATTATTCTAGTTACTGGAAAACAAAATTGTGATTTGTGAAAAGTGCATGTCTAAGGAAAGCTCTGGCAAGGAAAGACATGGTACTTAAGCGTGTCCATTAGTGACCCACCTCTCTTTCCTGGGAACTTTTCTGGTGCGCTGTTTACAGACTACAATTACTATCCAGTTACCAAGGTATTAGTATGGAATTTTGACATGGAAATGTTTTATAAAGTGATATGATATTTTAAATGGTTATGTTCATGGCATGATTACCAATGATTTATGGTAATAGTTATATTTTGATGAACATACTTGTTATTGAAAGCATATTTTTGGCTATCATTGTGAAAAGAAAAGAAATGAGCACGGTCACATGGCAATCCGTGTGGTGCACCAGTAGGGGACGCCCTACCAACAGTTATGATCATGTTAATAAGAAAAGAAAGAGAAAGTGTGCCATGTCGGACGGAGCGAGATAAGCCCGTACCGAAAAGTAGAGAATACTCACCCTGACCGGGGTAGCTTGAAGTAAGAATAAGTGGATAGCCATCATATGAAATTCAAAAAAATAGTTATTCATGCCATACATGTCATAACTGTATAATTTTCATGTGCATGATAAAGTGCATTCATGTGACCTAAAGATATTTTCTGTAGTTTATACAGCTGAACATGACATGATGAACTATATTGATGATAAATTATGATTTATTGTTGAACTTACTGGGATTTAATTCTCACTATATTTCCATATCATGTTCAGAAGAATAAATATGCAGATATTCTCTATGACACTTATTATCTCTGTACGTTGGATCGAGGTGCCCTACCTTGGGCAACTTCCAGTTATTTCTGATGTAACTGTCGTAGATGTAACTGAGATTCCGGTGGACGTGCCACCCGAACCAGTGTCCCCGGAAGTAGTCGATATAGATGATTAGAACTAATATGTATCTTTGTACAAATGTTTGTAAAATAATGGTGTGTAGTTTGTAAAATAATAATGTGTATGGAAACTCAGTATTGTATAAATTAAATAAATGTTATATTGAGTTAAGTTGTAACGAGGTAATAACTTCATGGTATTTTAAAAAAAAAAAAAATTACATAAAAGGAGTTGTTACATAATTGGTATCAGAGCAGGTCGATCCTAGATGGCCAGTAGTTGGATGGTTATCTGAATCGATCTTATAGTGTCTTGAGTATGTTGTGGTTGTACTGTGTAGGGGATCAGTGATTCATATAGGTAAGAAATTACTAGTGTTTCCTATCTATATGCCGAGGTGGTGTTATGACTGCTATTAAATATTTTTGAACTAACTATTGGGCTTGATCACCTCAATAGCAGCATAACTTTGTTTTGTACCATAGTAGGAAATGGCACCACCAAGGAGGAATCCAACAACCAATGCAGAGGAAACCCTGCACAACCTGGCCACGGCAATTCGAGACCAAGTTATGACCACCAACCAAATTTTACAACATCTCCAGAATGCTAATAACACAAATGTTGAGATTGGTCCTAACAACCGGACGGCTGGAAAAGATAATGGTATATCCGAGTTCCTGAGGACTAGACCACCTTGTTTCCAAGGTGGTTATGACCCAACGGTAGCCGAAAGGTGGATTAGGGAATTAGAGAAAATCTTTGAAGTGATGGGCTGTACTGAAGAGCAGCAAATCATTTTTGCTGCATATATGTTAAAGGATGAAGCAGAATACTGGTGGCGTGGAGCTAGAGAACTTTTAGCTCATCAGGGAAGACAGATCACCTGGCAAGTGTTCAAGGACATTTTCTTTGAAAAGTACTTTCCAAGTACTGTACGGGCAGAGAAAGAGATCGAATTTCTCCAACTCAGGCAAGGAAGCATGACCGTGGACCAGTATATCGCAAGGTTCGAGGAGCTGTCTAAGTTCTCCTCTTATCTGCGATATAACCCAGATGAAGCATGGAAGGCGGTTAAGTTTGAAGCGGGACTAAACCCGGAGTTAAAGAATGCTGTTATAGCTATGGAGATCAGGGAGTTTGTACCTCTGATAAATAAATGCAGACTCCTGGAAAAGAGTTTAAGGGCAGTGGAGGACGAGAAGCAAAGGCGAAACCTATGGAAAAGGAAGAAAAATTTTCCCAACCCTAGAAAGAACGTGAGAAGAAGTGGATATGGAGCTGGTAAAAGGCCATTGATTGCGGGTCCTAGGCCTTTTCAACAAGACCTCGCCTCAGTCAAGTGCGCTAAATGCGGACGCATGCATGGTAACCGGCCATGCTACATGGGACAAGATGTCTGCTTCAATTGCGGACAGAAGGGACATTTTGCGAAAAACTGCCCACAGAATGTAGGAAAGCAGCCAGAACAGAGGCCTCAGGTGAAAGGAAGGGTTTTCACCCTGAGCGGCCAAGAGGCAGCTCAATCTTCTGAAATGATTCAAGGTACATGCTATATTTATGGATTTGCTCTTATGGTGTTATTTGACTCTGGTGCTAGTCATTCATTTATATCAGAAGAATGTATTAGGAAGTTTCAGTTCCCTATTTCTGAAACTCCCTATGAGCTATCTGTAGTAACCCCTACAGGGGAACGGGTATTAACTTCCTCTGTATGTAAGGACTGTCAAGTCACCATGCAGGAGAAAACTTTTTCTGTAGACCTCGTCATTTTACCTTTAAGAGGTATTGAGGTCATTCTAGGGTTAGACTGGATGTCTAGGAATCGAGTCTTGTTGAATTGTTGTAACAAGACCGTTGAATTTCTACCTTCTACTCCGAAAGAGGAGGTCCAGTTATTGATGTTAAATGCCAATCAAGTTAATAGGGAGTTGAAGAATGGAGTACTTGGATACATTCTCTTGTATTTATCAAACCTAGAAGTCGAATCGAAGCTTGACGAAATTCCAATAGCCAACGAGTTTCCTGAGGTGTTTCCATCAGATATTCCAGGCTTACCTCCCAAGAGAGAGATAGAGTTCTCTATTGATCTCCTACCTGGGACAGGGCCTATCTCTATTGCACCATATCGAATGGCCTCGAAGGAACTACAAGAACTAAAGAAGCAGTTGGAGGAACTATTAGACAAGCAATTCATTAGACCGAGTGTATCACCTTGGGGAGCTCCTGTATTGTTTGTTAAGAAGAAAGACGGGAGTTTGAGATTATGCATAGATTACAGACAGCTGAATAAGGTGACTATCAAAAATAAGTACCCTCTCCCTAGGATAGATGACTTATTGGATCAATTAAAGGGTGCCTCCATCTTTTCTAAAATTGACTTGCGGTCAGGATATCATCAGATTAGGATTAAGGAGGAGGACGTACCAAAAACTGCCTTCAGGACTAGGTATGGGCACTATAAGTTTCTCGTAATGCCCTTTGGGTTGACTAATGCACCTGCAATTTTCATGGATTACATGAATCGCATTTTTCGACCCTACCTAGATCAATTTGTTGTAGTGTTCATTGATGACATCTTGATATATTCTAAGAGTGAGAAAGAACATGAACAACATCTCCGAATCGTGCTGCAAGTGCTGAAAGAGAAAAAGTTATATGCTAAATTGGAGAAGTGTGAATTTTGGCTGTCAGAGGTGAAGTTTCTCGGACATGTCATCTCTAATAGAGGGGTAGCCGTAGATCCTAGCAAGACGGAAGTAGTGATTAAGTGGGAGACACCAAAGACGGTTACGGAAATCAGAAGTTTCCTTGGTTTGGCAGGATACTACAGGAGATTTATACAAAACTTCTCTCGTATAGCCTTGTCATTGACTAAATTGACCAGGAAGGGAAGTCCTTTCAAATGGACTGATCAATGTGATGCTAGTTTTCAGGAGCTGAAGACAAGACTGACCACTCCTCCTGTTTTAATTATTCCAGACCCCACAGGATATTTTGAGGTGTATAGTGACGCTTCAAAGAAAGGGCTAGGATGTGTGCTGATGCAAGATAAGAGAGTAGTTGCTTACGCCTCTAGGCAACTGAGACCTCACGAAGGAAACTATCCAACCCATGATCTTGAATTAGCGGCAGTAGTGTTTGCCTTAAAGATTTGGCGACACTATTTGTACGGGGCAACCTTTGAAGTATATTGTGATCATAGGAGTCTTAAATACCTCTTTGATCAGAAAGAGTTAAATATGAGGCAACGAAGATGGGCAGAATTCCTCAATGACTACAAGTTTGAGATAAAGTATCATCCCGGAAAGGCGAATGTTGTAGCAGATGCCTTGAGTCGAAAATCTCTGCATATGGGTCAGATGATGGTGTATGAGATGCAGATGCTAGAGGAGTTTCGAAATTTGAAGCTAGCCCCTACTCTTACTCCAAAGAATCTAGTCATTAATGGTTTAAGTATAGGGTCTGACCTTAGAGCCCAGATCAAAGAAGCTCAAGCTCACGATCAATACTTACAAGATCATAAAGACCAAGGTAATTTTTCTGTAATGGAAGATGGAGCAATCATGTATCAGGGAAGGATTTGTGTCCCTCAAGAACAAGAGTTGAGGACTAAGATACTGCAGGAAGCGCATCAAAGTAAATACACAATCCATCCTGGATGCACTAAAATGTACCAGGATTTAAAAAGAATGTATTGGTGGCCAGGGATGAAAAATGACATTGCTGAGTTTGTGGCGAAATGTCTCATTTGTCAAAAGGTGAAGGTGGAGCACCAAAAGCCAGCGGGATTTCTACAACCTCTTGAGATCCCTAAATGGAAATGGGATAGTATTTCGATGGACTTTGTTGTAGGTTTACCTAAGACCTCAGTGGGACATGACTCTATCTGGGTAATAGTTGACAGATTAACCAAATCTGCTCACTTTTTGCCCATAAAAATTAAATTTTCACTAGATAAATTGGCCCAATTGTACGTTCAGGAAATAGTTAGACTCCATGGGATTCCCTTAAATATTGTTTCTGATAGAGATCCGAGGTTCACGTCGAGGTTTTGGAAGGCGTTGCAAGAAGCTTTTGGTACTCAGTTGCGGTTCAGTACTGCCTACCATCCTCAAACTGACGGGCAGACAGAACGAACCATTCAAACCCTAGAAGATATGTTGAGGGCCTGTGTGATAGAGCAAGGTAAAGGATGGGATAAGTACCTACCTTTAGTAGAGTTTGCTTATAATAATAGCTATCACTCTAGCATTAAGATGGCCCCCTATGAAGCTTTATACGGTAGAAAGTGCCGATCTCCACTATGTTGGTTCGAGATAGGAGAAAAGAACTTGTTAGGTCCTGATCTAGTTCAACAAACCACTGAACAAATCAGGATGATACGAAACAAAATACTTACAGCTCAGAGTCGGCAAAAGAGTTACTACGATAAGAGACATAGACCTCTAGAGTTTGAGGAAGGAGACCATGTATTTCTGAAACTTTCCCCGACTACTGGAGTTGGGAGGTCTCTCAAAACAAGAAAGCTAAGTCCGCGATTTTTAGGACCCTACCAAATTCTAAAGAAAGTTGGGACATCAGCATATCAAGTTGCTCTCCCACCTAATTTGTCCAACATGTATAATGTTTTCCACGTATCACAGCTGCGGAAGTATCTTTCAGATTCATCACATATAATACTGGATGAACCAATCCAAATAAAGGAGAACATGACATACCAGCTAGTACCTGCATCCATATTGGACACTGACGTGAAGCAACTGAGAAATAAAATCATTCCCCTAGTTAAGGTGTTATGGGAAGGTTTGACTCCGGAAGAAGCAACTTGGGAGCTGGAAGAAGTCATGAGGAAGAAATATCCGCAATTGTTCTTATAAGGTAATTTCTGAAATTTTGAGGACAAAATTTCTTTTAGGGGGAGAGAAATGTAACATCCTTAATTTCGTTTCTTTTATTGATAAAGGTACATAAATAATTTAATTAAGGAAATAAAATTTATTAGACAATATTTTAGATATCTAAGGAAATATAATCCTTAGAAATTCTTCACCTTAGGTATATGCATAGAAAATGTTTCTAACATTAAGAGAACAAATAAAGAAGGAAAATCTAATGGGAAAGAAATTAGAAATAACATACTAAAGAGATGCAAAATTCTTGGATAAGGAAGATAAATTTTTAGAAACAAGTAAAGGTCTTAAAATTTCAAAGAACATTGAATTAGGGTAATTTTTCCTAATTCAAGAACTATAGTTACTAAGTTTAAAATCTTTACCCATACATTGGGCTTTTACCTATGGACACTTCATATAGAGTTTTTCCACTTCACATAAGTTTCTAGCAAGCCCATTGGATAACCTAAACAAGAAATTAAACATAGACTTGGACTAGGATATAGTAATTTCACAAATAGCCCAAAAATTATGAAAATGTGACCAAGCCCACCAAGAAAGGAAGAATTTTATCCAAAGCAAAGAAAATGGGTAGGACAAGCCCATAATGGGTAGGAATAAGCCCAAATCCAAGAGGAAAACTAAAATAAAATAAATTAGATGATGATATAATAATAAGAATAAAGATTAGGTTACATGGCATTAAGACAAAAAATTTAGCAAGTGGTGTGATTCTACATTCATCACTTAAGCAAGTGGCATGATAATACAAGGCTTTAGGACAAAAACATCTATATCCTACACTCATAATTTTAGCAAGTGGTATGATAATACATGGTATTCGGACAAAACATTCATAGCCCACACAAATAATATCAACCAAATAATAAAGATTCAAGGGCTAGAAATTTGCCACCTAAAAAGGCAAACCTATCATACTTGTTTAAGACAAAAGAAAATGGAAATGAATCCCTAAATCAAAGGGACCTTGTCCCATATCTTAAGAACATATTATCATAATTTTCAAAATACAAATCTCCTTTTCCTATGCATATCTTGACTAAGGAAGAGGAAGACAAGAACATAAGTTGTTTGTTTTCCAAAAATTCAACAAAGTGTATCCTAATTGTGATAAGGTAGACCCATGATCATGAAAGGTGAATTATTTGGTGGTCTATATAAGAAAACCCACCCTTACAACATTATAATTTCGTCCAAGTGAGGGAGAGAAAAAAATAGAAGCAAGGTAGAGTGAGGAAAGGAGAGGAAGAAAGGAAGAAAGAGGAAGGAAAAGTCTAGAAGACTAAGTGCTCCAAGTAAGTTTAACAATATTTCTTTTTGAAGAAAACTTTTGAAACTTATAATATTTGTATGAGATTTTGATCTTAGAACTTTTATGATTGGTCATGATGTTGCTATATCATGTTACATATTGATCTTGCATGTGATGTATGTTTGAATACTTAGGTTGGTGTAGATAGTTCTGCATGGTTATGGCTATGGGTGGCAGAATTTTAAGCTTCGGTATTTTAATTTTTGGGAACAATCTACAAGGAATTAAAATAAATGGTTAACATAAGAATTAAAGATAAATGTGTCATGGATTTTTAGCCACTGGAATCATTCCATTTGGAGTCCATATGAGGTAGCTATGGTCTGATTAGTAGTCAAAGGTCAGAAAATGAATCATCAGGGAAGAATATGTTAGGATAGCTTCGGTATTTTAATTTCTGGGAACAATCTATAAGGAATTAAAATTAATGGTTAACATAAGAATTAAAGATAAATGTGTCATGGATTTTTAGCCACTGGAATCATTCCATTTGGAGTCCATATGAGGTAGCTATGGTCTGATTAGTAGTCAAAGGTCAGAAAATGAATCATCAGGGAAGAATATGTTAGGATAGCTTCGGTAATTTAATGTCTGGGAATTATTGGTAGGGAATTAAAATAAATTATTAACATAAGAATTAAAGATAAATGTGTCATGGATTTTTAGGCACTGGAATCAT
Organism: Gleditsia sinensis; assembly: GCA_037074535.1. Lineage (NCBI taxonomy): Eukaryota > Viridiplantae > Streptophyta > Magnoliopsida > Fabales > Fabaceae > Gleditsia > Gleditsia sinensis. The sequence continues at coordinate 63,471,626 of CM073470.1, read as the reverse complement.
TCAATTTGAAGTCCATTTGAGGTAGATATAAGCTGATTAGTAAGCAGAGGTTAGAAAATGTTTATTCAGAATATGTTATTAAAGCTTTAGTTTTTGAATTTCTGGAAAATATTCTGTAGGTAGTTAAAATCGTACGCCAAGATAACAATTATAGATATAGGGCTCATGGATTTTTACCAACTAGAATAACTCAATTTGGAGTTCAAATTTGGGAGATATGGTCTAATTAGTTAGTAAAGGTCAGAACCTACACGAGAAGAAATAATCTGTACATTTAGGGAGTAATATCACCTTGATTTCTTAATATTTCGCTACAATGTTCAACATAATAGTTTTAGATAATTGTTTTATCTTGAAATTGACACTAAGATCCACTACATCAGAGTTAAATTGAGGGAGTTATGCTCTGATTAGTAAGAGAAGGTTAGATAGGATGAAAACCTGCATCAAGAAAATAAAGAAATAAAATTAGTATTTTAAAAAGAAGATGAATCTTAACAAATGACTAGTATAGCCATAGTCATTGCCATTGCATGAACTTACTACCATTTTAAGTGTGTAATTTTTAACATGGAATTTACCCTAGTACTCATATAAATTTACAAGAAGTTTTGAAAGTGCCGGTTTTATTTGAAAAATCTTAGTATGCTCCGTGGTTGCAGTATTTTCACATCAGAAAAGAATTATTCTAGTTACTGGAAAACAAAATTGTGATTTGTGAAAAGTGCATGTCTAAGGAAAGCTCTGGCAAGGAAAGACATGGTACTTAAGCGTGTCCATTAGTGACCCACCTCTCTTTCCTGGGAACTTTTCTGGTGCGCTGTTTACAGACTACAATTACTATCCAGTTACCAAGGTATTAGTATGGAATTTTGACATGGAAATGTTTTATAAAGTGATATGATATTTTAAATGGTTATGTTCATGGCATGATTACCAATGATTTATGGTAATAGTTATATTTTGATGAACATACTTGTTATTGAAAGCATATTTTTGGCTATCATTGTGAAAAGAAAAGAAATGAGCACGGTCACATGGCAATCCGTGTGGTGCACCAGTAGGGGACGCCCTACCAACAGTTATGATCATGTTAATAAGAAAAGAAAGAGAAAGTGTGCCATGTCGGACGGAGCGAGATAAGCCCGTACCGAAAAGTAGAGAATACTCACCCTGACCGGGGTAGCTTGAAGTAAGAATAAGTGGATAGCCATCATATGAAATTCAAAAAAATAGTTATTCATGCCATACATGTCATAACTGTATAATTTTCATGTGCATGATAAAGTGCATTCATGTGACCTAAAGATATTTTCTGTAGTTTATACAGCTGAACATGACATGATGAACTATATTGATGATAAATTATGATTTATTGTTGAACTTACTGGGATTTAATTCTCACTATATTTCCATATCATGTTCAGAAGAATAAATATGCAGATATTCTCTATGACACTTATTATCTCTGTACGTTGGATCGAGGTGCCCTACCTTGGGCAACTTCCAGTTATTTCTGATGTAACTGTCGTAGATGTAACTGAGATTCCGGTGGACGTGCCACCCGAACCAGTGTCCCCGGAAGTAGTCGATATAGATGATTAGAACTAATATGTATCTTTGTACAAATGTTTGTAAAATAATGGTGTGTAGTTTGTAAAATAATAATGTGTATGGAAACTCAGTATTGTATAAATTAAATAAATGTTATATTGAGTTAAGTTGTAACGAGGTAATAACTTCATGGTATTTTAAAAAAAAAAAAAATTACATAAAAGGAGTTGTTACATAGAGAAATCCTACCGGCCATTTTCGTGGATCCGGAGGACAGTGAAGAAAATACGAAAAAGTCGTGTTGTTCGAAAGAAGCACTCATTATAAACTCTACAAAGTTCGTTTCGCGACATGCCGAGTTTCGGCGATGGAATCGTGCCGTCGAGAAACCCTACGGGCCATTTTCGTGCATCCGAATGATGGTGACGAAAATATGAAATATTCATGTCGTTGGAAACAAGCACTCCTTGGAAACTCTATAAAGTTCGTTTCATAAGATTTCAACTTTCCGGCGATGCAATCGTGCCGTCGAGAAACCCTACGAGCCATTTTTGTGCATTCGGATGACGGTGACGAAAATACAAAAAAGTCATGTCGTTGGAAACAAGAACGGATAAGAAAGTATATAATGTTCGTTTCGTGAGATTTTGACTTTTCGACGATGGAATCGTGCCATGGAGAAACCCTACAGGCTTTATTTGTACGTCCGAATGACGTTGACGACAATTCAAAAAAGTCGTACTGTTCGAAAAAAAGTACACCTTAGAAACTCTATAAAGTTTGTTTCGCGACATTCCGACTTTCTGCCTATGGAATCGTGCCGTGGAGAAACCCTACGGGCTATTTTCATGCATCGGATGACAGTGACGAAAATATGAAAAAGTCGTGTCGTTGGAAAGAAGCACTCCTAAGAAACTTTATAAAGTTCGTTTCGCGAGATTCAGAGTTTCATCGATGGAATCGTAACGTCGAGAAATCCTATGGGCCATTTTCGTGCATCCGGAGGGTGGTGACAATTATACGAAAAAGTCGTGTCGTTGGAAAGAAGCACTCATTATAAACTCTACAAAGTTCGTGTCGCGACATGTCGACTTTCGGCGATGGAATCGTGCCGTCGAGAAACCCTACGGGCCTTTTTTGTGTATCTGGATAACGGTGACGAAGATATGAAAAATCATGCCATTCGAAAGAAGAACAGATAAGAAACTCTATAAAGTTCGTTTCGCGAGATTTCGAATTTTCGGTGATGGAATCGTGCCGTCGAGAAACCCTACGGGCCATTTTCGTGCATTCGGATGACAATAGCGAAAATACGAAAAAGTCGTGTCGCCAGAAAGAAGCACTCCTAAGAAACTCTATAAAGTTTGTTTCGCGAGATTATGAGTTTCATCGATGGAATCGTAATGTCGATAAACCCTACTCTCTATTTTTGTGCATCCGGACGACGGTGACAAAAATACGAAAAAGTCGTGTCGTTGGAAAGAAGCACTCATTATAAACTCTACAAAGTTCGTGTCACGACATGCCAACTTTCGGTGATGGAATCGTGCCATCGAGAAACACTACGGGCCATTTTCGTGCATCCGGATGACGGTGACAAAAAAACAAAAAACTCTTGTCGTTGGGAAGAAGCACTCCTAAAAAACTCTATAAAGTTCTTTTCGCGAGATTCTGACTTTCCAGCGATGGAATCGTGCCGTCAAGAAACCCTACTGGGCATTTTCGTGCATCTGGAAGATGGTGACGAAAATACGAAAAATTCGTGTTGTTCAAAAGAAGCTCTCCTTAGAAACTCTATAAACTTTGTTTCGCAAGATTTCGACTTTCTGGCTATGGAATCCTGGAATCGTGCCATCGAGAAACCTTACGGGACATTTTCGTGTATCCGAATGACGGTAACGAAAATACGAAAAAGCCGTGTCGTTGGAAAGAAGCACTCCTAAGAAACTCTATAAAGTTTCTTTTGTGAGATTCTGACTTTCCGGCGATGGAATCGTCCTATCAAGAAACCCTACGGGCCATTTTCGTGCGTCGAAGGACGGTGACGAAAATACGAAAATGTCGTGTCGTTGGAAAGAAGCACTCCTAAGAAACTCTATAAAGTTCGTTTCGCGAGATTTTGAGTTTCATCGATGGAATCGTGTCGTCGAGAAACCCTACGGGCCATTTTCGTGCATTCGGATGAGGGTAACGAATATACGAAAAAAGTCGTGTCGTTGGAAAGAAGCACTCCTTAGAGACTGTGTAAAGTTTGTTTCGCGAGATTCTGACTTTTCGGCGATGGAATCGTTCTGTCGAGAAACCCTACGGGCTATTTTGGTGCATCCAGATGACGGTGACAAAAATACAAAAAATTACTGTCGTTGGAAAAAAGCACTCCTTAGAAAAGTCTATCAAGTTCATTTCGCGAGATTCTGACTTTTCGGCAATGGAATAGTGCCATCAAGAAACCTTACGAGCCATTTTCGTGCATCGGGAGGATGGTGACAAAATTATGAAAATGTCGTGTCGTTGGAAACAACTACTCCTTAGAAACATTATAAAGTTCGTTTCGCGACATGCCGAAATTCTGGCTATGGAATCATGCCGTCGAGAAACCCTACGGGCCATTTTCGTGCATCCGGACGACGGTGACGAAAATACGAAAAATTCGTGTCGTTGGAAAGAAGCATCCCTTAGAGACTCTATAAAGTTCGTTTTGCGAGATTCTGAGTTTCATCGATGGAATCGTAATGTTGAGAAACCCTACGGGCCATTAACGTGCATCTAGATGACGGTTACAAAATTACGAAAAAGTTGTGTCGTTGGAAAGAAGAACTCCTAAGAAACTCTACAAAGTTCGTTTCGCGAGATTCTGACTTTTCGGCGATGGAATCGTTCCGTCGAGAAACCCTACGGGCCATTTTCGTGCATCCAGATAACGGTGACGAAAATATGAAAAAGTCCTGTCGTTGGAAAAAAACACTCCTTAGAAAGTCTATAAAGTTGATTTCGCGAGACTCCGACTTTTCGGCGATGGAATAGTGCCGTCGAGAAACCCTACGGGCCATTTTCGTGCATCGGGAGGATGGTGACAAAATTACGAAAATGTCATGTCGTTGGAAAGAACTACTCCTTAGAAACACTATAAAGTTCGTTTCGCGACATGCCGACTTTCCGACGATGGAATCGTGACGTTGAGAAACCCTACGGACCATTTTCGTGCATCCGGACGACGGTGACGAAAATACAAAAAAGTCGTGTCATTGGAAAGAAGCACTCATTATAAACTCTACAAAGCTCATTTCACGATATGCCGACTTTCGGCGATGGAATCGTGCCATTGAGAAACCCTACAGGCCATTTTCGTGCATCCGGATGACGGTGACGAAAATACGAAAAATTCGTGTCGTTGGAAACAAGCACTCCTTAGAAACTCTATAAAGTTCATTTCGTGAGACTCTGACTTTCCGGAGATGGTATCGTGCCGTCGAGAAACCCTACAGGCCATTTTCGTGCATCTGGATGACGGTGACGAAAATACGAAAAAGTCGTGTCGTTGGAAAGAAGCACTCCTTAGAGATTCTATAAAGATTGTTTCCTGAGATTCTGACTCTTCGGTGATGGAATCGTTTCGTCGAGAAACCCAACGGTCCATTTTCGTGCATTCGGATGACAGTGACGAAAATACAAAAAAGTCATGTCGTTGGAAAGAAGAATGGATAAGAAACACTATAAAGTTCGTTTCGCGACATTCCGACTTTTCGGCGTTGGAATCGTGCCGTCGAGAAACCCTACGGGACATTTTCGTGCATTCGGATGACAATGACGAAAGTATGAAAAAGTCGTGTCATTGGAAACAAGAAAGGATAAGAAAGTCTATATTGTTTGTTTCGCGAGATTTTGACTTTTTGGCGATGGAATCATGCCGTGAAGAAACCCTACGGGCCATTTTCGTGCATCCGGAGGACAGTGACGTAAATACAAAAAAGTCTTGTTGTTGGAAACAAGTACTCCTTAGAAACTCTATAAAGTCTGTTTCGCGAGATTCCGACTTTCCGATGATGGAATCGTGCCGTCGAGAAAACCTACTGGACATTTTCGTGCATTCGGACGCCGGGGACGAAAAGACGAAAAAGTTGTGTCGTTGGAAAGAAGCACTCCCTAAAAACTCTATAAAGTTCGTTTCGCGAGATTCTAACTTTTCAGCAATGGAATCGTGCCATCGAGAAACCCTGCGGGCCACTTTCGTGCATCCGGATGACGGTTAGGAAAATACAAAAAAGTAGTGCCGTTGGAAAGAAGCACTCCTAAAAAACTCTATAAAGTTCGTTTCACGAGATTTTAAATTTCCGTCAATGGAAACGTGCTGTCGAGAAACCCTACGAGCCATTTTCGTGCATCAGGATGATGGTGACAAAAACACGAAAAAGCCCTGTCGTTGGAAAGAAGCACTCCTTAAAAACACTATAAAGTTCGTTTTGCGACATTCTGACTTTCCGCCGATGGAATCGTGCCATGGAGAACCTCTACGGGCTATTTTAATGCATCGGATGACGGTGACAAAAATACGAAAAAGTTATGTCGTTGGAAAGAAGCACTCCTAAGAAACTCTATAAAGTTTGTTTGTCGAGATTCTGAGTTTCATTGATGGAATCGTAATGTTGAGAAATCCTACGGGCCATTATCGTGCATCTAGATGACGGTTACAAAATTACGAAAAAGTCGTGTCGTTGGAAAGAAGAACTCCTAAGAAACTCTACAAAGTTCGTTTCGCGAAATTCTAACTTTTCGGCAATGGAATCGTGCCATCGAAAAACCCTACGGGCCATTTTCGTGCATCCGGATGACGGTGACAAAAATACGAAAAATTCTTATTGTTGGAAAGAAGCACTCCTTAGAAACTCTATAAAGTTCGTTTCGCGAGATTCTGACTTTCCGGCGATGGAATCGTGCCGTCGAGAAACCCTACAGGCCATTTTCGTGCATCCGGAAGACAGTGAAGGAAATACGACAAAGTCGTGGCGTTCCAAAGAAGCACTCCTTGGTTAAGAAAACCTCCTACAACATTCTCTTGTTCTGTGAATTCCTCTTGAAGTGTAAGGCATATATCAGTGGAGTGTCCTATTGCTGAACATATTCCACAGACTTTAACTTGCTGTAGTGTACCTGTAGCCATTTGGTGCACAAGAGAGGTAAGTTCAGATATTTAATTCTGAAGAGAAGTAGTACTTACCTCATGGGCATGTCTAATAGGAGTATTATGCCTAATGCCAAATTGTTGAGAATTGGTAGCCATATTTGATATCAGGATTCTGGCTGCTTCAGGAGTCTTATCTACTAGTACTCCTCCACTAACTACATCTATCATGCTCCTATTTCCCTGCAAAAGACCTTCATAGAAATATTGGATTAGTAGATGCTCACTAATCTAATGATGTGGGCAGCTTGCACAAAGTTTTTTAAACCTCTCCCAATATTCAAAAAGTGTCTCTCCATGCAATTGCCTAATGCCGCATATTTCTTTCCTGATAGTAGCGGCTCTAGATGTAGGAAAATAATGTTCTAAAAACATTCTCTTCATCTCATTCCAATTAGTGATAGTACCAGAGGGTAAATAATACAACCAATTCTTGGCTGAATCTCTTAATGAAAAAGGAAAACCCCTTAGTTTTATTTGTTCCTAAGGTACTCCAGGGGGCTTCATACTGGTACATACCACATGAAATTCCTTCAAATGTTTATGCGGGTCTTCACCTGCAAGACCATGAAAATTAGGTAAGAGATGAATTAATCTAGATTTCAACTCAAAATTAACATTGTCATCAAGATTAGGAAAAGTAATGCATAAGGGTTGCTGATGCAAATTTGGAGCTGCAAGCTCCTTCATAGTGGGGTGCCTCGCCATGTTTACTTACTCCTTTTCTTGATCAATGTCCTCTTGAAGTTCTCTCCTGTGCCTGTATACAGATTTTCCAATATCTTGATTGAACTCTAAATTTTGAGAATTAGAAGAACGAGTCACAGGTATAAATCAAAATAAAATCACAAAAAGTAATAGACGCAGTCCCCGGCAACGGCACCAAAATTTGGTGCGTACTGTTGCAGGTACACCCAAATTGATACCTTTCCTTAAAACTAACCTGTAGTAGTTGGAGTAAGGGTCGATCCCACAAAGACTAGAATTACCTTATGTGATTGAGAAAGGGGGGATTGATAGTTGTAAATAAAACCAAGTAAACAATAATGAAAGTAAATAAGAGAGAGTGATTAATGATAAAGACGTTCGTTTCGGTTGATATCCACCATCAAGGGATTGCATTGATCATTTACAACATAATCAATCTAAACTTGAATATCTATCATTGGGTTTCTAACCCTGTTCCTCCTTAAGCCTACCAAATTAATGACAATCACACTAATTAAACCCTAATTAACAAGCAATCCTTTAGCACATCGATAAAGCACAACTTACTAACTGCATGAAGAACTAGAGAAACTGACAGAGCTAAATAAATATAAACACATTGGTTATATCTAATTTAGTTAATTATTCATTATAGGTTCAATGATTTATAATCCAAAATCCTCAAACCTATTTGCCTCATGAATCACAGAATTGAAGACTTTGTTCAAAACATAATTCAACTGTAGATTAAAACAAACAATATACTAGTAGTCCTCCCTAGCAATCATATGAATAACCATTGAGAAGGAGAGCAGATGAATAATCAATACTCAATTCAAATTGAAATAATAAAATCAAATCCAAATCTCACAATGCATGAAAATCCCTTGAGGTTTCAATCTACCTCAACTATCTAAAAAGAACTAGCCACGCAGGGCCATAAGAAACTCGAAAGAAGAATTGAAGAATGTAACTGATGCGTTCCTATAAACGAAGAAACGGAGTGTTTGGCGAAAGCAAGGATCGTCTTGAAAATTCAACGGATGTTTGATCGCCACGAGTTGCCTCGATAAGATCAGATTCAGTTCTTTGCCCAAGAACTAAGGGAAGCTCTTACTTTAGGAGAAAACTCAATCTTTATTAATCATCAAAATTTGTTTTAATACATGAACTTGAAGAACTCTTAAATAGACAATCAAACCTAACCCTAGTAGGAAAGCCAAAAGGCCTTAAACTCCTAATTGGACTTCTAATAAAAATATGGCCCAAATAACATTAGTTATCTGGCCCAACTAAATTAATAAAAAACAAACCCATAATTAAACTATTATTTGGGCTGCATAAAGAATGGGCTCAAATACTAATAATATCCAAAACAAAACATTTAAACTAAAGCCCATAATACATCTTTAAATCAATGCAGATTTGAGCTATTTATCTTCAAGATCCAACAAACTTTATTGGACCTCCGAATTGCCCTCTTTAATGCAATCCTCAAGGCTGCAAAGTGTGGCCCACTTGATGTCTAGACTTGGCCCAACAACTTCCTCTTTAGCTTGCACATCTAAGATCAAGCCCAGTAAAGCTTCTTTGGCCCGCTTCGCCCTGCTCCTAATCATTGCACCGCCTATCCCTTGCAAAAGATTTTGGGAACGGTTTATAGTAGTTTTGACAGCACCTTGATCTCCATCATTCCCTCCTTCCTCGAAATGATTCGTCCTCGAATCAAAGGCATCATCTTGAGACTTCAAGAATTTCGGACTCTTATAATCTAAATGGATAATGAATTCTCTCGGCCATAAATAATGCTGCCAAATTTGCCAAGTCCTCATCAATGCATATAACTCCTTATCATAAGTAGGATATTTCAGTGTTGTGAATCCCTGTATCAAAGACACAACCACACTATGCAAAGAAAGGTTAGGAGTGTTAGTAAAATAAATATCTTTGTACATGAGCACAAGGAGGTTTGGTTTGCATACCAAAGCACTCTTCACCTCACTTTTTAATGCAAAATCACTCATTCTTTTATTTTCTTCTTTATCTGTCTCACAATTCTCTTTCTTTTTCTGCTCACATATCTCAACATCTTTCTCTTTTATCTCACTCTCAATTTTGGCCATACTCTCTTTTTTCTCACATATCTCAACCTCTCTCTCTTTTCTCTCACTCTCAATTTTGGCCATACTCTCTTTTTTCTTTTGCTCACATATCTCAACCTCTCTTTCTTTTCTCTCACTCTCAATTTTTGCCTTACTCTCTTTCTCCTCTTTTTCTTTTATTTCTCTCAACTTACACTCTTTTGTAATTCACACTTGATCAGCATAAGCCTCAACTGGCTTTAGGGGTGTTAGAATAAAGGTTTTCTTATGAATGGTCAATGTATATCGATTCTTGTAGCCATCATAATTAACCCTTCTATCAAATTTCCATGGACGTCCCAACAAAAAGTGTCCAGCATGCATTGGTACTACATCACAAAGTACCTCATCTTTGTAGTTACCAATAGAAAAAGATACCAAAACCTGATTTGTCACCCATATCTCTCCATTATCATTCAACCATCTTAGCCTATATGGCTTAGGATGTTTCAATGTGGGTAGACCCAATTTATCAACCATCAAGGTACTAGCTACATTAGTGCAACTCCCACTATCAATAATCAAGCTACATACCTTGTTATTCACGTGGCACCTAGTTTGAAAGATATGCTCACACTGTTCATCATCAATATCATCATTGGATTTCATATTAAGAGCACGTCTAATAACCAATATTTCTCTATTCACTTGCTTACTAATCTCCATATTATTACAATCCTCTATTAGTGGCATATCATCCTCACTAGAATGCTTACCCTCCATACGCCACCTTTCTTCCTCACCAAAGCCAAACTGTTTGGAAGGCTTAGGTTTGGATAATGACTCAAAATTATCTAACTTCATATGTATCAACTTAAATTGCTCCTGAACCGCCTTCATGTAAAATTTAAGATGAACTTTAGGTTGATTTATTTTAGTGCTCATATTTGTCTCACAAACCTCACGTGTTTGCACTCAATTTACTCTCTTTCCCTTAAAGTTCTTAAACAAGAACCTGATCAACAAACTTATCAAAAGGAACAAGTGAAATAAGAATGATAAGAATAAAATTTTCAGACGATGATGACTCAAAGAACTGAATTTGACAAATATGAGTGATATTAATATCAGAATGCTATTTTTTTTTTTGCTTTTTTTTTAACGAATTTCTCTTCTTTCTCTTTTTTTTTTATTGAACTTCAGCTCACCTCTTTCTTTCTTTTTTTGAGCGATTTTTTTTTGCAGAAGAGACCAAATTCAACTAGGACTAGGAATTTGATTTTTTTTTTGAATTTTGAATTTTCAATTTTGAATTTTTGAACAAGAAACCAACTTGAAATAGGAATAGGACTCTCTTTTTTTTTTCAAAATTCAAATTTTTTTTTGGAAGAAGAAAACTAAATTGACTAGTACTAGGAGTTAGAATAAAAGTAGGAAAAGAAAATTGACTAGAACTAGAACTCTTTTTTTTTTCTAAAAGAACTAGAAGAACATTAACTAGAACTAGAACTAGAATTAGAACTCAAATTTGACCTAAAGAAAGGTAGAAGAAGAAGAACGACTCTAGAAAATAGAAAAGAAAAGATAGGACACCAACCAAATCTCAAGGAGCCAAAGCTCTGATACCAAATGATGCGTTCCTATAAACGAAGAAACGGAGTGTTTGGCGAAAGCAAGGATCGTCTTGAAAATTCAACGGATGTTTGATCGCCACGAGTTGCCTCGACAAGATCGGATTCAGTTCTTTGCCCAAGAACTAAGGGAAGCTCTCACTTTAGGAGAAAACTCAATCTTTATTAATCATCAAAATCTGTTTTAATACATGAACTTGAAGAACTCTTAAATAGACAATCAAACCTAACCCTAATAGGAAAGCCAAAAGGCCTTAAACTCCTAATTGGACTTCTAATAAAAATATGGCCCAAATAACATTAGTTATCTGGCCCAACTAAATTAATAAAAAATAAACCCATAATTAAACTATTATTTGGGCTGCATAAAGAATGGGCTCAAATACTAATAATATCAAAAAAAAAACATTTAAACTAAAGCCCATAATACATCTTTAAATCAATGCAGATTTGAGCTATTTATCTTCAAGATCCAACAAACTTTATTGGGCCTCCGTATTGCCCTCTTTAATGCAATCCTCAAGGCTGCAAAGTGTGGCCCACTTGATGTCTAGACTTGGCCCAACAACTTCCTCTTTAGCTTGCACATCTAAGATCAAGCCCAGTAAAGCTTCTTTGGCCCGCTTTGCCCTGCTCCTAATCATTGCACCGCCTATCCCTTGCAAAAGATTTTGGGAACGGTTTATAGTAGTTTTGACAGCACCTTGATCTCCATCAGTAACTAAAAACTTGGATGAATTATTGGATGAATTATCTGCTTTCTTTCCTCCCTTTTTATAGATTAACTCCTCCTAATCAAAGTAGGATTGTATCTAGGTCAAATCCCAGCCCATTAGGCTTTAATTGGAATCAAAAAACACTAAAAATCGTGATTTTAATGACCTGCAATGGCACAGCACCGCGGCGCCCAGAAAATTCCAGAATCTGCAAAAGTGATAAACACAAAAGTTGTATATGTATGTCTCTTCTTTCCATAGCCATTGGAATCATCTTAAGTGGATCTAAATTGAAGGAGATATATCAAAATTAGTGACCAAAGGTCAGAATTCATCCTGCTGCACTGTGATTCTGATTTGCAAGCTCTGTAATGCTATTAAATCTCCTGAATTTGACCACGTGTTCAAGATAAAAGTTGTAGCTAATTGTGTTATATTTTCACAGCCACTTGAATCACTTTGATTGGAGTTCATAAGTGGGAGATATTCTCAAAACCGTGCTGAAAGGTCTGGAATTGCTACAATGTAGCATTTTTCCATGAATTTCTTATCTTTTTCTTCTCTTTTCTTCTTTCTTTGTTCCTACAACACAAAACACAAAACTAAACTAATTCCTAATTATATTTTACTTAAATCAAACAAAAAGTAAGTTTAAAGGTATTAATATCAAGCTTAATTAAGATCACATCACAGCTATAGAAGAAGAAAAGAGGCAAAAATCAGTAAGATAAAATTATGCAGAAAAATTAAAAGAAAGTGATCTAGTCTAGCTATTTTACAATATATCTAATATTGACTATTGTTCCTCGGCAACGGCACCAGAAACTTGTTGTATGTGTTTTATAATTAACCGCAAGTGCATGGCGTAGCTATAGCTAGTCCGACGAGTACGAGTCGTATCCCACAGAGAACAATCTCAATTACTAGAATGATACAAAATATGCTTTCTAAATTGATGTAATTCAATGGAGAGTTTGTCATAATTAAGTAAATTAAGAATTCAATTAACAAAACCTAGGGAGTTCACCATACTTATGATATTCAACATCCAACTTGTATCTCTAATTACAATTATCTAGGTAATTGGGGATGGTTTAGCCTTAATTAATTCGCAACCTCTTTCAAGCATTACTAATCGTACCTAGGTTGATCCAATTGCCTACTTTCATGGTTCTTAGTTCAACCTAGGTCCATTGAGTTCTATTCCAACCATGGAAGTCAATTAATCGGTTTTCTCTTACCCACTAATTGATTCATTCCTAGAGAATCTTAAACTACTTTCATGATTAAAATATCCCTAATTAACTATTAGGTTCGGGTTTTAACTTTCACCTTTTGATTCATCAATTAAATACCTAAGACATGATAGATTGGTGATCATGAATTCTACCAACTCTTATTCATGCATATAATAGTTAATCCTAATTAATCTAGAAGTGATCACAATTAGGGTTCCAACATTCAACTCAACAACATAGTATCATCATATCACAAGTGGGTTTACCGAAACCTTAGATAAATATCTACTCACACTTCATAGAAACAGAAACCAAATTTATATCCATTAAGTAATTCATTCAAGTTCAACACAATTCAAGAGAAGGAGTAGAAGTAGAGAGTTAAAGTAGAAAGATAAAAACCTGATTTGCATAAAAGTAAAGATGAATTACAACCTTCAATTGCTGTAAATCCTACTCTAGAACATAAAATCAACAATAGTCCAAGTATAAAACTAATCTAAGAGTGTTTTCTAGGCCTAAAAACTGATTCTAAGATGTCTGTCCAAATCTGAATGTGTTCCTCTGTGTTTCCCCATGTATCTGTATCAACTTGGCTGCTCAAAACCCTAAAATCATGTGGTGTACGGACACGAAGCACGATCATGTTTCATGACACGACCTGGCCATGCTTCGTGCTAGATTCTGAGACTTTCTCCAACTTTTGTACAGACCACGACCTAGCCGTGCTTCCTACACACCAAGCACGGCCTGGTCGTGCTTCAAGCTACCAGTCTCAAAATTTGCCAATTTCTTCAGGGTTGCCAACTAGCTTCCTCCTCAGCATGTTCCAAGTCCATATGGCTCCTCTCATGAGTGTTTTCCCTTGCTTCTTTGCCACTTTTGCTCACCTACAAGAATAAAAAAAAAGCAGTATCCAGAGTAAAGAAACCAAAAATAGGGGAATAATCACAAGTTTACTTTAAATTAGGGGATAAAATATAGCCATTAAGTACTCAAATTTCCCCTTTATCAACTCCCCCATGCTTAAACCTTTGATTTTCCTCAAGAAAATAACATGACATATCAAAAGAAAAAGAGATGATGCATACAAATTTTAGATAATAGATAAATGCAATACAAGAAATTCTTCACTCAATCAATGTGCACACAATAGATATATGAATAGACGTTTACCATATCGCCTCTATTCTTCTAAAACTAAACCAAAATTCTCCTATTATATATCTGCTTCTATTGGTACCATTGAATGTATGCATCTAATTGATTTTCAGATACTCAAGTAGGCCACCTCATCCTTTAGATCTCCCTATGTTGCCTTACCCTTATTTATATTTTTCTTACTCAATTTCTTTTATTTCTCATCATTCTTTTTTTCTTTCTCTTTTTTCTATTTCATTCATCATTTTTTTATTTTATATAAATATGTCGTGAGTGCATTTTGTGCTCCATCTCACTAGGGTAAAGGCAGCTAAATACTCATACTAGGGCCTTTTTGGTGCCTTGAAGGGGTACTCAGAGTGAAAACTTTTTGGGATCCACATTCCCTCATTTTTCACCTCTCCCTTCCTTCACACTCTCATAGTGTTAAAAATCAATAAAGGCATACAATTCACAGTGCAATAGGAGAGATATTTTTCAAAAAATTAGAGGCTTAATCCTAGAAGAGAGAGACAAAAATGTAAACTAATTGTTTCATATCCTATTGTGCATCACATGTTCATGAGCTAAAATTAACCTATATTACATCAATCTATCTCTAAAATAGCAAACTATATGATGTGATCATAGAATACCACTTTTCAAGTTATGATAAGAAAATACCTTCAATTGGGCTTTTAACTTGTGCAAGAGCTAAAAGGCTTGGAATAGGCCTAGTTACCTTGCTGAAATTTAAAGACACTTGAAGAAAATAGCAAAAAAAAGGCTCTACATCTTAATATCTTTAATTTTCTATAAATTTGAATAATTACTATTGTGTGGTAGGTGATTATGTGCCATGAAAGTCATATGTACGTTTTCTTGGAATCTTCTTGTAAATGGCAGAATGCATAGACTTTCTGCCATCTAGCATTTATTACTCTTAGACTTTCTGTCATCTAGCATTTATTGCTCTTAGACTTTCTGTCATCTAGCATTTATTTCTTATATTTCCTTGGTGCTGCTCTTAGAATTCAAGGTAGTATAGTTAGCTCTCTTAAATCTAGCTTACTCATTTATATATGAGATGTATCATACAAGATCAGGATAGTTGAATGACCATTTTGAATTTTTCAGTATTGTTCAAGTGTGATTCTTGAAAATATAGCTTCTCTTATCTAACTTAGGTTAGTGGCGAGAAACCTCTTATTTCTTATCACTCACATCCCTCTAATTCTTGAGTGTGGCGACATCAATCCAAATCTCCTTAGTTATAGCACCCTAGGCTTATCAATTGAGTGATTTGGTTTTCTTCTTTTTTTGTTTGAACCTAAACCATAAATGAAATCCAGTGTTCATCCTCTTCACGTTTTGAGATAACATCATATTGGTATCTGGTGCGTACTGTCGCAGGTACACCCAAATTGACACCTTAACTCAAAACTAACCTGTAGTAGTGGGAGTAAGGGTCGATCCCACAGAGACTGGAATTACTTTATGTGATTGAGAAAGGGGGGATTGATAATTGCAAATAAAACTAAGTGAACAATAACTAAAGTAATTAAGAGAGAGTGATTAATGATAAAAACGTTGGTTTTAGTTGATATCCACCGTTAAGGGATTACATTGATCATTGACAACATAATCAATCTGTAATTGAATATCTATCATTGGGTTTCTAACCATGTTCCTCCTTAAGTCTAGTAAATTAATGACAATCGCACTAATTAAACCCTAATTAACAAGCAATCCTTTAGCACATCGGTAAAACATAACTTGTTAACCGCATGAAGAACTAGAGAAACTGACAGAGCTAAACAAATATAAACACATCGGCTATATCTAATTTAGTTAATCATTCATCATAGGCTCAATGATTTATAATCCAAAATCCTCAAACCTATTTGCCTCATGAATCGCAGAATTGAAGACTTTGTTCAAAATACAATTCAGCGGTAGATTAAGACAGATAATATACTAGTAGGCCTCCCTAGCAATTATACGAATAATCATTGAGAAGAAGAGCAGATGAATAATCAATACTCAATTCGAATTGAAATAATAAAATCAAGTCTACATCTCACAATGCATGAATATCCCTTGAGGTTTCAATCTACCTCAACCAACTAAAAAGAACTAGCAACGCAGGGCCATAAGAAAATCTAAAAAAGAATTGAAGAACTTGGATGAACGATTGGACGAATTCTCTACTTATTTTGCTCCCTTTTTATAGATTAACTCCTCCTAATCGAAGTAGGATTGTATTTAGGTCAAATCCCAGTCCATCGGGCCTCAATTGGAGTGAAAAAGACCTAAAATCGCAAAAATCATCATTCTGGTGCGACAGCGCTGCGCCGCTCACTTGTTGCGAAGCTTGCTGAGTTGTTCAGCGCTGCAGTGCCTAGAAAACGACAGAATTTGCAAAAGTGCCAAACACAAAAGTTGTAGCTCTATGTATTTTTTTTCGGTAACCGCTGGAATCAACTTAATCCAATCTAAATTGAAGGAGATATTCTAAAATTAGTTACCAAAGGTCAGAATTCATCTTGCTGCACTGTGATGCTGATTTGTAAGCTCCGTAACGCCATGAAATATCCCGAATTTGACCAAGTGTTCAACATAAAAGTTGTAGATGATTGTGTTATCTTTTCACAGCCACTTGAATAACTTTTATTAGACTTCGTAAGAGGGAGATATGCTAAAAATAGTACTGAAAGGTCTGGAATCCCTGCAATGTAGCATTTTCCCATGAATTCCTTATCTTTTTCTTCTCTTTTCTTCTTTCTTTGTTCCTACAACACAAAATATAAAATTAAGCTAATTCCTAATTATATTTTACTTAAATCAAACAAAAATTAAGTTTAAAGGTATTAATATCATGCTTAATTAAGATCACATCAAATACCACATTCTTAAAATAACACCTAAAGGCAAAAACAAAAATCAATATAAGTAGTGAGTGTTAGGCTTACCAAAATTTTTGCCTCATATCTTTAAAATAAATTCAAGAAAATTTTTGAAAGATCATAGTCATGTACAAGATTAACCCGAATGCAATCCATTATTTTATTCTCTTGAATCCTGAGTGTGTGTGTGTTTTGGGCTATTAAATTTTCTTTTACCCGGATGAGTTTATATGTCCCATAATTTTGGTTGTAGATCTCTAAATAGTTTAGGATTTCCATATGCTTATTCTTCATGCCACTCTCCACTAATGTAGGCCAAAACTACCTCTAGGATCAATAGGACTTTATTTGGCTTGTAATGTGGCTAGGGTATAAGGTGGGATAAAGGATACAAATTTAGGCTCAATCACCCAACACCACATGACTAAATATGATCTATTGAGCTTTTTCAAGTTTGGAGGACTTTCCCCCACATTCATTTTCTTACTTCAATTGAGTTTGATCCATCCTTTTCCTAGATTCTCAAAATTATTTTTTTTCACAACATATGCTTTTATTCTCTTTGGAATTTTCTTTTCTTCCTTTTGCATAATTTTTTTTTGCATAATCCTTTTTTTCTTACTCCACCCTTCCACCCTTTTGTCAATTTAAACTCTACAAAACAAGAATTCATCAAAATAATCATGGAGTGAGTGAATAGGGTAAAGAAAAACAAGGATATTCATACAAATTTTGGCTTTAGGCTCATTTGTGGTTTTTAGAAGGAAAAGTTCATTAAGCTCAAAATAGAGGAACTAGGGATATTTCATTGCTTAGGTTAGGCTTGAAAGGTTCAATCTATCAAATAATGCCTAAATCATCTCCTAAATAATAGTATTAACCTAAGATTTCTCCTCAAGTAGCATTCAAATAAGTTCTAGAATCCTGTTGAGATCATGAAATATTTTTGAATTATATAAACCTTCTCTAAGTAAAAGATAAATCGAATGCCCAAATTTATTGTGCAAAATATTTTAGGATTCTAAAGTCAAAAGTAATAAATTGTAAAAGGGATAAAATTGCATACAACCATGAAGTTTCTACATTTTTCAAGAGCTAAAAAAATTGGATAGTCATATCATTGGCTGTTGGTTGTGCCTAACATCCCAAAACATAAATTGAATACTCACACAATCACTCAACTTGCTAAACGCAATAAAAGTGCATCGATAGTGAAAATTAGAAAATTAATGCTCATAATAGGGTCACAATAATTCAGAAAAATATACTTCCACCCCCACACTCAAACTTTACATTGTCCTCAATGTAAAAGAAAGATAAGAATTAGGAAAGGATATAGGAAAACATATAAGTCAAGTGAACTTCCCTGAATTTGTTTGGGGTAGCATGAGCGTGTTGCATTATTAGACCTTGAATTTCTCCAATTTTCACCTTTTTTTTTTAATGTTGGGTTGCCTCCCAATAAGCGCCTATGTTTAATGTCGTTGGCTCGACCTAGCTCCTTATCTCTATTCATGGAGACTCTTTGATGTTCACTTTAAATTTTTGGGACTGATTCATTCCTTGAAATTCAACTGCATAACCAGAAGCCACATTAGTAATAACAAGTGGTCCTAACCAAGGGAGAGATTTCTTACCTTTAAGGGGTCTAACCCTTTGATTTCTAGAACTTGATGCAACTTTACAGTCGGGTCTATGCCTTTAAGGTTTGCAATTGTTTTTATAATGGCATTTCTTTTTTTTTTTTCTGAAGAATATGCATCAATTTCTCTTCTTTTTTAACACCCAAATTCTTGGCAACTAAAATACGTGATGCATCTCCTACTTCCAAGTATTTCAAGTGATTGGGAAGAGGTGACAGATTTGACCCAGGATCCTGCAAAATAGAAGGTGCATTTGCATTAGAATTTGGTGCTGAGGTAAAGGGATCCTTACCTGTTTGCTGCACTTTTGGAGCTTCTACATTATTCTCCTGCAAGTGAACACTCAAGGCTGATTTCTCAACCTTTGTCTCTAAAGGCTCAACATCCTGTGCTATAGAATTTGCCATATTAATAGCATAAGCAGTGAGATCTTTCATGGCACTGCATTATTGAATTTCATAAGTTTTCTTTCAAATTCCATTGTCAGTGTGCCACTATGAACATCTATTATGGCCTTGGATGTTTTTAAGAATGGTCTCCCTAACAAAATTAGAGTTGTTTGATCACCACTCTCCATGTTAAGTACATAAAAATCAGTAGGAAAAATCAGATCACCAACTTGTATTAAAACATCCTCAACTACACCCTCAGGGAGGGTGTTAGATTTGTCAGCCAATTGTATTATAACACTAGTTTCTTTTAGAGGTCCTAGTGCTAAAGATGCATAGATAGAGTATGGCATGACATTAATAGATGCTCTTAGATCTAGCATGGCCTTATCAAATGTATTGTAGCCTATAGAGCAGGGAATAGAAAACATACCTGGGTCCTTGCATTTTGTAGGGAGTTTTCTCTGAATAATTGCAAAAACATGCTCACTTACTTTTACTTTCTCAGCTCCTTTCAACTTTTGCTTCCTCTGTTGGGTGTGTAATTCCCTTAAGAAATTGGCATGGTGAGGTTCCTGACTGATTGCATCCAAAAGAGAAAGATTTACCTCACACTTTCTAAAGGTATCATATAGTTCAGAAGTTCTCTCATTCATCCTATTTTCCTTCAAAGCTTTAGGAAAGGGAGGTTTAGATTTATATTCAGAGAAAGGTTCAGACTTACCTTTTGGATGCTTACCTACCATGGTTGCATCATTCTTGTCTTCCTCTTGCTCAGTTGGTGCATGTAACTCTTGCATTGGGGTCTCAACTTCTTCATCACCTTGTAGCATGATTGCACTCACATTTTCCCTTGGGTTTACCACAGTTTGTGAAGGTAACTTACCTGAGTTTTGAGCATCCAATCAACTCACTATGGTTGCTAACTGACCTACTTGAGTTGTCCGGTTCTGAATGCTAGCTCTTGTCTCTTGCTGAAATTGATGAGAGTTATGTATAAGAGTTTTCACAATGTCTTCCAATGGATTACTTACTTGGTGATCCTGGGATGCATTTTGTCTTAGGATAATAGCCCTGTTGGTTTTGTTAAAAATTTTGTCCTGCAGGCCTATTTTGTACATTCCCATACCTGAAATTTGGATGATCCTTCCATCTAGAATTGTATGTATTAGAATAAGGATCATACATATTTGGTTGGCTAGGAAAACCTCCTGCAGCGTTAGCTTGTTCTATGAATTCCTCTAGAAGTGTAGGGCACATATCAGTAGGGTACCCTGTCGCTAAACATATTCAACAGACTTTAACTTGCTGAAGTGTACCTGTAGCCATTTGGCGCACAAGAGAAGTAAGTTCAGATATTTGAGTCTATAGAGAAGTGGTACTTACCTCATGAGCATGCCTAATAGGAGGATCATGCCTAATGCCAAATTGTTGTGAATTAGCAGCCATATTTGATATCAGGATTCTGGCTGCTTCAAGAGTTTTATCTACTAGTGCTCCTCCACTAGCTGCATCTATCATGCTCCTATCTCCCTGCAAAAGACCTTCATAAAAATATTGGATTAGTAGCTGCTCACTAATCTGATGATGTGGGCAGCTTGCACAAAGTTTCTTAAACCTCTCCTAATATTCATAAAGCGTTTCACCATGCAATTGCCTAATGCCGCATATATCTTTCCTAATAGTAGCGGCTCTAGATGCAGGAAAATAACGTTCTAAAAAATTCTCTTCATCTCATTCCAGGTAGTGATAGTACCAGAGGGCAAATAATACAACCAATCTTTGGCTGAATCTTTTAAGGAAAAAGGAAAAGCCCTGAGTTTTATTTGTTCCTCAGTTACTCCAGGGGGCTTCATACTGGTACATACCATATGGAACTCCTTCAGATGTTTATGTGGGTTTTCACCTACAAGACCATGAAAACTTGGTAAGAGATGAATTAATCCAGATTTCAATTCAAAATTAACATTGTCATCAAGATTAGGAAAAGTAATGCATAAGGGTTGCTGATGCAAATCAGGAGCTGCAAGCTCCTTCAGAGTGGGGTGTCTGACCATGATCACTTCCTCCTTATCCTAATCAACGTCTTCTTGAATTTCTCTTTTGTGCCTGTATACAAATTTTCCAATATCTAGATTGAACTATAAATCTTGAGAATTAGAAGAACGAGTTACAGGCATAAATCAAAAAATCACAAAAAGTAATGACGCAGTCCCCGGCAACAGCACCAAAATTTGGTGCGTACTGTCGCAGGTACACCCAAATTAATACCTTACCTCAAAACTAACCTGTAGTAGTAGGAATAAGGGTCGATTCCACAGAGACTAGAATTACCTTATGTGATTGAGAAAGGGGGGATTGATAATTACAAATAAAACTAAGTGAACAATAACTAAAGTAATTAAGAGAGAGTGATTAATGATAAAAAGGTTGGTTTTAGTTGATATCCACCGTCAAGGGATTACATTGATCATTGACAACATAATCAATCTGTAATTGAATATCTATCATTGGGTTTCTAACCATGTTCCTCCTTAAGTCTAGTAAATTAATGACAATCACACTAATTAAACCCTAATTAACAAGCATTCCTTTAGCACATCGGTAAAACATAATTTGTTAACCGCATGAAGAACTAGAGAAACCGACAGAGTTAAACAAATATAAACACATCGGCTATATCTAATTTAGTTAATCATTCATCATAGGTTCAATGATTTATAATCCAAAATCTTCAAACCTATTTGCCTCATGAATTGCAGAATTGAAGACTTTGTTCAAAACACAATTCAGCGGTAGATTAAGACAGACAATATACTAGTAGGCCTCCCTAGCAATTATATGAATAATCATTAAGAAGAAGAGAAGATGAATAATCAATACTCAATTCAAATTGAAATAATAAAATCAAGTCTACATCTCACAATGCATGAATATCCCTTGAAGTTTCAATCTACCTCAACCAACTAAAAAGAACTAGCCACGCAGGGCCATAAGAAAATCTAAAAAAGAATTGAAGAACTTGGATGAAGGATTAGATGAATTCTCTACTTGTTTTGCTCCCTTTTTATAGATTAACTCCTCCTAATCGAAGTAGGATTGTATTTAGGTCAAATCCCAGTCCATCGGGCCTCAATTGGAGTGAAAAAGACCTAAAATTGCAAAAATCATCATTCTGGTGTGACGACGCCCAAGTAGAGCGCTGCGGCGCTCACTTGCTGCGAAGCTTACTGGGTTGTTCAGCGCCGTGGCGCCTAGAGAACTCTAGAATTTGCAAAAGTACCAAACACAAAAGTTGTACCTATATGTCTCTGCTTTCCATAGCCGCTGGAAGCACCTTAATCCAATCTAAATTAAAGGAGATATGCTAAAATTAGTGACCAAAGGTCAGAATTCATCTTGCTGCACTGTGATGCTGATTTGCAAGCTCTGTAACACCATGAAATATCCCGAATTTGACCAAGTGTTCAACATAAACGTTGTAGATGATTGTGTTATCTTGTGACATCCACTTGAATAACTTTGATTGGACTTCATAAGAGGGAGATATGCTCAAAACAGTGCTGAAAGATCTGGAATCCCTGCAATGTAGCATTTTTCCATGAATTTCTTATCTTTTTCTTCTCTTTTCTTCTTTCTTTGTTCCTACAACACAAAACACAAAATTAAGCTAATTCCTAATTATATTTTACTTAAATCAAACAAAAAGTAAGTTTAAAGGTATTAATATCATGCTTAATTAAGATCACATCAGTATCAGATCTTCTGGTTAGTAAACCTAGTTTTAAACACTTAGAGAGTGATCTACCCCTATCATACACCTTGACTAGCAACCTAAAAAAATCATCATGGCAGAAGCAAGTGATTCTGGAGTCCTTAAAGGGATTAGCCTAGAACAAGCCCAAATTATTAGCCTGGAGAAGAGACAAGAAAAGATGATGGAACAAATGGCTCAACTTACCAATCAGATGAAAAGACTCAGGGATCTACAATTAAGACAACCAAGAAGAAAGGAGAATGCTGAGTCTAACGGTGACGAAGCTGAGTTTGAGGAGGAAGAGCAACCCTTGCATAGGAGGCAGCTTAGAGCATGGGAGATTAACACCAAAATGAAAGTTCCCTCATTTAGGGGAACAAGTTCTCCTAAAGAATATTTAGAATGGGAGCAACAAGTGGAGAAAGTCTTTGAATGTCAAGAGTATTCCGAGATAACCAAATGCCGCCTTGCTGCCCTTGAATTCACTGATTATGCAAATCTGTGGTGGGAGAATTTGAAGAATCAGCGAAGGAGAGATGGTGAAGAAGAAGTAAGAAGTTGGAGGCTAATGAAGAGACTCATGCGGAAACGGTTTGTGCCTGACTATTATAGGCAAGAACTTTATTTCAGACTTCAAAACTTGAGGTAAGGAGGCATGAACATGGAAGACTATGTTAAGGAATATGAAACCTTAATGATTAGGTGTGAGCTGAATGAACCACAAGAGCAAACTATAGCTCGATTTGTGGGTGGCCTAAACAAGGAAATTGCTAATCTAGTAGAGTTTGAGAATTATGTTTTCTTTGAAGATGTAATTAAATTAGCCATCAAAGTAGAAAGGTAGAAGAAAAGAGTGTATGGGAGGAACCTTAGAGTGACTAAACCTATGGGAGGGAAACCATTCCAAACACTTTCCCAAACACCAGCAAAACCTACCAAAGGGGATAGTAAGGAAATGGAGAAAAAAGGATCAATCAGAACTAACAGTTTTTGGGAAAGGGAGAAAGCAGTAGAAAACCATCCCCCTAGAAGAAGAAAAGATATTAAGTGCTTTAAATGTTTGGGGCATGGCCATATTGCATCAGAATGTCCTAACAAAAGGGTGATGATTTTGAAGGAAACATAAGGAGAGATAGAGAGTGACGATGAGGTTGTTTTGGAGGACTATGAGGGGAATGAGTATCTAAAAGAGGCAAAGGTTGTTGAATATGCAGATGAGGGTGAAATTCTGGTTATTAGTTGTGTCTTGAGTATCCAAACCAAAGTAGAGGAAGAACAACGAGAGAATATTTTTCATACGAGGTGTACTATTGAAGGCAAAATTGGTAATGTCATTATTGACAGTGGAAGCTGCACCAATGTTGCTTCCATCACTCTAGTTGATAAACTAAAGCTAACTACCATGAACCATCCCTAACCATACAAATTGCAGTGGCTGAATGACAAAGGCGAAGTGAAAGTCATGAAACAAGTGAAGGTTCCAATCTTTATTGGGAACAATTACAGAGATAAGGTATTATGTCACATTGTCCCAATGAGTGCTAGACATTTACTGCTAGGGAGGCCGTGGCAATTCGATAGGAGAGCATTGCATGATGGCTACAAAAATACCTATTCCTTTGAGAAGGATGGAAAAAGGATTGTGTTGGCACCACTTAAGCTAATGCAAGTACAACAAGAGAAGACAGTAAAAGAAGAGAAGAAAGCAAGCTACTTAGCTACTAAAAATGATATGAAGAAAACATTGAATAGAGGTAGCCTCATTCTATTGCTAATGCTTAAGGAGTTTTAAGAGCTAGAAAATGAAGTATACCTACATGTGAAGAAACTATTAGAAGAATTTAAAGATGTCTTTCCTGAAGACCTGCCTAAGGGATTACCACCCTTAAGGGGATTGAGCATCAAATCGATTTAGTACTAGGTGCTGCTTTGCCTAACCGACCTGCCTACCGAATGAATACCACAGAGGCAAATGAAATTTAAAGACAAGTTGAGGAGCTAATTGAAAGAGGTTATGTAAGGGAATCCATGAGTCTATGTTCTGTTCCCACATTGTTAGTGCCAAAAAAGGATAGTTCTATGAGAATGTGTGTAGACAGCAGGGCTATCAACAAGATCACTATCAAATACCGCTATCCAATTCTAAGATTGAATGGCATACTTGATGAGCTACATGGTGCTAAGGTGTTCTCAAAAGTTGATTTGAAAAGTGGCTATCACCAAATTCGAATGAAGGAATGAGATGAGTGGAAAACAACATTCAAAACAAAGCATGGCCTTTATGAGTGGATGGTAATGCTTTTTGGGCTATCTAATGCCCCTAGCAATTTTATGCATATAATGAATTTTGTGCTCAGATCTTTCATTGGCAAATTTGTCGTAGTGTATTTCGATGATATTCTAATTTACAGCCAAAGCTATGATGAGCATGTAGAACATTTGAGACAAGTATTGGAAGTACTGAGAAAGGAGAAACTCTATGTAAATATGAAGAAATGCTACTTTTGTCAAGATCATGTAAATTTTCTTGACTTTGTAGTATCTCAACAAGGTGTGAAAGTTGATGAAGAGAAAATTAAAGCCATCAAAGAATGGCCTGTTCCCAGAGCCATAACCGAAGTAAGGAGTTTCCATGGACTTGCATTTTCTATAGAAGGTTTGTTCGAGATTTCAGCACTATCCTAGTACCATTAACAAAATGTATAAAGGGGGGAAAAGAGTTTGGATGGCATAATTTAGCCCAGAAGAGTTTTGAACTGATTAAGGAGAAATTATGCAATGCCCCTATATTGGCACTACCAGACTTCTCCAAGACATTTAAGATTGAATGTGACACTAGTGGAGTGGGGATAGAAGCTGTTCTACTACAAGAAAGGCATCATATTGCATATTTTAGTGAGAAGTTGAGTATGGCTTGTCTTAATTATTCAACCTATGATAAGGAGTTCTACTCTCTGATTAGAGCTCTTGAAACATGGCAGCATTATTTGTTACCAAGGGAATTTGTTATCCATACAGATCACGAATCCCTTAAGCATTTGAATAGGCAGAGCAAGCTAAACCAAAGACATGCTAAATGGGTGGAATTTCTTGAAGTATTTCCATATGTACTAAAATATAAGAAAGAGGAGACCAATGTTGTTGATGATGCTTTATCCAGGAGGTATGCATTGCTTTCTATGATGAATGCAAAATTGTTAGGTTTTGAATTTGTTAAAGATCAATATGTTGAAGATTCTACACTTTCTAAAACTTACCAAGCTTGTGAAAAAATAGCATACAAAGGGTTTTATAGGCATGAAGGGTTCTTATTTCGTTTGGGAAAGCTTGTAATCCCATATTGCTCTATGCAGGAATTGCTTGTTCGAGAAGCACATGGGGGAGGATTGGCTGGCCATTTTGGCAAAGCAAAGACATTAGAGATGCTGAAAGAACACTTTTATTGGCCTAATATGATCAGAGATGTTCATCATGTGCTTGAGAGATGTATTGTGTGTAAAAAGGCCAAAAGCAAGGAAGCTGTCCATGGTCTTTACATGCCCTTACTTGTACCAGATCAGCCTTGGGTAGATATAAGTATGGATTTTGTGGTTGGATTACCTAGAACTTAGAGGGGTAAGGATTCGATCATGGTTGTTGTGGATCGATTTTCAAAAATGTCACATTTCAT
Organism: Gleditsia sinensis; assembly: GCA_037074535.1. NCBI lineage: Eukaryota > Viridiplantae > Streptophyta > Magnoliopsida > Fabales > Fabaceae > Gleditsia > Gleditsia sinensis. Next base: position 63,445,014 of record CM073470.1, on the reverse strand, counting down.
TCCATGCCACAAGTCAAATAATGTTGTGAATATTTCCAATTTGTTTTTCAAGGAGATTGTTTGACTCCATGGCATTCCAAAGAGCATTGTTTCATACCGTGACTCAAAATTTCTTAGTTACTTTTGGAAGACCTTAAGGAGAAAATTAGGCACAAGATTTCTTTTTAGCACTACTTGTCACCCACAAACTGATGGACAAACAGAAGTGGTAAACCGTACACTCTCTACTTTGCTTAGAATTGTCATTAATAAAAATTTGAAGAACTAGGATGAATGTTTGGCATATGTTGAATTTTCCTATAATAGAAGTGTGCATAGTGCTACTAAACGTTCTCCTTTTGAAGTGGTTTATGGATTCAATCCATTAACCCCACTTGACTTAGCACTATTGCCACTTAATGCTCGAGAATGTTTGGATGGCAAATAGAAGGCTGAGATGATTAAGAAGTTGCACGAAAATGTTAAAATGCAAATTGAGAAGAAGACCTCAATCTATGAGATGGCTACAAATAAAGGGAGGAAGTTTGCACAATTTCACCCTGGAGATTTAGTATGGATCCATCTTCAAAAAGAGAGATTTCCAAACAAAAGGCAGTCCAAATTAATGCCCAGGGCAAATGGCCCTTTTTGAGTCTTAGCAAAGGTAAATGACAATGCATACAAAATAGAGTTGCCTAGTGATTATGGACTTTTAGCTACCTTCAATGTCAGAGATATTTCTCCTTATTTGCAAGATGAAGATGACTTGGATTTGAGGGCAAATCCTTTTCAACCAGGGGAGGATGATGTGATCATGGAATACCATATTTCAAGTTATGACAAGAAAATACCTTCAATTGGGCCTTTAACTCGTGCAAGAGCTAAAAGGCTTGGAATGGGCCTAGTTACCTTGCTGAAAATTGAAGACACTTGAAGAAAACAATAGAAAAGAGGCTCTACATCTTAATATCTTTAATTTTCTATAAATTTGAATAATTACTATTGTGGTAGGTGATTATGTGCCATGAAAGTCATATGTACGTTTTTTTGGAATCTTCTTGTAAATGGCAGAATGCATAGACTTTTTACCATCTAGCATTTATTGCTCTTAGACTTTCTGACATCTAACATTTATTGCTCTTAGACTTTCTGTCATCTAGCATTTATTTCTTGTATTTCCTAGGTGCTGCTTTTAGAATTCAAGGTAGTATAGCTAGCTCTCTTAAATCTAGCTTACTCATTTATATATGAGATGTATCATACAAGATTAGGATAGTTGAATGACCATTTTGAATTTTTCAATATTGTTCAAGTGTGATTCTTGAAAATACAGTTTCTCTTATCTAACTTAGGTTAATGGCAAGAAACCTCTAATTTCTTATCACTCACATCCCTCTAATTCTTGAGTGTGGCAAAATCAATCCAAATCTCCTTAATTGTGGTGCCCTAGGCTTATCAATTGAGTGATTTGGTTTTCTTCTTTGTTTGTTTCAACCTGAACCAAAAACGAAATCCAGTATTCATCCTCTTCACGTTTTGAGATCACATCACTATATGATTATGCTATGAAACCAAAGAGATGTGATATATACAGTATATACATGCAAAAGACAACTAAATCAGCCAGTGAAAATAACTAGTGCAAATCAGAAGTTCATCTAATGCAAACCATATACTCAGCCAGCGAAAATCATTGATTGCAGTAGTTTAAATTTCTGAAGGGGTTTGTTTTGCTTTCTGCACTTGAGCTTTAATCTACTGGATTTGCTGCATTAAACTTTTTGGTTTTCAATTGTCTGCCATTAACCTTAATGGTTGCCAAATTTTTGCACTTGATAACCAAGTAATGCTGGATAAATTTTGCCTCATTATATAGGTTTTCATGTTGCTTGATGTTCTGATTTATTTATCTCACTCTCTGAATTGGAATTCCCTTCCCATTTTTAGAATTTTTGAATGGTTTATCTGCATGAGTTTGGTTTATCTAGTTATAGGAAATCCTGCACTTTGGCATCATATTTGTTGAATCTTCTGAGTACTGGTTATCACTCTTGTTGGTTATTGCCTGACTTCCTCATTACACTAAATTTCCTGCCATCAATTCTCTACTCTTAATTTAGCTGAATGCATTCATTTAGGAATATATGTTACGCGCTAGAGGCTTAATTGGCCCAATTTTTGGATACATAGATATTAAATTCTGCTAGTTAAAGTAGGGTGCTTGCTGTAATTTGCTACTGATAAATCATTAGTTGAAATATTTCAACACTACAATTTACCTGGACTTTAACATCTGCTTTGTTGTATTGTTTTGCCTAGCTTTGCACTGCATGAGGTATATGTTTATATCTGCTGGTTTCTGTTTATCTTGCACCTTGGATTATAAGTTTGTTGAATCTTCTGCTTTTTAAATACTTGATTTTTGTAGAATTAGATTCTCTGTTATTAAGTTGCCTGGTTAAGCTGAAATTCTAGTGTAGATGAAATTGAAATTAACCTATTGAGTTTACTGGTATTGTTGGCAATCCTCTGCATGAAGTTTATCCTACACATTGCATTGATTTTATCTACTTATGAATTTGTAGTGTTCTTGCAATTGCAATTTGAACTGAATCGTGAATTTATCAATCCATCCTTACTGAAGTTGGAATTTGAAATTGGCCTTTAAATTTATGGGTTGTTGAATAGTTTCTATTAGTTTCTGATTTTTGCATTACTTAAGTTGTTGGACAATTTATTTCTCTGATTAGTGCATTACTCCTAGATTGTTTTGATTCTAACTTGCACTATGATGTCTAAGATATAAAATGGCATTAATTTTTTGACGACCGTGCTTTGAGCTCCAATTCAAAATTGCTGCATTGCTTAATGATAACTTCAATTTATTGCAGTTTTTATGTGCCTACTGTTGGGAATGTGATTCATACAAGATGAATACAATGTCAGAACGCAAGTGCATGTGTCGTGACCAAGTAATAGAGTGATGAGTGAGTATCGTCCCACGAGGAGTGAACTAAAAATGTTTAGAGACTCTTGCTGTATGAATGATGTAGCAATGTTAAGATGTTTCACAAAATTGGAATAGAAGTGGGTTGACTGACTTTTAACTATAACCAAAATAAAAAGTAATAGGAAATAAAAAGGAAACTATATGGAGAGAACTGGGGTTGCTCAGGGTTGTCATGGACTACAGCACTCATATTTGCTCTAGGCTTTGTTGCAGCAATTGTTCTGAGTGCCAAATTCAGTTCCGGATGGAGTCTTCCCAGACTGCCATACCTTACAATTCCAAGGTTCAGATACGCATTCCTGCATCAGTCCTTACCTCCGAATTGTGCATGAAGTCCATTATGGGACTAATGGGGTACCCATATATCCCTACATGAGGTAACCCATTTACATTCAACTTTTTCTCAGCCTCCATTACCCTCCTAGGTGAATGGTGGCCTTGGTTTTCTTCCTCCAAACTTCTGTTACTAAGGAAAGAAAAACTAACAAGAAACACTAGTGAATGCCGAACAACAACTGTAACAAAATGGATTAACAATAAAAATGTGCTCAGTTCATTACAACCCTTGTGCAACCCCAGCTGGAAACTAACGAAGCCTCATGGGTGCACCGGTTACAAAAATCCCAGAAGCACTGGTATGCATTCTAAGGGATAAAAACTAAATTACAAAATGCAGTTCTTTCTTTTTGATAAAACAGTAAAACAACAACAGAAATCAAAGTTCCCTTCTGTAACAACTCCATTTAAGTATCAAATTTTTTTTTTAAATACCATGAAGTTATTACCTCGTTACAACTTAACTCAATATAACATTTATTTAATTTATACAATACAGAGTTCACATACATGTCATTAATCAAAACATACGTACAACATATCAAACACATAAAAATCTACATCTTATTTATTCTAGTTGACCAATTCCAGAGATACAGGTGTGGGTGGTTGTACCTTCACCGGGATCTAAACCAACTCGACCACAAACATTTTATTTGCCTCTGGGATCTGCCCAACATAAAGTACTCGATCCAACGTGCACTAAAAGCCAAAGCTATAGAAAAATCTGCATAACTAATTTTCTGAACATGATATGGAAATATAGTGAGAATTAAATCCCAGTAAGTTCAACAATAAATCATCATCAATATAGCTCATCACATCATGTTCAGCTGTATAAACTACAGAAAATATCTTTGGTCACATGGAAGCATTATATCTATGCACATAAGAATCATACAGTAATAATATGTATGACAGGAGTAACTAATTTTAGAATATCATATGATGGCCAACAACTTATTCTCATTTCAAGCTACCCCGATCAGGGTGAGTATCCTCTACTCTCCGGTACGGGCTTTTCTCGCTCCGTCCGACATGGCACACTTTCTCTTTCTTTTCTCATAATCATAATCATAACCGTTGGTAGGGCGTCCCCTACTGGTGCACCACATGGATTGCCATGTGATCGTGCTCATTTCTTTTCTTTTCACAACGATAGCCAAAAATATGCTTTCAATAACAAGTATGTTCATCAAAATATAATTATTACCAAAAATCATTGGTAATCATGCCATGAACATAACCATTTCAAATATCACTTTATAAAATATTTCCATGTCAAAATTTCATACTTAAGATGGTAAGAAGTTCATACAATGGCAATGGCTATGGCTATACTAGTCATTTATTAAGATTCATCTTCTTTTTTAAATACTAATTTTATTTCTTTATTTTCTTGATGCAGGTTTTCATCCTATCTAACATTCTCTTACTAATCAAAGCATAACTCCCTCAATTTAACTTTGATGTAGGTGATCTTGGTGTCAATTTCAAGATAAAACAATTATCTAAAACTATTATGTTGAACAATGTAGCGCAATATTAAGAAATCAAGGTGATATTACTCCCTAAATGTATAGGTTATTTCTTCTCAGATAGGTTCTGACCTCTACCTACTAATCGGCCCATATCTACCTCATATGGACTCCAACTTGAGTGATTACAGTGGCTAAAAATCCATGACACACATATCTATAATTCTTATGTTAACCATTTATTTTAATACCATACAGATAATTCCCAGAAATTAAAATACAGAAGCTGTCCTAACATATTCTTCCTTGATGAACCATTTTCTGACCTTTGACTACTAATAAGCTCATATCTTCCTCATATGGACTCCAAATTGATTGAATGATTCCAGTGGCTAAAAATCCATGACACACATAGCTATAATTCTTATGTTAACCATTTATTTTAATTCCATACAGATAATTCCCAGAAATTAAAACACAGAAGCTATCCTAACATATTCTTCCTTGATGAACCATTTTCTGACCTTTGCTTACTAATCAAACCATATCTACCACATATGGACTCCACATTGAATGATTCTAGTGGCTAGAAATCCATGACACACATAGCTATAATTCTTATGTTAACCATTTATTTTAATTCCCTACAGATAATTCTCAGAAATTAAAATACAGAAGCTGGCCTAACATATTCTTCCCTGATGAACCATTTTCTGACCTTTGACTACTAATCAGACCATATCTACCTCATATGGACTCCACATTGAATGGTTCCAGTGGCTACAAATCCGTGACACATATATCTTTAATTCTTATGCTAACCATTTATTTTAATTCCCTATAGATATTTTCTGACCTTTGCTTACTAATCGAACCATATATACCACATATGGACTCCAACTTGAATGATTCCAGTGGCTAAAACTCCATGACACACATAGACATAATTCTTATGTTAACCATTTATTTTAATTCCTTATAGATTGTTCCCGGAAATTAAAACACCGAAGCTAAAAATTCTGCCACCCATAGCCATACCCATGCAGAACTATCTACACCAACCTAAGTATTCAAACATACATCACATGCAAGATCAATATGTAACATGATATAGCAACATCATGACCAATCATAAAAGTTCTAAAATCTAAATCTCATATAAATATTATAAGTTTCAAAAGATTTCTTCAAAAAGAAATATTGTTAAACTTACCTTGAGTTCTTAGCCTTCTAAACTTCTCCTTCTTCTTCCTTCCTTTCTTCTCCTCTCCTTTCCTCACTCTACCTTGCTTCTATTTTTCCTCTCCCTCACTTGGATGAAATTATAATGTTGTAAGGGTAGGTTTTCTTATATAGACCACCAAATAATTCACCTTTCATGATCATGGTCTACCTTATCACAATTAGGATACACTTTGTTGAATTTTTGGAAAACAAACAACTTATGTTCTTGTCTTCCTCTTCCTTAGTCAAGATATGCATAGGAAAAGGATATTTGTATTTTGAAAATTATGTTGATATGTTCTTAAGATAAGGGACAAGGTCCCTTTGATTTAGGGATTCTTTTCCATTTTCTTTTGTCTTAAACAAGTATGATAGATTTGCCTTTTTAGGTGGCAAATTTCTAGCCCTTGAATCTCCATTATTTGGTTGATATTATTTGTGTGGGATAGGAATGTTTTGTCCTAATGCCATGTATTATCATACCACTTGCTAGAATTATGAGTGTAGGATATAGATGTTTTTGTCCTAAAGCCTTATATTATCATGCCATTTTCCAAAATGATGAATGTAGAATCACACCACTTGCTAAATTTTTGTCTTAATGCCATGTAACCTAAACTTTATTATTACATTATTATATCATCACCTAATTTATTTTATTTTATTTTTCCTCTTGGATTTGGGCTTATTCCTACCCATTATGGGCTTATTCCTACCAATTTTCTTTGCTTTGGATAAAATTCTACCTTTCTTGGAGGGCTTGGTCACATTTTCATAATTTTTGGGCTATTGGTCCAATTACTATATCCTAGTCCAAGTCTATGTTTTATTTCTTGTTTAGGTTATCCAATGGGCTTGCTAGAAACCTATGTGAAGTGAAAAAACTCTATTTGAAGTGTTCATAGGTAAAAGCCCAATGTATTGGTAAAGATTTTAAACTTAGTAACTCTAGTTCTTGAATTAGGAAAAATTACCCTAATTCAATGTTCTTGAAATTTTAAGACCTTTACTTGTTTCTAAAAATTTATCTTCCTTATCCAAGAATTTTGCATCTCTTTAGTATGTTATTTCTAATTTCTTTCCTATTAAGTTTTCCCTCTTTATTTGTTCTCTTAATGTTAGAAACATTTTCTATGCATATACATAAGGTGAAGAATTTCTAAAGATTATATTTCCTTAGATATCTAAAATATTGTCTAATAAATTTTATTTCCTTAATTAAATTTGTATGTACTTTTATCAATAAAAGAAACGAAATTAGGGATGTTACACCTTCTACACTAGCGCACTATCCCCTCATGCTGCACCTCCCGATGTTAGCAGCACTCTAGTCTATGGTGTTCTTTTCTCCTTAATTCTCCCTTCTTCCTCTCTGGCCGCCCTTTTGCAACAGCTGCTTTATGGCCTTTTATAGACAGCCCTTTGTGGTCCCAGAAAAGTGCCCCGGGGTTGCTGACATTCCTTCTGCTCTGCAGCCGGCGCCCTTGTTGTGCAGCTTTTTCCTCTCCACTTCCAGTAGTGGAGGCAGTCATGTACCAGCAACCTGCAATGTCCCTGCTGCTGTCTCCTGCTGCGCTAGTGGCTGCTCCTGCTACGCAGCTCTGCCACCTGCACCAAATCAAACAATATCATCATATTGTAGGAGAGAGAAGAAGCAACTTACCCACTATCACTCGGGGTTTTGCTATCATTGTTATACATGCTTACTGAAATGCTGCAGCAATGAGGTAGCTAACATTATATCCAGAAAAGTCATCCCATTTAATTAAATCAGAGGGTAAGAGTGCTTAAAACACCAAAAAAATTCAGTAAACAATCATGGGCAGCACATAGAAACTATAGTGAAATGCAGTTATCAAATCCCCCCAAACTTAAAGGATTGCTTGTCCCGAAGCATCCTACTCTGTTCACTACAATCCTACCACCCAGAAATTCCAGACTTTCCTTATGCATGCATCCATAGCCCTGCTGATAGCTCTCAACTCTCAGGATTGCTTTTATATAAAGGATACCACAAATCTCACTCCCAATCACAGCAAAATCCTTCTTTGAATTTGTGTGTTACATGGACAGCTTTCCTAGGAGTTACTTGGGTCAAAAACAGCCAGAGTTCCTAAGACTTTAATGCTAATATTTCGAGCTTCCTTTCCTAAGTCAATTTGGCATTCATCATAGGTACAGTCAGGGCAACAGATATGGGGAAATGAGGCAGCTCACTGAATTTCTTCCTTTACTATTTTTTTTAGCATAGATCTTATTCTAGCAGAGGTCATTATAGTCTTTTGACGCGAATGCCAACATGTTCAATGCAGGCACCTGGTTACTCATCCTTATCAGCCTTAAACCGCTTCCTACTCATACTCTACATCCCTGTTTTACGCAAAGGCACACATGGGGCTCATGCATACCCCTGGTTACTAAGGAATTACAGAGCATTGGAGTGTCCACTCTTTGTCCCTATTTTACGCAAGGGTACACATGGGGCTCATGCATACCCCTGGTTACTAAGGAACTACAGAGCATTAAAGTGTCCATATTTTTCTCTTTATTTTCTACTCCCCTCCTCCAAACTTAAGCCTTTATGCCCCTATGTGTCTGCCTCTTTTATAATTCTAGAGAGCTCTCAATACTAGCACTATGACTTAGGTCCAATTTCTGAAAGATCACCAAATTTTTCTTTGGCAAACTACCCATAATCCTGTGCTCATTAGAAGAGGGTTCTGTGTGATTGGGTGAGGCTATAGGTTTCCTATTCTGGTTTCTAGCGGACTACCCAATCCTCCTCATGGAGTATCCCAGAACTTTCAGCAGGCTATGCAATATGTACCTATTTCCCCCTCTTTTCTCTTTTTTTGTTTTTTGTTTTTGAATCTTTTTATCAAACAATTATAACTGTATTCATCCCAATCAGTGATTACTAAGACAGACTTATTCAACACAGGTAGACAAAAACATAAGTGGACAGCAATGTAAACAGTCACCTAAATAAGTAGCACACAAATAAGCAAGACTAAATCTAACATATGCTCCAGCAATATTACAGTAATGAATCAAAACACAAAAGCGCCACAGCAATATTATTCTCAGCAGACATTATATCACACCCCCCCAAACTTAAAATGAGCAGTGTCCTCACTACTGATGCAATGGCCAGAAAACAAAAGACACCCACAAACAAAAACAGAAACAAAGGAATTCTGAATACAGCAGAGAAGGAATAAGGGTTGAGGGAACTTCTTGAGGGTGCTAGCAGGTATGCTGCAGCACCCTAGGGTCATTGACCCTCAGAAGATCTTGATGAACTTCTGAGCCTACTCCTCTGCTGTGTTGATTGCTGTGGGGCCTTTCCTTTGCGCAATATTGCTGCCCATTTTGCAATGGGCTCATCGTCATCAGAGGACTCAGTTTCCTCTGGTGTCTGGTGGGGTTCCAGATGTGGCTCCTTGCTGGAGGAGGATCCTTCAGAGTCCCTGAGTTGCTCTGTTTGTGGTTCAGGTGCTGGGGCTGACTCCTCGAAAGAGGCATGGAGCAGGTCAGTTGGAAACTCCGGGAATGGGAAGAATTGCTTAAAGTTTTGCTCCAAGGTGGTGTGGAGGGCGAAGTCCCTCTTCTGTGCATATTGCCAAAAGGTCTGCTGATGCTGCAGTAGTTGTGCTTGCTATCTGAGGAGCGCAGCTTGTTGGTGTAGAATGTGTTGGAGGGTCTTGTCAGCAGGTTGAGCAGCAGAGGAAGAAGCAGATGGGCCAGCAGCTGGTGGAGGATCTCGAGAGGCAGCTGGTGGGTGCGGTGTTGCTTTCTCCAGAACAATGCGAGCAATGGTGGTAGGTGTGATGGGATTGGTGTCCTTCAAGACCTCTTCATCAATGGAGACTGGTAATCTATGATTCTTGAACAGGATAGTGATGAGGGAGGGAAAGAGTAGGCTTCCCTACTTTCGGCTGGTGCATGCTCGGATTTGGCCACTAATAATGCGGCCAACGTTGAGTGGGCTACCGAGGATGAGTGCGTCCAACATTGCCACTCTGTCTCGGCTCACAGTCTACCCATGGGTGGAAGGTAACAGATGGGTCTTGAGAAAATGATGCCAGACTTTCGCTGCCGGCACCAGGGAGATTCAATTGACGGTGGTGGAGCCCTGAGGAGATTTATCCCAATTGGTGCCAAGAAGGCACACTCGGGTGAGCATTGCTTCCCAGTCTTCATCCCGCAGACTATGCAGATAATCCTCATACTTGTCCTCCTCGTCGAGTAGATTGTAGGCCTTGTTGATTGCTGCTTGGTCAAAACGCACCTTCGTCTCCCGAACTTTTACCCATTTCTCAGTTTCTGGTGAGAAGTTCGCATAGAACTCCCGAACCAACGGAATGAGGGCCGTTTGCGGGTGGCTTGCAAAATTTTCCCAAGCCCTCTGCTTTACCACCGTGCCAATGTACATTGGCATCCCCAAATCTCCAACGGAGGTGAAGGTGAACCCTTTTTGGGCACAGAAGTTTCTGGGCACGATTTCGTCATCGTGCTTCTTCTGGTTTTCTTCAGAGGTGAATTTCTTTACCTTGCTCGCCTTCCTAACCACTGTCTTGATTCTTGGCATGACTGGTTCGAGGGTTTGGAGGTAGAGGTTTTCTGGAACGAAGGAGGTGAGAAGGTTGTAGGGCTTGAGAACTCGGGAGAGGTGAGATGAGAAGGGAAGTTGTAGAGGTGAAATCTGTAACAACCTTTTTTTTATTATTATTATACAATATTGAGTTCACATACATGTCATTAATCAAAACATACGTATAACATATCAAATAGATAGATATTTACATCTTGTTTATTTTGGTTGACCAATTCCGGAGATACAGGTGCGGGTGGTTGTACCTTCACCGGGATCTGAGCCAACTCGACCACAAACATCTTATTTGATTCTGAAATCTTCCCAACATAAAGTAACTCAATCCAATGTGCACTAAAAGCCAGAGCCTTAGAAACAAAAGCTGCATAAATAATTTTCTGAACATGATATGGAAATATAGTGAGAATTAAATCCCAGTAAGTTCAACAATAAATTATCATCAGTAAAGCTCATCACGTCATGTTCAGCTGTATAAACTACAGAAAATATCTTTGGTCACATGAATGCATTATATCTATGCACATAAGAATCATACTGTAATGATATGTATGACAGGATTAACCATTTTCAAAATATCATATGATGGCCATCAACTTATTCTCATTTCAAGCTACCCCGGTCAGGGTGAGTATCCTCTACTCTCCGGTACGGGCTTTTCTCGCTCCGTCCGACATGGCCTACTTTCTCTTTCTTTTCTCATTATCATGATCATAACCGTTGGTAGGGCGTCCCCTACTGGTGCACCACACGGATTTCCATGTGACCGTGCTCATTTCTTTTCTTTTCACAATGTTAGCCAAAAATATGCTTTCAATAACAAGTATGTTCATCAAAATATAACTATTACCATAAATCATTGGTAATCATGCCATGAACATAACCATTTCAAATATCACTTTATAAAATATTTCCATGTCAAACTTTCACACTTAAGATGGTAAGAAGTTCATACAATGGCAATGACTATGGCTATACTAGTCATTTATTAAGATTCATCTTCTTTTTTAAATCCTAATTTTATTTCTTTATTTTCTTGATGCAGGTTTTCATCCTATCTAACCTTCTCATACTAATCAGAGCATAACTCCCTCAATTTAACTCTGATGTAGGTGATCTTGGTGTCCATTTCAAGATAAAACAATTATCTAAAACTATTATGTTGAACATTGTAGCGAAAAATTAAGAAACGAAGGTGATATTACTCCCTCAAAGTATAGGATAGTTCCTCTCGGATAGGTTCTGACCTTTACAGACTAATTAGACCATATCTCCCAAATTGGAACTCCAAATTGAGTTATTCCAGTTGGTAAAAATCTATGAGCCATATATCTATAATTGTTATGTTGGCACGCTATTTTAATTCCCTACAGAATATTCCCAGAAATTCAAAAACTAAAGCATTAATAACATACTCTTCCCTGAATAAACATTTTCTGACCTCTGCTTACTAATCGGATCATATTTACCACATATGAACTTCAAATTGCATAATTCCAGTGGGTGTATTTCCATGAGACATAGGTATATAACTTTCATGTTAACCATTTATTTTAATTCCATACATATAATTCCCAGAAATTAAAATACAAAAGCTGTCCTAACATAATCTTCCCTGATGGACCATTTTCTGACTTTGGCTTACTAATCGGACCATATCTACCACATGTGAACTCCAAATTGAATGATTCCAGTGGCTAAACATCCATGACACACATATATTTAATTCTTATGTTAACCATTTATTTTAATTCCCTACCAATAATTCCCAGAAATTAAATTACCGAAGCTATCCTAACATATTCTTCCCTGATGATTCATTTTCTGACCTTTGACTACTAATCAGACCATAGCTACCTCATATCGACTCCAAATGGAATGCTTCCAGTGGGTGAAAATCCGTGACAGATATATCTTTAATTCTTATGTTAACCATTTATTTTAATTCCTTATAGATTGTTCCCAGAAATTAAAATACAAAAGCTGTCCTAACATAATCTTCCCTGATGAACCATTTTCTGATCTTGGCTTACTAATCGGACCATATCTACCACATGTGAACTCCAAATTGAATGATTCCAATGGCTAAACATCCATGACACACATATCTTTAATTCTTATGTTAACCATTTATTTTAATTCCCTACCAATAATTCCCAGCAATTAAATTACCGAAGCTATCCTAACATATTCTTCCCTGATGATTCATTTTCTGACCTTTGACTACTAATCAGACCATAGCTACCTCATATGGACTCCAAATAGAATGATTACAGTGGGTGAAAATCCGTGACAAATATATCTTTAATTCTTATGTTAACCATTTATTTTAATTCCTTATAGATTGTTCCCAGAAATTAAAATACCGAAGCTTAAAATTCTGTCAACCATAGCCATACCCATGCAGAACTATCTACACCAACCTAAGTATTCAAACATACATCACATGCAAGATCAATATGCAACATGATATAGCAACATCCATGACCAATCATCAAAGTTCTAAGATCAAAATCTCATATAAATATTATGAGTTTCAAAGGTTTTCTTCAAAAAGAAATATTGTTAAACTTACCTGGAGCACTTAGTCCCCTAGACTTCTCCTTCCTCTTTCTTCCTTTCTTCCTCTCCTTTCCTCACTCTACCTTGCTTCTATTTTTTTCTCTCCCTCACTTGGACGAAATTATAATGTTGTAAGGGTGGGTTTTCTTATATAGACCACCAAATAATTCACCTTTCATGATCATGGGTCTACCTTATCACAATTAGGATACACTTTGTTGAATTTTTGGAAAACAAACAACTTATGTTCTTGTCTTCCTCTTCCTTAGTCAAGATATGCATAGAAAAAGGAGATTTGTATTTTGAAAATTATGATGATATGTTCTTAAGATATGGGGCAAGATCCCTTTGATTTAGGGATTCATTTCCTTTTTCTTTTGTCTTAATCAAGTATGATAGATTTGCCTTTTTAAGTGGCAAATTTCTTGCCCTTAAATTTTCCTTACTTAACTACAATTATTTGTGTAGGATAATGATGTTTTGTCATAATGCTATGTATTATTACCCACTTGCTAAAGTTATGAATGTAGGATATAGATGTTTTTGTCCTAAAGCCTTGTATTATTATGCCACTTGCCAAAATGATGAATGTAAAATCACACCACTTGCCAAATTTTTGTCTTAATGCCATGTCACTTAATCTTGATTACACTAATATTTCATCACTTTAATTTTATTTTTATTTTTATTTTTCCTCTTGGGTTTGGGCTCATTCTTGGCCATTTTCCTTACTTTGGTTAAAATTCTTCCTTTCATAATGGGCTTGGTCACATTTTCATGATTTTTGGGCTACCGGTCCAATTTCTATATCCTAGTTCAAGTCTATGTTTAATTTCATCCTTGGGCTATCCTATTGGCTTGCTAAAAATTCATGTGAAGTAGAAAAACTCTATATGAAGTGTCCATAGGTTAAAGCCCAATTACGGGTGGAGATACTAAACTTAGTAACTTTTGCTCTTAAATTAAGAAAAATTACCCTAATCCGATCTTCTTGAAATTTTAAGACCTTTACTTACTTCATAAAAATTTATCTTTCCTTACCTAAGAATTTCACCTTTCTTTAGCATGTTTATTTCTAATATTTCCTCTTAGGTTTTCTTTCTTTACATATTCCATTAATGTTAGATAATTTCTATGAATATATGTAAGGTGAAGAATTTATAAGGAAAATATCTAAAAATTACGGGATGTTACAAAATCGTGGGTTTGTTAACTCAGGGAAGAAGTGGGTTGGAAGTTGCAGAGGTTTAAAGACCGTGGGTTTCTTATGGGCTTCTGTCAGTTTTCCCGCCCACTTTTTAATCTCTTTTTTTTTGCAACAAAATGAAGCATAGTAGAGGGGAACCCTTGGTTTTGAGCTGACTGTGTTGCTGCAGCAATGTTGCAGCAAAATTGGGCTGCCAAGGATTTTTACTGCAGCAGAGAGTGCTTGTTATTAATCCTGCTGTAGCAAAGCAGGGACTATCTCTAGTGTAGCATTGCTGCAGCAAAACAAAAACTGGTTCTGCAACTTCTTTGCTTCCTATCCTACGTAACAAACACAAAGCTATCAGACTCATAATTAAACTATCTTAAAACTTAAACAACACAAATTTAAACATGGGTTGCCTCCCATAAGCGCTTGTTTTAGAGTCTTCATCCTGACTTTCCTCTTGCTCATTCCTCTTGCAGCTGGATGGAGGTGTGCTGTCTATCCACCTCACCCTCTAGATAGTGCTTGACTCTTTGTCCATTAACCCTAAATGTCCTCCCTTCCTTTTCTTCTTCCAATTCAATAGTCCCAAATGGGAAGACCTTGCTTATGCAAAAAGGACCAGACCAACGTGATTTCAACTTCCCAGGAAACAGGGTCAGCCTGGAGTTGTACAGTAGTACTCTCTGTCCCACTTCGAAGTTCCTGGGTTGTATCTTCTTGTCATGCCATTGCTTTGTTTTTTCCTTGTATAGTTTGGCATTTCCATAGGCCTGACCACGAAATTCGTCCAGCTCATTTAGTTGCAGCATCCTCTTTTCACCCGCAGCTTCCAGGTTCAAGTTTAGCTTCTTCACTGCCCAATATGCTCGATGTTCAAGCTCTACTGGTAGATGACAAGCCTTCCCGAATACCAACCTGTAAGGTGACATGCCTAGAGGTGTCTTATAAGGCATTCTATATGCCCAAAGTGCGTCATCCAACCTTGAGGACCAATCCTTCCTCGTAGGACCTATTTTTTTTTCCAAGATTCTCTTGATCTCTCTGTTGGAGACTTCAGCCTGCCCACTTGTTTGTGGGTGATAAGGGGTTGCTACCTTGTGTCTGACTCCATATTTGGCAAGTAGTGCCTTGAACTGCTGATTGCAGAAATGGGTCCCTCCATCGCTGATGATGGCTCTGGGGGTTACAAACCTTGTAAAGATATTCCTCTTCAGGAATCTGGTCATGACTCTGGCTTCGTTGGTTTGGGATGCACTGGCTTCCACCCACTTTGAGACATAGTCTACAGCTACAAGGATGTATTGATTGCCAAAACTCGAGGGAAATGGTCCCATGAAATCTATGCCTCATACATTAAATAATTCCACCTCTAGGATGTTGTTCAATGGCATTTCATGTCTGCGAGATATATTCCCTGTCCTCTGACACTGGTCACATTGCCTTGCATAGGAGTGGGAGTCTTTGAATAGAGAGGGCCAATAGAACCCTGCCTGCAGCACCTTGTTTGCAGTTCTAACTCCTCCAAAATGACCTCCATAAGGGGAGGCATGGCATTGCTGCAAGATTTGCTCCATCTCTTTGCTGGGTATGCATCTCCTTATCATTTGGTCAGCACATTACTTGTAAAGATATGGTTCATCCCAGTAGTATGAGTTGACTTCATGCAGAAATTTTTTCTTCTGCTGCCACGTCAAGTCTAGTGGGAGCATTCCACTCACAAGGTAATTTACATAATCAGCATACCATGGCACATCATCTTGGGACAGGAGATAGAGTTGCTCATATGGGAATCTTTCATTAATGTCCTCTGCTCCAGAGCTGTGCCCTTCCAACCTGGAGAGATGGTCTGCCACTTGGTTTTCAATCCCCTTCCTGTCTCTGATCTCTAAATCAAATTCTTGAAGCAAAAGCACCCACCGAATGAGCCTGGGCTTGGAATCCTTTTTCCTAACCAAGTGTTTGATGGCAGAGTGGTCTATGTGCACTATCACCTTTTCTCCTACCAGATATGCTCTGAATTTCTCAAAGGAAAACACTACGGCAAGCAATTCCTTCTCTGTCACAGTGTAGTTCAGCTGGGCACCTTGCAGCATTTTGCTAGCATAGTAAATAGAGTGAAACAGCTTATTTCTGCGCTGCCCGAGGACAGCTCCCAATGCTGTTTCACTAGCATCACACATCAGCTCAAATGGGGAGGTCCAGTCTGGTGCCACAATAACCGGAGCTGTACTCAATTTCTGTTTGAGATCGCAGAATGCTGTCATACAGCTCTCATCAAAACAAATGGTTCTGTCCTTCTCTAGCAAACTGCATAACGGTTTGGCAACCTTAAAGAAGTCCTTAATGAACCTCCTATAAAATCCTGCATGTCCTAAGAAGCTTCGAATGCCCTTGACCGAGGTGGGAGGAGGCAGTTTCTCAATAATTTCTACCTTGGCCTTATCAACCTCAAGTCCTTTCTGAGATACCTTATGCCCCAGCACAATCCCTTCCTTTACCATAAACTGGCACTTCTCCCAATTCAGCACCAAGTTTGTTTCCTCACACCTTTGCAAGACTTTAGCAAGGTTCCCCAAGCATAGGTCAAAGGAGTCCCTAAAGACTAAGAAATCATCCATGAAGATTTCCACAAACTGCTCAGCCATTTCTGTGAATATTGCCATCATGCATCGCTGGAACGTTGCTGGAGCATTGCACAACCCAAATGGCATCCTTCAAAATGCAAAGGTACCATAAGGGCATGTGAATGTGGTCTTATGCTGATCTTCTGGTGCTATAGCAATCTGGTTATACCCTGAGTACCCATCCAAGAAGCAATAGTATTCCCTTCCAGCAAGTCTATCTAACATTTGATCAATGAATGGCAGAGGGAAGTGATCCTTCCTAGTGCTCTTGTTCAGCTTCCTATAGTCCATACAAATCCTCCAACCGATTACAACCTTAGTGGGGATGAGCTCATTGCTATCGGTTTCCACCACAGTCATGCCTCCTTTCTTGGGAACACACTAGACCAGACTCACCCAGGAGCTATCTGATATGGGGTAAATGATTCCAGCATCCAGCCATTTGATGATCTCCTTCTTCACCACCTCCTTCATTATTGGGTTAAGCCTTCGCTGGGGTTCTATGGACCCTTTTTCGTTGCTTTCCAAGAGGATCTTATGCATGCAAAATGAGGGGCTGATTCCCTTAATGTCAGCAAGTGTCCAGCCAATGGCCCTTCTGAATTTCTTCAATGTCAGGACCAATTTCTCCTCTTGTTCCTCTGTCAGAATTACTGAGATAACCATAGGAAGAGTGGATGTTTCTCCTAAATATGCATACTTAAGGTGTGCTGGCAGAGGCTTCATCTCCAAAGCTGGTGGTTCTTCCACTAATGCTTTCAACAGCCTTGAATTTGGCGTGGTCTCATACAATGGTTCCTTTATCGGCTCCTTCTTCCTAAAGCCTTGTCTGACATCAATCCAGGCCCATTCCTCCTCATCTTCTCCTTCGGAATCTGAATGGTCTGTCCATGCTGCTGGTGGTGGCTCTTTACAGCATTTTTCCAATTGTTCTAATACTAATGTGTCTATCATAGACACCACTGCACATTCCTCTTCTTCACTGGCAAACCTCATGGTCTGGAGCACATTGAAGGTAACCTACTCGTCCTAGACTCTCATGGTTAATTCACCCTTCTGAACATCAATCAGTGTCTGGCCAGTTGCTAGGAACGGTCTGCCCAATATAGTTGGTACTTCTGCATCAGCTTCATAATCTAGAATTATGAAGTCTACTGGGAAGATGAACTTATCCACCTTAACCAGGACATCCTCTATTTTTCCCTCTAGATGGGAAATAGATATGTCTGCCAATTGCAGTGTGACTGTGGTAGGCCGAGCTTCTCCAATTCCTAGCTTTTTAAAGATGGCCATTGGCATAAGGTTGATGCTTGCTCCTAAATCACACAGTGCCTTGCCAAAATACTAGTTCCCGATTGAACAAGGTATGGTGAAACTGCCTGGATCCTTAAGCTTGGGTGGCAGCTTATTTTGTAGCACAGCACTGCACTCTCTTGTGAGAGCAACTGTTTCAAACTCACCAAATCTCCTCTTCTTGGTCAAGATGTCCTTCATGAATTTCACATAATTCGGCATCTGTTCCAGTGCTTCCACCAGAGGGATGTTGATGTGTAGCTGTTTCAGGACATCTAGGAACCTTCTGAATTGCTGATCATTCTGCTGCTTCTGAAATCTCTGAGGGAAAGGGGGAGGTGACTTTGGTTGCTGCATGCCCTGCTGTGGTAAAGTTACCAACTTTTGCTGCAGCATAGCTGCAGCATTTACTCCTGAGCTGGTTTCCTCCTTGCTTATCTCCTCCTCTTGCTTCTTCTTGTCTTTTTTGTTCTCCAGGGGTACAGTGGAGTCTGTCTGGTCTTGCCCTTTTGCTTTTGGTGCTTCCACCATCTTCCCACTCCTCAGGGCTATAGCCTTGCAATGCTCTTTTCCTTCTCTCCTAGGGACTTCAGTATTACTAGGAAGTGTCCCCGGGGGTCTACTTTTTAGTTCATTGACAAGCTACCCTACTTGAGTTTCCAGATTCCTCAGTAAGGCTGCTTGACTCTAGATTAGAGCATCATTCCTTGCCATATATTCCTTCAGCAGGGATTCCAATGAAGTGTGGGCTTCCTGAGGCTGTTGTCTTGGCTGCTGGAAGCCTGGTGGACCCTGGGGTCTTTGTGGGGCAGAGTTGCTCCCTTGTCCTGTACCATAGTTATTTCAGGAGAAATTAGGGTGTTACCTCCATCCTAGGTTATATGTGTTGGAGTAAGGGTTGTTATTGCGATTCATATTACCCACAAAACACACTGATTTTGGGTTTGAGGGATAAGCTTCAAATAGATGAGGTCCATTGCATAGTACACAAGATGGTCCAGTTTCCTGGACTGCATTGGCTGCTTGAGGGTGGGTAACTTGCTGGCTCTTCAAGACATTAACTAGTGAGGCTAGCTAGGCTGTGAGAGAAGTCACCTCACTCACTTCGTGTATGCCTGCTGCTTTCTTTCCAGTTGAAACTCTGTCCATTGGCCATTGATAGTTTTTACTAGCCATTCTTTCAAGCAACTCATGTGCTTCATTGTATGTCTTGGACAAGAGTGCCCCATTAGCTGCTGCATCCACTATGGTCTGAGTTTGGGCATTGAGGCCATTGTAAAAGGTCTCCATCTGAATGCAGTAAGGAGTTCCATGGTGGGGGCATCTCCGTAATAGCTCTTTATACCTCTCCCAGGTCTCATACAAAGATTCACCTTCTAATTGCTGGAAAGAGGTGATGTCATTTCTCAATATGGCATTCTTAGTGGACGGGAAGTATTTCAGCAGAAATTTTTCTGCCAAATCACTCCAGTTAGCGATAGAGTTAAGTGGCAGAGAGTTCAACCATGCTCTTGCTCGGTCTCTTAATGAATAAGGGAACAGCTTTAGCCTGAGCACTTCTTCTGTTACCCCATTCATTTTGAAAGCATCAGTGACTTCCATGAACACTCTTAAATGAAGGTGAGGGTCCTCAGTGGGCATGCCACTGAACTGCCCAGCAATTTGTAGCATCTGGAACATTACTGGTTTGAGCTCAAAATGTAGAGCCTCGATCTCTGGTCTCACAATGCTTGGGTTCAACCCATTCAGATTTGGTTGAACATAAGCATTTAAGACCCTATCTCTATCGTCCATGTTGTCTGCTCCATTCTGATTAGCCATCTCTGCCTGCTGCTGGTGTGTTAACTGTCCTCTTCTTCTTCTCAAAAGTGTTCTTTCTATCTCTGGATCAAGAGGCAGAAGCTCTCTGTCAGCCCTGCTCATGCACTGTGATACCTGCAAAACAAGACACTAGAGTAAAAGCAAAACAATCCTTCACACAGTGGGGTATCTAAAAACAAATTTTTAAGTTGACACTCCCCGGCAACGGGGCCAAAAACTTGTTGGGAATGTGATTCATACAAGATGAATACAATGTCAGAATGCAAGTGCACGTGTTGTGACCAAGTAATAGAGTGATGAGTGAGTATCGTCCCATGAGGAGTGAACTAAAACTGTTTAGAGACTCTTGCTGTATGAATGCTGTAGCAATGTTAAGATGTTTCACAAAATTGGAATAGAAGTGGGTTGACTGACTTTTAACTATAACCAAAATAAAAAGTAATAAGAAATATAAAGGAAACTATATGGGGAGAACTGGGGTTACTCAAGGTTGTCATGGACTACAGCACTCATATTTGCTCTAGGCTTTGCTGCAGCAATTGTTCTGAGTGCCAAATTCAGTTCCGGATGGAGTCTTCCCAGACTGCCATACCTTACAATTCCAAGGTTCAGACACGCATTCCTGCATCAATCCTCACCTTCGAATTGTGCATGAAGTCCATTATGGGACTAATGGGGTACCCGTATATCCCTACATGAGGTAACCCCTTTACATTCATCTTTTTCCCAGCCTCCATTACCCTCCCAGGTGAATGGTGGCCTTGGTTTTCTTCCTCCAAACTTCCGTTATTAAGGAAAGAAAAACAAACAGGAAACACTAGTGAATGCTGAACAACAACTGTAACAAAATGGATTAACAATAAAAATGTGCTCAGTTCATTACAACCCTTGTGCAACCCCAGCTGGAAACTAGCCAAGCCTCATGGGTGCACCGGTTACAAAAATCCCAGAAGCACTGGTATGCATTCTAAGGGATAAAAACTAAATTACAAAATGCAGTTCTTTCTTTTTGATAAAATAGTAAAACAATAATAGAAATCAAAGTTCCCTTCTGTAACAACTCCATTTAAGTATCAAATGTTTTTTTTAAATACCATGAACTTGACATGGAAATATAGTGAGAATTAAATCCCAGTAAGTTCAATAATAATTCATTATCAATAAAGCTCATCATGTCATGTTCATCTGTATAAACTACAAGAAATATTGTTGGTCACATGAATGCACTATATCTATGCACATGAGAATCGTACAATAATGACATGTATGACAGGATTAACTATTATCAGAATATCATATGATGACTATCAATTTATTCTCATATCAAGCTACCCCGGTCAATGTGAGTATTTTCTACTCTCCGGTATGGGTTTTTCTCGCTCTGTTCGACATGGCCCACTTTCTCTTTCTTTTCTCATTAACATGATCATAACCGTTGGTAGCGCGTCCCCTACTGGTGCACCACACAGATTTCCATGTGACCGTGCTCATTTCTTTTCTTTTCACAATAATAGCCAGAAATATGCTTTCAATAACAAGTATGTTCATCAAAATATAATTATTACCAAAAATCATTGGTAATCATGCCATAAACATAACCATTTCAAATATCACTTTATAAAATATTTCCATGTCAAAATTTCACACTTAAGATGGTAAGAAATACATGTAATGGCAATGGCTATGGCATATACTAGTCATTTATTATTTTCATTTTTAAGATTCTTTTTCTTTTTTATATATTATTTTTATTTCATTATTTTCTTGATGCAGGTTTTCATCCTATCTGACCTTCTCTTACTAATCAGAGCACAACTCCCCCATTTTAACTCAAATTTAGGTGATCTTGGTATTAATATAAAGTTAAACCAATTATCTAAAACTAATATGTTGAATAGTTTAGCGAAAGATTAATGAATCATGGTAATATTACTCCCTCAACATATAGGTGATTTCTTCTCGGGTAGATTATGACCTCTACTTACTAATATCTTCATATCTCCCTCATAAGTATTCAAAATTAAGTGATTCCAGTGGCTAAAAATCCATGACACATATAACTATAATGTTTATGCTAACCATGTATTTTAATTCCCTATATAATGTTCCCATAAATTAAAACACAGAAGCTATCCTAACATATTCTTCCCTGATTAACCATTTTCTGACTACTACTAACTCATTGGACCATATCTTCCTCATATGGACTCCAAATTGAGTGATTCCAGTGGCTAAAAATCTGTGAGACATAGATCTACATTTTTCATGTTAACTATTTTTTAAATTCCTTACCAATTCTTCCTAGAATGTTAAAAACAGAAACTTAAAATTTTACCACCCATAGCCATACCTATGCAGAACTATCTACACCAGCCTAAGTATTCAAACATACATAATATGTAACATGATATAGCAACGTCCATGACCAATCATCAAAGTTCTAAGATCATAATATAATATAAATATAACAAGTTTCTAATCTTTTCTTCAAAAAGAAATATTGTTAAACTTACCTTGAGCACTTAGTCCTCTAAACTTCTCCTTCCTCTTTCTTCCTTTCTTCCTCTCCTTTCCTCACTCTACCTTGCTTCTATTTTTCCTCTCCCTCACTTGGATGAAAATTCTAATGTTGTAGGGGTGGGTTTTGCTTAAATAGACCACCAAATAATTCACCTTTCATGACATGGGTCTACCTTATCACAATTAGGATACACTTGGTTGAATTTTTGGAAAACAAACAACTCATGTTCTTGTCTTCCTCTTCCTTAGTCAAGATATGCATAGGAAAAGGAGATTTGTATTTTGAAAATTATGATAATATGTTCTTAAGATAAGGGACAAGGTCCCTTTGATTTAGGAATTCATTTCCTTTTTCTTTTGTCTTTATCAATTATGATATGTTTTCCTTTTTAGGTGGCAAATTTCTAGCCCTTGAATCTCCATTATTTGGTTGAAATTATTTGTGTGGGATAGGAATGTTTTGTCCTAATGTCATGTATTATCATACCACTTGCTAAAATTATGAGTGTAGGATATAGATGTTTTGTCCTAAAGCCTTGTATTATCATACCACTTGCTAAAATGATTAGTGTAGGATATCGATTCTTTGTCCTAAAGCCTTGTACTATCATATTACTTGCTAAATTTTTGTCTTAAAGCTATGTATCCTAATCTTTATTATATTATCACATGATTTATTTTATTTTATTTTTCCTCTTGGATTTGGGCTAATTCCTACCCATATCCTTTGCTTTGAATAAAATTCTACCTTTCTTGGAGGGCTTGGACACATTTTCAAAATTTTTGGACTATCGGTCCAAATTCTACCTGTCTTAAAGCTATGTTTTATTTCTTATTTAGGTTCTCCAATGGGCTTGCTAGAAACTTATGTGAAGTGGAAAAAGTCTATATGAAGTGTCCATAGGTGAAAGCCCAATGTATGGTTGAATATGTTAAACTTAGTAACTTTAGTTCTTGAATTAGGAAAAATTACCCTAATCCAATATTTTCTTGAAATTTTAACACCTTTACTTGTTTCCAAAAATTTATCTTCCTTACCCAAGAATTTCACCTTTCTTTAGTATATTATTTCTAATTTTTCCTCTTAGGTTTTCTCTATTTACCTATTCCATTAATGTTAGAACATTTCTATGCATACACATAAGGTGAAGAATTTCTAAGGAATATATTTCCTTAGATATCTAAAAATTGTCTAATAAATTTTATTTCCTTAATTAAATATTTATGTACCTTAAAAAAAGGAAATTAAGAATGTTACTTTGAATACTTTTTTATTTTTATTAATTCATGAAATGAAATTAGGGATGTTACAATATGGACTTGGAACATGCTGAGGAGGAAGCAATGAGGCAACCCTGAAGAAATTAGAAAATTTTGAGCTTAGCAGCTTGAAGCACGGCCAGGTCGTGCTTTGTGTGAAAATTGGAGAATTTTCCAGATTTTCAACCCAAAGCACGGCCGTGCTTTGTGTCCGTACAAATGTAATTTTTAGGGTTTTGAGCAGCCAAGATGTTATATATATGGGGGAAACACATGGAGAGATATCCAAACTTAGTCATACTCACTTTTACTCAATTTTAGGCTTAGAAAACACCATTAGATTAGGTTTAGAGTAGAATTAGAGTTTGCTTTCATGTTTTTTAGATTAGATTTGAGATTGATTCAGCGTTGTACCTCTAATACATTCTGCAAATCAGGTTATATCTTTCTATTCTGCACTTACTTCTTCTTCTACTCCTTTCTTTTGGTTTGTATTGAACTTTAGTGATTTACTTAATAATTATGCTTTTGATTTCTGTTTTTATTATGCTTAAGTAGATTTGATCTAGGGTTTCGGTAAACCCACTTATAATGTAATGATACACTGTGCTAATTGAATCATTGGAACCCTAATTGTATTATCCATGGTTAATTAAGATTAACTATTATGCATTGATCATGTGAGTTGATGAATGTCTAGCCAACATTTTATCACGTCTTAGGAAATTAATTGATGAACTAAAAGGTGAAAATTATTATGAGAACCTAATAGTTAATTAAGGATATATTAATCACAAAAGTATTTTAAGGTTCTCTTGGAATGAATCAATTAGTGGGCACGAGAAAACCGATTAATTGTATTCCATGGTTGGCATAGAACTTAATGGACCTAGGTTGAATTAAGAACCACAAAAGTAGGCAATTGGATTAACCTAGGTATGATTGGTAACGCTTGAAAGAGGTTTCTAGTTAATTAAGGCTAAACAATCCCCAATTACCTAGATAATTGCAATTAGAGGTACATGTTGAATGTTGAATATCATAAGTGTGGTGAACCCTAACCCTAGGCTTTTATTAATTGGATTATTTATTAGTTTAATTGTGACAAAATCTCTCATCAAATTACATCGATTTAGATAGCATATTTCATATAAGTCTAGTAGTTGACGTTTTTCTCTATAGGATACGACCCTTACTCGTTGAACTAGTTACAGCTACGTCGTGTACTTGCAATTATTTATAAAACAGACACAATAAGAAATTAAGAGGATCCTCAAAAAAATGGTTGGCCCAACTAGAAAGGACTGGTCCTCAAGGTTGGATGATGCATTATGGGCTAATCGAACAGCCTATAAAACACCTTTAGGGATGTCCCTATACAAGTTAGTGTTTGGTAAGGCTTGTCATTTGCCAGTGGAGCTAGAGCATTAGGCTTACTGGGTAGTCAAGAATTTAAACTTGAATTTGGAGGCTGTTGGTGAAAAAAGGATGTTGCAGCTGAATGAATTAGATGAATTTCGCAGCCAAGCCTATGAAAATGCTAAGCTATACAAGAAGAAGACAAAGCAATGGCATGACAAAAGAATACAGCCATGAGACTTTGAAGTAGGGCAGCAAGTCCTGTTATTCAATTCCAGATTAACTTTGTTCCCTGGAAAGCTAAAATCCCTCTAGTCTAGACCTTTCCGCATTAACAAAGTATTCCCATATGAAGCCATTGAATTAGAAGAAGAAAAATCAGGGAGAACCTTCAAGGTCAATGGACAAAGGATCAAACACTATTTTAGAGGTGAAGTGGAATGCTAGAACACCTCAATTCAATTACAAGAAGGATGAAAAGGGAAGTAGTCAGGCTGTCGAATGTAAAGCAAGCGCTTATGGGAGGCAACACATGTTTTTACAAATTCTCATTTTATTTTATAGTCGTTAGGTAGCTTGAATTATGTTTTTGATATTAGCTGTGTTTAACTTTTTAGACCTAATGAAGCATCAAAGTTGGAACTATAGTTCTTACAATTTGCCACAGAAATCCTGCAATAAGAGCATATTCCCCTGGCAAGAAGATGTATGACACTGGGTCATAGAGCTGGAAAGAAGGAAGAAGCTAAGCTGAAGAAAAAAAAATGGCAAGAGAAACCCGGTGCTTGAAACAAAAAGAAAAAAGAAAGAAAGGAACCCAATACTTAGGGCCCGGTTATATAAAAAAAAGGCGGAAAGCGGGAAAACTCAAGGGCACCCATAAGTCATGATTTCTCTTCAACCAACTTCAGAGTGCCCATCCATCTTCTGCAGTCTGTACTACTCTGAGAAGCCCCCAAGGCCCTTGTTGCACTCGCAACCAGGACTTGCACCTTCACACTTCGAGAGCTTCTGTGAGAAAGGTTGAAACTTCATCTCAGAATATCTTCCATCTATAAACAATGCTGAGGGTGAAGATAGTAGCGAGAAAGGCGAGCAAGATGAAAAAATTCACCTCTGAGGAGAACCAGAGGAGGCATGACAAGGAGACTATTCATCGAACATTTTGTGGCAAAAAAGGCATAACCTTTACAACTGCTGTTGATGTACGTGACTGTAGTGGTAAAGCAGAGGGGTTGGTAGAACTTCACAAAATACCCTTAGTCTACTGTGATACAACTGGTGAGGGAGTCTTACGGTAACTTCCCAAAAGATGCAAAAGACTGGGTAAGGGACAGAGAAACCCAGGTGCCAATCGACCCCAGCACTATCAACGATGCCTACTAGTTAAAAGAAAAAGAAGATGAGGAATTGGAGTCTCTAGAAGAAAAAGATTGGGAGATAAGGGTGTGTATACCAGGTACCACATGGGACAAATCTTCCCAAGGAGTTGCAACCATGAATAGAGCATCCCTCCTATAAACGGCTAAGGTATGGTATCAATTCCTAAAGACTTACATTTTACCCTTCACTCGTGGGAAAACTGGTAGCCAAGACTGGGTAGCTATGGTGGATGACATCCTCTCTGGGTGAGCCATCAATGTGGGAAAGGTCATCTATGAATAAATTAGGGCGCGTGCCAACCGGAAGAAGGGCAGTCTACTTTTTTCTTCCTTGATTAGCATGTTGTGCTTGGCTAGCCAAGTCCCAGTATCGATGGACAAAGAGACATTCAAGCTGGGAGGTACTATAAAAACTACAGCCATATCACAGATTGTGCAAGAAAAGGGTGAGAAAGAACTACCAGTACACACCCAAGAACCCCTACACCTTAAAGGCTAAGCACCCTTAATGTCAAGCACTACTAACCAGCAGACAAAAAACTACACCTACTCTTGCAACAGCCAACACTTTTCATGAAGCAACAACAACAGTCTTGCAGTAACAACACCAGAAAGACATTACCCAGCAACAAACCCTGGAGCAAAAATTTACGCTATTCTTCCCATTCCCTCAATTCCCTATGAACATACTAAACACCCCATATGGGTAAGGAAGGGGGGAACCTGAACTTCAAACTGAAGAGGAATAAGAATCCCAAAAATCCCCCCAAGACAGAGAGAAGAGAAAAGGCCCACAAAGGGATCAAGTGGAAGAGGAGTCTTCAGAGGATGAGGAGCCAATTGTAAAAGGGAGGGCAGCTATGCAGAAAGGAAAAAGCAAGCTACCAAGCCCAAAAAAATTAGTCCAAAGGAGAAGTGGGATTCAAAGTTCATTAAATTCTTGATGGGGTCAATGCTACAAGGGTGTTGCAGCAATCCTGCGTGCATCTCAGGGAAATCCTGTATCAACTCCATTTAAGTATCAATTTTTTTTAATACCATGAACTTATTGCCTTGTTACAACTTAACTCAAATGAACATTTATTTAATTTATACAATACAGAGTTTACATACATGTCATTAATCAAAACATACGTACAACATATCAAACACATAAAAATCTACATCTTATTTATTCTGGTTGACCAATTCCGGAGATACAGGTGCGGGTGGTTGCACCTTCACTAGGATCCAAGCCAACTCGACCACAAACATTTTATTTGCTTATGGGATCTGCACAACATAAAGTACTCGATCGAACGTACATTAAAAGCCATAGCTTAGAAAAAAATCTACATAACTAATTTTCTGAACATCATATGGAAACATAGTGAAAATTAAATCCCAGTAAGTTCAACAATAAATCATCATCAATATAGCTCATCACGTCATGTTCAGCTGTATAAACTATAGCAAATATCTTTGGTCACATGAATGCACTATATCTATGCACATGAGAATCGTACAATAATGACATGTATGACAGGATTAACTATTTTTAGAATATCATATGATGACTATCAATTTATTCTCATATCAAGCTACCCCGGTCAGGGTGAGTATTTTCTACTCTCCGGTATGGGCTTTTCTCGCTCCATTCGACATGGCCCACTTTCTCTTTCTTTTCTCATTAACATGATCATAACCGTGGTAGGGCGTCCCCTACTGGTGCACCACATGGATTGCCATGTGACCGTGCTCATTTCTTTTATTTTCACAACGATAGCCAAAAATATTCTTTCAATAACAAGTATGTTTATCAAAATATAACTATTACAAAAAATCATTGGTAATCATGCCATGAACATAAACATTTCAAATATCACTTTATAAAATATTTTCATGTCAGAATTTCACACTTAAGATGGTAAGAAATTCATACAATGGCAATGGTTATGGCATATATTGGTCATTTATTATTTTCATTTATAAGATTCTTCTTTTTTAAATATTAATTTTATCTCTTTATTTTCTTTCTGCAGGTTTTCATCCTATCTAACCTTCTCTTACTAATCAGAGCATAACTCCCTCAATTTAACTCCGATGTAGGTGATCTTGGTGTCAATTTTAAGATTAAACAATTATCTAAAACTATTATGTTGATTAGTTTAGTGAAATATTAAGAATTAAAGGTGATATTACTCCCTCAAAGTACAAGTTATTTGTTCTCGGATAGGTTCTGACCTCTACCTACTAATCTGTCCATATCTCCTTCATACAAATTCCAAATTAAGTTATTCCAGTGACTAAAAATCTATAACACATGTAGCAATAACTTTTATGTTAATAATTTATTTTAATTCCCTACAGAATGTTCCCAAAAATTAAAACACAGAAGCTATCCAAAAATATTCTTTCCTGATTAACAAATTTCTGACCACTGCTTACTAATTGAACCATATCTACCTCATACGGACTCTAAATTGAGTGATTCCAGTAGCTACAAATTCAAGACAAATATATCTATAATTCATATGTTAACCATTTATTTTAATTCCCTACAAAAAGGTCCCAAAAATTAAAACACAAAGCTATCCTAACATATTCTTCCCTAATTA
This sequence comes from Gleditsia sinensis, assembly GCA_037074535.1. NCBI lineage: Eukaryota > Viridiplantae > Streptophyta > Magnoliopsida > Fabales > Fabaceae > Gleditsia > Gleditsia sinensis. The sequence goes on along the minus strand of CM073470.1, from coordinate 63,415,762 downwards.
ACCATTTTCTGACCACTGCTTACTAATCAGACTACATCTACTTCATACGGACTCTAAATTGAGTGATTCTAGTGGCTACAAATCCGTGACACATATATCTATAATCCTTATGTTAAAAATTTATTTTAATTCCTTACAAAAAATTCTCATAAATTAAAACACAGAAGCTATCATAACATATTCTTCCCTGATTAACCATTTTCTGACCACGGCTTACTAATTAGACCATATCTACCTCATATGGACTATAAATTGACTGATTCCAGTGGCTGAAAATCTGTGAGACATAGATCTACATTTTGTACGTTAACTAATTGTTTTAATTTCAAACCGATTCTTCCCAGAATTTTACAAACAGAAGCTTAAAAGTTTGTCATCCATAGCCATACCTATGCAGAACTATTTACACCAGCCTAAGTATTCAAACATACATAATATGTGACATGATATAGCAACATCCATGACCAATCATCAAAGTTCTAAGATCAAAATCTCATATAAATATTATAAGTTTCAAAAGTTTTCTTCAAAAAGAAATATTGTTAAACTTACCTGAAGCACTTAGTCCTCTAGACTTCTCCTTCCTCTTTCTTCCTTTCTTCCTCTCCTTTCCTCACTCTACCTTGCTTCTATTTTTCCCCTCCCTCACATGGACAAAAATTCTAATGTTGTAAGGGTGGGTTTTGCTTAAATAGACCATCAAATAATTCACCTTTCTTGATCATGGGTCTACCTGATCACAATTAGGATACACTTGGTTGAATTTTTGAAAAACAAACAACTTATGTTCTTGTCTTCCTCTTCCTTAGTCAAGATATACATAGCAAAAGGAGATTTGTATTTTGAAAATTATGATAATATGTTTCTAAGATAAGAGACAAGGTCCCTTTGATTTAAGGATTCATTTCCTTTTTCTTTTGTCTTAATCAACTATGATAGGTTTGGCTTTTTAGGTGACAAATTTCTAGCCCTTGAATCTCCATTATTTAGTTGAAATTATTTATGTGGGATAGGAATGTTTTGTCCTAATGCCATGTATTATCATACCACTTGCTAAAATTATGATTGTAGGATATAGATGTTTTGTCCTAAAGCCTTGTATTATCATACCACTTGCTAAATTTTTGTCTTAATGCCATGTCACATAATCTTGATTACACCATTATTTCATCACTTTACTTTTATTTTTTATTTTTTTTCCTCTTGGGTTTGGACTCATTCTTGCCCATTTTCTTTCCTTTGGTTATAATTCTACCTTTCATAATGGTCTTGGTCACATTTTCATGATTTTTGGGCTACCGATCCAATTTCTATATCCTAGTCCAAGTCTATGTTTTATTTCTTCATTGGCCTATCCTATTGGTTTGCTAAAAATTTATGTGAAGTAGAAAACCCCTATATGAAGTGTCCATAGGTGAAAGCCCAATTTATGGGCGGAGATACTAAACTTAGTAACTTTTACTCTTAAATTAAGAAAAATTACCCTAATCCGATCTTCTTGAAATTTTAAGACCTTTACTTCACAAAAATTTATCTTCCTTACTTAAGAATTTCACTTTCTTTAGCATGTTTATTTCTAATATTTCCTCTTAGGTTTTCTTTCTTTACCTATTCCATTAATATTAGAACATTTCTATACATACACGTAAGGTGAAGAATTTCTAAGGATTATATTTCCTTAGATATCTAAAAATTGTCTAATAAATTTTAATTACTTAATTAAATATTTATGTACCTTTATCAATAAAAGAAATGAAATTATGGATGTTACTTTGAATACTTTTGTACTTTCATTAATACATGAAACAAAATTAGGGATGTTACATTTCTCTCCCACTAAAAGAAATTTTGTCCTCAAAATTTTAGAAATTACCTAATAAGAACAATTTCAGATATTTCTTCCTCATGACTTCTTCTAGCTCCCAAGTTGCTTCTTCCGGAGACAAACCTTCCCATAACACCTTAACTAGGGGAATAGTTTTTTTCTGCAATTGCTTCACGTCAGTGTCCAATATAGATGCTGGTACTAGCTGGTATGTCATGTTCTCCTTTATTTGGACTGGTTCATCTCGTATAACATGTGAGGAGTCTGGAAAATACTTCCAGAGCTGTGATACATGGAAAACATTATGCAAGTTGGAAAAATTAGGTGGAAGAGTAACTTGATATGCCGATGTCCCTACTTTCTTCAGAATTTGGTAAGGTCCCAAAAATCGCGGACTTAGCTTTCTTGTTTTGAGAGACCTACCAACTCCAGTAATCGGGGAAAGTTTCATAAATACATGGTCTCCTTCCTCAAACTCTAGAGGTCTATGTCTCTTATCGTAGTAACTCTTTTGCCGACTCTGAGCTATAAGTATTTTGTCTCGTATCATCCTGATTTGTTCAGTGGTTTGTTGAGTTAGATCAGAACCCAACAAGTTCTTTTCTCCTACCTCAAACCAACATAGTGGAGATCGGCACTTTCTACAGTATAAAGCTTCATAGGGGGCCATCTTAATACTAGAGTGATAGCTATTATTATAAGAAAACTCTACTAAAGGTAGGTACTTATCCCATCCTTTACCTTGCTCTATCACACAGGCCCTCAACATATCTTCTAGGGTTTGAATAGTTCGTTCTGTCTGCCATCAGTCTGAGGATGGTAGGCAGTACTGAACCGCAACTAAGTACCAAAAGCTTCCTGTAATGCCTTCCAAAACCTTGATGTGAACCTCGGATCTCTATCAAAAATGATATTTAAGGGAATTTCATGTAGTCTAACTATTTCCTGGTCGTATAATTGGGCTAATTTATCCAGTTAATAGTTAATTTTTATGGGCAAAAAGTGAACAGATTTGGTTAATCTGTCAACTATTACCCAGATAGAGTCATGTCCCACTGAAGTCTTAGGTAATCCCACAACAAAGTCCATTAAGATACTTTCCCATTTCCATTTAGGGATCTCAAGAGGTTGTAAAAATCCTACTGGCTTTTGATGCTCCACCTTCACCTTTTGACAAATGAGACATTTCGCCACAAACTCGGCAATATCCTTTTTCATCCCTGGCCACCAATACATCCTCTTTAAATCCTGGTACATTTTAGTGCATCCAGGATGGACTGTGTATTTACTCTGATGCGCTTCCTACAGGATCTTAGTCCTCAACTCTCGTTCTTGAGGGACACAAATCCTTCCCTGATACATGATTGCTCCATCTTCCATGACAGAAAAATTACCTTGGTCTTTATGATCCTGTAAGTATTGGTCGTGAGCTTGAGCCTCTTTGATCTAGGCTCTAAGGTCACACCCTATACTTAAACCATTAATGACTAGCTTCTTTGGAGTAAAAGTAGTGGCTAGCTTCAAATTTCAAAACTCCTCTAGCATCTGCATCTCATACACCATCATCTGACCCATGTGCAGAGATTTTTGACTCAAGGCATCTGCTACAACATTCGCCTTTCTGGGATGATACTTTATCTCAAACTTGTAGTCATTGAGGAATTCTACCCATCTTTGTTGCCTCATATTTAACTCCTTCTGATCAAAGAGGTATTTAAGACTCTTATGATCACAATATACTTCAAAGGTTGCCCCGTACAAATAGTGTCGCCAAATCTTTAAGGCAAACACTACTGCCGCCAATTCAAGATCATGGGTTGGATAGTTTTCTTCGTGGAGTCTCAGTTTCCTAGAGGTGTAAGCAACTACTCTCTTATCTTGCATCAGCACACATCCTAGCTCTTTCTTTGAAGCGTCACTATACCCTTAAAAATGTCTTGTGGGATTTGGAGTAATTAAAACAGGAGGACTAGTCAGTCTTGTCTTAAGCTCCTGGAAACTAGCTTCACATTGATCAGTCTATTTGAAAGGACTTCCCTTCCTGGTCAATTTAGTCAATGGCAAGGCTATACGAGGGAAGTTTTGTATAAACCTCCTGTAGTATCCTGCCAAACCCAGGAAACTTCTAACTTCCGTAACCATCTTAGGTCTCTCCCACTGAATCACTGCTTCCGTCTTGCTAAGATCTACGGCTAACCCTCTATTAGAGATGACATGTCTGAGAAACTTCATCTCTAACAGCCAAAATTCACACTTCTCCAATTTGGCATATAACTTTTTCTCTTTCAGCACTTGCAACACGATTTGGAGATGTTGTTCATGTTCTTTCTCACTCTTAGAATATATCAAAATGTCATCAATGAACACTACAACAAATTGATCTAGGTAGGGTCAAAAAATGCGATTCATGTAATCCATGAAAATTGCAGGTGCATTCGTCAACCCGAAGGGCATTACGAGAAACTCATAGTGCCCATACCTAGTCCTAAAGGCAGTTTTTGGTACGTCCTCCTCCTTGATCTTAATCTGATGATTTCCTGACCTCAAGTCAATTTTAGAAAAAATGAAGGCTCCCTTCAGTTGATCCAATAAGTCATCTATCCTAGGGAAATGGTACTTTTTTTTTATAGTCACCTTATTTAGCACTCTGTAATCAATGCATAGTCTCAAGCTCTCGTCTTTCTTTTTAACAAACAATACAAGAGCTCCCCAAGGTGATACACTCGGTCTAATGAATTGCTTGTCTAATAGTTCCTCCAAATGTTTCTTGAGTTCCTGTAGTTCCTTCGAGGCCATTCTATATGGTGAAATCGAGATAGGCCCTATCCCAGGTAGGAGATTAATAGAGAACTTTATCTCTCTCTTGGGAGGTAAGTTTGGAATATCTGATGGAAATACTTCAGGAAACTCGTTGGCTATTGGGATTTCATCAAGCTTCGATTCGACTTCTAGATTTGATAAATACAAGAGAATGTATCCAAGTACTCCATTCTTCAACTCCCTATTAACTTGATTGGCATTAAGCATCAATAACTGGACCTCCTCTTTCGAAGTAGGAGGTAGAAATTCAACGATCTTGTTACAACAATTCAGCAAGACTCGATTTCTAGACATCTAGTCTAACCTTTGAATGACCTCAATACCTCTTAAAGGTAAACAGACAAGGTCTACAGAAACGTTTTCTCCTGGATAGTGACTTGACAGTCCTTACATATAGAGGAAGCTAATACCCTTTGCCCTATAAGGGTTACGACGGATAGCTCATAGGGAAGTTTAGAAATAGGAAACTGAAACTTCCTAATACATTCTTCCGATATAAATGAATGACTAGCACCAGAATCAAATAACACCATAAGAGAAAATCCATAGATATAACATGTACCTTGAATCATTTTAGAAGATTGAGCTGCCTCTTGGCCACTCAAGGTGAAAACCCTTCCTTTCACTTGAGGCCTCTGTTCTGGCAGCTTCCCCATATTCTGTGGGCAGTTTCTCGCAAAATGACCCTTCTGTCCACAGTTGAAGAAGACATCTTGTCCCATGTAGCATGGCCTCTTACCAGCTGCATATCCACTTCTTCTCACGTTCTTGCTAGGGTTCAAAAAAATTTTCTTCCTTGTCCATAGGTTTCGCCTTTGCTTTTTGTCCACCACTGCCTTTAAAATTTTCTCCAAGAGTCTGCATTTATTGATCAGAGGCACAAACTCCCTAATCTCCATAGCTACAACAGCATTCTTTATGTCTGGGTTCAGTCCCGCTTCGAACTTAACAGCCTTCCATGCTTCATCAGGGTAAAATCGCAGATAAGAGGAGAACTTAGACAATTCCTCGAACCTTGCGATGTATTGGTCTATAATCATGCTACCCTCCCAGAGTTGGAGAAATTCGATCTCTTTCTCCGCCCTCACAATACTTGGAAAGTACTTTTCCAAAAAGGTGTCTTTGTACACCTGCCAAGTGATTTGCCTTCCCTGGTGAGCTAAAAGTTCTCTAGCTCTACGCCACCAGTATTCTACTTCATCTTTTAGCATATATGCAGCAAAGATTACTTGCTGGGCCCATCACTTCAAAGATTTTCTCTAACTCCCTTATCCATCTTTCAGCAACAATCGGGTCAAAGCCGCCTTGAAAACAAGGTGGCCTAGTCCTCAGAAACTCGGATATGCCGTTATCATTTCCAGCCATCTAGTTGTTAACACCATTCACACCATTCGAGTTATTAGCATTCTGGAGGTATTGTAGAATTTGATTAGTGGTCATGATGTGGTCTCGAATTGCCGTGGCTAGGTTGTGCAGGGTTTCCTCTGCATTATATGCTGGATTCCTCCTTGGTGGTGCCATTTCCTACTGTGGTAAAAACAAAGTTATGCTGCTATTGAGGTGATCAAGCCCAATAGTTAGTTCAAAAATATTTCCTACTGTGGCAATAACACCACCTCGGCATGTAGGTAGGAAACACTAGTAATTTCTTACCTATATGAATTCACTGATCCCCACACAGCACAACCAGAAACATACTCAAGACACTATAAGATCGATTCAGATAACCATCCACCCACTGGCCATCTAAGATCGACCTGCTCTAATACCAATTATATACCAACTCCATTTAAGTATCATTTTTTTTAATACCATGAAGTTATTACCTTGTTACAACTTAACTCAAATTAACATTTATTTAATTTATACAATACAGAGTTTACATACATGTCATTAATCAAAACATACGTACAACATATCAAACACATAAAAATCTACATCTTATTTAATCGGATTTACCAATTCTGAAGATACAAGTGCGGATAGTTGCACCTTAACTGGGATCTAAGCCAACTCGACCACAAACATTTTATTTGCTTCCGGAATCTGCCCAACATAAAGTACTCAATCCAACGTGCACTAAAAGCCAAAGCATAGAAAAAAATCTGCAGAACTAATTTTCTGAACATGATATGGAAACATAGTGAGAATTAAATTCTAGTAAGTTCAACAATAAATCATCATCAATATAGCTCATCACGTCATGTTCAGCTGTATAAACTACACCAAATATCTTTGGTCACATGAATGCACTATATCTATGCACATGAGAATCGTACAATAATGACATGTATGACAGGATTAACTATTTTCAGAATATCATATGATGACTATCAATTTATTCTCATATCAAGCTACCCCGGTCAGGGCGAGTATTTTCTACTCTCCGGTACAGGCTTTTCTCGCTCTGTCCGACATGGCCCACTTTCTCTTTCTTTTCTCATTAACATGATCATAACCGTTGGTAAGGCGTCCCCTACTGGTGCACCACATGGATTGCCATGTGACCGTGCTCATTTCTTTTCTTTTCACTGTAACATCCCCGATTTTTCCTTTATGTTACTAATTGGAATTTTTGTTCAGAGAGGAGAAAGCATTTTGGACTTCACGGGAGGATTAAATTGTTTTACAATTTTACTCAGGTAAAAGAAGATAGTAGGATGGTTAAAATGGCATTTATGTAATTTCATTGAAATGGCATTTTTGTAATTAATGGAGGATGGCATTTATGAAATTAGGGATGGTGGCAAGGGTATTTTGGAGAAAGGGAGGAGGTAGGTAGGGGGTAAAAAGGGAAAAGAAAAATATATAATATAATAATAATAAAATAAAATAAAAATGAAAGATAAGAAGGGGAAGGGGGAGGTGACGGAAGGAAAGAGAGAAAGAAAGAAAAGGAGAAAAGAAAAGAGAAGAAAAAGAAAAGGAGAAAAAGAAAGGGGAAGAAGAGAAAAGGGGAAGAAGAAGAAGAAAAAGAAGAAAGAAGAAGAAGAGAAAGAGGAAGAAGAAGGAGAAGGGAGAGGGAAGAGAAATCAAGAAATCAAGCACCGGTCACCGGATTTACTGGAATTTGAGGTAGGATTAACATCCTCTATACATTTTTGTACAAAATTATATATACATTTTCAGATTTGTTTATATATAATTTTGGATAACATGTGGTCTGGATATTTATATGAAATTCTGTTTTGGATGTTTGGACATGTATATGGGTGTATGGGATTATATAAAAGAAAATCAAAGGACAAGATAAATTAAGCTGAATTTTTGAATAATTGGAGTAGCTTCGGTTTTTGAAATTCTGGGAAAATTCGGAAAGGATTTTAAAGAAATGGTCAACATAAGAATTGTAGATATATGTTTCACGGATCTATAGGCTTTGGAATTACCTCAATCGGAATTCATATGAGGGATAGATGGTTGATTAATTGAGCAAAGGTCGGAATTCAGGATAGTAAAATTAAGTGTTTTATTTTTAATTTTCTGGGAATTAACCGTAAAGAATTTGAAGAAATGATAAACATAGAAGTTGTAGATAATTGTTTTTGCGTTTTATAGGCTTTGAGAACACCTCAATCGGAATTTATATGAGGGAGATATGGTTGATTAATTGAGCAAAGGTCGGAATTCAGGATAGTAAAATTAAGTGTTTTATTTTTAATTTTCTGGGAATAAACCGTAAAGAATTTGAAGAAATGATAAACATAGAAGTTGTAGATAATTGTCTTAGATTTTTATAGGTTTTGAAGTCACCTCAATCGGAACTCATATGAGGGAGATATGATTGAATAAGGGAAGAAAGGTTACAGAATACATCCAGAAAATTACCCTTTTCTTTATTTGATTCAAAATTTATTATATTGGATATTTGATATGTGATGAATAATTATTAATTGTTGGATATGAAAATTATGCATGTTATTTTATGAAAGAAATTGAATGGCAAGCGTAAAACGCATGGCGAGTTGATTGATAATTATGGCAAGCGTAAAACTCATGGCGAGTTGCTTGATAAGTTTACATTCTAATTGATGAATATGCATTAATATATATGTATTTATATGTATGGATGAATATCGACGGGTTGTATGGCTTGATACGGTACCGAGTAGGGGACGCCCTATTAGCCTGAGTGAGCCGGGGGAGGGCCGCTCCAACCGGGTGACGGTGGTAATGTGAGGAGGCAGTTGGGTGATGTACTCACATTCCCTGATCACTTATTGTGACTGTAGTCGATCGGTCACTATGCGTATAGCAAATTGCATTGACCAGATCGCCGAATGAGGCAGGTCATTTTCAAATCAAATTGCATTGACCAGATCGCCGAGTGAGGCAAGTCATTTTAAAAATGATGATTTTATCACCAGATCTTAATATTTTCTGTAGCTTATACAGCTGAACATAACCCCTGTTTTTCTCATCATATTTATGTTAAATCTACTAGGAACCTTTGTTCTCACTATTATTGTGGTGTTATGTTCAGATAAAAAGAAATGAGATGTGACACAAAATGACGTTACGGATGGAGATCTAGATGACAGTATCACCTCCTCACCCTTTGTATTTCAAGGGTGAAGTGCTGTATAAAGACTCTTAATTATGTACTGAAATGTTGTATTGTATAAATATAAGATGTGTGAGGTTTGTAATATATATGTAAACATGAATATTGTGTTTTGAAATATTGTATTGTATAAATATAAGATGTATGAGGTTTGTAATAAAGATGTATAAATATATATATATATTGTGTTTATATATATGGCGTATTTAACATGCGTAAATAAAAAAAAAACCCGGACGTTACAAAGTTGGTATCAGAGCGGTCGATCTTAGGCGACCATGGGGTGGGTGGTCACCTAAATTGACTTAGAAGAGTCTTGAAAAGTTATGTGGAAATGTTATGTAAGGTAGCAGATAAATACAGTAGGAAAGTACTAGTATTTCCTATTTATAATCTTGTGTAGTGTGATAACTACTGTAAAATTTTGAACTGCTGTTGAGTTTGATCACCTCAATAGTGACTAATATTTTGTTTTACTACTACAGTGAGTTATGGCACCACCAAGAAGGGATCTGCCAGGCAGCATAGATGCTACCTTAAATAACATAGCCGCAGCTATTCAAGCTCAGGCAGCTGCTACGAATCAGATTCTGCAACATCTTCAGAATATTAATAATGATGACGAGGTTAGGGGAAATGAAAGAAACCGAAATAGAAACAGAACTGGAAATGGTAATGGATGGTCTGAATTTATGGGAACGCGACCTCCGTCTTTTGTGGGTGCATATGACCCAATAGTTGCTGAGAGATGGTTGACGGAACTCGAGAAAATTTTTGAAGTTTTAAATTGTTCTGATGAGCAGAAGGTCAATTTTGGGACATATATGCTGAAGGAAGAAGCTGAATACTGGTGGAGAGGAGCCAAAGAGTTACTGGTACATCAAGACAGGGAAATTACATGGCACTTGTTCCGAGAGACTTTTCTGAACAAATATTTTCCCAGTAATGTGAGAGCTGAGAAAGAGATTGAGTTTCTTCAGCTTAGACAGGGAAATGGGACCATTGAGCACTATATTACCAAGTTTGAAGAACTGTCTAAGTTCTCAAGTACTTTGAAGAATAATCCAGATGAAGTTTGGAAGGCAGTGAAGTTTGAATCAGGACTGAACCCGGAGCTTAGAAATGCTGTGGTGGCATTAGAGATTCGGGAATATGCCTCGTTGGTAAATAAATGTCGGATGTTGGCGACAAGTCTAAAAGCAGTCGAGGATGAAAAGGAGAGGCGGACTCAGTGGAAGCGGAAGAGAGAGTTCCCAGTTATGGATAGAAATACCAGAGGGAAGAATATTATGAGAGGTAAACAACCAGCAATTGTGGAACCCAGACCTTTTCTAAAAAATCCGACAACGGGTCAGTGTGGAAAATGCGGGAAATTCCATGGGAATAATCCATGTTATTCTGATCCAGTTACTTGCTACCAATGTGGACAGAAGGGGCACATAGCACGATCGTGTCCACTGGGCAGAGGGAAAGGTATTGCACGAACTCAACAAACAACAGGAAGAGTTTTCACCTTGAGCGGTGCTGAAGCAAAGACAGCTCCTGATTTGATGCAAGGTACGTGCTGTATCAACAATTTGTCTCTGAATGTATTGTTTGATTCTGGCGCGAGCCATTCTTTCATAGCAATAAAATGTGTGGGGAAATTACAACACTCTATTGCGGAGTTACCATACGAGTTAGCGGTGGTGACACCTACAGGAGGAAAAATAATTACCTCCTCAGTGTGTTTGAATTGTCCTATTGTATTGAATGACAGATCCTATGTAGTGGATCTGATCTGTCTACCTCTGGACGGTATAGATGTCATCTTGGGTATGGATTGGTTAAGTCAGAACCGAGTCCTACTAGATTGCTGCAATAAGACTTTTGAGTTCCTTTCGGACCCACCGGAGGACCAAAAGTATAGCATTATTAGTGCTCACCGACTCTATAAGGAGATGAGGAATGCAGATTTGAAATGTGTTTTCTTGTATACCATCAACCCGAGTATGAAACGGGAACTGCTTGAGATTCCATTAGTCCGTGAATTTCCAGAGGTTTTTCCCTCCGAAATTTCTGAACCTCCACCGAAGAGAGAAGTTGAATTTTCCATCGATCTAGCACCAGAGGCGAGGCCTATTTCTATCACTCCCTATAGAATGTCTCCTGTGGAACTATAAGAGCTGAAGAAGCAGATCGAAGAGCTGTTAGAAAAGAATTTTATCAAACCTAGCGTATCACCTTGGGGAGCGCCTGTATTGTTTGTAAAGAAGAAATATGGCAGTTTGAGATTGTGTATTGATTACAGGCAATTGAATAAGGCGACTATTAAGAATAAATATCCGTTGCCTAGAATAGACGATCTACTTGATCAATTAAAGGGAGCTACTATTTTCTCTAAGATCGACTTGAGGTCAGGATATCATCAGATTGGAGTTAAAGAAGAAGACATTCCAAAAACAGCTTTCCGAACTCGGTATGGACACTACGAATTTTTAGTCATTCCTTTTGGGGTCACAAATGCACCTGCAGTCTTTATGGACTATATGAATCGCATTTTTAGACCTTACTTGGATCAATTCGTAGTAGTGTTCATAGATGATATTTTAATCTACTCTAAGAGTGAGGAAGAACACAACCAGCATCTCCGATTAGTACTTCAGGTCTTGAAGGAAAAGAAACTTTTCGCTAAGTTGGAAAAATGTGAATTTTGGCTGGAAGAAGTGAAGTTTTTGGGTCACATAATTTCTAAAGATGGCGTGTCGGTGGATCCCAGTAAAACTGAAGCAGTGCTGAAATGGGAGAGACCTAAAACTGTGACTGAAATTAGAAGTTTCTTGGGTTTAGCAGGATATTACAGACGGTTTATACAGGGATTCTCTCAAATAGCTTTGCCTTTGACTCGATTGACCAGGAAAGGGAGTCTCTTTAATTGGACTGAAGAATGCGAGAATAGTTTCCAAGAGCTTAAAGTCAAGTTGACTTCTCCACCTGTTCTAGTTGTTCCTAACCCTTCTGGATGCTTTGTAGTCTATACGGATGCTTCCAAGAAAGGTTTAGGTTGTGTTTTGATGCAGGAAAGTAGAGTAGTTGCTTATGCGTCACGACAATTGAGACCGCATGAGGAGAACTATCCTACTCATGATTTAGAGTTGGCTGTAATAGTTTTTGCCCTGAAGATGTGGAGACACTACTTATATGGAGTTGTATTTGAAATATACAGTGACCACAAAAGTTTAAAGTATCTCTTTGACCAAAAAGAATTGAATATGAGGCAAAGAAGGTGGATGGAATTCATTAATGATTACAAATTTGAATTAAAGTATCACCCAGGGAAGGCAAATGTAGTAGCTGATGCGTTGAATCGGAAATCGTTGCATTTAAGTCAAATACTGATAAAAGAAATGGAGTTAATTGAGGAATTCAGAAATTTGAAATTATCAGTTATGACTGTTCCTGGTAGTTTGATTGTTAGTGAATTAAGAATTGAAAGTGACTTGAAGACTGAGATTAAAGAAGCGCAAACACATGATCAATTTTTACAAGATCGAAGAGATCAGCCTGACTTTGCAATGTCAGATGATAGAATTATTATGTACCGGGGCAGAACATGTATACCACAAGGAGAGAATTTGAAGGCTAAGATTCTAGAAGAAGCTCATCAAAGTAAGTATACAATCCATCCAGGATCTACAAAAATGTATCAAGATTTGAAAAGATTATACTGGTGGCCAGGAATGAAGAGAGACATTGCTGAATATGTGTCTAAGTGTCTGGTTTGTCAAAAGGTGAAGATAGAACATCAAAAACCTTCTGGGATGTTACAACCTTTAGAAATCCCTGAGTGGAAGTGGGATAGTATATCTATGGATTTTATTGTCGGATTACCTAAGACTCAGACAGGTTATGATGCGATATGGATAATAGTTGATAGACTGACGAAATCTGCGCATTTTCTACCCATTAAGAAAAACTACTCGTTGAATAAGTTGGCCCAGTTGTATATGAAGGAAATTGTACGGTTGCATGGAATTTCTAATAGTATCATTTCAGATCGAGATCCTCGATTTACTTCCAGATTTTGGAGAGCACTACAAGAAGCTTTTGGTACTCGTTTGTGTTTTAGTACTGCATATCATCCTCAAACAGATGGTCAAACGGAGAGAACTATACAGACTTTAGAGGATATGCTAAGATTGTGCGTGCTAGAGCAAGGAAAAGGATGGGACGGATATCTGGCACTGGCTGAGTTTGCATATAATAACAGTTATCATTCTAGTATCGGAATGGCACCATATGAAGCTTTGTATGGTAGGAGATGTAAATTGCCATTATGTTGGAATGAAGTGGGGGAGAAAAGGTTATTGGGGCCTGAGTTAGTGCAACACACTTCTGAGCAAATACAGATAATTCGAGATAAAATGCGAACAGCTCAGAGTCGACAAAAGAGCTATTTCGATAAGAGAAGGAGACCGATACAATTCCAAGAAGGTGAGCATGTGTTCTTGAAAATTTCTCCTACTACCGGAATTGGCCGAGCAATGAAAATTAAGAAATTGAGTCCGAGATATTTAGGACCTTATCAAATTCTGAAAAGGATAGGGTCATCGGCGTATCGGATTGCACTTCCTCCACATTTGTCAAATCTGCATGATGTGTTCCATGTTTCTCAACTTCGAAAGTATCTACCAGATCCGTCACACATAATTCAAGAAGAAATAATAACTGTAGACGAGAATCTAACCTACCGACCGAGGCCGATAGTAATTCTGGATAAAGACGTGAAACAGTTGAGAAATAAAACCATTCCATTGGTGAAAGTAGGGTGGGAGAGTTTAACAATGGAAGAAGCCACATGGGAAAGGGAAGATGACAAGAGACAGAAGTATCCACAACTGTTTGAAGACAGGTAAACCTTAAATTTTGAGGTCAAAATTCTTTTTAGGGGGGAGAACTGTAACATCCCCGATTTTTCCTTTATGTTACTAATTGGAATTTTTGTTCAGAGAGGAGAAAGCATTTTGGACTTCACGGGAGGATTAAATCGTTTTACAATTTTACTCAGGTAAAAGAAGATAGTAGGATGGTTAAAATGGCATTTATGTAATTTCATTGAAATGGCATTTTTGTAATTAATGGAGGATGGCATTTATGAAATTAGGGATGGTGGCAAGGGTATTTTGGAGAAAGGGAGGAGGTAGGTAGGGGGTAAAAAGGGAAAAGAAAAATATATAATATAATAATAATAAAATAAAAAAAATGAAAGATAAGAAGGGGAAGGGGGAGGTGACGGAAGGAAAGAGAGAAAGAAAGAAAAGGAGAAAAGAAAAGAGAAGAAAAAGAAAAGGAGAAAAAGAAAGGGGAAGAAGAGAAAAGGGGAAGAAGAAGAAGAGAAAGAAGAAAGAAGAAGAAGAGAAAGAGGAAGAAGAAGGAGAAGGGAGAGGGAAGAGAAATCAAGAAATCAAGCACTGGTCACCGGATTTACTGGAATTTGAGGTAGGATTAACATCTTCTATACATTTTTGTACAAAATTATATATATATTTTAAGATTTGTTTAGATATAATTTTGGATAACATGTGGTCTGGATATTTATATGAAATTCTGTTTTGGATGTTTGGACATGTATATGGGTGTATGGGATTATATAAAAGAAAATCAAAGCAGAAGATAAATTAAGCTGAATTTTGGAATAATTGGAGTAGCTTCGGTTTTTGAAATTCTGGGAAAATTCGGAAAGGATTTTAAAGAAATGGTCAACATATGAATTGTAGATATATGTCTCACGGATCTATAGGCTTTGGAATTACCTCAATCGGAATTCATAGGAGGGATATATGGTTGATTAATTGAGCAAAGGTCGGAATTCAGGATAGTAAAATTAAGTGTTTTATTTTTAATTTTCTGGGAATTAACCGTAAAGAATTTGAAGAAATGATAAACATAGAAGTTGTAGATAATTGTTTTGGCGTTTTATAGGCTTTGAGAACACCTCAATCGGAATTTATATGAGGGAGATATGGTTGATTTATTGAGCAAAGGTCGGAATTCAGGATAGTAAAATTAAGTGTTTTATTTTTAATTTTCTGGGAATAAACCGTAAAGAATTTGAAGAAATGATAAACATAGAAGTTGTAGATAATTGTCTTAGATTTTTATAGGTTTTGAAGTCACCTCAATCGGAACTCATATGAGGGAGATATGATTGAATAAGGGAAGAAAGGTTACAGAATACGTCTAGAAAATTACCCTTTTCTTTATTTGATTCAAAATTTATTATATTGGATATTTGATATGTGATGAATAATTATTAATTGTTGGATATGAAAATTATGCATGTTATTTTATGAAAGAAATTGAATGGCAAGCGTAAAACTCATGGCGAGTTGCTTGATAATTATGGCAAGCGTAAAACTCATGGCGAGTTGCTTGATAAGTTTACATTCTAATTGATGAATATGCATTAATATATATGTATTTATATGTATGGATGAATATCGACGGGTTGTATGGCTTGATACGGTACCGAGTAGGGGACGCCCTATTAGCCTGAGTGAGCCGGGGGAGGGCCGCTCCAACCGGGTGACGGTGGTAATGTGAGGAGGCAGTTGGGTGATGTACTCACATTCCCTGATCACTTATTGTGACTGTAGTCGATCGGTCACTATGCGTATAGCAAATTGCATTGACCAGATCGCCGAATGAGGCAGGTCATTTTCAAATCAAATTGCATTGACCAGATCGCCGAGTGAGGCAAGTCATTTTAAAAATGATGATTTTATCACCAGATCTTAATATTTTCTGTAGCTTATACAGCTGAACATAACCCCTATTTTTCTCATCATATTTATGTTAAATCTACTGGGAACCTTTGTTCTCACTATTATTGTGGTGTTATGTTCAGATAAAAAGAAATGAGATGTGATACAAAATGACGTTACGGATGGAGATCTAGATGGCAGTATCACCTCCTCACCCTTTGTATTTCAAGGGTGAAGTGCTGTATAAAGACTCTTAATTATGTACTGAAATGTTATATTGTATAAATATAAGATGTGTGAGGTTTGTAATATATATGTAAACATGAATATTGTGTTTTGAAATATTGTATTGTATAAATATAAGATGTATGAGGTTTGTAATAAAGATGTATAAATATATATATATATATTGTGTTTATATATATGGCGTATTTAACATGCGTAAATAAAAAAAATAAAAAAACCCGGACGTTACATTCACAATGATAGCCAAAAATATGCTTTCAATAACAAGTATGTTCATCAAAATATAACTATTACCAAAAATCATTGGTAATCATGCCATGAACATAACCATTTCAAACATCAATTCATAAAATATTTTCATGTCAGAATTTCACATTTAAGATGGTAAGAAGTTCATACAATGGCAATGGCTATGGCATATACTGGTTTTTTATTATTTTCATTTATAAGATTCTTCTTTTTTAAATATTAATTTTATTTCTTTATTTTCTTGATGCAAGTTTTCATCCTATCTAACCTTCTCTTACTAATCAGAGCATAACTCCCTCAATTTAACTCTAATGTAGGTGATTTTGGTGTCAATTTCAAGATTAAAAAATTATCATTAGTTTAGTGAAATATTAAGAAATCAAGGTGATATTACTCCCTCAAAGTACAAGATATTTCTTCTCGGATAGGTTCTGACCTCTACTTACTAATCTGTCCATATCTCTTTCATACAAATTCCAATTAAGTTATTCCAATGGCTAAAAATCTGTAACACATGTAGCAATAAATTTTATATTAATCATTTATTTTAATTCACTACAGAATGTTCCCAGAAATTAAAACACAAAAACTATCCAAAAATATTTTTTCCTGATTAAGCAATTTCTGACCACTGCTTACTAATCGGACCATATCTACCTCATACGGACTCTAAATTGAGTGATTCCAGTGGCTACAAATCCGTGACACATATATCTATAATTCATACGTTAACCATTTATTTTAATTCCCTACAAAAAATTTCTAAAAAGTTAAACACAGAAGCTATCGTAACATATTCTTCCCTAATTAACCATTTTCTGACCACTTCTTAATAATTGGACCATATCTACCTCATACGGACTCTAAATTGCGTGATTCTAGTGGCTACAAATCCGTGACATATATATCTATCATTCTTATGTTAACCACTTATTTTAATTCCCTACAAAAAATTCCGAAAAATTAAAACACAGAAGCTATCCTAATATATTCTTCCCTGATTAACCATTTTCTGACCACGGCTTACTAATTGGACCATATCTACCTCATATGGACTCTAAATTAAGTGATTCCAGTGGCTAAAAATCTGTGAGACATAGATCTACATTTTTTATGTTAATTATTGGTTTTAATTCCTAACCAATTCTTCCCATAATTTTAAAAACAGAAGCTTAAAAGTTTGTCATCCATAGCCATACCTATGCAGAACTATTTACACCAGCCTAAGTATTCAAACATACATAATATGTGACATGATATAGCAACATCAATGACCAATCATCAAAGTTCTAAGATCAAAATCTCATATAAATATTATAAGTTTCAAAAGTTTTCTTCAAAAAGAAATATTGTTAAACTTACTTGGAGCACTTAGTCCTCTAGACTTCTCCTTTCTCTTTCTTCCTTTCTTCCTCTCCTTTCCTCACTCTACATTGCTTCTATTTTTTCTCTCCCTCACTTGGACAAAAATTCTAATGTTGTAAGGGTGGGTTTTTCTTAAATAGACCATCAAATAATTCACCTTTCATGATCATGGGTCTACTTGATCACAATTAGGATACACTTGGTTGAATTTTTGAAAAACAAACAACTTATGTTCTTGTCTTCCTCTTCCTTAGTCAAGATATACATAGCTAAAGGAGATTTGTATTTTGAAAATTATGATAATATGTTTCTAAGATAAGGGACAAGGTCCCTTTAATTTAGGGATTCATTTCCTTTTTCTTTTGTCTTAATCAAGTATGATAGGTTTGCCTTTTTAGGTGGCAAATTTCTAGCCCTTAAATCTCCATTATTTGGTTGAAATTATTTGTGTGGGATATGAATGTTTTGTCCTAATGCCATGTATTATCATACCACTTGCTAAAATTATGAGTGTAGGATATAAATATTTTGTCCTAAAGCCTTGTATTATCATACCACTTGCTAAAATTATGAATGTAGGATATCACACCACTTGCTAAATTTTTGTCTTAATGCCATGTCACCTAATCTTGATTACACCATTATTTCATCACTTTACTTTTATTTTTATTTTTATGTTTCCCCTTGTGTTTGGGCTCATTCTTGCCCATTTTCTTTACTTTGGTTAAAGTTCTACCTTTCATAATGGGCTTGGTCACATTTTCATGATTTTTGGGCTACCGGTCCAATTTCTATATCCTAGTCCAAGTCTATGTTTTATTTCTTCATTGGGCTATCCTATTGGCTTGCTAAAAATTTATGTGAAGTAGAAAACTCTATATGAAGTTTCCATAGGTGAAAGCCCAATTTATGGGTGGAGATACTAAGCTTAGTAACTGTTACTCTTAAATTAAGAAAAATTACCCTAATCCGATTTTCTTGAAATTTTAAGACCTTTACTTCAGAAAAATTTATCTTCCTTACTTAAGAATTTCACCTTTCTTTAGCATGTTTATTTCTAATATTTCCTCTTAGGTTTTCTTTCTTTACCTATTCCATTAATATTAGAACATTTCTATACATACACGTAAGGTGAAGAATTTCTAAGGATTATATTTCCTTAGATATCTAAAAATTGTCTAATAAATTTTAATTCCTTAATTAAATATTTATATACCTTTATCAATAAAAGAAATGAAATTATGGATGTTACTTTGAATACTTTTGTACTTTCATTAATACATGAAACAAAATTAGGGATGTTACAAGTCCCCTTCACTTTCATTTTCCTTTCTGCTACTTTGTTGTTCAATTTACATACTACATGCTGCCTTGCCTGCCTCAATCGTACATCCTTTCCGCCTCTTTTGATGTTTATGCAATTTAATAGTAGTGAGGACACTGCTCATATTTAAGTTTAGGAGGGATTAAATGTATTCTAGTTGCTATGGTGCTGCTGGTTCTGTTTATTGTGGTTTTGTTCACTCTGTGTTTTGTGTTCTGTATGATCTTGTGTATACTGGCTTGGGTCCGAAAAGTAGGTAACAATTAGGAAAGCACATATAATCTTATCTTTTCTTCTATAATATATATAAAATAAAATAAAAAGAGAGTTTTGTCATGTATTGTCTTGTGGCCTATTGTCGACTCAAGGAAACTAAATGAGGAAAGGCTGGAAAATGACTGATGAAATATAGGAATTTTGTATTCTAACTCCTTACAGCTGGAACCTTCCCTTAAGAGCACTAGTCTATGGTCAGTTTTTAGTGAGAAAAACTTGATAATTTTTCAAGAAGATGGACCTAGGATTTTAGAGTTAATGTTCAGAGTCTTTTAAAACAATTTGCTAGATGACAATAGGAGGCACAAGCTCAATTTGCAGAAAGGCTTAAGTTTGGGGGGAAACTACAAAAAAAGGAAGAGGAAAGAGTTTCCACTCCAAATCCTCTAATATCCCTTAGTAACCAGGGGTATGCATGAGCCCCATGTGTACTCTTGCATAAAACAGTGACACAGAGGTATGAGTAGGAAATTTTCTAAAGTTGATAGTGTTAAATAACTGGGTCCCTTCATCTCAAATGTTGGCATTCGCATCAAAAGACACCAATGAACTATATATAAAAACAAACAAAGAACAAAGAAGAAATAAGTTGATTCACCCTCATAAATGCCCTAGTTTTACTGTAGTTTTGTGCCTCTGATGTGTTGGTACCCTACTTTAGTAAAGAGAGACTTGATATATTAGTATATGAAATCATAGGACCTTGACTGATTTTGACTCAAGTGGTTCTTGAAGGACTAACCATAATGCACACACATATTTACAAAGGAAGTTTCAGTTGAGGATTAAGAATTTGAAAAGCTGACATGTGGTAGTTTCTCTTTAGAAATGATTCTAAGATATGAGAGCCAATAGTAATGTTGCATGAACTAATCTTGTTTAAGGGGCTGGAGCATAGGGAGAAGATTTAGTGGGTAGAGGGATTTGCTTGAGGACAAGCAAGACTCTAAGTTTGGGGGGATTTGATAACTGTAATTCAGTAGAGTTATTGTATGCTTTTCTCAGGTTTATTACTTTGAATTTTGGCTTATTAGTATTAATTTTCCCTAATTTAATATTGTATTTGCATCTCCTGAATATAAGAACACCCATCGTGCTGATTGTAAAATTCAATGTGCATTACAGGACAAAGGGTGCTACAGCAATCCTGCATGCATCTCAGGACAAAAGGGAAGCAAATTGAACTATGTTGGATGTTTCTTCAAACGGATGATATTGGGTGCATGCTTGGGAGCTGATGCTGCATGGTACGATGCAGGTGGGTTGTGTACTTTGCTGCTACAGCAAGTGCTGCTCCCACTACCCAGTGTAAAAGAAAGAGTATTCGATTACCACAAAACAAAAGTTGTCTCCACTACCGAAGGTGGATAAAAAGGTGCTGGCAGAAGTGCAGGACAAAAAGGGAAAAACCTGAAAAGGAGCCACCTCACCAAGACCACAGTCTTAGCCTATAAAAGGCTGGAAGGAGAACAGACACAGGCACAGAGGTAGACTGACACACACAGGAATACAGAAGACAAAAAAAAGAGACACACCAAGAGCAGCCCCTAACCTTTGGATGAGAACGTACAGAAGAGGATGATACTATTGGCTCGACGAAGCAAAAGAGCAGACGGAGGAAGGAAGATCCTTCCATAAACTCTTCCTTCCGTCATTGTGTTCTGTTATTTTTTTTTTGTTTCTGTTCTACTATATTTCCCCCTTGCATTATGGTTGTTCTAATGTTTTCAGTTGTAATTAACTTGGATATGATGCTGGGCTAAGCTTTCAGATAGGTTTGTAGATGGGTTGTCGTGAACCTTAAGCACATTTTTAGTAAATGAATGACTTTGTTTTAGCATTGCTTTTGGCATTCAACTAGTCTTTGCATTTGTTGTTTTCTACTATTGAATGACCCTCAATAGTAGAATACTAATACTGACATTTAGCCTGGAAGGGTAAATGGAAGTTGGACTGAGTTGAATGTTAAGGGTTGGTAAAAAAAACCAATGTTCAACTAATATAGGAATATATAGTCGTCCCATATGACCCACTAGTTTTAGAGCATTAAGTGTAGTTCTTGGGGTTAGATTTATATATAAATGTATGAAACTAACCTCAACAATAACAGGGAATGGTAGTCTGGAAAGAACCCATTCAAAATGTAAAACTAGTCACTAGAGCAATTACTGCAGTAAAGTTAGAGCAAAATGAGTGTAGGAGTTCATGACAACCCTGAAGCAAACCTAGTTGTCAATATTATTTGATTTTCTTCTATTAACCTAGCATGTCTCAAAATATTATTTCAAAGTTCCTTATTTTGTTTTATGCTTGATTCCAATTTTTCTTTACTACCAACACTTTTGCTACAGCATTTACAAGTCAAACTACTACAAGTGATTTCTAATTACAATTCCTTATGGGACAATACTCACTCATCACTATATTACTTGATTGCAATACGTGCACTTGCGTGTTACAGTGTTTAAACTACACATATACATTTAATAGCAGTATTCATAGTAACACCTCTATGCATAAGCGCATGGCTAGAATAATGAGCAATGCTGATGCTTTCATTGCCTTACCAGGTGGTTTTAGTACTTTAAAGGAGATTTTTCAAATAGTCTCTTAGGTACAACTGAATATCCATCACAAAACGATAGGTTTGTTAAATGTTAACCACTTCTTTGATGCTTTGTTGTCTTTTTCTAATCAAGTTGTTGAACAACGGTTTATCTCACACTTAGCATGATGAATTCTCATCTCGACTTCCAATACTGATGAGTTGATTGAGGTTTTACAAGCATTTGTTCATGTACTTGATCCAACTACAGGTCAAATAGATTGAACGACAGACAACTGCAGAAAGCGTAAATTAAACTGATCTCCATCTGTAACTGTAGTAAGATGTGGACATTGTTGTACCGTTTCTACTTTCTTAGAGTCAACTTGGATACCATCTTTGCTAACAACATGCCCTAAGAAAATAGCACTACTAAGCCAGAATTTTGTATTTTGAACACTTAGCATAAAGTTGATACTCCCTTAAAATTTGTAAAACTATACTCAAATGTTACTTATGATCCTCTAATCTCTTGGAACGTATTAATATATCATCAATAAATACATTTACATTTTGATCTAAGAATGACTTAATTATTATTTATTAAATCCATGAGCACAGTTAGGGTATTTACCAAACCAAATGACATTACTAATAACTCATAGTGCTCATACCAAGTCTTAAAAGAAATGTTTGGAATATTCTCTTCCATTATCCTCAATTAATGATACTCATATTTCAAATCAATTTTGAAAAACATTGAGCACCCTATAGCTGGTCAAACAGATCATTTATGTATTATTGGGTATCTATTACTCACTGGCACTTTATTCAATTATCTATAATCTATGCAAAAACACAGTGATCCATCTTTCTTTTTCACAAATAGAACTGGAGTACCCTAAGGAGAAATATTAGGGCGTATAAATCCCTTGTCTAACAAATCATGCGACTAGTTATTCAATTCCTAGAGTTCAGTGGGTGCCATTCTATATAGAAGTATAGACACTGGTTGGGCTTAGGAAGTAATCAATACCGAACTCAATTTATCATTCTGGGGGTAATCCAAATAACTCTTTAGGGAATACATCAAGAAATTCCCTAACCACTAGAACTTGATCTATACTAGTGTATTCCATATATATACATTTTTTACTATTGATACATACCCTTGGCATCCTTTTTTTTGTTGCAATAACTTATGGGCTGTTAAAGCATAAATTAAATTATTCGGCACTTCACTACAATCACCTCGTATCATGGAAGGAGATTCTCTGGGAATATTGAATTTAATCACCTTAAGATGACATTCTAAAATGGCATAACATGATGCCAACCAATCCATTCCTAATATCATATCAAAGTCTACCATATCTAGACAATCGGGTAAAACTGATATCATATTCAGAAACGATCATATTTGGCATTTGTTTTAGTTCTTTAAATTCTTTGGGATGCATATCCTTTTCACTTTTAGGTTGTAATTAACCCATAGATACCTCTTAAGATGCTATAATATCCAATCAACTTTATACTAGAAAATTTAGCAACTTGGAATAGAAAGGAAATTGAAACCCTATAGAATCCCTCAACAGCACCTGAAGTATAAATATGTCTGCCTCATATCCATACTAAAAGTCCTACTAATGAATCATTTGCTCCAATAACAACAGGGAAACCTATTGCTCTAATACCAACTTGTCCCATCCCCAATTCAAGGGCATGTGAAACACATACTTTACAAACATATATTTGCATTAACATGCATAATATACTCATTTATCATTGAAAACAGTTACATATAGGTTATCCTATGTATACACAAACTACAGACCAAGCTCACAGATATCAAAGTAACAACAGAAGCAAGGATCCTGCTTGTAGCGTTCAGAGAAAGCTCTAGATTACAAGTACAAAATGATTTAAACACTATGAGCCTTGAAAGCAATATAGGCTTACCCATAGAATATGTCACCTAGCTAATAACCTATTTGAAGGATCAGATTCTATATCTTTATCTAAAAAATGTAAAAATATAGTGTAGTGAGTTTGACAACTCAATGAGCAGATAATACCTCCTATGACCTCTTAGGTCAGCATATGGATGTACTCATATATTAAAATTTATCACATAGAAAATTATAGTTTAGAGGTACATCCACATAGGACTCGTATTTCAAATATTCTCAGTTCAAACTATATTAAAATATCCAAAACCATATGCAATATTGTATGATCATTAATCAAATATTGTTATGCATCAAGATATTTCTCAAGAGTACATCCATATTAAAGCCATCAAATAATCCCAAACACAAAGCAAAGGATGGTGTTATGTTCAGCTATATAAGCTATAGAAAAATATTCAAGTTTTTGAGATAAAATCATAACTTTTGTTGATGCATAATTAACATACTACTTATGCATTGAAAATCTAATCTTTTTACAAAATACTCAAAGCATGTCACAGCTCTCAATAGACTTAATTCACTCATTTCCTATACGCATAGTGACCGATCGACTGCAATCACAATAGGTAATCAGGGAATGTGAGTTCATCCCTTTTCTGTCTCCTCACATTACCACTATCACAGTCACAATAGGTAATTAAGGAATATGAGTTCATCACCATTCTGCCAGTCACAGTCATAATAGGTAATCAGGGAATGTGAGTTCATCACCCTTTTGCCTCCTCACATTACCACTAATACCTTCTACTCGATACCGTCTCAAGCCATACAACCCATTGATATTCATCAATACATACATATATATATATATATATATATATATATATATATATATATATATATATTCATATCCATCAAATGCAATGCATAATTATCAAGCACTCGCCATGAACTTTATGCTTGCCATTCAATCATATTCAGAAATTTTATAGCTTTACTGATCAATACCTCATGCACATAATATTCACTTTACCAAATGATAACAAATACATTTAGAACCACATATTCAATGAGTTTCAAAATCTATTTGCAAAACATATTCTTCTTGAACTATATGCCAATCAGTAAGCAAAGTAGATATTTTAATACATTTCATAAACATATGATAGCATAAATAATTTGTAAACATAACCAATTATATATTTAAAGTTCAAGAAGAGCATAAGGTAAGTCATAGAAAGAATTATCTACTCACGAGGCAAGGCTCAAGGTTGGACAGCCTCAAAATACACTTTTCCAATCTAAATTTGATTAAATAGACCTCAAAAATGTGTCCGAAGGGTCTAAAAATTTAAATGACTCAAGGAGTTTGGTCAACTGATGATGTGGGGTAAGCCACAAACTCTGGATCTAGACACCAAACCTTGACACAACTCAAAGAAGACAACAATGGAGGTTAAATCTGAAAGTGGAAGAAAACAGAAATAAAAGAAATAGAAGTAGAACCAATTCACACAATGGAACAACCCTTGTTCTATGAATCAAGAACTGAACCAAATGATGAAGAAACCCTACCAGTACAACCTTACACAATGGCCATGGCAGCCAAGCACAAGGAGGAGGCTTATGGAGGCTTGAGAACACCAATCTCTAGGGAGATTGACACACACAAGAACAATTAAGCAAGATCAATCAGCAATGCTCTCTTCTCTCAAAAGCACTCTTTTGATAGAAGGAAAAATAAGTTTCTGAGTTACAAAATGTCTAATCTGCTAAAAACATGCTAAGGAGGGCTTTTATAGTCCTAGTGCTGGCCACCCTTTATAAAAAACGAAATACTAAAAGTTAAATAAGGAAATTGTCTTAAAACAGAAAAGACTACAAGCAAAACGTCCAATCACTTCATGGAGTCTTCTCTTCACCCCTAGGGTCTTCATGAGCTGCAATGGCTATCATTGACTTGATGGACAGATCCTTGATAGATGGCTCGAAGAAGGCTGTTAACATGGAAGGCTCCTTGGACAAGAAAAAGGTCATCACCTTGTCTAATTTTTGTTGGATCTCCTTAGCCCTTGCCCTAGTGATAGGACCTTCAAATGTAGGAACTTGAGGTGTAGGTGATCCCTCATCAACTGATGGTCACTATTCATGGCTAGAAATTCTATTCACATAGGCCAAAATCACTATTCATGCTAGTCAGAGTTACTATTTATGACACTAAAAGTTGTCAGATGACTGTGAAATTTCATATACTATAGTTTATCTACCTCCTAAATCCATATATCGTGTCAAATTTTCATTTTGAGGTCTATAAATAGGAGTTTTTGAGTTTATCTTTTTCTAAGATTTTCTACTTCCTATCTGTGGCGATTCTTCAGCCGATTTGAAAAATTGTTCGGCTAATATCATAGTACTCTCTGTCCTGAATCCAGTGGTACCGTTAGTTTTGAGATCGGGTGCTCGAAAGTACTCTAGATCTAGAGAGAAAATGGAGGAGAGAGAAAGTTACTATTTATACTATTCGTTCACCTTTGAAATTTTTTCGTCTCTTTCTTTTAAAATAATAATGGATGGACCAATTAGCAATTTACTAATTGTTAGAGGAAGTCTTTGTAAATTTTATTATTTACATTTTGATCCCAAAAATATTAATAAGCTTTTATTTTCATCTTTAAAACCTTTCAATTACATCCCTACTCCTTTATTTCTTTTCATAATCCATACATAAATGAATATTTCTAAATCTTAAGGATGTTATACAAACTAGCACACATATTAGATAATAGTGTTGTGGCTAAGTAGTAGGTTGTCCCCTATACATAATCTTTATTTTATTAGTCAATTACCACATTATAACCTCTCTTGTTTTATCCGAGAAATCAAAACTTTATAAAATCAAGAAAGCAATGAAGATGAACAATAAAAGAAAACAAATTGCAATTGGCTGAGAGAACGTTCTAAAAAAATATAAAATCAATAAAGGGTAGGTATTCAATTTCACTTATATATCTCATTTAACTTTTCATGCTGATTTACTAGTCTAAACCCTAATTTGTTTATAAACCCCTTTCTGTAACAACTTCATTTTTTTTAATATATATATTTGGAAAGTCTCATAAAGTCATTACTTCTAATTACTTAACTCATAATAACATACAACAAATTTAACCAAGCATAATCAAGGTTTAAGGTCTACTATTAACATTAATACAATTTGGGTCCACATACACATCATTAATCAAAACGTCCGTACAAGAATTAAACACATAAATATCTACATCTTATTCATCAATGTTGACCAATTCCAAAGATACGGGTGTGGGTAGTTGCACCTTCACCGAGATCTTAGCCAACTCGACCACAAACACCTTATTAACTTTTGGGATCTGCCCAACATAAAGTAACTTGATCCAATATGCACTAAAAGTCAAAGCCATAGAAAAATCTGCATAACTAGTTTTCTAAACATGATATGGAAATATAATGAGAAATAAATCCCAGTAGTTTCAACAATAAATCATAATCATCATCAATATTGCTCGCCACGTCATGTTCATTGGTATAAACTACAGTAAATATCTTAGATCACATGAATGCACTTTATCTATACACATGAAAATCTTGCAGTAATGACATGTATGACATGAATAACTATTTTTAGAATATCATATGATGAAAATCAACTTATTTTCATATCAAGCTATTCCGATTAAGGTGAGTATTTTCTACTCTCTAGTATGGGCTTTTCTCGCTCCGTCCAACATGGCACACTTTCTCTTTCTTTTCTCATTAGCATAATCATAGCCGTTGTAAGGCATCCCCTACTGGTGCACCACATGGATAGCCATGTGACCGTGCTCTTTTCTTTTCTTTTTACATTAATAATCAAAAATATGATCAATAACAAGTATGTTCATTATACTCACATGCCATAATTTTTCTTCAAAATATAGTCATTAGCAAAAATCATTAGTAGTCATGCCATGAACATAATCGTTTTCAAATATCATTATATAAAATATTTTCATGTCAAAATTACAAACTTAAGATGATAAGTGTTCATGCAATAGCAATGGCAAGGGCATACACTAGTCATTTATTATTTTTATTTCTAAGATTCTTCTTCTTTCATAAAAATTATTTTTGTCTCTCACTAATCAGACCATAACTCCCACATTTCAACTCCGATTGATGTGATCTTGGTGTCTATTTAAAGATAAAACAAACCTCTAAAATTCTTATGTTGAATATTTTAGTGAAATCATAAGGAATCTTGGAGTTATGGCTCCCTCAAATTCAAAGTTATTTCTTCCTGGGTAGATTATGACCTCTACTTACTAATTTGATCATACCTCCCTCCTATAGACTCTAAATTGATCGATTCCAGTGGCTAAAAATTCGTCAGTCATATATCTATATTTTTCATGTTGACCATTTCTTTTAATTCCCCACAAATTCTTCCCAAATATTCAAACACATAATCTTACTAAACAGATTTTTTCGTAGTTAACTAGTTTATGACCACTACTTACTAATCTAAACAAATCTTCTTAATATGGATTCCAAATTGAATGATTCTAGTGCCTAAAAATTTGTGAGTCATATATATATATATATATATATATATATATTCACGTTAACCTTTTCTTTTAATTCTTTACAAATTATTCCCAAAAATTCAAACACATAAACTTACCTAATAGATTCTTCCCTAGTTAACTAGTTTATGACCATTGCTTACTAATATGGATTCCAAATTGAATTATTTGAGTGGCTAAAAATTTGTGAGACATATATATATATATATATATATATATATATATATATATATATATATATTTCATGTTAACTATTTCTTTTAGTTCCCTATATATTTTTCTCATAAATTTAAACACAGAAGCTCACCTAACAGATTCTTTCCTGGTTAACCATTTTCTGACTATTGCTTACTAATCAGACCATATCTCCCTTATTTGAACTCCACATTGGATGATTCCAATGGCTAACAATCTGTGAGACAAATATCTACATTTTTTATGTTAACCAATTCTTTTAATTCCTATCCGATTCTTCCTAGAATTTCAAAAACAGAAGCTTCTCTGGTTACTCCAAAATTCAGTTTTCTTAGCCTAGCCTTTCCTAAAGTTCTAGTTCATCCTTTTGTTAAGTCCTCTTCCGTTTTTCTTCCAAATTTCCACCTAACCATAGAATTACTCATCTCAACATTTAAATATATTTCTTACTAAATTTAACATATTCCATCATCCACTTCAAAAGAAAAATCAAATCAAATCATGCATCACTAAGCATGTTTCTCAACAGAAATTTCTCATGGTCTTCCCCTAGGTGTTTAAGGCCATACTTAATTTACCAACCTAACCATCTTTCATCCATTTTTACCACATCCCAATACGCTTCACAGAAGTACAAAAAATCCCTAAAAGTTTTCCACCCATAGCCATACCTAAGTAGAAAACTTCCATACGAATATATACATTTAAACATCCATCACATGCAAGATCAACATGTAACATGATATAACAACATCCATGGCCAATCATCAAAGTAGCAAATTTCATCAAAGTTCTAGTATCAAAATCTCATATAAATGTTATAAGTTTCAAATATTTTCTTAAAAAAGAGATAGTGTTAAACCTACCTAGCAATCTCTCTTGCTCACTTAGTGAATTCTTTTTCTTGTTTCCTCTTGAAGGAAGTGGCAAGATTCCTCCCTTCCCTTAACTTTTCCAGCAACTTAAATAAAAGAAGGATGGTAAGTTTTAAACCCCAAAAATGAAGAGAAAAGATGGATTCAAGTGGAGATTAAACTGAATTATCTTAAGTACTTAGTCCTCTGCACTTCTCTTTCTTCTTCCTTCCTCTCTTCTCCTCTCTTTCTCTCCTTTCCTCACTCTACCTTGCTTCTGTTTTTCTTCTTCCTTACTTAGACGAAATTATAATGTTATAAGGGTGGGTTTTGCTTAAATAAACTATCAAGTGGTTTGCCTCTCATAATCATGGGTCTACCTTATCAAAATTAGGATGCACTTAGTTATTTTTTGGGGTAAGACAATTCATGTTCTTGTATTTCCTCACTCTACCTTGCCTCTTGTCTTCCTCTCCCTCACTATACCTTTGATTTTGGGATTCATTTCCATTTTCTTTTGTCTCACTCAAGTATAATAGGTTTGCCTTTCAAGGTGGAAAATTTCCATCCCTTGAGTCTCAATTGCTTGGCTGAAATTATTTGTGTAGGATAAGAATGTTTTATTATAATACCATGTATTATTACCTACTTGCTAAAATTATGAATGTAGGATATAAATGTTTTGTCCTAATGCCATGTATTATTACCAACTTGCTGAAATTATGAATGTAGGATATAGATGTTTTGTCTTAATACCATGTGACCTAATTTTGATTATTATTACACTACTATTTCCTCACATGATTCTTATTTTTTCCTCTTAGATTTGGGCTCGTTCTTGCCCATTTCCTTTGCTTTACTGAAATTCTACCTTTCATGGAGGGTTTGGTCACATTTTCATGATATTTGGGCTATCGGTCCATCTTCTATATCCTAATCCATGTCTATGTTTTATCTCTTGCTTGGACTATCCAATTGGCTTGCTAGAAAATCATGTGAAGCAAAAAAACTCTATATGAAGTGTCAATAGGTGAAAGCCCAATATATGGGTGGAGATTTTAAACTTAAGAACTCTAGCTCTTAAATTAAGAAAAATTACCCTAATCCAATCTTCTTGAAATTTTAAGACCTTTATTTACTTCTCAAAAATTTATCTTCCTTACCCAAGAATTTCACCACTCTTTAGTATGTTATTTCTAATTTTTCCTATTAGGTTTTCTCTCTTTACTTATTCCTTTAATGTTAGAAACATTTTCTATACATACACATAAGGTGAAGAATTTCTAAGGCTTATATTTCCTTAAATATTTAAAAATTGTCTAATAAATTTTATTTCCTTAAGGAACTACTCTCTTGTCTTGCATCAACACATACCTCAACCCTTTCTTTGAAGCATTACTATACACTTCAAAATGTCCTGTGGGGTCTAAAATAATTAAAATAGGAGGAGTGGTCAATCTTGTCTTAAGCTCTTGGAAACTAGCTTCACATTGATTAATCCATTTGAAAGGACTTCCCTTCTTGGTCAATTTAGTCAATGGCAAAGCTATACGAGAGAAGTTTTGTATAAACCTCCTGTAGTATCTTGCCAAACTCAAGAAACTTCTGACTTCTATAATCGTCTTTGGTCTTTCTCACTAAATCACTACTTCTGTCTTGCTAGGGTCTATGGCTACCCCCTCTATTGGAGATGACATATCCGAGAAACTTCACCTCTGTCAGCCAAAATCCATACTTCTCCAATTTGGCGTACAACTTTTTCTCTTTCAACACTTGCAACACAATTCGGAGATGTTGTTCGTGTTCTTTCTCATTCTTAGAATATATCAAGATGTCATCAATGAATACCGCCACAAATTAATCTAGGTAGGGTCGAAAAATGCGATTCATTTAATTCAAGTGCATTTGTTAACCCAAAGGGCATTACGAGAAACTCCTAATGCCCATACCTAGTCTTAAAGGCTGTTTTTGGTACATCATCCTCCTTGATCCTAATCGATCTGATGGTATCCCGATCTCAAATCAATTTTAAAAAAGATAGAAGTTGTAATCTCCCATAATTTTTAAATAATAATGTTTTACGATAAAAAATATATTTTTACTTTAAATGATTATGTTTTGCTAAAAGTAAGTATACTTTTAATTAAAATAATTATTATTTTCCTTAAAATAATTATATTGGCCTCTAATAAATTTTTGTTCTATTTTTAGATATATTCTTTCTTTTATTATGCATAAAGATATTTATTTTATGATTTTTTTTATTAAAATTTTTATCATGAAAAGTCATGATTTAGGAGTTCAACTAAAGTTTTGCAATAATGTAAATTTTTAGAAATTTTTGGGATGTTTTAAGATGAAAAACAATATTTATATGAATATATATAAAATAAAATAATAATAATCTTAAATATTTAATTATTAAATAATAATAATAATAATAATAATAATAATAATAATAATAATAATAATAATAATAAAAAGGGGGAGGGGGAGATGAACCGAGAGGCAATGTGAGTTTTCTGCGAAATTCCCATAAATAGTGTGAATAGTAACCTCCAAGTTTTCTCTCTAGATTTTGAGTGTCTAAAGGCCTCTAATCTCAAAACTAGGGGTACCACTGGATTCATGATGGAGTATACTACGATTTAGAGCGATGAATAGTGTGAATAGTAACCTCTAACTTTTCTCTCTAGATCTGGGGTGTCTAAAGGCCTTCAATCTCAAAACTAGGGGTACCACTGGATTTAGGATGGAATATACTACGATTTAGACCGAACAATTTTTCAAATCAGCCGTAGAAATGCCGTAGATCAGAAGTAGAAAATCTTAGAAAAAGGTAAGTTCTGAAACTTCTATTTAGATACCTCAAATTGAAAATCTGACACTATAGATGGATTCAAGAGCTAGATAAACCTTAAGATATGAAATTTTTTAGTCATCTGACAACTTTTTGTTCTGTGAATAGTGATTTCCAATGGTGAATAGTATTTTCAACCGGCGTGAACAGTATTTTCCGGCCGTGAACAATGAATAAGCTCCTGAGTCATTTCTTAGGTTTTTGGACCCTCCAGACTCGTTTTTTAGATCTATTTGATCTGATTTGACTTGGAAAATTACATTTGGGGCTGTCCAACTTGGAGCCCTACCTGTGAGTAGATAATTTTTTCTATGACTTACCCTATGCTCTTCTTAAACTAAAATGTATAACTGGTTATATTTACAAATTATTTATGCTATCATAAGTTTCTGAAATGTGTTAAAATATATGTTTTGCTTACGAACTAGTACATAGTTCAAGAAGAGTATGGTTTTGCAAATAAGTTCTGAAACTCAATGAATATGTGGTTCTAAATGTATTTATCATTATTTGATAAAGTGAATATTATGTGCATGAGGCATTGATTTGTAAAACTATAAAGTTACTGATTATGATTGAATGGCAAGCGTAAAGCTCATGGCGAGTTGCTTGATAATTATACATTGCATTTGATGAATATGCATTTATATATATGTGTTTATATGTATAGATGAATATCAACGGGTTGTATGGCTTGTGACGATACCGAATATGTGACGCCCTATTAGCTTAAGTGAGCCAAGGGAGGGCCACTCCAACTAGGTAACAGTGGTAATGTGAGGAGGCAGATAGGTGATGAACTCACATTCCCTTATCACTATTGTAACTGTAGTCGATTGGTCACTATGCATATAGCAAATGAGTAAATTGAGTGTGTGGGTGACTAAATCGCCGAATGAGACAGGTCATTTTAAAAGTTATAACTTTATCTCAAAAGTATAATATTTTTTATAGTTTATACAGCCGAGCATAACAACATTTTTTTAATGATCATACCGTGCTGAATATGGTTTTAGATATCTAAATATCCTTTTATTTAAGAATACGGGTCCTATATAGATGTACTTATGAACTGTATTTTCTATGTGACAAATTTCAAAACTTAAGTACATCCATATGCTAACCTAAGAGATCATAGGAGGTATTATCTGCTCACTGAGTTGTCAAACTCACTACACGATATTTTCACATTTTTCATATAAGAATACAGAGTCTGATCCTGTAGATAGGTGATCAGTTAGGTGACATATTCTCTGGGTGAGTCTACATTCCTTTCAAGGCTCACAGTTTTGAATTATACTATGTTTGTATTCTAAAGTGTGCTCTGAATGCCACAAGCAAGATCTCTGCTTTTGTTGTTATTTTGACATTTATAACTTGGTTTGTATAATGTATATACATGAGAGAACCTATATGTATCTATTTCTATGACAAAGAATGGTGTTATGCATGTTATGAAAAATATATGATTGCGAAAAAAGAAAGGTTTGTTTCACGTGCTCAAAAATTAGGGGCGTTATAGAGGCTCCCTTCAATTGATCCAATAAGTCATCTATCCTAAGGAGAGGGTACTTATTTTTTACAGTTATCTTATTCAGCTATTTGTAATCTATACATATTCTCAGGCTCCCGTCTTTCTTCTTAACAAACAATACAGGAGCTCCCAAGGCGATACATTCGGTCTAATAAATTGCTTGTCTAACAATTCCTCTGGCTATTTCTTAAGTTCCTGTAGTTCCTTCGAGGCCATTCTATAGGTTGAATTAGAGATAGGCCTTGTCTCGAGTAAGAGAACAATAGAGAACTCTATCTCTCTCTCGAGAGGTAAGCCTGGAATATCTAGTATTAATACTTTAAGAAACTTATTAACAATTAAGATTTCATTAAACTTTGGTTCAACTTCTAGGTTTGATAAACACAAGAGAATGTAACCAAGTACTCCACTCTTCAACTCTCGATTAACTTGATTGGAATTTAGCATCAATAACTACATCAACTCTTGTGGAGTAGGAGGTAGAAATTTAACGGTCTTAGTGCAACAATTTAGCAAAACCCAATTTCTAAACATCTAGTATAACCCTAGAATGACATCAATACCTCTTAAAGGTAGATTGATAAGGTCTACAGAAAACATTTTCTCCTGGATGGTGACCTGATAGTCTTTACATAAAGAGGAAGTTAAGACCCTTTCTCTTGTGGGAGTTACTACAGATAGCTCATAGGGGGTTTTAGAAATAAGATATTGAAGCTCCCTAATACATTGTTCCGATATAAATGAATGACTAGCACCAGAGTCAAACAACACCTTAAGAGCAAATTCGTAGATGTAGCACGTACCTTGAATCCTTTCGGAGGATTAAGCAACCTCTTGGCTGCTCAGGGTGAAAGCCCTTCCTTTCACCTGAGGCCTCTGTTTCGGCTCCTTCCCCATATTTTGTGGGCAATTCTTTACAAAATGACCCTTTTGTCTACATTTAAAGCAAACATCTAGTCCCATGTAGAATGGCCAGTTACTATGCATATGTCGACACTTAGTGCACTTGACTATAGCAAGGTCTTGTTGGAAATATCAAGGACCCGCAGTCAATGACCTCATACCAACTTTATATCCTCTTCCCCTCACATTTTTGCTAGGGTTAGGGAAACTTTTCTTCCTCTTCCATAGGTTTTGTCTTAGCTTCTTGTCCTCCACTGCCCTTAAACTCTTCTCCAAAAGTCTAGATTTATTTATCAAGGGCATAAACTCCCTTATTTCCAAGGCTATCACCGCATTCCTGATTTTTGGGTTCAGTCCTACTTCAAACTTAATAGCCTTCTATGCTTCATCATGGTTAAACCTCAGGTAAGAGGAGAACTTAGACAACTCCTCAAACTTAGCGATGTAATGTTCTATCGACATGTTGCCCTGTTTGTGTTGGAGAAATTTGATCTCCTTCTCGGCTCACATAGTACTTTGAAAGTACTTCTCCAGGAAAATATCCTTAAACATTTGCCAAGTAATCTACCTTCTCTACTAAGTTATCAGCTTTCTGGCCCCTCGCCACCAACACTCAACCTCATCCTTCAGCATATATGCAGCAAAGATAACCTGTTGCTCATTAGTGCAGCCCATCACCTCGAAGATCTTCACCAATTCCCTTATCCACCTTTCAGCTACCGTTGGGTCATATCCATCTTGGAAAGAAGGTGTTCTGGTTCTTAAGAACTCAGAAGGGCCATTATCATTTCCAATCACCCAGTTGTTTGCATTATTTTCTCTATTCAGGTTATTACTATTCTAGAAATGTTGCAGAATTTGATTGGTGACTGTGACTTGGTCTTAAATTACTATAGCCAAGTTGTGCAAGTTTTTTCCACATTGTTTGCAGGGTTCCTCCTTGGTGGTGCCATATCTTATTATAGCAAAAACAGAGTTATGCTATTATTAAGGTGATCAAACCCAATAGTTAGTTTAAAAATATTTACAGCAGTTATAACACCACCTCGGCATATAGATATGAAACACTGGCAATTTCTTACCTATATGAAATCACTAATCCCCCACACAACATAACCACAAACATACTCAAGACACTATAAGAACAATTCAGATAACCATCCAACCACTGGTCATCTAGGATCGACCTACTCTGATACCAATTATGTAACAACTCTATTTTTTTAAAAAATATATATATTTGTAAAGTCCCATAAAGTCATTACTTCTTTAATTCTAATTACTTAACTCATAATAACATTCAATTAATTTAACCAAGCATAATCAAGGTTTATGGTCTACCATCAACACTGATACAATTCTGAGTTCACATACACATCATTAATCAAAATGTCCGTAAAAAAATCAAACACATAAATATCTACATCTTATCATCAACGTTGAACAATTCCAAAGATACGAGTGTGGGTGGTTGCACCTTCACTAAGATTTTAGCCAACTCGACCATAAACACCTTATTAATTTCTAAGATCTGTCCAACATAGAGTAACTTGATCCAACGTGCACTAAAAGTTAGAGCCATAGCAAAATCTGCATAACTAGTTTTTTGAACATGATATGGAAATATAGTGAGAATTAAATCCCAGTAGGTTCAACAATAAATCATAATCATCGTCAATACTGCTTATCACGTCATGTTCATCTGTATAAGCTATAGCAAATATCTTAGATCACATAAATGCAATTTATCTATGCATATGAAAATCGTGCAATAATGATATATATGACATAAATAACTATTTTCAGAATATCGACTATCAACTTATTTTCATATAAAGCTACCCCAGTCAGGGTGAGTATTTTCTACTCTCCGGTACGGGCTATTCTCGCCCTGTCCGACATGACACACTTTCTCTTTGTTTTCTCATTAGCATAATCATAGTCATTAGTAGAGCGTCCCCTACTGGTGCACCACAAGGACTGCCATATAATTGTGCTTGTTTCTTTTCTTTTCTTTTCTTTTCTTTTCACATTAATATCCGAAAATAAGATTTCAATAATAAGTAAGTTCATTATACTCACATGCCATAATTTTTCATCAAAATATAATCATTACCAAAAATCATTGGTAATCATGCCATGAACATAATTGTTTTCTAATATCACTTTATAAAATATTTCTATGTCAAAATTACACACTTAAGACAGTAAGAAGTTCATGCAATGGCAATGGCTAGGGCTTACACTAATCACTTATTATTTTCATTTATAAGATTCTTCTTTCTTAAATATTATTTTCATCTCTCACTAATCAGAGCATAACTCTCCCATTTTAACTCTGATTGAGGTGATCTTGGTGTTCATTTAAAGCTAAGACAAACCTCTAAAACTTTTTTGTTAAACATTTTAGTGAAATAAGAAATCTCAGAGTTATTACTCCCTCAAATTCAAAGTTATTTCTTCCTTGGTAGGTTCTGATATCTACTTACTAATATAATCATATCTCCCTCCTATGGACTCTAAATTGAGCGATTCCAATGGTTAAACATTCTTGAGTCATATATCTATATTTTTCATGTTGACCATTTCTTTTAATTCCCAACAAATACTTCCCGAAAAGTCAAACACAAAAACTTACCTAATAGAGTTTTCCCTGGTTAACTAGTTTCTGACCACTGCTTACTAATATGACCATATCTTCCTAATTTCTTTTAATTCCCTACAAATTATTCCGAACAATTCAAACACAAAAGCTTACCTAATAGATTCTTTACAGGTTAACTAGTTTATGACCACTACTTACTAATTTGACCATATCTTCCTAAGATGGATTCTAAATTGAATGATTCTAGTGGCTAAAAATTTGTGAGACATATATATATATATATATATATATATATATATATATATATATATATATATATATATATATATATGTATAAATATGTATATACATATGTATACATATGTATATACATATGTATACATATATTGCATACTAACTATTTCTTTTAGTTCACTGTAGATTTTTCCCAAAAATTTAAACACAGAAGCTCATCTAACAGATTCTTCTCTAGTTAACCATTTTTTGACTACTGCTTACTAATCGGACAATATCTCCCGTATTTGAACTCCAAATTAGGTGATTACGGTGGATTAAAATCTATGAAACATATATCTACATTTTTATTGTTAACCATTTCTTTTAATTCCTAACCGATTCTTCTCAGAATTTCCAAAACATAAGCTTCCCTAGTTACTCCAAAATTCAGTTTTCTTAGCCTATCTGTTCCTAAAGTTCTAATTCATCCTTTTGTTAGGTCCTCTTCCATTTTTCTTTCAAATTTCCACCTAACCATAGAATAATCATCTCAACATTTAATTATATTTCTTACTTAATTTAACATATTCCATCATCCACTTCAAAAGAAAAACAAAATCAAATCATGCATCACTAAGGGTGTTTTTCAACAAAACATTCTCATGGTGTTCCCCTAGGTGTTTAAGGTCATACTTAATTTACCAACTTAACCATCTTCCATCCATTTTTACCACATCCCAATATGCATCACAACAGTTCAAAAAGTCCCTAAAAGTTTGCCACCTATAGCCATGCCTAAGCAGAAAATTTTCATACCAATTTATACAGTCAAACATCTATCACCTGCAAAATCAACATATAACATGATATAGCAACATCCATGGTCAATCATCAAAGTATCATATTTTATCAAAGTTCTAGGATTAAAATCCCATATAAATGTTATAAATTTCAAATATTTTCTTCAAAAAGAGACATTGTTAAACCTACCTAAAGATCTCCCTAACTCACTTAGTGAATTCTTTTTCTTGTTTTCTCTTGAAGGAAGTAGCAAGATTCCTTCTTTCCCTTAGATTTTCCAGTAGCATAAATAAGAGAAGGAGGGTGATTGAACCCCAAGGATAAAGAGAAAAGATGGATTCAAGTAGAGATTAAGCTAACTTATCTTGAGTACTTAGTCCTCTAGACTTCTCCTTCTTCTTCCTTCCTCTCTTCTCCTCTCTTTCTCTCATTTCCTCACTCTACCTTGCTTCTGTTTTTCTTCTCCCTTACTTGGACAAAATTATAATGTTATAAGGGTGGGTTTTGTTTAAATAAACTATCAAGTGGTTCGCCTTTCATAATCATGGGTCTACCTTATCACAATTAGGATGCACTTGGTTATTTTTTGGGGGAAGACAATTCATGTTCTTATCTTTCTCTCCCTTAGTCAAGATAAGCATAGCAAATGGAGATTTGTATTTTGAAAATCATGATAAAATGTTCTTAAGACAACAAACAAGGTCTCTTTGATTTAGGGATTTATTTTCTTTTTCTTTTGTCGCACTCAAGTATGATAGGTTTGTCCATTCTAGGTGGAAAATTTTTAGCTTTTGAGTCTCCCTTGCTTAGCTGAAATTATTTGTGTAGGATAAGGATGTTTGGTTATAATACCTTGTATTATTATCTACTTACTAAATTATGAATGTAGGATATAAATGTTTTGTCATAATGCCATGTATTATTTGCCAACTTGCTGAAATTATGAATGTAGGATATAGATATTTTTTTCCTAATGCCGTGTGACCTAATCTTGATTATTATTACACTACTATTTTCTCACATTATTCTACCTTTTATGGAGGGCTTGGTCACATTTTCATGATTTTTGGGCTATTGGTCCAACTTCTATATCCTAGTCCAAGTCTATATTTTATCTCTTGCTTGGGCTATTCAATTGGCTTTCTAGAAACTCATGTGAAGCGAAAAAAATCTATATGGAGTGTCCATAGGTGAAAGCCCAATGTATGGGTGGAGATGTTAAACTTAGAAACTCTAGCTCTTGAATTAGGAAAAATTACCCTAATTCAATCTTATTGAAATTTTAAGATCTTTACTTACTTATCAAAAATTTATCTTCCTTACCCAAAAATTTCGCCTCTCTTTAGTATGTTATTTCTATTTTTTGCTATTAGGTTTTCTCTTTTTACTTATTCCCTTAATGTTAGAAATATTTTCTATGCATACACATAAGGTGAAGATTTACTAAGGCTTATATTTCCTTAGATATCTAAAAAAATTCTAATAAATTTTATTTCCTTAACTAAATATTTATGTAACTTTATTAATAAAAGAAACGAAATTAGAGATGTTTCACTTTCAATGATAAATAACTCTAACTATCCATAAGATAAACCCTAATTCAACTAAAGTAATTGAAATATAGTTCAGTAACTAAGAGAAAGTTCAAATGACTATGTATTGTATGGGAGTATATTGCTATCTAACATACAAAACATCTTGTTCACATCAAGGATAACAGAAATCACTCATACACTGCACAAATCAGTAGTCATATCAATTAATTATCTTATTCGAGTGTGCTTATTGAACCTTAACTATATCAATTGGTGATCAAGAAAAAGACAAGCAATAGGAACATATTTATACAAATAATTTGACTATGACATTAATAAGAATTGGAAATAGGTTCAATTAAACCATATATACAAGATTCCTTGAACATGTAGAATAGGGAGATCTACTCAGTAACTAAAAGTATAGAAATAACTAAATTAAAAGTATGTTCCATCCAAATACAAAGTAAAAGAAAGAAAATGAAAGAAAGGGGGTATTGTTTCCAATCCTCTAAACCCTAGAAATATTCCCTAAATTGATCTTGGACGTATCCTCCTTAGAATAGCTTCTTAGCTTTGCCTTCTAAATATTCTATAAAATTTTTCTACAAAATTTGCACTATAGGATCCTTTTTTATGCTTTAGATCAAGTAACATAAGAAGCCCAAAGAAGTAAACATCTTTATTACTTGTCGTAGCCTCTATAATTTCTTTACTAATGTGTGGCCACAACAAGGAACATGTTGACTAATTATAATCCTTCACTTTGAATGATCATAACTTCTACCCTCAGAGTTTTAAGGCCTATGGTATACTACTTGAAAGATCTTTTCAAGCCCTTTAATTTGATAGTAAAATCTCCTAAATCTGATGTCATCTTCACTTCAAGGTTAAAAACCTTATTTTTGCCACTTCTTTCAAGCATTGGTCTTTGCAATTTTAACATCTAAGGCTTTGTTATGCATTTTCACATTCCTCAATTAAGCATTACCTAGATAAAGTTCATGCAAAGAGTCACTTATTCTATTAACAAATCATCATCAAAAGATTAGGAATTAAACTTGTTAGACAAGCAACCAACACTTAAAAGGAGGTGAATTGGGTGTTTCAATAAAAGATGGGTAATTTGCAAAACCAATTCCAAAATCCCTATTATAAAAGGTATATTAATGGAGGA
Source organism: Gleditsia sinensis (assembly GCA_037074535.1). NCBI lineage: Eukaryota > Viridiplantae > Streptophyta > Magnoliopsida > Fabales > Fabaceae > Gleditsia > Gleditsia sinensis. Next base: position 63,374,617 of record CM073470.1, on the reverse strand, counting down.
TTAGGAAAACTAAAATTTCAAGCATCATAGAATACTTGGTGTGTCACACCCCTACTTTTAAAGGCGCGTGAAACACATACTTTAAGGACAGTTCTTTACTTTAATAGGTACAATACAAGCGTTCATTATAGAAATAGATGCAGATAGGTTCTCTCTTGTAAACACAATATACAGACCAATTTTATAAATATCAGAGTAACAATAGAAGTAAGGATCTGGCCTGTGGCATTCAAAGTATACTCTAGAGTACAAGTACAATATAAATTAAAATCTATAAGCCCTAGAAATAAAATAGGCTCACTAGAGAATATGTCGCCGAACTAATCATCTATCTGAAGGAAAATGATCAAACTATGTATTCTTATATGAAAAATGTGAAAATATCGTATAGTGAGTTTGACAACTTAGTGAGCAAACAATACCTCCTATGATCTTAGGTCAACATATGGATATACTCGTATTTTAAATGTTTCACATAGAAAATACAGTTCGGAAGTACATCCATATTGGACCCGTATTTCAAATATTCTAAAAAAAAAGGATATTCATATATCCAAAACCATATACTATATTGTATGATTGTAACATAATTTTATTTCTTCTATTAATAAAGGTACATAAATATTTAATTAAGGAAATAAAATTTATTAGACAATTTTTAGATATCTAAGGAAATATAATCCTTAGAAATTTTTAACCTTATGTGTATGCATAGAAATTGTTTCTAACATTAAGGGAATAAGTAAAAAGAGAAAACCTAATAGAAAAAATTAGAAATAACGTACTAAAGAGAGGCAAAATTCTTAGTTAAGGAAGATAAATTTTTGGGAAGTAAATAAAGGTCTTAAAATTTCAAAAAGATTGGATTAGGATAATTTTTCCTAGTTCAAGAGGTAGAGTTCCTAAGTTTAACATCTCCACCCATACTTTGGGCTTTCACCGATGGACACTTCATATAGAGTTTTTCCACTTCACATGAGTTTCTAGCAAACTAATAGGATAGCCCAAGCAAGAAATAAAACATAGCCTTGGACTAGAATATAAAAGTTGGACCAATAGCCCACAAACCATGAAAATGTGACAAAACCCTCCATGAAAAGTAGAATTTCAGCTAGAGCAAAGGAAATAAGTAAGAATGAACCCACATTCAAGAGGAAAAAATAAGAATCATGTGAGGAAATAGTAGTGTAATAATAATCAAGATTAGGTCACATGGCATTAAGACAAAACATCTATATCCTACATTCATAATTTTAGCAAGTTGGTAATAATACATGGCATTAGGACAAAACATCTATATCCTACATTCATAATTTCAACGAGTAGGTAATAACACATGGCATTATGACAAAGCATCCTTATCCTACATAAATAATTTCATCCAAGCAAAGGAGACTCAAGGGCTGGAAATTTTTCATCTAGAATGGCAAACCTATCATACTTGAGTGAGACAAAAGAAAAAGGAAATAAATCCCTAAATCAAAGGGACCTTATCCCTTGTCTTAAGAACATTTTATCAAGATTTTCAAAATACAAATCTCCATTTGCTATGCAAATCTTGACTAAGGGAGAGGAAGACAAGAACATGAGTTGTCTCTCTCCAAAAAATAACTAAGTGCATCCTAAATATGATAAGGTAGACCCATGATTATGAAAGGTGAATAACTTGATAGTTTATTTAAGCAAAACCCACCCTTATAACATTATAATTTTGTCCAAGTGAGGGAAAGGAAAACTATAAGAAAGGTAGAGTGAGGAAAGGAGAGAAAGAGAAAAGAAGAGAGGAAGGAAGAAGAAGGTGAAGTCTAGAGGACTAAGTACTCAAGGTAAGTTAGCTTAATCTCCACTTGAATCCATCTTTTCTCTTCATCCTTGGGGTTCAAAACTCACCCTCCTTCGCTTATTTAAACTGCTAGAAAAGCTAAGAGAAGGGAGGAATCTTGCTACTTCCTTCAAGAGGAAAGAAGAAAAAGAATTCACTAAGTGATTTAGGGAGATCTTTAGGTAGGTTTAACAATATCTCTTTTTGAAGAAAAGTTTCGAAATTTATAACATTTATATAGGATTTTGATCCTAGAACTTTGATAAAATTTACAATATTTGCTACTTTGATTATTGGGCATGGATGTTGCTATATCATGTTACATGTTGATCTTGCATGTGATGGATGTTTTGAATACTTCAGTTGGTATGGAAAGTTTTGCATAGATATGGCTATAGGTAGCAAAAATTTATGACTTTATGTTGCTCTTATGTATATGGTAAAAACTGATGGAAGATGGTTAGGTTGGTAAATTAAGTATAGCCTTAAACACTTAGGGAAAAATTATGAGAAATTTCTGTTGAGAAACGCCCTTAGTGATGCATGATTTGATTTTGTTTTTCTTTTGAAGTGAATGATGGAATGTGTTAAATTAAGTAAAACAAATGTAATTAAATGTTGAGATGAGTAATTCTATGGTTAGGTGGAAATTTGGAAGAAAAATGAAAGATGAATTAATAAAAGGATGAACTAAAACTTTAGGAAAGGCTAGACTAAGAAAACTGGATTTCAGAGTAACTAGGGAAGCTTCTGTTTTTGAAATTATAGGTAGAATCGGTTAGGAATTAAAAGAAATGGTTAACATAAAAATTGTATATATATGTCTCACATATTTTTAGCCACTGGAATCACCCAATTTAAATTTCAAATGAGAGGGATATGGTCCGATTAATAAGTAGTGCTCAGAAAATGGTTAACCGTGGAAGAATCTATTAAGTAAGCTTTGGTACTTGAATTTTTTGGAAAAATCTATAGGGAACTAAAATAAATAGTTAACATGAATATATATATATATATATATATATATATATATATATATATATATATATATATATATATATATATATATATATATATACATATATATATATATGTCTCACGATTTTTTAGCCACTAAAAGCATTCAATTTGGAATCCATATTAGGAAGATTTAATTAGATTAGTAAGCAGTGGTCAAAAACTAGCTAACTAGGGAAGAATATGTTAAGTATGCTTTTGTGTTTGAATTTCTCGACAAAATCTGTAGGGAATTAAAGGAAATTATTAACATAATAAATATAGATATATGTCTCATAGATCTATAGACTCTGAAATCACTTAATTTGGAGTCTACGTAAGGAAGATATGGCTAATTAATGAGTAGAGGTCAGAATCAGACTAGAATCCAGGGTGGTAAATGTAAGGGTTTTTGTTTTTTATTTCCTGAGAATAATTCATAAAGAATAGGAAGAAATGATAAATATGAAAGTTGTAGATAAGTGTCTTAAACTTTTATAGCCTTTGGAATCACCTCTATTAGAGTTTGTAAGTGTGATATATATATTTGAATAAGTAAAGAAAGGTCACAGAACACGGTCAGACCGTGTTCTGGGTTGCTTCAGCATGGGTAGACCATGTTGAGGGCTATTTTTGAGTATGATTAAAGTATTTTTCAAGCATGGCCGTGTCTTGGAACATGGTCAGGCCATGTTTGGAGTTGGTAAAGCTTATTTTTAACATTTTTCTATCCTAAATGAAACTCATTAACTATAGGGTAATAATAAAAACCAAATTGGAGAAGAATGCCCTATAAAATTTATGAGAACATGTGTTGGAAATGATGCAAGTAGGAGAAAAGTAACTAGAGGCCAAGCATAAAGAAAATGGAAATATGAAAATAATAATTAAAAAATAAGAAAATCTTATAAATGGAAATAATAAATAACTAGTGTATGTCCTAGCCATTGCCATTGTATGAACTCCTTACCATCTTAAGTGTGTAATTTTGACATGAAAATATTTTATAAAGTGATATTCAAAAATGGTTATGATCATGACATGATTGCATTTTACCAATGATTTTTGGTAGTGATTATGCTTTGATGATAAATTATGGCATATAAACATACTTGTTATTGAAATCATATTTTTGGCTATAAACGTGTAAAGAAAAGAGACGAGTACGGTCACATGGCAATCTATGTGGTGCACTAGTAGGGGATGCCCTAATAACGACTATGATTATGCTAATGAGAAAAGAAAGAGAAAGTGTGTCTGAGAACGGGGAAATTTGAGTGTTCAACGATTATATTTTATCCCCTAATTTAAAGTAAACTTGTGATTATTCCCCTATTTTTGGTTATGTTTTGCTTTGGATACTACTTTAGTTTGTTTTATGCTTGTAGATGAGTAAAAGAGGCCAAGAAGCAAGGGAAAACACTCATGAGAACAGCCATATGGACTTGGAACATGCTGAGGAGGAAGCAAGGAGGCAACCCTAAAGAAATTGACAAATTCTAAGCCTGGTAGCTTAAAGCACGGCCATGCCATGCTTGGTGTTTATGAAGCACGGCCAGGTCGTGCTCTATGCGAAAGATGGAGAAAAGTTCTAGAATCCAGCCCGTGTTATGAAGCATGGCGATGCTTCATGTCCATACACCATATGATTCTTAGGGTTTTGAGTAGCCAAATGGTTATAAATACATGGGAAAGTGCAGCCAAGAGCATCCAGACTGATACAGACATCTTAGACTTAGATTTTAGGCTCAGAAAACACTCTTAAATTAGGTTTTTACTAGAATCATTGTTGAATTCATGATCTATAGTAGGATTTACAGCAATTGAAGCATTGTATTTCATATTTACATTCTGTAATTCAGGTTTCATCTTTCTACTTTAGTTCTCTACCTCTGCTACTACTCCTTTCTCTTGAATTGTATTAAACTTTAATGGTTTACTTAATGAATATGATTTTTGGTTTTTGATTTTATTATGCTTGAGTAGATATTGATTTAGGGTTTTGGTAAACCCACTTATGGTATGATGATACTGCATTGTTGAGTTGAATGTTGGAACCCTAATTGTGATTAATTATAGATTAATTAGGATTAACTATTATGTGCATGAATGAGAGTTGGTAGAATGTTTGATCACCAATCTATCACGTTTTAGGTATTTAATTGATGAACTGAAAGGTGAAAGTTAAAACCGAAACCTAATAGTTAATTAGGGATATCTTAATCATGAAAGTAGTTTAAGGTTCTCTAGCAATAAATCAATTAGTGGGCAAAAGAAAACCGATTAATTGTATTCCATGGTTAGCATAGAACTTAATGGACCTAGGTTAAACTAAGAACCACAAAAGTAGGCAATTGGATTAACCTAGGTACAATTAGTAATGCTTGAAAGAGGTTGCTAGTTAATTAAGGCTAAACCATCCCCAATTATCGAGATGATTGCAATTAGACGTACATGTTGAATATTGAGTATCATAAGTGTGGCAAACCCTAACCCTAGGCTTTTATTAATTGAATTACTTATTAGTTTAATTATGAAAAACTTTCTATCGCATTACATCAATTTAGATAGCATATTTCGTATAATTCTAGTAGTTGACATTGTTCTCTGTGGGATATGACCCGTACTCGCCGAACTAGCTACAGCTACGCCATGCGCTTGCGATTAATTATAAAACAGACACAACAAGTTTTTGGCGTCGTTGTTGGGGAGCAATCATCAATATTAGATATATTGCGAAATAGCTAGACTAGATCACTCTTTTAATTTTTCTGCATAATTTTATCTTGCTGATTTTTGCCTCTTTTCTTCCTTTATAGTTGTGTTTCTCTTTTATGTGAAGAGAACATGAGTTCATCGCTGAATTTGATCTGAAAATTGAATGCACACTATGAAGGAGAAGAAGAAGACAACAGCAAGAACATTCTACACCTGCAATGTTGGAGAGAGATAACCCTTCTCTTAAGGATTTCACCGCCCCGGATGCTCATGGCTTGAATCCCAATATTGTCAGACCAATTATTGAGGCCAACAAATTTGAGTTGAAGCCTTCTCTTTTGCAGATGGTTCAGCAAAATCAATTTAGAGGGTCACCTACTGAAGACCCTAATCTCTACCTATCAGTATTTTTAGAATACTGTGATACTTTGAAGCTGAATGGAGTATCTTCTGATGCCATTAAACTGAGACTATTTCCATTCTCTTTGAGGGACAAGGCCCGGGCATGGTTGCATTCTCTTCCATCGGGGTCAATAACTACATGGCAGCAGCTTTCTCAAGCTTTCTTGGCCAAATACTTCCCACCAAGTAAGATAGCTCACCATAGGAATCACATCACTACCTTTGCTCATAAAGATGGTGAGTCTCTATATGAAGCTTAGGAGAGATTTAAAGAGATCCTCAGAATATGCCCACACCATGGGTTGGAGAAGTGGCTCATAGTCTATACATTCTACAATGGACTGATATACAGCACCCGTATGTTTGTGGATGCTACAGTAGGAGGGGCCATTATGAACAAAACAGTGGATGAGGCCTATGAATTAATTGAATATATGGCTCAAAATCACTACTCTTGGTCTAGTGAGAGGCAGCCAAGAAAACCATCAAGTATGTATGAAGTAGATGCATTTAATCATCTAACTTCTAAAGTTGATGCTCTGTTTCAAAAATTAGATCAATTAAGCATCAATGTTGTTGGTTCCTCTCCATCTTCTGCATGTGAGATTTGTGGAGGTGTTGATCATATGGCCAATGAATGGCAGCTTGGAAACTCTGCACCTCAGGATTGTGAGCAGATAAGTTTTGTGAATAATCAAAGAAACAATCCCTACAACAACACCTACAATCCAGGCTAGAAAAATCACCCAAATCTTTCATACAAGACAAATACAAATCAGCCTCAGAGTAATTTTAGGCAACCTCTTGGGTTTCAAAATTAGAGGTCATTCAATCCTCCTCCACAACCTAAGTCAAATTTGGAGGCTCTGATGGAAAATTTTATCACCACACAAAGTAAGCAGAATGATGAATTTGGAGCTTAGAATCATTCAATGAATGAGGCCATAAAGGACTTAGCCTCTAAAGTTGACTCACTTGCTACACATAATAAAATGCTAGAAACTCAAATAGCACAACAAACAAGTTCTTCAAACATAAACTTGGGAAAATTCCCTGGCCAACCTAAGAATCCAAGAGAACATTGCGAGGCTATCACTTTGAGAAGTGGTAAGCAATTGGGTAAGTCCATGGAAAAAGAGGAAGATAAGGAGGAAGAATTAGGAGATGTGCCTGAACAAGAAACTGTAGAAGAAGAGCAAGTTAGTGAAAGGAAAGAAAAAGAAGAGCTAAATATGTGGCTCCTAAACCATACAAGCCACCAGTTCCTTTCCCCTAGAGACTAGCTAAAGCCAAATTAGAAAAGCAGCATGGAAAATTCTTTGATGTTATGAAAAAGCTGCACATTAATATTCCATTCTTGGAAGCTGTCTCTCAGATGCCTTCTTATGCTAAATTTTTGAAGGAAATCCTCTCTAACATGAGAAAGATTGAGGAGTATGCCACAGTTGCATTAACTGAAGAGTGTAGTGCATTGATCCAAAATAAATTGCCTCCTAAACTCAAGGACCCTGGAAGCTTCTCTATACCTTGTTCCATTGGAGATGTGCACATTACTAAAGCTTTATGTGATCTTGGAGCAAGTGTGAGTCTCATGCCATTATCTATATGCAAAAAGCTCCATATGGATGATTTGAAGCTTACTACTATTTCTCACTAGTTAGCAGACCGATCCGTTACTCATCTGGTAGATATATTAAAGGATGTTCCTCTAAAGGTAGGTAAATTTTTCATACCTATTGATTTTGTTATTTTAGAGATGGAGGAAGATAACCAATCCCCATCATTCTTGGAAGGCCTTATGTTATTTACTATGCCAGCAAGACCTTGGATGAAACCCAAGTCAACTATTCCACCACAGAAAAGGAGCTCCTGGCAGTAGTGTTTGCAATTGACAAATTTCGCCAATATTTGTTGGGATCCGAAGTCATTGTATACATGGACCATGCTACCATCAAATATTTTCTAAGTAAGAAGGATGTCAAGCCAATATTGATTAAATCGATCCTTCTATTGTAGGAGTTTGATCTTGTGATTCGGGATAAGAAAGGAACAAAGAATGTGGTTGCAAACCATCTTTCAAGGCTTAGACAAGATTTAATGAGAAATGATAAAGATGAGCTACCTATAGATGATTTTTTTCCAGATGATCAACTCCTTGTAGTCACTCATACAGATGCTCCTTGGTATGCAAATTTTGTAAATTATCTGGCATGCAGGATTTTACCTGAAGGGTTGAACTACCATTAGAGAAAGAAATTTTTCTCTGATCTCAAGTCTTACTAGTGGGATGATCCATGTCTTTACAAATGGTGTGTAGATGGCATCTTCCATAGGTGTATTCTAGAGGAAGAGGTACTTAGTGTCATATTTCATTGCCATAACTCACCTTGTGGAGGCCATATTAGCACCTCAAAAACTGCAGCTAAAATTCTTCAAGCTAGTTTTTATTGGCCTTCACTTTTCAAAGATGTGCATACCTTTGTAAAAGCTTGTGATCAGTGTCAAAGAATTGGAAATATATCAAAGAGGAATGAGATGCCCCTAAACAATATTTTAGAAGTAGAAATATTTGATGTTTGGGGTCTTGAATTTATAGACCATTTTCCATCCTCATGTGGGAATAAGTATATCCTAGTAGCTATGGATTATGTGTCTAAGTGGGTAGAAGCAGTGGCATCTCCTACTAATAATGCTAGAGTGGTTGCCAAGCTCTTCAAGAAAGTGATTTTTTCAAGATTTGGAGTACCCCGAGATGTGATAAGTGATGGTGGTTCTCATTTCACTGAGCAACAATTTCAGAATCTCTTGAAGAAATATGGAGTCACTCATAAAATGGCTCTAGCTTATCATCCCTAAACAAGTGGACAAGTTGAGATATCCAATAAGGAAATCAAGGAAATCTTAGAGAAGACTGTATCAAAGGCAAGAAAAGATTGGTCTCTCAAGCTTGATGATGCACTATAGGCTTACAGAATAGCATAAAAAACATCGATAGGCACCACACCCTTTCAGTTAATATATGGAACCTTGTCACCTGCCAGTAGAGCTTGAACATAAGGCGTATTGGGCAATCAAGACAATTAATTTTGATTTGAAAACTGCTGGAAAAAGGATATGCCTACAATTGAATGAGCTAGATGAGCTGAGACTTGATCCTTATGATAGTGCTAGATTGTATAAAGAAAGAAAGAAAAGATGGCATGATAAGCACATCTTGAGGCATCAATTTCAAGTAGGAGATTAGATCTTACTATTTAATTCAAGGTTGAAGCTTTTTCCAAGAAAACTTCATTCTCATTGGTCTGGTCCATGCCAAGTGAGTCAAGTAAGTCAAGTTTTCCCACATGGAGCAGTGGAAATATGGAGTGAAACCACTGGATCCTTCAAACTTAATGGACAACGCCTCAAATAATTTATCATGGGACAACCGGTTGAAAAGAGAGCCACTCAAGCTCTCTTAAAGCCCTCATCAATTCAATAAAATGCAAGGGAGTCGAGCTAATGACTTTAAACAAGCAGTTTGTGGGAGGCAACCCACATTTTAATTTTTAAGTTTCTTTTTTATTTTATTTTCTTGCTTTTTGTTTTTTTATCAGAAATTTAGTTAATTTCTTAGGTTATAAGTTTAATGAGTGTTTCCATCTAATTTTCAAGTCTATTTATATGTGCCCAAGGTTAAATTAAAGGATGAAAATCAAAGGAAATCAAAGAGAATAAAAAACTGCAGCCAAATTCGAAGAAAAGTGAAATCCAATAGAAAGCACAGGTAGCTCGTGCCATAAGGCACGCCCATGCTTCAAGCGCACGCAACAATCTGAAAAACAATTTGGTGTTTCTAGCACCAAGCACGGGCAAGCCGTGTCACAAGACACGGCCGTGCCCCACGTCTAGGCCCAAGCACCCCTTGGCCGTCTTGCTCAACACGGGCCTTTTCAAAGTAATTCCAAATCCAGTACCAAGCATGAGTGGGCCGTGTCTCATGGCATAGTCATGCCTCTAGCCCCTATCCAGCACACCTTGTCCATGTTCCTTAACACAAGCCTAATCTAGGGGAATGGGGCATTCTAGCCCAAAGAACAAGTCTTAGCACGGTCGTGCTTCGAGCCCAGGTAAGCATTTTTTCCCTCTTTTTCTTTTTTTCTTCCTCTGTGTCTCACATTATTCTCACTATGCACTAGCCAGTGTCTCCTTCCCCTACATCCCATGCTCTCTTCTCCCTTCTTCCCTCCAATTTCCTTGCCATTCTCCACTTCAAATTTTTTCTCCCCTCCTCTCCTAACTCCATCTCCTATAGTCTTCTGCCTCCCTAACCCCACTAAGACTGCAATTACTAGTGAGGAGAAATGGATCTACCCTCTAGAAGAAGGTATAGAGGGTGATAAAGATTTTAAGGGGAATGACTTCCCCCATAAGCCACTTTTGGCTCTACCACCCCCACCTCTTTCCCATTTTACAGACCATGCAGGTACATCATATGCTCCTCTAAAGGATCCAGACTCCATCTCTTCATAGCTCAATCGAATTGAGGCGGAGCAAATATCATAGAGAGCTACCCTGCATGCCATGCAAGAATCAATCAACATCATGCAGGGAATGATGAATGGCTGGTACCACTGGCACCTGAGCAAGAATCCTTCACCTCCTGCTCCAGACGACCAGTGAACAAGTAAGTCACTTATCCCTTTGCCTGCTCTTTCATTATTATTGATATTGGGGACAATGTCAAGTTTAAGCATGAGGGAGTAGACTTTAGCTTTTGATTTTCATTGGCTGAGTATATGGTTTGCATTAGATGAACTTTTGATTTGCACTGGCTATTTTCATTGGCAGATTTAGTTGTCTTTTGCATGTATATACTGTATATATCACATCTCTCTTATTTCATAGCATAATCCTATAGTTTGCTATTTTAGAGATAGATTGATATAATATAGGTTAATTTTAGCTCATGAACATGTGATGCACAATAAGATATGAAATAGGTAGTTTAAATTTTAGTCTCTCTCTTGTAGGATTAAACCTCTATTTTTTTTATAAATATATCTCCTATTGTGCTGTGAATTATATGCTTTTATTGATTTTTAACACTATGAGAGTACGAAGGCTGGGAGAGGTGAAAAATGAGGGAATATAACACCTAAAAAGTTTTCACTCTGAGTACCCCTTCAAGGCACTAAAAGGCCCTAGTATGAGTACCTAGTTGCCTTTACCCTAGTGAAATGGAGCATAAAATGCACTCACTGCATATTTCTATAAAAGAAAAAAAATGATGAATGAAATATAAAAAATGATGAGAAATAAAAGAAAAAGAGTGAGAAAAATAGAAAAAAGGGTAAGGCAACATAAGGAGATCTAAAGGATGAGGTGGCCCACTTGAGTGTCTGAAAATCAATTAGATGCATACATTCAATGGTACCAATAGAAGAAGATATATAATAGGAGAATTTTGATTTAGTTTTAGAAGAACAAAGACTGTCTGATAAATGTCTATTCCTATATCTATTGTGTGCACATTGATTGAGTAAAGAATTTCCTATATTGCATTTATTTGTTATCTAAAATTTGTATGCATCATTTCTCTTCCTTTTATTTTGACATGTTATTTGCTTGAGGACAAGCAAAGTTTTAAGCATGGGGGAGTTGATAAAGGGGAAATTTGAGTGTTTAATGATTATATTTTATCCCATAATTTAAAGTAAACTTGTGATTATTCCCCTATTTTTGGTTATACTTTGCTTTCGATGCTGCTTTGGAATTTTTTATGCTTGTAGGTGAGCAAAAGAGGCCAAAAACCAAGGGAAAACACTCATGAGAGGAGCCATATAGACTTAGAACATGCTGAGGAGGAAGCAAGGAGCAACCCTAAAGAAATTGACAAATTCTGAGCTTGGCAGCTTAAAGCATGGCCATGCCGTGCTTGGTGTGTATGAAGCACGGCCAGACCGTGCTCTATGCGAAAGATGGAGAAAATTTCCAGAATCCAACCCATGTCATGAAGCACGGTCGTGCTTCGTGTTCGTACACCACGTGATTTTTAGGGTTTTGAGCAGCCAAGTGGTTATAAATACATGGGGAAGCGCAGCCAAGAGCATCCAGACTGATACAGACATCTGACACTTAGTTTTTAGGCTTAGAAAACACTCTTAGAATAGGTTTTTACTAGAATTATTATTGAATTCATGTTCTAGAATAAGATTTATAGCAATTGAAGCATTGTATTTCATATTTACATTCTGTAATTCAGGTTTCATCTTTCTACTTCAGTTCTCTATCTCTACTTCTACTCCTTTCTCATGAATTGTATTGAACTTTAATGGTTTACTTGATGAATATGATTTTGGTTTCTGATTTTATTATGTTTGAGTAGATATTGATCTAGGGTTTTGGTAAACCCACTTATGGTATGATGATACTGCATTGTTGAGTTGAATGTTGGAACCCTAATTGTGATTACTTTTAGATTAATTAGGATTAACTATTATGTACATGAATAAGAGTTAGTGGAATTCCTTATCACCAATCTATCACGTCTTTGGTATTTAATTGATGAACTGAAAGGTGAAAGTTAAAATCGAAACCTAATAGTTAATTAGGGATATCTTAATCATGAAATTAGTTTAAATTTCTCTAGGAATAAATCAATTAGTAGGCAAGAGAAAACTAATTAATTGTATTCCATGGTTGGCATAGAATTTAATGGACCTAGGTTAAACTAAGAACCATGAAAGTGGGCAATTGAATTAACCTAGGTAAGATTAGATAATTGCAATTAGAGGTACATGTTGAATGTTGAATATTGTTGTTATTTTAATTAAAACTCGCAAGTGCACGAATCTATTGGAGTATAGATTTAGTGGTATGCAAGGTCGATCCCACAGAGATTGCCAATTGAGAGAAAATTCTAATTTAGATCCAAAATAAATACTTCTAATTTAGTTGCCAATGTCTTGTTTTGTGAGAGGAATATTGAACAAAGTATGGAAAGAACTAATATACTAAAATTAAATGAAGATGTATTCAAAGTAAAGAAGCATGCTAAGGTTAGGGGATCCACTCTTGGTATATCGAATAAAGATAAATGTAACTCTTTTATTACTTAATTAGAATCCTTACATAAATAAGTTTCCAATCGGAAGATATGTTAATTTAAACTCACTTTTGTTTATACATGAATTATATTTACCTCCTTACTAATAATTAAAACATTCTTGTAAAATGGGTTCAAGTATATATTGTGCCAATTGTCATGTTGTCTACAATATATCAAGATTCAAACTTCGCAAGATTAAAAATACAAGGATGCAAAAGATAACTTGTAACTAAATTCAAGCGTACATTATGCCAATCATTATATTGTCTACAATAAATCAAGATTGATTCAAGCATGTATTGTGCCAAAGATTGTCTACAATGTATCAAGATTCAAAGTTTACAAGATTAGAATGAAAAGAGGTACGAAGAAGAAACATAACAAGAGATAGGTGGTGAAGCCAACCATAAAAATAATAAGAGATAGGCAGTCTGATAAAACCAGCCAATAAAATAACAAGAAATCAATGGTCTGATAAAACCAGCCATTAAGAAATAATCATGAGAAAAAAAATAAGAAGGTAAATACAATATCAAAGATAAACATTAAGATTAAGAGTTAGATAAATTATTATTCTCATACCAAGAGTTTCACCCATTCACCTTAGCATTAGGAGATTAGTTCTCCATAATCAAGGCAAGAAAGTGAAATGAAAGATGAAGAAACATGGTAATATTATGAAAGAAAATGAAAAATACAAAATGTCTAAAGAGAGAATAACATTACCAAGTACGTAGAATTCCAACAAAGCTTTCCCAAACTCTCTCTAAAAACTCTCATTCAGTTACCTAAGCCGTCTATTTATAGATACAATGAGGTGTGGTAGGTGGGGTAATTGTCAAAATTGTTAGGTAAGAATTTGTACAAAGTTGACAATTTGGATTCCATCATGTGCACCAAAATTGATCCTTGAATATCTTCTTGAAATCCGCTGAATTTGCTGACTCCATCAACATGAAAGTTATAGACAATTTCATTATCTTTCTGTCCAGACAAATTGGATACATAATGTAACTTATGGTCAGAATACTAGAGCAAAGTCAGACTGGATTGCAGCAGCACGCAGATTCTGTTGTACCCGATTGTGTCAGCTACCCACCTACCAAATTTTATACATATTGGATATGTATTTTCTGAGATACGGCCCAAGTACTATAACAAGGTTGGGTTGGACTGCAACCAGCAAACATAGTCTCAACATTGGGTGCTTTGCCTTGAATCTTTATGTTTTAGTTCTTTTGGAAATGTGATCATAAATCAAGAATAAATTTGTGCATATATCCATTAGGATGCGTCTCAAGAGTCAATATGATAATGCTCCTTACTCATCCATCCTTAATGAATTTGTTTTATCTGCTTGATTTATAAATATCATTCCCAAAGAACCACAATTTAGCTCTAATTCTTCCAATTAAGTCTATTTTCTACTCTTCTCTCCATCTGTAAGAAATACACAAAACTAAAGACAAGTAAGGGAGATTTATGCTTAATTATGGCAAAAAGGTAAGATGAAAATATTTAATTTATGAGTATAAAACTCACTCATCAAATATCATAAGTGTGGTGAACCCTAACCCTAGGTTTTTATTAATTGAATTACTTGTTAGTTTAATTGTGACAAACTTTCTATCCCAGTACATCGATTTAGATAGCATATTTCGTATAATTCTAGTAGTTGACATTGTTCTCTGTGGGATACGACCCATACTCACCAAACTAACTATGTTATGCCGTGCGCTTACGGTTAATTATAAAACAGACACAACAGTGTCATGTCGGACGAAGCGAGAAAGGCCCATACCAAAGAATAGAAAATACTCACCATATTCGGGGTAGCTTAATATGAAAATAAGTTGATAGCCATCATATGATATTTTGAAAATAGTTATTCATGCCACACATGTCATTACTGTACGATTTTCATGTACATAGATAAAGTGCATTCATGTGACCTAAGATATTTGATGTAGCTTATATAGATGAACATGATATGATGAGCTATATTAATGATAATTATGATTTATTATTGAACCTAATGGGATTTAATTCTCACTATATTTCCATATCATGTTCAGAAGACTAAATATGCAGATATTCTCTATGACCGGCTTTTAGCGTATACTGGGTCGAGTTGGCTAAGATTCGGGTGAAGGTACAACCACCCTCACCCGTATCTCCAGAACTGGACAATATAGATGAATAAGATGTAGACATATATGTGTTTAATTTTTGTACGGATGTTTTTAATTAATAATGTGTATGTGAACCCAGAATTGTATCAGTGTTAATGGTATACCATAAACCTTAACTATGCTTGGTTAATTTAATTGAATGTTATTATGAGTTAAATAGTTAGAAGTAAAGAGGTAATGACTTCGTAGAATTTTAAAAATATATAGATGTATCTATGTAAAAAAATTAGAGTTGTTACATAATTGGTATCAAAGGCAGGTCGATCCTAGCTAGCTAGTGGGTGGATGGTTATCTGAATCGATCTTATAGTTTCTTAAGTATGTTGTGGTTATGTTGTGTGGGAGATCAGTGATTTCATATAGGTAAGAAATTACAAGTGTTTCCTATCTATATACAGAGGTGGTGTTATGACTGCTGTAAATATTTTTTATCTAACTATTGGGCTTGATCACCTCAATAACAACATAACTCTATTTTTACCACAATAGGATATGACACCAAAAAGGAGGAACCTTATAAACAATGCGAAAGAAATCCTGTACAACTTGGCTACAGCAATTCAAAAACCAAGTCATAGCTACCAATCAAATTATGCAACATCTCTAGAACAGTAACAACCTAAATGGAGAAAATAATGCAAACAACCAGATGAATGGAAATGATAATGGCCTATTTGAGTTCCTGAGAATCAGACCACCTTCTTTCTAAGGTAGATACGACCCAACAGTAGCCGAAAGGTGGATGAGGGAATTAGAGAAGATCTTCGAGGTGATGGGCTCCATTAATGAGCTGTAGGTTATCTTTGCTACATATATGCTAAAGGATAAAGCTGATTTTTGGTAGCTAGGGTCCAGAAAGTTGCTAACTCACTAGAGGAAGCAGATTACCTGGCAAGTGTTTAAGGATCTTTTCCTGAAGAAGTACTTTCCAAGTACTGTGCGAGCTGAGAAGGGGATTAAATTTCTCTAACTTGGACAGGGTAATATATTGGCAGATCAATACATCACTAATTTCGAGGAATTGTCTAAGTTCTCCTTTTACTTGAGGTTTAACCTTGATGAAGCATGGAAGGCTGTTAAGTTTGAAGTAAGACTTAACCCAAAAATAAGGTATGTGGTGATAACCTTGGAAATAAGGGAGTTTGTGCCCTTAATAAATAAATCTAAACTTTTGGAGAAAAGTTTAACAGTAAAGGAGGACGAAAAGCTAAGGCAAAACCTATGGAAGAGGAAGAAAAGTTTCCTCGACCCTGGAAAAAACATGAGGAGAAGTGGATATAGAGCTAGTAAGAGGCCATTAACTATGGGTCCCCGACATTTCCAACAAGACCTCGCCACAGTCAAGTACACTAAGTGTCGACGTATACATGGTAACTGACCATGCTACAAGGGACCAAATGTCTACTTCGAATTCAAACAGAATGGTCATTTTGCAAAAACCTACTCTCAGAATGTGGGGAAGCAGCTGGAACAGAGGCCTTAGGTGAAAGGAAGGGTTTTCACCTTAAGCGGCCAAGAGGTAGCTCAATCTTCTGAAATGATTCAAGGTACATACTACATCTATGGATTTTCTCTTATGGTGTTGTTTGACTCTGGTGCTAGTCATTCATTTATATCAGAAAAATGTATTAAGGAGCTTCAGTATCCTATTTTTAAAACCCCCTATGAGCTATCTATAGTAACTCCCATAAGGGAAAGGGTCTTAACTTCCTCTATATGTAAAGACTGTCAGGTCACTATCCAGGAGAAAACTTTTTCTGTAGACCTCGTGTGTCTACCTTTAAGAGGTATTGATGTCATTCTAGGGTTAGACTGGATGTCTAGAAATCGAATCTTGCTAAATTGTTGCACCAAGATCATTGAATTTCTACCTCCTACTCCATAAGAAGAGATGCAGTTATTGATGCTAAATGCCAATCAAGTCAATCAGGAGTTGAAGAGTGGAGTACTTGATTACATTCTCTTGTGTTTATCAAACCTAGAAGTCGAACCGAAGCTTAATGAAATTCCAATAGCTAATGAGTTTCTTGAAGTATTTCCACCAAATATTCTAGGCTTACCTCCCGAGAGAGAGATAGAGTTCTATATTAATCTCTTACCCAAGACAGGGCCTAACTCTATTGCACCTTATAGAATGGCCTTGAAGGAACTACAAGAACTCAAGAAACAATTGAAGGAATTGTTAGACAAGTAATTCATTTGATCGAGTGTATCACCTGGGGAAGCTCCTGTATTATTTGTTAAGAAGAAAGATGGGAACCTAAGACTGTGCATAGATTACAAATAGCTGAATAAGGTGACTGTCAAAAATAAGTATCCTCTCCGTAGGATAGATGATTTATTGGATCAACTGAATGGAGCCTCCATCTTTTCTAAAATTGACTTAAGATCAAGATACCATCATATTAGGATCAAAGAGGAGGATGTACCAAAAACAGCCTTCATGACTAGGTATGGGCATTATGAGTTTCTCGTAAT
The DNA here is from genome assembly GCA_037074535.1 of Gleditsia sinensis. Classification (NCBI taxonomy): domain Eukaryota; kingdom Viridiplantae; phylum Streptophyta; class Magnoliopsida; order Fabales; family Fabaceae; genus Gleditsia; species Gleditsia sinensis. Next base: position 63,356,919 of record CM073470.1, on the reverse strand, counting down.
TTCCTTTGGGTTAAAAAATGCACTTACAATTTTTATGGATTACATGAAACACATTTTTCGACCCTACCTAGATCAATTTGTGGTAGTGTTCATTGATAACATCTTAATATACTCTAAGAATGAGAAAGAACATGAATAACATCTCTGAATCGTGCTACAAGTGCTAAAAAAGAAAAAGTTGTATGCCAAATTAGAGAAGTGTAGATTTTGGTTGACAGAGGTGAAGTTTCTCAGATATGTCATCTCCAATAGAGGGGTAGCCGTAGACCCTAGCAAGACGAAAGTAGTGATTTAGTGGGAAAGACCAAGGACAAATACCAAAGTCAAAAGTTTTTTAGGTTTGGTAGGATACTACAGAAGGTTTATACAAAACTTCTCTCGTATAGCCTTTCCATTGATTAAATTGATCAGGAAGGGAAGTCCTTTAAAATGGACTGATCAATGTGAAGCTAGTTTCCAAGAGCTTAAGACAAAATTGATCATTCCTTCTGTTTTAATTATTCCAAACCCCACAGGACATTTTGAAGTGTATAGTGACGCTTCAAAGAAGGGGTTAGGGTGTGTACTAATGCAAGACAAGCAAGTAGTTGCTTACGCCTTTAGGCAACTAAGACCCCATAAAGGAAATTATCCAACCTATGATCTTGAATTGGCAGCAGTGCTATTTGCCTTAAAGATTTAGTGACACTATTTGTACAGTGCAACATTTAAAGTATACTGTGATCACAAGAGTCTTAAATACCTTTATAATCAGAAGAGTTGAATATGAGGCAACAAATTTGGGTAGAATTTTTCAATGAATACAAGTTTGAGATAAAGTATCATCCAGGAAAGGCGAATGTTATAGCGGATGCCTTAAGTCAAAAATCTCTGCACATGGGTCAGATGATGGTGTATGAGATGCAAATGCTAGAGGAGTTTCAAAATTTGAAGCTGGCCACTACTCTTACTCCAAAGAAGCTAATCATTAATGGGTTGAGTATAGAGTGTGACCTTAGAGCCCATATTAAAGAGGCTCAAGCTCACAACCAATACTTATAGGATCACAAAAATCAAGATAACTTTTCTGTCTTACAAGATAGAGTAATCATGTATCAGGGAAGGATTTGTGCCTCTCAAGAACAAGAGTTGAGGACTAAGATCCTGCAGGAATCACATCAAAGTAAGTACACAGTCCATCCTAGATCCACTAAAATGTATCAAGACTTAAAGAAGATGTACTTGTGGACAAGGATGAAAAAGTACATTGTTGCGTTTATGGCGAAATGTTTAATTTGTTAAAAGGTGAAGGCAGAGCATTAAAAGCTAGTAGGATTTCTACAACCTCTTGTGATCCCTAAATGGAAATGAGACAATATTTTGATGGACTTTGTGGTTGGCTTACCTAAGACTTCAGTTGGACATGACTCTATCTGGGTAATAGTTGACAGATTAACCAAATCTGCTCACTTTCTGCCCATAAAAGTTAACTATTCACTAGACAAATTGGCACAGTTTTATATCCAAGAAATAGTTAAACTACAGGGAATTCCCTTAAATATCATTTTTTATAAAGATCTGAGGTTCACGTTGAGGTTTTAAAATGCATTGCAAGAAGGTTTTGGAACCTAGTTGCAGTTTAGTACTGCCTACCATCCTCAAACTAACGGAAAGATAAAACTGACCATTCAAACCCTAGAAGATATGTTGAGGGCTTGTGTGATAGAGCAAGGTAAAAGATAGGATAAGTACCTAGCTTTAGTGGAGTTTACTTGTAATAATAGTTATCACTCTAGTATTAAGATGGCCCCCTACAAAGATTTACATAGTAGAAAGTGCCGATCTCTACTCTGTTGGTTTGAGTTAGGAGAAAAGAACTTGTTGGGTCCTAATCTAGTTCAACAAACTACTGAGCAAATCAGGATGATACGAGACAAAATACTTACAATTTAGAGTCGGCAAAAGAATTACTATGATAGGATACATAGACCTCTGGAGTTTGAGGAAGGAGATGTGTATTTTTGAAGATTTCCCCAACTACTAGAGTTGGTAGGTCTCTTAAGACTAGAAAGATAAGTCCGCAATTTTTGGGTCCCTACCAAATTCTGAAGAAAGTGGGGACGTCAGCATATCAAGTTGCCCTCCCACCTAGTTTGTCCAACCTGCATGATGTTTTCCATGTATCATAGCTTCAAAAGTATCTTCCATATTCCCCACATGTAATACGGGATCAACCAATCCAAATAAAGGAGAACATGACATACCAGCTAATACCAGCATCCATATTGGATATCAACGTGAAGAAATTGAGAAATAAAATCATTCCCCTAGTTAAGGTGTTCTGGGAAGGTTTGACTCCGAAAGAATTAACTTGGGAGCTGGAAGAAGTCATGAGCAAGAAATATCCGCAATTGTTCTTATTAGGAAATTTCTAAAATTTTGAGGATAAAATTTCTTTTAGAGGGACAAAAATGTAACATCCCTAATTTTTTTCTTCTATTAATAAATGTACATAAATATTTAATTAAGGACATAAAATATATTAGAAAATTTTTAGATATCTAAGGAAATATAATTCTTAGAAATTCTTCACCTTATGTGTATGCATAGAAAATGTTTCTAACATTAAGTGAATAAGTAAAGAGAGAAAATCTAATAGGAAAAATTAGAAATAAAATACTAAAGAGAGGCGAAATTCTTGGGTAAGGAAGATAAATTTTTGGGAAGTAAGTAAAGGTCTTAAAATTTTAAGAAGATTGGATGAGGGTAATTTTTCCTAATTCAAGAGTTAGAGTTCCTAAGTTTAACATCTCCACCCATACATTAGGCTTTCACCTATGAACACTTCATATACAGTTTTTCCACTTCACATGAGTTTCTAACAAGCCAATAGGATAGCCCAAGCAAAAAATAAAACATAGACTTGGACTAGGAAATAGAAGTTGGATCGATAGCCCACAAACCATGAAAATATGACCAAACCCTCCATGAAAAGTATAATTTCAGCCAAAGGAAAGGAAATGGGTAAAAATGAGCCCAAATCCAAGAGCGAAAAATAAGAATCATGTGAGAAAATAGTAGTGTAATAATAATCAAGATTATGTCACATGACATTAAGACAACATCTATATCCTGCATTCATTAATTTAGCAAGTTGGTAATAAAATATGGCATTAGGACAAAACATCTATATCATACATTCATAATTTCAACAAGTAGGTAATAATACATGGCATTATGACAAAACATCCTTATCCTACATAAATAATTTTAGCCAAGCAAGGGAGACTCAAAGGCTAAAAATTTGCCACCTAGAAATGCAAACCTATCATATTTGAGTGAGCCAAAAGAAAAAGGAAATGAATCCCTAAATCAAAGGGACCTTGTCCCTTGTCTTCAGAACATTTTATCATGATTTTCAAAATGTAAATCTCCTTTTACTATTCATATCTTGACTAAGGGAGAGAAAGATAAGAACACAAGTTGTCTTTCTACAAAAAACAACCAAGTGCATCCTAATTGTGATAAGGTAGACCCATGATTATGAGAGGTGAAAAAATTAATAGATTATTTAAGCAAAACCCAATCTTATAACATTATAATTTCATCCAAGTGAGGGAGAGAAAAAATAGAAGCAAGGTAGAGTGACGAAAGGAGAGAAGAAGAGGAGAAGAGAGGAAGGAAGAAGAAGGAGAAGTCTAGAAGACTAAGTACTCAAGGTAAGTTAGCTTAAACTCTACTTGAATCCATTATCTCTCTTCATCCTTGGGGTTCAAAACTCACCCTCCTTCTCTTATTTAAGCTGCTAGAAAAGCTAAGGGAAGGGAGGAATCTTACTACTTCCTTCAAGAGGAAACAAGAAAAAGAATTCATTAAGTGAGCTAGGGAGATCTTTAGATAGGTTTAACAATATCTCTTTTTGAAGAAAATCTTTAAAATTTTTAATATTTATATGGGATTTTAATCTTAGAACTTTGATGAAATTTACAATATTTGCTACTTTGATGATTGGCTAATGTTGCTATATCATGTTACATGTTCATCTTACATGTGATTGATGTTTTGAATACTTTGGTTGATATGGAAAGTTCTGCATTGATATGGCTATGGGTGCTAAAAATTTAGGACTTTATGCTACTGTTATGTATATGGTAAAAATGGATTGAAGATTGTTAGGTTGGTAAAATAAGTATGGCCTTAAACAACTAGGGAAAAATCATGAGAAATTTCTGTTGAGAAACACCCTTAGTGATTCATGATTTGATTCTATTTTTCTTTTAAAGTGGATGATGGAATATGTTAAATTAAGTAAGAAATATAATTAAATGTTGAGATGAGCAATTCTATGGTTAGGTGAAAATTTTGAAGAAAAATGGAAGATGAATTAATAAAAGGATGAACTAGAACTTTAGGAAAGGCTAGGCTAAGAAAACTAGATTTCAGAGTAACTAGGAAAGCTTTTGTTTTTGAAATTCTACGAAGAATCAATTAGAAATTAAAAGAAATCGTTTACATGAACAATGTAGATATATGTCTCACAGATTTTTAACCACTGGAATCACCCAATTTGAAGTTTAAATGAGGGAGATATGGTCATATTAGTTAGCAGTGGTTAGAAAATGGTTAACTAGGGAAGAATCTGTTAGGTAAGCTTCTGTATTTGAATTTTTAGAAAAAATATATAGGGAACTAAAATAAAAAAGTTAACATGAAATATATATATATATATATATATATATATATATATATATATATATATATATATATATATATATATATATATAATCTGTGTGTGTGTGTGTCTCAAGAGGTTTTAGCCACTGGAATCAAGATATGGTCATATTAGTAAGCAGTGGTTAGAAACTAGCAAACTAAGGAAGAATCTATTAAGTATGCTCCTGTGTTTGACTTTTTGGACAAACTCTGTAGGGAATTGAAGAAAAATTTTAACATAATAAATATAGATATATCTCCCGTGGATCTATAGGATTTGAAATCACTTAATTTAGAGTCCATATAAGGGAGATATTGTTGATTAATGAGTAGAGGTTAGAATTAGTCTAGAATCCAGGTTGGTAAATGTAAGGGTTTTTGTTTTATATTTTCAAGGAATAATTCATATGGAATCTAAAGAAATAATAAACATGAAAGTTATAGATAAGTGTCTTTTCTTGTTATAGGTTTTGGAATCACATCGATTGGAGTTTTTATGAGGGAGACATGATTAAATAATTGAGAAAAGGTCACAGAATACGGTCAGGCTGTGTTCTGGGTTGCTTCAGCACGGGTAGGCAGGGTTCAAGGCTATTTTTGAGAACGTTTGAAGTATTTTTCAAGCATGGCCATGTCCTAGAACATGGCCAGGCCATGTTTAGAGCTGGTAAAGCTTATTTTTAACATTTTTCTCAATTAAATGAACCTCATTAACTATAGGGTAATAATATAAACCAAACTGAAGAAAAATGCCCTATAAAATTTGTGAGAACATGTGTTGGAAATGATATAAGTAGGAGGAAAGTAACTAGAAGCCAAGCATAGAGAAAATGAAAAGATGAAAATAATATTTAGAAAAGAAGAAAATCTTATAAATGGAAATAATAAATAACTAGTGTATGCCCTAATCATTGCCATTGCATGAACTTCTTACCATCTTAAGTGTGTAATTTTGACATGAAAATATTTTATAAAGTGATATTCAAAAATGGTTATGATCATGACATGATTGTATTTAACCAATGATTTTTGGTAGTGATTATGCTTTCATGATAAATTATGGCATGTGAACATACTTGTTATTGAAATCATATTTTTGGCTATTAACGTGTAAAGAAAAGAAAAGAAAAGAGACGAGCACGATCACATCGCAGTCCATGTGGTGCACCAGTATTGGATGCCCTACTAATGGCTATGATTATGCTAATGAGAAAAGAAAGAGAAAGTGTGACATATCGGATGGAACGAGAAAAGCCTATACTAGAGAGAAGAAAATACTCACCCTAACTAGGGTAGCTTGATATGAAAATAAGTTGATAGCCATCATATGATATTATAAAAATAGTTATTCATGCCATACATGTCATTACTGTACAATTTTTATATGCATAGATAATGTGCATTCATGTGACCTAAGATATTTTTTTTAACTTATACAGATGAACATGACATGATAAGCTATATTGATGATAATTATGATTTATTGTTGAACTTACTGGGATTTAATTCTCACTATATTTCCATATCATGTTCTAAAGACTAAATATGCAAATATTCTTTATGATTGGCTTTTAGCGTATGCTGGGTCGAGTTGGCTAAGATCTCGGTGAAGGTGCAGTCACTCGCACCCGTATCCCCGAAACTGGTCAATATGGATGAATAAGTTGTAGCAATATATGTGTTTGATTTTTGTACGGATGTTTTTAATTAATGATGTGTATGTGAACCCAAAATTGTATCAATGTTAATGGTATACCATAAACCTTAACTATGGTTAATTTAATTGAATGTTATTATGAGTTAAATAGTTAGAAGTAAAGAGGTAATGACTTCGTGAAATTTTAAAAATATATATATGTATATACGTAAAAAAATGGATTTTGTTACAATGATCATTAAATAAATGTTATTATGCATAAAAATATTTCACATGAAAACATTAGGGGTATCCCATATCAGAACCACCATATCAAAGTTCAAGCCTTTCCGTACATTGGTGGTGTAAGATTTGCCTAAACTCAGCATCTCAGCTAAGGTTTGCCCTACCACCAGTTAAGAGGACATGCGAAGGAACTCTAATATGGGTGTTTTTCAAACACACAACAAGGGAGGGTAAATCATATATCATATAGTCGGCATCTCGCCTAGATAGGAGGCATCCCGCTCTACTTCATATATCATATTCTGTGTGTTGATCGTCACACGAGACTAGCACCACCCCTGCTAGCTGAGGTGTCAAGGTGTACCAGGGCTAACATCACCTAATGTTAGCAAACAGTGTTTCCAATAGGATTCCTCCATAAAAATCATATTTGCACATATACCATACTGTTCAAAATAGAGGTTTCAGTATAATACAAAATTTTCAGTCTCAATAAAATTTCTCTGTCCAAAATTTTCTAATTAGGGTTATCACATATATATTCCTTTTTCCAAGGCAATCTTATGGCTTTACATATCTATGTCACGTGCGCAATATATTTTCTTTACCATATAATGAGAAGTACATTTAGAATAACATATTCAATGAGTTCAAAAATCTATTTTTAAAACTATACTCTTCTTGAACTAAATGCCAGATAGTAAACAAATCAAGTAATTTAATCTATTTTAGAGAAATATAAAAGTATAAATAACTTGTAAACAGAACTAGTAATACATTTAAATTTTGAGAAGAGTATAGGGTAAGTCAAAGAAAGAATTATCTACTCACATGGTAAGGCTCCACGTTGGACAACCCTAAAATGCATTTTTCCAATTCAAATTTGACCAAACAGACCTCAAAATCGAGTTCGGAGGGTCCTGAAACTCAATCAATGCCAATCAATTGATGGTCACTATTCATGAGCATAAATACTATTCACATCAGCCGAAAATACTATTCATGTTGATCAAAGTTGTTGCTTACACTGGCTGGAATCACTATTTACGTCGGTCAGAGTTACTGTCCATGACACCAAAAGTTGTCAGATGACTGTGAAACTTCATATCCCATAGTTTATCTATCTTTTAAATCCATCTACGGTGTTAGATTTTCAATTTGAGGACTTTGAATAAGAGTTTCAGAACTTACCTTTTTCTAAGATTTTATACTTCCAATCTATGGCGATTCTATGGCTGATTTGAAAAATTATTCAGTCAATATCATAGTATTCTTCCTCCTGAATCCAATTATAGCTTTAGTTTTAAGATCGAATGCTTAAAAGTACTCCAGATCTAGAGAGAGAAAATAGAAGAGAGAGAAAGTTACTATTCACTATTCATTCGTCTGGTTTACGAAAATGTTTCTTTCTTTCTTTTAATATTGATGGAGGGACCATTCTATACTTTTTAGGAAGGTCCTTGCATATTTCATTATTTACATTTTAATCGCTAAACTTTTAAGAAATTACAATTTGACCCCAAAAATATTAGTAAGTTTTCATTTTCATCCTTAAAACATTTCACTTACATCCCTACTTCTTTATTTCTTTAAATAATCCATACATAAATGAAAATTACTAAATCTTAGGGGTGTTACATTCTTCCCCCTTAAGAAATTTGGTCCCCAAATTTCAAACCATCCTATCACAAGTAGGGAATGAAGCATATGCATATATTATAGTTATTAACCTTACTACTTAAGCTATTGGGGATATTTCTTTTGTATATCATCTTTACTTTTTAAGAAGTCCTTTTACTTAAGTGATTTTGCCATATAACCTCAACCATAGGGATTTCCTTTAACCATAAGTTTTTCACTTGTTGATCAACAATAGACATCGATTTTTTCCTCATAATTAAGCTAAATTCTTGTCCAATTAAATTTCTTGGAATTAGATAACATGAGAAGAATTTGATAGGTGCTTCCTTAATATTGATGCAAGAAAGATTGTATTAATATCACTTAATTCTGATGGCAAGGCAGACGTATACTATTATGCCTACTTTATTCAAGATTTCAAAAGAGCCTATATACTAGAGCTTAACATTTTTCTTCTTTTCAAACCTCATTACCTCTTTTATGGGTGAGTCCTTCAAGAATATTTGATCACCAACTAATCATTTTTAGTGCTCAACATTCATGGTCCTTATAGTCTTTTGACCTGTATCGAGTTGCTTGTATTCTTTTTTTTAAATCAATTTCACTTTATCAACGACATCTTACAATAATTCTGACCCCACTAAATCATTTAACAGAAAGTTTGTAACACCTTTTACATAAGACTTTAAGTCATCAAATATGACTTTATTATAAGTAAATTCTGCTAAGGGATCTCCCACCAAACTCGAAGACATATGCTTGAAGCATGCTTTCCAAACTAGCATCATTAATTTAGGTTAGTCATATTCTATCTATTGTATGTTATTTTAAATTAGATTCCAAAAGCTTAACTTTACTTAATTCTCTCACTTATTTAGAGACCTACGATGTTTCATGTACAAATGGTGCCATTTGTATATTGGCCTGATTATTACTGATATGGGCAAGTTCAACTAAGGACAAATAATTCCTCTCAACTTTCACCAAAATTATATAAAGATACCTGAAGCATTATTTCTAATACGTAAACACATCATTTAGATTTACTATCAACTATATTATAATCTAACTAAGATCCTAAGGTTCCTGAATAGCTCTCTTGAAACAATATATTCAATTTTTTTTACTTGTTGACATACCAAACAATAAAAAATATTTGACTTGTATCTTCTTTTTATCATGATGCTAATACAATTCTTTCAGATCTTAGTATATCCTCATTGCCTTGAGGTTATCCATATTCACAATTTATGGCTTCTTCTGAAATCTCCTTTCTTAACTATTATTCACGTCTTAGATACTAGACTCAACTTAGCATGGTATAAACCCTTAACACAATTACCTTGATTGCTTTTTTTTTTTGGACATGCTTCTCAAAACATTCTCCATTATTTTAACCTATTAACCACTTAGACACCATAATAATTGAGTTTCAAAGAAAAGAAATTAATTTTTCTTGTAATGAGGGAAAAGAACCTTGCATTTAATGTCAATCATTAATCAAGGATGATGCGGCAGAAAAAGAGGAATACTTAATAGCACATAGTGCCAAAATTGAAAGTTAGAAGTTTGGACAAAGCATTGAAAGAAAATTAAAATTAGTGGCTATAATTCTTGAAAAACTGTAAACATAACTTAGCTACTATTTTAAAAAAAATCTGCGGCCGCCAATTTTGAATATATGTGCCAAAATCTAATTCAAAGCTATTGCTATTCGGTGGAAGAATATCACATGGAAAAAACATTTTTGAGCTTATAAAACTTTGTGAAAAATAAAGAGCTCGTAGTTAACTGGTAGGATGCAGTTGATTACTTCAAAACAAATGTAATCGATCAACTGTAAAATAAACTACTTCAAATTAAAATTTCCCAAAATAACTAGTCAACTTAATAACATCAATAGTCGACTAGTAAGAACATTAGGAAAAAAAAGATAAATCATTTTATTGTCCCTCCTTAACAACTAACTGGTTTTCATTTTCACTCTCTTTTTTACAATGATGCCTATCTTTTACAACTTCTCTACAAGAACCATGACATCAATGCTTCATCAATTACTACAAAGAAAAAGAAAATTTCTAGTCATACTTTAATCTTATTCTCTTTATGTGCTTAATATGAGTCACAATCATAACTACTATACATATACATGTGTGCCGTCATTTTTTTGAAATTCACCTTTAATTTAGCTGATATCTACCGGCCACTCACATAGCTATTGTAATTATACCTAGCCTATTTGTATAGCTATTATAAGTATGCCCTTCTCTGTGTTCTATAAATACACACATTAATATCTTTATTTTCATACTCAAAGTTAAGGTGAGTTCAATTATGGAGGGAATTGCATTATGTCAATTTCGAAATATTTGTGTCTTTTGTGGTTCCAATCCTGGAAAAGATAGAGAGTATGTTAAAGCAGCACAAAATCTAGGTATGGTGCTGGCCAAGAGAAAAATTCATTTAGTCTATGGTGGAGGTAACCGTGGGTTAATGGGGTGTGTGTCTACAGCTGAACATTTAGGAAGATGTCAAGTTTTAAGTATTTTTCCTATAGCTCTAGTTACATCAAACATCATAGGGAAGACAATTAGGGAAGAATTTTGAGTAACTTTTATGCATTAGTGCATGGCTAGAATGATAAACAACGTTGATGCCTTCATTGCCTTACTAAGGGGTTTTAGTACTTAGAACAAATTTTTGAAGTAATCTCCTAGGCACAATTGAATATCCATCACAAACTGGTAGGTTTGTTAAATGTCAACCATTTCTTTGATGGTCTGTTATCTTTTATTGATCAAATTATGGAATAAAGGTTTATCTCACACTCAGCACGACAAATTCTCATCTCAGCTTCAAATGCTGAGGAGTTGATTGATGCTTTATAAGCATTTGTTCATGTACCTGATCCAACTGCAGCTCAAATAGATTGGACGACAGACAACCGCAGGAAGCGCAAGTTGGACTTGGATCTTTATCTGTAACTGTAGTAGGACATAGCTATTACTGTACTGCTTCTACTTTCTTAGGATCTACTTGAAAACTATCCTTATTAACCACATGCCCTAAGAAAGCAACACAAGTAAGCCAGAATTCATATTTTGAATACTTAGCATATAGCTAATGTTCCCTTTGAGTTTGTAAAACTATTCGCAAATGTTGCTTATGATCCTTTGAACTTGGAATATACTAGTATATCATCAATAAGTACAATAACAAGTTAATCTAAGAATGGTTTAAGTACTCTATTCATAAAGTCCATAAATGCAGTTGGGGAATTTGTTAAACCAAATGACATCACTAAGAACTCATAGTGCTCATACTAAATCCTGTAAGCTATTTTCATAATATCCTCTTCCATTATCTTTAATTGATGATATCCATATCTCAAATCAATTTTTTTTAGTTTCTTAAGTTCAGTCGATATCATTCTATATAGGGATATAGATACTAGTTAAGTTCCAAAAAATAAATCAATATCAATTTCAATTTCTCATTTCGGGGTAATCCAGGCAATTTTTTTGGGAACACATCAGGAAATTCCCTAATCACTAAAACCCGATCTACATTAGTATACTTTATATCAACATTTCTTACCAATTCCAAATATCCTTGGCACCTTTTTTGTAATAACTTATGGGCTGCTAAAGTTGAAATTAAATTACTAGGTACATGCTTCTACTAATTGTTTAATACTTGTAACTCGTTTACTAACCTTTTATACTATTGATGACATCTTCATACTGTATCAGCTAGAACGCACTTCAAAACAATTAAACAAGGTCAACCCATTTTGATTTTATTCTTTAACATGCTTATGCAATATCTTAACAATCAATCATGAAAAGCTTGTGTCTATCTAAGAGTCATTCACATGAATTGTCCATTTTGCATACCTTAAATTTTAAATTTTCATGGGCAAACCTTCCTTTCTTATAACGTTTGTACATAATAATATTGAATTGAAAACCAAACTATCTTCGAATACTTTATATCAACAAAATTTATCATTGAAAGCATTATCTTCATAGATTCCCCGCTCTCAAATTCAATCCATCCCATAGCTTGCCAAATCCATTTATATACATAGGTTCCAACTCATCTATCCAAAAAGAGATCTACATCTATTTCCAAAACACTCACTTTATTACAAACTGTTATCTTAGAGTTAACAACTTCGATTACATCATAACCCACTATTAATATTGTATTAGCCATTCGCCATATTGTTTCACATAAGCAAATCAAACAACCAATTCATACTTTCTTGACATCCAAACAAGCCATTGGCTTTGTATTCGGATGGAATCTTCTTATTTTCAGCTAATTCTTTTTCTTTGTACCCAAGATGGTTCTCTTTTTCATTGTTCATCAAAATGAGTTCAAAAGCTGAACTGGTAGTCCACATTCAAGAGGCACCATCTAGGACATACGCATCGATACTAATACATCGTATACCTAAGGATAAGATTCAGAAGGAAGAAAAGGAGGACACCTTATAGAATTCCATAGCAGCACTGTCAATATAAATATGTTCGCAGTTACATATCCATACTCAGAGTCCTACTACAAAATTCCTTCTGATAACCACAGGGAAACCTATTGCTCTGATACCAACTCGTCACGCTTCTACTTTTAAGGGCACGTTAAACACATACTTTATGGATAATTCTTTACTATAATAGGTATAATACAAGAGTTCATTATAGAAACGGATATAGATAGGTTCTCTTTTCAAAACACAATACACATACCAAGTTTATATATATCAGAGTAACAACAGAAACAAGGATCCTGCCTGTGGCGTTCAAAGCATACTCTAGAGTACAAGTATAATATAAATCAAAATCTATGAGCCCTGCAAACAAAATAGGCTCACTAGAGAATATGTCGCCTAGCTGATTACATATCTGAAGGGAAATGATTAAACTTTATATTCTTATCTAAAAAATGTAAAAATATCGTGTAGTGAATTTGACAACTCAGTAAGCAGATAATACCTCATATAACCTCTTAAGTTAATGTCACGCCCCTAATTTTAGGGTACGTGAAACACGTATACCATGAACATATATTTTCCATAAACATAAATATACCAATCATTTATCATGGAAACAGATACATATAGGTTCTCCCATACATATACCATATACAAACAAAGTCCATAAACATCAGAGTCATAACAGAAGCAAGGATAATGCCTCTAGCATTTCAGAGCATACTCTAAAGTACAAGTACAATATAATTCAAAATCTATGAGCCATGGAAACAAAGTAGGCTCACCCAGAGATTATGTCATCCAGCTGGTCAATAATCTGAAAGGGAGTTTGAAAGGCTCACCAAACTCTATATCCTTATCTGAAAAACATATAAATATAATGTAGGAAGTTGTACAACTCAGTGAGCAGATAATACCTCCTATGACCTCTTAGATCAACATATGGATATACTTATATTTTAAAATTTGTCACAGAAAATACAATTCAAAAGTACATTCATATGGGACCCATATTTCAAATATTCTCAATTCACATCACATTTAGATATTCAAAATCATATGCAAAACGGTATGATTATTATTCAAATATTGTAATGCATTAAAACCTTTCACATGAAAACATTAGGAGGATCCCATATCAGAACCACTATATCAGAGTTTAGGCCCTTCTGTACTTTATTAGTGTAGGATTTGTCTAAACTCAGCATCCCGCTGAAGTTTGCCCTACCACCATTCAAGAGGACACGCGAAGGGACTCTAATATAAGTATTTCCCAAGCACACAGAAAGGGAAGGCAAATCACATCTCATATAGTTGGCATCTCCCCCATATAGGAGGCATCCCACTCTCCATCACTTATCATATCCCGTGTGATGGCCCTCACACAAAGCTAACACCACCCCTGCTAGCTGAGGTATCAAGGTGCACTAAGGCTAACATCACCTGTTGTTAGCAAATAGTTTTTCCAAAAGGATTCCTCCATAAATTTATCATATGCACTTATTTCATATCATTCAAAACAGAGCTTTCAGTATAATACAGAATCTTTGTCTCAATACAACTCATTTGTCATAAATTACCCAATCAGGGTTTATCACATATACATGCCTTTTCTTGAGGCTAATCATATAGCTTTATAAATCAATTTCATGTGCATAAATATTCATTTCACCATTTAATGATAAAAACATGTGAAATCAGATATATCATGAGTTCAAAAATCCATTTCTCAAAACTATACTCTTCTTGAACTATAATCAAAATTGTAAGCAATTTAAATAATTTTAATGCATTTTAGAAACATATAAAATTGTAAATATATTATAAACATAATCAAATACACGTTTAAAGATCAAGAAGAGTATAGAGCAAGTCAAAGAAAAAATTATCCACTCACAGAGTAAGAGCTCCAGATTGAACAGTCCCAAAATACACTTTTTCAATCAACATTTGACTAAACAATCTTCAAAAACCTGTTCGGAGGGTCCAAAAATCAAGGAAATGACTTTGAGAACTTGGTCACTATTTATGGCAAAAAATACTAATCACAAAGAACAAAAAGTTGTCAGATAACTGAAAAATTTTATATCCTAAGGTTTATGTAGTTCCTAAATCCATCTACGGTGTTAAATTTTCAATTTAATGTCTCTAAGTAAGAGTTTCAAAACTTTCTTTTTTCTAAAATTTTCTACTTCCGATCTTCGACAATTCAACAGTTGATTTGAAAAATTGTTTGATCAAAATCGTAGTATTCTCTGTCCTAAATCCAGTGGGACCCTTAGTTTTGAGATCGAAAGCTAATAGACACTCTAGATCTAGAGAGAAAATATAGAGATATTATTCACATTATTTATACTATTCATCTAAGTTTGCAGAACTCTCGATTTTTCATCTCCCCTCCCTGTTCTCTTTTCTCTTTTTATTTTTTTTTATAATTATTATTATTATTTAACAATTGTATAATAGGATTTTATTTTTTATATATTCATATAATTTCCATTTTTCATCCTAAAAACTTCTAAAAATTTATATTATTGCAAAACTTTAGTTGCAATATTAAATTATGATTTTTCTCAATAAAATTTTAATAAAAAAAATCACAAAATAAATATCTTTATGTATAATATAAAAAAATATTTCTAAAAATAGAATAAAAATTTATTAGAGGCCAATATAATTATTTTAAGCAAAAAAATAATTATTTTAATTAAAAGTATACTTGCTTTTAGCAAAACATAATCATTTTTAAACAAATAAAAATATAATTGTTTATAGAAAAATACTATTATTTAAAAAGAAAAATTATGGGATATTACATTCTTCCCCCCTTAAGAAATTCGGTCCCCGAATTTCAACCCATCCTACCACATGTAGGGAATGAAAACAAGACATAATTCGGAGTTACCAACCTTATTACTCAAATAATTGGGGATATCTTTTCTGTAAATCATCTTTACTTCTTAATATGTTTCTTCCCTTGAGTAATTTTGCCATATAACTTAACCATAGGGATTTCTTTTATCCATAAATTCTTCACTTGTCGATCAACAATAGACATCGATTTTACCCATAGCTAAGCCAAATTCTTGTCCAGTTTAATTCTTTGGAATTAGGTAACATAAGAAAAATCTAATAAGTACTTCCTTAACATTGATGCAAGAAAGACTGTATCCACGTTACTTAATCTTGGTGGCAAAGCTAGGCAATGTACTACTATGCCTACTTTGTTCAAATTTTCAAAAAAGTATATATATTAGAGCTTAACTTTTTCCATCTTTTCAAACCTCATTACCTCTTTCATTGGTGAGTCTTTCAAGAATATGTGGTCACCAACTGATAATTTCTAGTGCTCAACATTCATGGTCCTTATAGACTTTTGACTAGTATTGAGTTGCTTGTATTTCTTTTCTAATCAATTCCACTTTATGCAAAATACTCAACAGATTATATATATACATTTAAGGAACTCTTAAATCATTGTGTATCTCATTCCTTTATATCCTCAAGCTCGCATGCATATATCTATAGGTCGATATTGGGAAACGCACACATAAAAGATCATATTCACATCCATATTGGGTAACTATATTTTCTTATTTCAGACTTCTATCAAGTCATCTTTGATTTTCACATGTCAACATCATCCCATGAATATCATCATTTTAATCTATCATCTATTTTTATCTTAAAATCCATTAAACAATATATTAAACATACATAGCAATAAATCTACCAATCTTTTTTAACGTTTATGTATCATTGGCATATGTCTAACAATTCCAACTTACCTCATCACAGTAACTCTATACCCTCTTATTAACACCAATAAATTTATTATCAAAAATATCAAGCTTTTTTTTTTCTATCATATCTAAAAGCACCTCATTCTAACTTATATCAATCCCGTTTAATTCACCCAATCATTTCAAGAAGATTTTTCCCAACAATTACTCATACATGAATTCTCAATTTCAACTTAATTCACATCCTAAATACTAGACTCAATTTAGTATAATATAAACCTTCACACAAATATCTTAATCACTTACATTATTTTCGGACATGATTCTCAGAATATTCTCCATGTTTCCAAATTAAGAGTTCAAATATTAATTTAATACTTTCCATATTTTATTCCTCAAAACTTCAACATCACTAATTCTCTTGATTACATTCGTCAAAACACCATAAAGCCATCATCCATCCATTCCCTTCAAACTTTTCATTACTTTAACCTACTAATAACTTGGACACCATAATAATTGAGTTTCAAAGAAAATAAATTAACTTTTCTTGTAATGAGGGAAAAGAACTTTGCATTTAATGCCAAACATTAATAAGGAAAAATGCAATAGAACAGACAAAAAGAATAATAGAAAATGATGACAAAATAGAAAGTCAAAAATCTGGACAAAGCATTGAAAGAAAATTAAAATCGATGGCCGTAATTCTTGAAAATCTGTAAACAAAATCTAGCTATTATTTTGACAAAAATCAATGGCCACAAATTTTGAATATATATGCCAAAATCTAATTTAAAGCAATTGATAGTCGATGGAAAATAAACATTTCTAAGCTTATAAAAGTTTGTGGAAATCAAAGAATACGTAGTTAACTGGTAGGACACAGTTGATTCCTTCAAAATAGATATAATTAATCAACTGTAAAATAATCAGTCCAAATTAAAATTTCTCAAAATAGCTAGTCGACTTAATAATACCGATAGTCGACTAGCAAAAACATTGGAAAAATAAAATAAATTATTTGATTGTCCTTCTTCAACAACTAACTTGTTTGTATTTTCACTCTTTTTTTTTACAATTACGCCTATCACCTACAACTTTCCTACAAAAACCAAAACATCAATGCTTCATCAAGGACAACAAGGAAAAGATAAATTTTGGGTGATATCTTAACCTTATTCTCTTTATATGCCCAATATGAGCGACTATCACAACTACTGTACATATACATGCTTGTCGTCATTTTTAAAAATTTCACCTTCAATTTATCTTATATCCACCAATCACTCACATAGTTGTTCTAATTATTCCTAGACTATTCGCATATCTATCATAAGTATGCTCTTCTTTGAGTTCTATAAATGCACACGTTAATATCTTTACTTTTATACTCAAAGTTAAAGTGTGTGCAGCTATGGAGGGAACCACATTCTATCAGTTTCAAAATATTTGTGTCTTTTGTGGTTCCAGTCCTGGAAAAGATGGAGAGTATGTGAAAGCTGTACAAAACCTAGGTATAGTGCTGACTAGGAGAAAGATTCATTTAGTTTATAGTGGAGGTAACCGTGGGTTAATGGGGTGCGTGTCTACAACTGTGCATGCAGGAGGATGTCAAGTTCTAGGTATTATTCCTACAGCTCTAGCTTCATCCAACATCATAGGGAAGACAATTGGGGAAGAATTTAAGCTAACTTTCATGCATGAGCGCATGGCTAGAATAATGAGTAATGTTGATGCCTTCATTGCCTTACCAGGGGATTTTGGTACTTTAGAAGAAATTTTCCAAATAGTCTCTTGGGCACAACTAAATATGCATCACAAACCGATAGGTTTGTTAACTGTTAACCACTTCTTTGATGGTTTATTGTCTTTTCTTGATCATGCTGTGGAACAGAGGTTCATCTCACACTCAGCACGACGAATTCTCATCTCGGCTTCAAATGCTGAGGAGTTGATTGATGCTTTACAAGCATATGTTCATGTACCTGATCCAACTATGGCACAAATAGATTGGAAGACAGACAATCGTGGAAAGCGCAAGTTAGATTTATATCTTCATCTATATTTGTAGTAAGATGTGGTCATTCCTATACCACTTCTACTTCCTTAGAATCTACTTGGATACCATCCTTACCAACCATACTCCCTTAGAGATGGTAAAACTATCTTTGAATGTTGCTTATGATCCTCTGAACTCTTGAAATATTCTAGTATATCATCAATAAATATAATAACAAATTAATTCAGGGATGACCTAATTACTATTCATTAAATCTATGAATGCAACTGGGATATTTGTCAAACTAAATGACATCACCAAGAACTCATAATGCCCATAATAAGTCCTAAAAGAAAATTTTATGTACATCCTCTTCTCATATCCTCAATTAATGTTACTTATATCTCAAATCAATTTTTGGAAAAAAATATATTGAGCACCTTGTAATTGGTCAAACAGGTCATCTATACGAGGTAATGGGTTTTTATTCCACACTGTCACCTTATTCAACTGTCTATAATATATGCATAGTGTAACAACTTTTTTTTCAATATCATGAAGTTATTACCTCGTTACAACTTAATTCAACATAACATTTATTTAATTTATACAATACAGAGTTTACATACATGTCATTAATCAAAACATACGTACAACATATCAAACACATAAAAATCTACATCTTATTTATTCTGGTTGACCAATTCTAGAGATACAGGTGCGGGTGGTTGCACCTTCACCGGGATCTAAGCCAACTCGACCACAAACATTTTATTTGCTTTTGAGATCTGCCCAACATAAAGTACTCGATCCAACGTGCATAAAAGCCAGAGCCATAGAAAAATCTTCATAACCAATTTTTTTAACATGATATGAAAATATAGTGAGAATTAAATCCCAGTAAATTTAACAATAAATCATCATCAATATAGCTCATCATATCATGTTCAGCTGTATAAATTACAGCAAATAACTTTGGTCACATGAATGCACTATATCTAAGCACATGAGAATCGTACAATAATAACATGTATGACATGGTTAATTATTTTCAGAATATCATATGATGACTATCAATTTATTCTCATATCAAGCTACCCCGATCAGGGTGAGTATTTTCTACTCTCTGGTACGGGCTTTTTTCGCTCCGTCCGACATGGCCCACTTTCTCTTTCTTTTCTCATTAACATGATCATAACCGTTGGTAGGGCGTCCCCTACTGGTGCACCACACAGATTTCCATGTGACCGTGCTCATTTCTTTTCTTTTCACAATGATAGCCAAAAATATGCTTTCAATAACAAGTATGTTCATCAAAATATAACTATTACCAAAAATCATTGGTAATCATGCCAAGAACATAACCATTTCAAATATCACTTTATAAAATATTTTCGTGTCAAAATTGCACACTTAAGATGGTAAAAAGTTCATACAATGGCAATGGCTATGGCTATACTAGTCATTTATTATTTTCATTTATAAGATTCATCTTCTTTTTTAAATACTAATTTTATTTCTTTATTTTCTTGATGCAGGTTTTCATCCTATCTAACCTTCTCTTACTAATCAGATCATAACTCCCTCAATTTAACTCCGATGTAGTGATCCTGGTGTCGATTTGAAGATAAAACAATTATCTAAAACTATTATGTTGAACATTGTAGCGAAATATTAAGAAATCAAGGTGATATTACTCCCTCAATGTACAGGTTGTTTATTCTCGGATAGGTTCTGACCTCTACCTACCAATCTGTCCATATCTCCCTCATAACAATTCCACATTAAGTGATTCCAGTTTCTACAAATCCGTGACACATATATCTATAATTCATATGTTAACCAGTTATTTTAATTCCTTATAGAATGTTCCCTGAAATTAAAACACCGAAACTATCCTAACATATTCTTCCCTCATTAACCATTTTCTGACCTTTGTTTACTAATTGGAACATATCTACCTCATATGAACTCTAAATGGAATTATTCTAGTGGCTAAATATCCATGACACATATATATATATAATTCATATGTTAACCATTTATTTTAATTCCTTATAGAATGTTCCCAGAAATTAAAACACCGAAGCTATCCTAACATATTCTTCCCTAATTAACCATTTTCTGACCTTTGTTTACTAATCGGACCATATCTACCTCATATGAACTCTAAATTGAATGATTCTAGTGGATAAAAATCCGTGAGACATAAATCTACATTTGTTATGTTAACCATTTGTTTAGATTCCCTATAGAATGTTCCCAGAAATTAAAATACAGAATCTTAAAATTTTGCCACCCATAGCCATACCCATGCAGAACTATCTACACCAACCTAACTATTCAAACATACATAATATGTAACATGATATAGCAACATCCATGACCGATCATCAAAGTTCTAAGATCAAAATTCCATATAAATATTACAAGTTTCAAAAATTTTCTTCAAAAAGAAATATTGTTAAACTTACCTGGAGCACTTAGTCTCCTAGACTTCTCCTTCCTCTTTCTTCCTTTCTTCCTCTCCTTTCCTCACTCTACCTTGCTTCTATTTTTTCTCTCTCTCACTTGGACGAGATTCTAATGTTGTAAGGGTAGGTTTTCTTATATAGACCACCAACCAATTCACCTTTCATGATCATGAGTCTACCTTATCACAATTAGGTTACACTTGGTTGAAATTTTGGAAAACAAACAACTTATGTTCTTGTCTTCCTCTTCCTGAGTCAAGATATGCATAGGAAAAGGAGATTTGTATTTTAAAAATTATGATAATATGTTCTTAAGATATGGGACAAGGTTCCTTTGATTTAGGGATTCATTTACTTTTTCTTTTCTCTTAATCAATTATGATAGGTTTTCCTTTTTAAGTGAAAATTTTCTAGCCCTTCAATCTCCATTATTTGGTTGAAATTATTTGTGTGGGATAGAAATGTTTTGTCCTAATGCTATGTATTATCATACCACTTGCTAAAATTGTGGTGTAGGATATAGATGTTTTGTCCTAAAGCCTTGTATTATCATACCACTTGCTAACTTTTTGTCTTAATGCCATGTCACCTAATCTTGATTACACCATTATTTCATCACTTTAATTTTATTTTTCCTCTTGGGTTTGGATTCTTGCCCATTTTCTTTACTTTGGTTAAAATTCTGCCTTTCATAATGGGCTTGGTCACAATTTCATGATTTTTGGGCTACCGGTCCAATTTCTATATCCTAGTACAAGTCTATGTTTTATTTCTTCATTGGGCTATCCTATTGGCTAGCTAAAAATTTATGTGAAGTAGAAAAACTCTATATGAAGTGTCCATAGGTGAAAGCCCAATTTATGGGTGGAGATACTAAACTTAGTAACTTTTACTCTTAAAATAAGAAAAATTACCCTAATCCGATCTTCTTAAAATTTTAAGACCTTTACTTACTTCACAAAAATGTATCTTCCTTACCTAGGAATTTCACCTTTCTTTAGCATGTTTATTTCTAATATTTCCTCTTTGGTTTTCTTTCTTTACTTATTCCATTAATATTAGAACATTTCTATACAAACACGTAAGGTGAAGAATTTCTAAGGACTATATTTCCTTAGATATCTAAAAATTGTCTAATAAGTTTTATTTCCTTAATTAAATATTTATGTACCTTTATCAATAAAAGAAATGAAATTATGGATGTTACTTTGAATACTTTTGTACTTTTATTAATATATGAAATGAAATTAGGGATGTTACATTTCTCTCCTCCTAAAAGAAATTTTGTCCTCAAAATTTCAGAAATTACCTAATAAGAACAATTTCGGATATTTCTTCCTCATGACTTCTTCTAGCTCCCAAATTGCTTCTTCTGGAGTCAAACCTTCCCATAACACATTAACTAGGGGAATAGTTATGTTCTGCAAGTGCTTCACGTCAGTGTCCAATATAGATGCTGGTATTATCTGGTATGTCATGTTCTCCTTTATTTGGATTGGTTCATCTCGTATCACATGTGAGGAGTCTGGAAGATACTTTCGGAGCTGTGATACATGGAAACCATTATGCAAGTTGGACAAATTAGGTGGGAGAGCAACTTGATATGCTGACGTCCCTACTTTCTTTAGAATTTGGTAGCGCGGATTTAGCTTTTTTGTCTTGAGAGACCTACCAACTCTAATGGTCGAAGAAAGTTTTAGAAATACATTGTCCCCTTCCTCAAACTCCAGAGGTCTATGTCTCTTATCATCGTAACTCTTTTGTTGACTTTGAGTTGTGAGTATTTTATCTCGTATCATCCTGATTTGTTCAGTGGTTTGTTGAACTAGATCAGGACCCAGCAAGTTCTTTTCTCCTACCTCAAACTAACATAGTGAAGATCGGCACTTCCTATCATATAAAGCTTCGTAGGGGGCCATCTTAATACTGGAGTGATAACTATTATTATAAGCAAACTCTACTAAAGGTAGGTACTTATCCCATCCTTTACCTTGATCTATCACACAGGCCCTTAACATATCTTCTAGGGTTTGAATGGTTCATTCTGTCTGCCCGTCAGTCTGAGGATGGTAGGCAGTACTGAACCGCAACTAAGTACCAAATGCTTCCTGCAATGCCTTCCAAAACCTTGATGTGAACTTCGGATCTCTATCAGAAACGATATATAAGGGAATTCCATGCAGTCTAACTATTTTTTGGACGTACAATTGGGCTAATTTATCCAGTGAATAGTTAATTTTTATGGGAAAAAGTGAGCATATTTGGTTAATCTGTCAACTATTACCCAGATATAGTCATGTCCCACTGAAGTCTTAGGTAATCCCACAACAAAGTCCATTGAGATACTGTCCCATTTCAATTTAGGGATCTCAAGAGGTTGTAGAAATCCCGCTGGCTTTTGATGCTCCACCTTCAACTTTTGACAAATGAGACATTTCGCCACAAGCTCGGCAATGTCCTTTTTCATCCCTGGCCACCAATACATCCTCTTTAAATCCTGGTACATTTTAGTGCATTCAGGATGGACTGTATATTTACTCTGATGCGCTTCCTGTAGGATCTTAGTCCTCAACTCTCGTTCTTGAGGGACACAAATCCATCCCTCATACATGATTACTCCATCTTCCATGACAGAAAAATTACCTTGATCTTTATGACCCTGTAAGTATTGGTCGTGAGCTTGAGCCTCTTTGATTTGGGCTCTAAGGTCACACCCTATACTTACACCATTAATGACTAGCTTCCTTGGAGTAAGAGTAGTGGTTAGCTTCAAATTTCGAAACTCCTTTAGCATTTGCATCTCATACACCATCATCTGACCCATGTGCAAAGATTTTCGACTCAAGGCATCTACTACAACATTCGCCTTTCTGAGATGACACTTTATCTCAAACTTATAGTCATTGAAGAATTCTACCCATCTTCGTTGCCTCATATTTAACTCCTTCTGATCAAAGAGGTATTTAAGACTCTTATAATCACAATATACTTTAAAATATCCTGTGGGGTCTGGAATAATTAAAATAGGAGGAGTGGTCAGTCTTGTCTTAAGCTCTTGAAAACTATCTTCACATTGATCAGTCCATGTGAAAGGACTTCCTTTCCGGGTCAATTTAGTCAATGGCAAGGCTATACGAGAGAAGTTTTGTATAAACCTCATGTAGTATCCTGCCAAGCCCAGGAAACTTCTAACTTCCGTAACCGTCTTTGGTCTCTCCCACTGAATCACTGCTTCTGTCTTGCTAGGATATACGACTACCCCACTATTAGAGATGACATGTCCGAGAAACTTCACCTTTGACACTCAAAATAACATTTATTTAATTTATACAATACAGAGTTTATATATATGTCATTAATCAAAACATATGTACAACATATCAAACACATAAAAATCTACATCTTATTTATTTTGGTTGACCAATTCCGGAGATACAGGTGCGGGTGGTTGCACCTTCACCGGGATCTAAGCCAACTCAACCACAAACATTTTATTTGCTTCTGGGATCTACCCAACATAAAGTACTCGATCCAACGTGCACTAAAAGCCAGAGCCATAGAAAAATCTGCATAACCAATTTTCTGAACATGATATGGAAATATAGTGAGAATTAAATCCTAGTAAGTTCAACAATAAATCATCAACAATATAGCTCATCACGTCATGTTCAGCTGTATAAACTACACAAATAACTTTGGTCACATGAATGCACTATATCTATGCACATGAGAATCGTACAATAATAACATGTATGACAGGGTTAACTATTTTCAGAATATCATATGATGACTATCAATTTATTCTCATATCAAGCTACCCCGGTCAGGGTGAGTATTTTTTACTCTCCGGTACGGGCTTTTCTTGCTTCGTCCGACATGGCCCACTTTCTCTTTCTTTTCTCATTAACATGATCATAACCGTTGGTAGGGCGTCCCCTACTGGTGCACCACACAGATTGCCATGTGACCGTGCTCATTTCTTTTCTTTTCACAATGATAGCCAAAAATATGCTTTCAATAACAAGTATGTTCATCAAAATATAACTATTATCAAAAATCATTGGTAATCATGCCAAGAACATAACCATTTCAAATATCACTTTATAAAATATTTTCATGTCAAAATTTCACACTTAAGATGGTAAGAAGTTCATACAATGGCAATGGCTATGGCTATACTAGTCATTTATTATTTTCATTTATAAGATTCATCTTCTTTTTTAAATATTAATTTTATTTCTTTATTTTCTTGATGCAGGTTTTCATCCTATCTAACCTTCTTTTAAAACACCGAAACTATCCTAACATGTTCTTCCCTGATTAACCATTTTCTGACCTTTGTTTACTAATCGGAACATATCTACCTCATATGAACTCTAAATGGAATAATTCTAGTGGCTAAATATCCGTGACACATATATCTATAATTCATATGTTAACCATTTATTTTAATTCCTTATAGAATGTTCCCAGAAATTAAAACACCGAAGCTATCCTAACATATTCTTCCCTAATTAACCATTTTCTGACCTTTGTTTACTAATTGGCTCATATCTACCTCATATGAACTCTAAATTGAATGATTACAGTGGATAAAAATCCGTGAGACATAAATCTACATTTGTTATGTTAACCATTTGTTTAGATTCCCTATAGAATGTTCCCAGAAATTAAAACACAGAATCTTAAAATTCTGCCACCCATAGCCATACCCATGCAGAACTATCTACACCAACCTAACTATTCAAACATACACAATATGTAACATGATATAGCAACATCCATGACCAGTCATCAAAGTTCTAAGATCAAAATTCCATATAAATATTACAAGTTTCAAAACTTTTCTTCAAAAAGAAATATTGTTAAACTTACCTGGAGCACTTAGTCCCCTAGACTTCTCCTTCCTTTTTCTTCCTTCCTTCCTCTCCTTTCCTCACTCTACCTTGCTTCTATTTTTTCTCTCTCTCACTTGGACAAAATTCTAATGTTGTAAGGGTGGGTTTTCTTATATAGACCACCAACCAATTCACCTTTCATGATCATGGGTCTACCTTATCACAATTAGGTTACACTTGGTTGAAATTTTTGAAAACAAACAACTTATGTTCTTGTCTTCCTCTTCCTGAGTCAAGATATGCATAGGAAAAGGAGATTTGTATTTTGAAAATTATGATAGTATGTTCTTAAGATATGGGACAAGGTTCCTTTGATTTAGGGATTCATTTACTTTTTCTTTATTCTTAATCAATTATGATAGGTTTGCCTTTTTAAGTGGCAAATTTCTAGCCCTTCAATCTCCATTATTTGGTTGAAATTATTTGTGTGGGATAGAAATGTTTTGTCCTAATGCTATGTATTATCATACCACTTGCTAAAATTGTGAGTGTAGGATATAGATGTTTTGTCCTAAAACCTTGTATTATCATACCACTTGCTAACTTTTTGTCTTAATGACATGTCATCTAATCTTAATTACACCATTATTTCATCACTTTAATTTTATTTTTATTTTTATTTTTTCTCTTGGGTTTGGGCTCATTCTTTCCCATTTTCTTTATTTTGGTTAAAATTTTACCTTTCATAATGGGCTTGGTCACATTTTCATAATTTTTGGGCTACCGGTCCAATTTCTATATCCTAGTCCAAGTCTATGTTTTATTTCTTCATTGGGCTATCCTGTTGGCTAGCTAAAAATTTATGTGAAGTAGAAAAACTCTATATGAAGTGTCCATAGGTGAAAGTCCAATTTATGGGTGGAGATACTAAACTTAGTAACTTTTGCTCTTAAATTAAGAAAAATTACCCTAATCCGATCTTCTTGAAATTTTAAGACATTTACTTACTTCACAAAAATGTATCTTCCTTACCTAGGAATTTTACCTTTCTTTAGCATGTTTATTTTTAATTTTCCTCTTTGGTTTTCTTTCTTTACCTATTCCATTAATATTAGAACATTTCTATACAAACATGTAAGGTGAAGAATTTCTAAGGATTATATTTCCTTAGATATCTAGAAATTATCTAATAAATTTTATTTTCTTAATTAAATATTTATGTACCTTTATCAATAAAAGAAATGAAATTATGGATGTTACTTTAAATACTTTTGTACTTTTATTAATACATGAAATGAAATTAGGGATGTTACACATAGTCATAGTGATCCATCTTTCTTTTTCACAGATAGAACTAGAGCACTCCAAATAAAAGTACTAGGGCATTTAAACCCCTTGTCTAACAAGTCTTGTAACTAATTATTTTAAATTAAATCGATATCATTCTATATAGGGATATAGATACTAGTTGGGTTCTAAGGAGTAAATCAATATCAAATTCTTTTTTTCGTTCCGGAGTAATCGAGGCAATTCTTTTGAAAACACATCAGGAAATTTTATAACCACTGGAACCTGATTTACATTAGTATACTTTACATTAACATCTCTCACCACTGCCAAATATCCTTGGCACCCTTTTTGTAATAACTTATGGACTGCTGAAACTGAAATTAAATTACTGGGTGCATACTTCCACTAATTGTTCACTACTTGCAACTTTTTTTTTACTAACATTTTATACTATTGATGACATCTTCATACTGTATCAGCTAAAACGCATTTCAAAATACTTAAACAAGGTCAATCCATTTTGACTTTATTCTTTAACATTCTTATGCAATGTCTTAACAATTGATTATGAAAAAATTTTATCTATCCAAGAGCCCTTCACATGACTTACCCATTTCGCATACCTTAAATTTTAAATTTCCATGGGCAAACCTTCCTTTATCATAATGCTTATACATAATATTATTGAAAATCAAACTGTCTTCGAATTCTTTATATCAACAAAATAGATCATTGAAAATATTATCTTCATAGATTCTCTATTCTCAAATTCAATCCAACCCACAACTTGCCAAATCCATTTATATATATAGATTTCAACTCATCCATCCAAAAAGAGATTTAAATCTATTTTCAAAACACTCACTTTATTACAAATCGTTATTTTGGAGTTAACAACCTTGATCACATCATAACCCACTATCAAAATTGTATTAGCCATTCGTCATATTGTTTCACATAAACAAATCAAACAATCAATTCAAACCTTACTGACACACGAACACGCCATTACCTTTGTGTTTGGATGAAATCTTCTTATTTTTAGCTAATTCTTTTTCTTTATATCCAAGAGAGTTCTCTTTATCATTGTTCATCAACACGAGTTCAAAAGCTAAACTGGCACTCCACACTCAAGAAACATTGTCTAGGACATACTTATTGGTTTTTAAACATCACAAATCTAAGGAAAAGAGTCAGAAGGAAGAAAAGGATGACAACCTATAGAATTCCACAACAGCACCGTGAGTATAAATATGTCCGCGGTTACATACCCAAACTCAAAGTCTTACTATAGAATCATTTGCTCTGATAGCCACAAGGAAGCCTATTACTCTGATACCAACTTGTCATGCCCTTAATTTTAGGGCACGTGAAACATGGGTTTGCGATGAGTCGATGAGATAGAGGAGGCGACAAAGTGAGGATTGCAGAGGCAATGCAGAATTGCAGAAGATGGAAGGTCAAGGGTTTCTAAGGGTGAATGTCTTTATAAACACTAGACAAAACGACGTCATTTCAATTTTTTAAAATTTTTTGGTAAAAAGAATGAAGGAGCCTAAATTTGATCCCATGACTTTCATAGAAAAGTTGCCAAGCTTCCACCGCTAAGCCAATGCAACACTAGTGTAGTTTTGCAAAAAAAAAATTAATTTAACCTATTATATTGGTTGGTTCGGGTTACAAATTATCCAAATGTTCGAACCTGACTCGAACCAATAAATCCAATTTTTTTACAAAATTTTACCTGATTAAACCCGTCAACCCGATTTAACTCACTCGAAATGATTTTATTTTATCGAGTTTGAGCGGATTTAAACGGGTGAGCAAGTTATGCTTACCCCTAATAGCTCATAATAATCAAATTAGCTTATTGAGATACTTTCTACATATATGTCATCATCAAAATCTATGACATATAACTCTATGTCTAACAAAACTCAAATTCACTCAAAAGGCATGCAAATTCACATAAAAACATAAGCTAAATAATTCCAATTTAAAGAGTTATCGTCAATTATTCCTCCACTTGGTCCACTCATCTTTTGTGTCATTGGATTTCTGCAAGCAAGCTTTGAAGTAAGTTTAGAGGTTCTATTTATCTGAAAATCAGTGGTTGTGGCTGCGCATTTCTTGGAAGAGAACTTTGTCTCCTTGATTTGGTTTCCAAGTTGTCACCCCCTAAAACTCCTGCTTAGGGTCTCTTCCTAGTTTGAACTACTTCAGACATCCGTCATTATCTTTTGCATCAACATTCAGGCCCTCTCTCTAATCTCTTACGACTATTGCACTTCATATGATTCTTCTCATTACAAGAAAAACATCTTAACTCAAAATTCTTGAATACCTGCAAACTCTTGTCTTGATATGAAGTGTTTAAGGTTATTTATAGACGAAGGAGGGGTCAAACAATTTCCCTTAGAAATGCTTAATGTTAGTTAATTAACCATTCAATGTTGGTTATTCCTGATTAAGGATCTTTAACAGGGCCTATAAATGGGTAAAATAACCAAGGTGGGGTAATACTGTTATGATAATGGATTAAACCGACCAATGGGCTTTTGATAATAAATTCAAAGCCTGGAAGCAGTCCAATTGCTTTTGAGTTGCTTGATTCCAATTGTTGAGATCCTCTAATGGTCAATATAATTTCTCAATTATCAGTTGACATTTAACAGTAGTCAAAATCGATGCTATATGCTTTCTTTTTATTTGAAATATAAATTTAGAAGCAAAATCTATATTTAATTTAGAGACATCCCCTCTGAAAAGTTAAAAATTATTTATAGTTAATATATATTTAGAGATGAAAGTATTTTTTTTGAAGATGAAAAATTCCGTCTTAAATTAAAATTGAATTATTTTTTTCAATTCAAAATTTCATTACAAGCAAAATCAAAGACAAAAGCTTCTCTCTCGAAACTTTTTATTTTATTTTGTGGAATAAAAATTTTGCTAAACAATACTTTTAATGTAATGAGTGGTAGTTAATTAATTTCTTTTTGTTCCCGTTTGATCTTTTCATATTCCTGTTTTACCAAGCTAAAATGACCTCCACAATTATACCTGGATATGCTGATCATCACTTTCTATAAAAGCCTAAAGCCAAATGTCATGCTATGTTGGAAGAAAAAACGTTGGTTCACATTTTATATTAAAACAGGTATATAAAAACAATGAAGTTTTTATTTTTGAATTGTATAGTAAAAATATATTTTGATTAATTTACACGTTAACAAAAACTAAGTCTTTTCAAAAGATGTTAAAACACATCTCTATATAGAAATAATATATTTTAGAGAATAAATTTTTTTAAAGATTTATATTAAAATTTTGAATTTGAGTAATTAAAATAAAGAATACACTTTTGTGACTTATTATAACACCCATTTTAAAATTATTTCATATCTATTTTGAGTATAAAAAGGGAACACAAATCACATGAAATTTCAACCAACACAACATTTGGGTTTAGTTATGTCTTTAGGAGCTTCGGATATTTGCTATGAAAAATTATTTATATCGCTTTTACAAAAAGAAAAACTAATAAAAAGAAGAAAGAAAGAGAAGAAAGTGTGAAAACTATCTTTATCACCATTCACAAACATCACTATAATATACCATCGTAAGGTATAAGTAGTCCCTAAGAGTTCATTGGCTCTGACGCTACAAGTCCCTCTTTGCAAGAAAACAAAAAGACATTGCACAAAATTGGAAAAAGTACTTGTTTTTTACACACATTTTATAGGGTTGCTTGGTCTTTTTCGTTTTTGGATTATAGTTTGTACCCCTGATACTTTATGATGTACCAGAAATATGCTACTAAAATTTCCTCCTATCTTATAATATTTTTTATTTTCAGTATTTTTTTAAATTAGCTTGTGTAAGTTCTCAAGTATGACTATTAGAATTACGCTTGAACAAAAATAAAGTTTGTCGAGTCGTAAATTAAATACTAATTAACAATTACTAATAAGCTAAACTAATTGGCATAAACGACATTGCCAAATATAGAACAAAAAGGACAATGGAAGCAGATACTTTCATTGTTGTTTTTAACTTTTCAAAAGGATATGAAAAGGAATGAGAACTGGTGCGCACTGTCGCAGGTACACCCAAATTGATACCTTATCTCAAAACTAACATGTAGTAGTGAGAGTAAGGGTCGATCCCACAGAGACTGAAATTACCTTATGTGATTGAGAAAGGGGGGATTGATAATTGCAAATAAAACTAAGTGAACAATAACTAAAGTAATTAAGAGAGAGTGATTAATGATAAGAACGTTGGTTTCGGTTGATATCCACCGTCAAGGGATTGCATTGATCATTGACAACATAATCAATCTGTAATTGAATATCTATCATTAGGTTTCTAACCCTTTTCCTCCTTAAGTCTAGTAAATTAATGACAATCGCACCAATTAAACCCTAATTAATAAACAATCCTTTAGCACATCGGTAAAGCATAGCTTACTAACCGCATGAAGAACTAAAGAAACTGACAGAGCTAAACAAATATAAACACATCGGCTATATCTAATTTAGTTAATTACTCATCATAGGTTCAATGATTTATAATCCAAAATCATCAAACCTATTTGCCTCCATGAATCACAGAATTGAAGACTTTGTTCAAAACATAATTCAGCGGTAGATTAAGACACACAATATACTAGTAGACCTCCCTAGCAATCATATGAATAATCATTGAGAAAAAGAGCAGATGAATAATCAATACTCAATTCAAATTGAAATAGTAAAATCAAATCCACATCTCACAATGTATGAATATCCCTTGAGGTTTCAATCTACCTCAACCAACTAAAAAGAACTAACCACACAAGGCCATAAGAAAATCTAAAGAAGAATTAAAGAACTTGGATGAAGAATTGGATGCCTCCTCTGCTTGTTTTCCTCCCCTTTTTATAGATTAACTCCTCCTAATTGATGTAGGAGTGTTTTTAGTCCAAATTTCGGCCTATCAGACTTTAATTGGAGTTAAAAAACCCTAAAAATTGCGAACTCAGCGACCTGATGCTACGGCGGGCGCCACAGCGCTACGGAAATGTGCTTTCGGGGCAACACGGTGGGCTGGGTCGAAGATGCTCGAGCGTCGCGGTGCTCCCACCTGGGTAGTTTCGCGTCGCGTCGCGGCGCTCCAGATTTTCCTTCACATGGCGCCGCGGTGCCCAGAATCTTCTGGAGTTTGTAGAAGTGCCGAACATGAAAGTTGTAGCTCTATGTCTCCTCTTTCCATATCTGCTGAAATCACCTTAATCGGAGTCCAAATGAGTGAGATATGCCTCAATTAGTGACGAAGGGTCGGAAATCAGCATTTTTCCATAATTTACTCTTTATTTTCCTCTTCTTTCCTTCTTTATTATTCCTAAAACACAAAACACAAAACTCAATTAATTCATATCTATTTTCTACTTAAATTAACTAAAAACTAACTAAAATAATGCTAATAACATGCTTAAATTATAGCATGTCAAATACCCTTACACTTACTCTTTTGTTTGTCCTCAAGCAAACATTAATTCATGTGAACAATATTCAAAATATGATACGAGTGAATGGCTTACCAATGTGCTGCCTCATAGTAAAAATTGTATGCTCTTAAAGAAATTTCAGAAAATAATCATGTGCAAAATTTAATTCAAATGCAATTTATGATTTTATTCTCTAAAATCCTTAGTGTGTATGTGTCTTTGAATGATTTAATTTTCTTTTACCTAAATGAGTTTATATATCTCAAGAATTAGAGCATGGATCTCTATTTAAGATTTCCATAGGCTTATTTTTCATGCTACTCTCCACTAATGTAGGCTAACACTACTTCTTAGGATCAAAAGGACTAAATTCAGCTTGTAATGTGGCTAGGTTATGGGGTGAGATATAAGATATAGTTTGAAGCTCGATCACCCAACACCACATGATTAACTCTGATCTATTTGAGCTAATTCTCAAGGTTGGGGAATTTTTCCCCCACACTTATTTCCTTACTTTTCTGCATTCTACTTTTCCTTGATTCTCTATTTCTTCTTTTTCAATCACTGGACAGACTTTCATTAGTCTTTTGAGATTTTTTCTTTTCTTTTGTCCTTACTCCACCCTTCCACCCTTTCATTAATGTAGATCTACAAAACAAGTATTCAGAAATTAATCATGGAGTGAGTGAATTAGGTAGAAAAAATAAAGGTATTAATCACAAAATTTGGTCTTGGCTGTTTTGTGGGTATAGAATAAAATGTTAATTAAGCTCAAAATAGAGGTTCTAAGGATATTTACTTGCTTGGGTTAAGCTTGAAAGGCTCAATCTCATCAAATAATGCCTAAATCATATCCTAATTATTAGTATCAGCCTAGAATTTCGCCTCAAGTAGCAATTAAATAAGTTCTAGAATTTTAATGAGATCATAAAATATTTTTGAGTTATATAATCTTTTTCTAAGTAAAAGAGAAATTAAATATCCAAAATTACTGTGCAAAAGAATTTCAGGATTTTTAGAAAATAGGTAATAATAAATTGAAAAGAAATTAAAATTACACATAATTATGACTTTCCTACGTCTCTCAAGAGCTATAAGCAATTTAAACAGTTATATCATTGGCTATTGGTTCAGCTAACACAAACTCATAGATTGAGATAAAGTTCACATGCTCACCCTGTTTAATAACTAGAATAAAAGTGCAAATATCATAGAAACGTACTATAGTACACAGCAAAGTAAATAGTGCACAAATATTAGTTATTATACTGTCATCCAATTGAATCAAAAAGTGACCTCCCCACCCCCACACCCCCACACTTAAGATTTTACATTGTCCTCAATGTAGAATAAAAAGGCATAAAATAAGATAGGCAAGTAATAAAAAGAGGAGGGTCCAGTGAAACTTCCCTGATTAGTGATCACCATCCATCTCATCATGCTCAGGTGCAGGCCTAAAGGGTGGCTCAGGAGGTGCCGGGAATGCTATAGGAAGGTTCAGGGCATGGGCTAGCTGGCTAAAGCAAGCAGTGTCGTGCTGCGCTATGGAGTATTGGTAGAGAGCTAAGTCATTCATCTGATGAGTGAGGACCTCTGTTCGCTTCCATAGATCTTCAATAGTGTGATGGGCTGGTGGTGGAGCTGAACTGCTACCAGGTTCCTCTGTGATTATAGGCTGAATGCCTAACTCTTCTTCTGCTGCTTCCTCATGTCCCTTATATTTCTGAATGTCTGCATAGGAAATAGGTTTCATTGGTTGAATGAGAGCCTCAATAGAATCCCAGCTGACTCCAGCCTTTCCACATAGACCAGTGATTAAACTGGGGGCAAAGAAGGATCCGCTTCTAGAACGAATGCAACCAAGTATCTGTCTGTGGATGAGTTTTCCCATGTCAATGGAAAAACCTTTAAGTATAGCAAAAATTAGAATGGCTCTGTCCCTCTTGACCTGACTCATATTCAAACTAGGCATGAATCGTGCTGCTACGAAATAGTACCAAGCTTTACCCACTTTATTCATGTTGGCCCTGGCAAAATACAGTGGCTGCCCATTGCTATCTAACTTCCAAGAAGCCCCTCTGAAGCAAAGAGTGGAGATAATCTCTTCAAAGTCGATGTCTAATTGGATAAAGGCGGAGTACTCATCATCTTCAATGTCAGGCAGAGAGTAGAATTCGTTGATAGCATGAGGATTAAAATTCACCATCTTGCCTCTAATCCGTGCTTTGTGGAGTTCATGAACTGTAGCATTGGAGTAAAACTCCTGTACCACGGGAATAACTCCTGGTTCGGGGCTCTTGCAGAAAATCTCCCAGTGCCTGTGGAGGATATTGTCTCTATGAGGAAATCCAATGGTGACAATGAAACCCCTCTCAGGAATGATTGATTTATGAACCACCACCTTACTATGATGTTGATAGACTTCTTCACTCACAAATGTCGTGCTAGCAAATGCTGGAGGGTCCTCCGCTATGTTCTTCCTCTTTGAGAGTCCTAATTTTGAAGTTTTTGGAGCCATGGCACTTGGCAAATTCACTAGGGCGTTTTATCAAACACTTGGTGTGCGCTTTTGAAAAAATGGGAGAATGAATGGTAGATTCGTAGCTTGAAGTCCCAATGCAGTGAAAACCAGTAGCAATGAAGGATGGAGATCAAATTTAGCAGGATAAACAAAGCAAATTGTACCCAATTCAGCTTGATTGGCAACTGGAAAGTGCAAGATCAAAATTGCTTTTAGAACCCTAGAAAATTGCCATTGAAACCAACCCAAAAGCTAAAAGAAATGTGTAATCCTGTAAAATAAGATGGAAAACCACTCAATTCAATCAAATAAACGTAATGGGAGGTCGAAATAGTGAATTGACTGTAAAAAATTGGGATTTAGGGTGAAGGAGAGTGAAGAAAAGTGGGTAGGGGAAGAAGAGACCGCGTGGGTCTCTTATAGAGAGCACCACGGCGCTCTCTGCTGGAACGTGGGGCACCGCAGCGCTACGGGGGAGCACCGCAATGCTCACCCGATCTGAGGGCCTAGCGCCGTGGTGCTCGCCCGATCTGGGCGATGGGCACCGCAGTGCTCGGTATGGGCGATAGGCGCCACGGCACATGTGCGTCTGCAGTTCTGCAAAATTTTTTTTTTTTTTGAAAATAAAGAAAAATTAAACTATGAATAGAAAAATAAGAAGAAGAAGAATGGTTGTTAGGTTGCCTCCCAACCAGCGCCTTTGTTTTATGTCGTTGGCTCGACATAAACTAAAAAAAATCAAGGAGGGTCTTGAAGAGTTGTCCATTGTGATTCCTCTTGTTGAAATCCTCCATAGTATGGTTTAAGCCACTGCCCATTCCATCCTATTGCAGATTTATACTTTTGAATTCATTTTTCCTCTAGATTCATTTCAAGTTTGCTAGAAATTTTATCAGGAGGTATTTCTATTTTCCCCAAAAACACATATTAGAGAGGATCAGGAAGAGGCTTCAATTTAGGAGTAGGAACCTGCACAACAAAAGGTAAAAGAGTAGTATCAATAAGTGGTGATTCTATGTAAGCAACCTTAACTGCGGCTGAGTCTTCTTTTGTTTCTATATTCTGCTCTATCTCACCCGATCTGGGGGCCTAGTGCCGCGGTGCTCGCCCGATCTGGGCGATGGGCGCCGTGGCGCATGTGCGTCCGCAGTTCTGCAAAAATTTTTTTTTGAAAATAAAGAAAAATTAAACTATGAATAGAAAAATAAGAAGAAAAAGAATGGTTGTTGGGTTGCCTCCCAACCAGCGCCTTTGTTTTACGTCGTTGGCTCGACATAAACTAAAAAAAATCAAGGAGGGTCTTGAAGAGTTGTCCATTGTGATTCCTCTTGTTAAAATCTTCCATAGTATGGTTTAAGTCAATGCCCATTCCATCCTATTGCAGATTTATACTTTTGAATTGATTTTTCCTCCTGATTCGTTTCAAGATTGCTGGAAATTTTATCGGGAGGTATTTCTATTTTCCCCAAAAACACATATTAGAGAAAATCAGGAAGAGGCTTCAATTCAGGAGTAGGAACCTGCACAACAAAAGGTAAAACAGTAGTATCAATAAGTGGTGATTCTATGTAAGCAACCTTACCTGCGGCTGAGTCCTCTTTTGTTTCTATATTCTGCTCTATCTCACCCGATCTGAGGGCCTAGCGTTGCGGTGCTCTGGATCTAGATTCAGAGCGTCGCGGTGCTCACCCGATCTGGGCAATGGGCGCCGCAGCGCTCGGTATGGGCGATGGGCGCCGCGGCACTCGATATGGGCGATGGGCGCCCCGGCGCATGTGCAACCGTAGTTCTGCAAATTTTTTTTTTAAAAAATAAAGAAAAATTAAACTATGATTAGAAAAATAAGAAGAAGAAGAATGGTTGTTGGGTTGCCTCCCAACCAGCGCCTTTGTTTTACGTCGTTGGCTCGACATAAACTAAAAAAAATTAAGGAAGGTCTTGAAGAGTTATGCATTGTGATTCCTCTTGTTGAAATCCTCCATAGTATGGTTTAATTCAATGCCCATTCCATCCTATTGCAGATTTATAATTTTGAATTGATTTTTCCTCCTGATTCGTTTCAAGATTACTGGAAATTTTATCGGGAGGTATTTCTATTTTCCCCAAAAACATATATTAGAGAGAATCAGGAAGAGGCTTCAATTCAGGAGTAGGAACCTGCACAACAAAAGGTAAAAGAGTAGTATCAGTAAGTGGTGATTCTATGTAAGCAACCTTACCTGCGGCTGAGTCCTCTTTTATTTCTATATTCTGCTCTATCTCACCCGATCTGGGGGCCTAGCGCCGCGGCGCTCCGGATCTGGATTCAGAGCATCGTGGTGCTCACCCGATCTGGGCGATGCGCGCTGCAGCGCTCGGTATGGGCGATGGGCGCTGCGGCGCTCGATATGGGCGATGGGCGCCCCGGCACATGTGCGTCCGCAGTTCTGCAAATTTTTTTTTTTTGAAAATAAAGAAAAATTAAACTATGAATAGAAAAATAAGAAGAAGAAGAATGGTTGTTGGGTTGCCTCCCAACCAGCGCCTTTGTTTTACGTCGTTGGCTTGACATAAACTAAAAAAAATCAAGGAGGGTATTGAAGAGTTGTCCATTGTGATTCCTCTTGTTGAAATCCTCCATAGTATGGTTTAAGCCAATGTCCATTCCATCCTATTGCAGATTTATACTTTTGAATTGATTTTTCCTCCTGATTCGTTTCAAGCTTGCTGGAAATTTTATCTGGAGGTTTTTTTATTTTCCCCAAAAGCACATATTGGAGAGGATCAA
This sequence comes from Gleditsia sinensis, assembly GCA_037074535.1. Lineage (NCBI taxonomy): Eukaryota > Viridiplantae > Streptophyta > Magnoliopsida > Fabales > Fabaceae > Gleditsia > Gleditsia sinensis. Next base: position 63,319,083 of record CM073470.1, on the reverse strand, counting down.
GAAGAGGCTTCAATTCAGGAGTAGGAACCTGCACAACAAAAGGTAAAAGAGTAGTATCAGTAAGTGTGATTCTATGTAAGCAACCTTACTTGCGGCTGACTCCTCTTTTGTTTCTATATTCTGTTCTATCTCACCATTATCTTCCTCTATGGATTTGCTCACAATCACTTCCAGTTTATCCTTTCCATCTACTTCATGTGTCAAAGAACTAATGACATTGATAGAATAAACAGGAATATCATCACTTGGGTGTTTCATGGTCTCATACATATTAAACTTTATTACTTCACCATCAAATTCCATAGTGAGTGTGCCATTGTGAACATCTATTTTAGTTTGAGAGGTTTTCAAAAATGGTCTCCCTAATAATATTGGAGAAGTAGGATCTCCATTTTCCATGTCAAGTACATAAAAATCCGCAGGGAAAACCAAATCATCTACTTGTACCAAGACATCCTCAATTACTCCTTTAGGATATGTATTGGACCTGTCTGCTAATTGAATTATCAAATTTGTTGAGTTTAAGGGTCCCAATTTCAAAGAAGTATATACAAAATATGAAATGACATTTATGGAAGCTCCTAAATCTAACATAGCCTGTTTAACACGAGTGTTCCCAATATTGCATGGAATAGTAAACATACCTGGATCCTTGCATTTAGTGGGAAGTTTTGTTTGTATCATGGCAGATACATTCTGACTCATCTGTACCTTTTCAAACCCCTTCAATTTTTGTCTTCTCTTTTGAGTACATAGTTCTTTTAAGAACTTTTCATATATTGGCACATGTTTAATAGCATCTAGAAGGGGAATATTAACTTCACATTTTCTAAAGGTTTCATATAAATCAGAAGTCTTCTCATGTAACCTATTCTCTTTAAGAGCTTCTAGAAAAGGAGGCACAACTTCATAATTCGGGGTAGATAGAGACTTACCTATAGATGCTTCTTTCTCCTTGTTTAATTTCTCTTGCTTTTTAGAGGAAGAAACGGATGGTAGACCTTCAGCTTCTTTAGCATTCATTGAAATAATTGCACTGATATTTTCTCTAGGATTTACTACAATTTGATAAGGTAATTTACCTGAGTTTTGAGCATCCAATCGACTCACTGTGGATGCTAACTGACCTACTTGAGTTGTCAGGTTCTGAATACTGTCTCTTGTCTCTTGCTGAAATTGATGAAAATTATGTATAAGAGTTTTCACAATTTCTTCCAATGGATTACTTACCAGCTGATCCTGGGATGCATTCTGTCTAGGATAATAGGCTTGCTGATTTTGTTGAAAATTTTGTCCTGCAGGCCTATTTTATGCATTCCCATATCTAAAATTGGGATGATCCTTCCATCTAGGATTGTATGTATTAGCATATGGATCATACCTTTTTGGTTGGCCAGGAAAACCTCCTACAGCATTAGCTTGTTCTGTGGATTCCTCTTGAAGTGTAGGACACATGTCAGTGGAGTGCCTTGTTGCTGAACATATTCCACAGACTTTAACTTGCTGTAGTGTACCTGTAGCCATTTGGCACACAAGAGAGGTAAGTTCAGATAATTGATTCTAACGAGAAGTAGTACTTACCTCATGGGCATGCCTAATAGGTGGATCATGCCTAACGCCAAATTGTTGGGAATTGACAACCATATTTGATATCAGGACTCTAGCTGCTTCAGGAGTCTTATCTACTAGTGCTCCTCTACTAGCTACATCTATCATGCTCCTATCTCCCTGCAAAAGACCTTCATAGAAATATTGGATTAGTAACTGCTCACTAATCTGATGATATGGGCAGCTTGCACAAAGCTTTTTAAACCTCTCCCAATATTCATAAAGTGTTTCCCCATGCAATTTCCTAATACTGTATATTTCTTTCCTGATAGTAGCAGCCCTAGATGCAGGAAAATAACATTCTAAAAACATTCTTTTCATCTCATTCCAAGTAGTGATAGTACCAGAGGGTAAGTAATACAACCAATCTTTGGCTGAATCTCTTAATGAAAAAGGACAAGCCTTGAGTTTTATTTGTTCCTCAGTTACTCCAGGGGGCTTCATACTGGTACATACCACATGAAATTCCTTCAAATGTTTATGCGGGTCTTCTCTTGCAAGACCATGAAAATTAGGTAAGAGATGAATTAATCTAGATTTCAACTCAAAATTAACATTGTCATCAAGATTAGGAAAAGTAATGCATAAGGGTTGCAGATGCAAATCGGGAGCTGCAAGCTCCTTCAGAGTGGGGTGCCTCGCCATGATTACTTCCTCCTTTTCTTGATTAATGTCTTCTTGAAGTTCTCTTCTGTGCCTGTATATAAATTTTCCAATATCTGGATTGAACTCTAAATTTTGAGAATTAGAAGAATGAGTCACAAGCATAAATCAAAATAAAATAAAATAAAGTAATAGACGCAGTCCCCGGCAACGGTGCCAAAATTTGGTGCGCACTGTCACAGGTACACCCAAATTGATACCTTACCTCAAAACTAACCTGTAGTAGTGGGAGTAAGGGTCGATCCCACAGAGATTGAAATTACCTTATGTGATTGAGAAAGGGGGGATTGATAATTGCAAATAAAACTAAGTGAACAATAACTAAAGTAATTAAGAGAGAGTGATTAATGATAAAAACGTTGGTTTCAGTTGATATCCACCGTCAAGGGATTGCATTTATTATTGACAACATAATCAATTTGTAATTCAATGTCTATCATTGGGTTTCTAACCCTGTTCCTCCTTAATTCTAGTAAATTAATGAATATCGCACCAATTAAACCCTAATTAACAAGCAATCCTTTAGCACATCGGTAAAGCATAGCTTACTAACCGCATGAAGAACTAGAGAAACTGACAGAGCTAAACAAATATAAACACATCGGCTATATCTAATTTAGTTAATTACTCATCTTAGGTTCAATGATTTATAATACAAAATCTTCAAACCTATTTGCCTCATGAATCACAGAATTAAAGACTTTGTTCAAAACATAATTCAGCAGTAGATTAAGACACACAATATACTAGTAGGCCTCCCTAGCAATCATATGAATAATCATTGAGAAGAAGAGCAGATGAATAATCAATACTCAATTCAAATTGAAATAGTAAAATCAAATCCACATCTCACAATGCATGAATATCCCTTGAGGTTTCAATCTACCTCAACCAACTAAAAAGAACTAGCCACGCAGGGCCATAAGAAAATCTAAAGAAGAATTGAAGAACTTGGATGAAGAATTGGATGCCTCCTCTGCTTGTTTTCCTACCCTTTTCATAGATTAACTCCTCCTAATTTATGTAGGAGTGTTTCTAGGTCAAATTTCCGCCTATCGGACTTCAATTGGAGTTATAAAACCCTAAAAATCGCGAACTCAGCGACCTGATGCGACGGCGGGCGCCGCGGCGCTTTACACATGCGCTGGGACGCTATGGAAATGTGCTCTCGGGGCACCGCAGCACCCGTGCAGCGCCGCGGAGGGCTGGGTCGAAGATGCTTGGGCGCTGCGGCATGCTGGGTTGAACACCGCAGTGCTCCTACCTGGGTCGCTCTGCGCCGCGGCGCTCCGGATTTGCCTTCATATGGCGCCGCGGTGCTCTCTTGTGAGCACCACGCCGCCTAGAATCTTTTAGATTTTTCCAAATTGTAGAACATGAAAGTTGTAGTTCTATGTCTCCTCTTTCCATAGCCGCTGAAATCACCTTAATCAGAGTCCAAATGAGTGAGATATACCTCAATTAGTGATAAAGGGTCAGAAATTAGCATTTTTCCATAATTTACTCTCTATTTTCCTCTTCTTTCCTTCTTTATTATTCCCAAAACACAAAACACAAAACTCAATTAATTCATATCTATTTTCTACTTAAATTAAATAAAAACTAACTAAAATAATGCTAATAACATGCTTAAATTACAGCATGTCAAGAACCATAAGTAACCTCTTTTTTTGGGACAGGCAATTTCACACCCTTTATAAAACATATACTTTATAAATATATATTTGACATAACATTCATAATACACTCCTTTATCACTAAAAACAATTTCATATATGTATTTACATGTATACACAATATACAGACTAAATATTTAAATATCAAAGTAACAGTAAAAGCAGAGATCATGTCTGTAGCATATAGAGCATACTTTATATTACAAGTTCAAAATAATTTAAACACTGTGAGTCTTGAAAGCAATGTAGGCTCGCCCAGATAGTGTAACACCTAGTTGATCACATATCTGCAGGACCAAATTCTGTATTCTTATTTAAAAAAATGTAAATATAGTGTAGTGAATTTGACAACTCAGTGAGCAGATAATATCTCCTATGACCTCTTAGGTCATTATATGGATGTACTCATATTAAAATTTATTACATAGAAAATTACAGTTCAGAGGTATATCCACATAGGACTCGTATTTCAAATATTCTCAATTCAAACTATATTCAGATATTTGAAGCTATATGAAATACGGTATGATCATTAATAAAATGTTGTTATACATCAAAATATTTCTCATGAAAACATTAGGAGGATCCTATATTAGAACCACCATATTAAAGTTTAAGCTCTTCCATACTTTGGCAGTGTAGGATTTGCCTAAACTCAGCATCCCAGTTAAGGTTTGCCCTACCACCATTCAAGAGGACACGCGAAAAGACTCTAATATAGGCATTTCCCAAGCACACAGCAAAAGAGGACAAATCACATATCATATAGTCGGCATCTTGCCCAGATAAGAAGCATTCCACTCTCCTTTACATATCATATACTATGTGTTAGCCGTCACAGGAGGTTAACAACACCCTTGCTAGCTGAGGTGTCAAGGAACACCAAGGTTAATATCACATGTTATTAGCAAAATAGTATTTCCAATAGGATTCCTCCATAGAAATTGTAACGCCCCCAATTTACGGGCATGTGAAAAAAACACTTTTTTCCACAATTAAATATTTACCTTAACATGCATAGCACAACTCTTTATTATGAAAATAGATACATATAGGTTCTCTCATGTATACACATTATATAGACCAAGTTATAAATGCCAAAATAACAGTAGAAGCAGGGATCTGCCTGTGGCATTCAAAGCACACTCTAGAATAAAAATACAGTATAATTCAAAAACTGTGAGCCTTGGAAGCAACGTAGACTCACCCAGAGAATATGTCACCTAACTGATCACCTATCTATAGAATCAGACTATGTATCCAAAACCATATTCAGCATGGTATGATCATTACACAAATGTTGTTTCGCATTAAAATATTTTACATGAAAAAATTAAGAGGATCCCATATCAGAACCATCAAAGATTCCCAAGCACACAGCAAGAGATGATGTTATGATCAGTTGTAAAATTACAGTAAAATATTAAACTTTTAAGATAAAATCATAACTTTTGTTGATGCATAATTAGCATACTATATATGCACTAAAAATCTACTCTTTTTACATAATGCTCAAGCATGTTACAGCTCTCAATTCACTCATTTGCTATACGCATAGTGATCGATCGACTACAGTCACAATAAGTTATCAGGAAATGTGAGTTCATCACTCATCTACCTCCTCACATTACCACTTTCACTCAGTTGGAGCGACCCTCCCTTGACCAATTATATATTTTAAGTTCAAGAAGAGCATGGGATAAATTATAGAAAGAATTATCTACTCATAGGTCGGGGCTCCAGATTGGACAACCCCAAATGTATTTTTTTTCAAGTCAAATTTGATCAAATAGATCTAAAAAATGAATTCAGAGGATCCAAAAACCTAGGAAATGACTCTGGAATCACGAAATTTGGCCTTCAGGAATTTGATCAACATTAGTTAGCTGATAGGGTACTATTTACAGTCAGAATTACTATTTATTGCCAAAAAATACTATTTATACTAGCTGGATTTATTATTCACGACGCACAAAAAGTTGACAGATGGCTAAAAATTTTCATATCTTAAGGTTTATCTATCTCCTGAATCTATCTACGATGTCAGATTTTCAATTTGAGGACTTTTAATAGGAGTTTTAGAGTTTACCTTTTTCTAAGATTTTCTACTTCCGATCTATGACGATTCTACAGCTGATTTAAAAAATCATTCAACCAATATCGTAGTACTCTTCGTCCTAAATCTAGTGGTACCCTTAGTTTTAAAATCGGAGTTTCAAAATTACTCCGAATTTAGAGAGAAAAGTACTATTCATCACTATTCATTCAATTTACGGAGATTCACAGATTCCTTGCATCTCTCCCCTTTTTTCTTTCTTCTTTTTTTATTATTTAATTATTGAATAGTTGAAATTTATTATTTATATATATATATATATATACACATAATAATATTATTTTTCATCCTAAAGTACCCCAAAAATTTCTAAAAACTTATATTCTTACAAAAATTTAGTTGCACTCTTAAATCATGACTTTTCTTGATAAAAATATTAATAACATAAATCACAAAAATAAAATATCTTTATGCATAATAAAAGAAAGAGTATTTCTAAAAATAAATCAAAACTTTATTAGAGGCAAATATAATTATTTTCAGCAAAACAAAAATCATTTTAATTAAAAGTATATTTTTTTCAGGAAAACATAATCATTTAAAATAAAAATATATTTATTTATAGCAAAACATTCTTATTTAAAAATTACGGGATATTACATTCTTCCCCCTTAAAAAATTTGGTCCTCTAATTTCGAATAATCCTATGACAAGTAAGGAATGATGTCAAGGCATAAATTATAATTATTAACTTCATTACTCAAACAATTGGGGATATCTCTTTTGTATATCATCTTTACTTTCTAAAGAATCTCTTCACTTGAGTGAATTTGTCATATAACCTTAACCACAAGGATTTCCCTCAACCATAAGTTCTTCACTTGTTGATCAACAATAGACATTGGTTTTTCCTCATAATTAAGTTAAATTTTTGTCCAATTGAATTTCTTGGAATTAAATAATATGAGAAGAATCTGATAGGTAGTTCCTTAACATTGATACAAGAAAGACTATATGTCAACACCTACTAACTAGCATCTTATTTCATACATCCACATCATAGAATATTCCCCTTGAACCTTTTAGTATTATATATTTTATCTTATTATATTTTTTTCTTAACTGTAAATTTCTAGCAATGTCTGCCTAACCCATAAATTCACATATGCACTTATATTGTTAGTTATCTTTCTTGGATAAGCATACAAGTGCTTCAGGCTATTCTAAGTATTTTCAAATTTCATTTCCTTATAAGCAACTAACTAAACATGATATGCATTAGTTACAACAAAAAAGGCTCTCACGCCATAAAAAAAAAGTGTACAGTCCATAACTTATTTTACACAATATTATAAGTTGTCTAAAAGAGACTTGGCACTCAATTAATCCATCCCACATATATTACACAACCAAAAAAAATACAATCCATACCTATATTCAGATGAATCAACCTTTAGACCCCCGTTGTTCACCTCTTACTGAAGTACCTGGAATGTAATTATGTGAACATAAAAAGATAAGATGACAATCTCACTAGCAAGCAAATTTTTCAAAAAAACAGTATACATTCCATTCCTTAAAACATCTCAATTTATTTCACTGAAACATAAGCACTGACCATACATACATATATCATCTTGGTCACACTAGGGACCCATAATATTTTAGTCTACTTACCCAATGCAGTCCCATACTTACAAAAGGGTTATACATCTCCTATTATTGGCCAATACGTGGGGGAAATATGGCTTACTTGGCACACCTTGGGCATCCCTTAATTCCCGAGAATGCACACATAACATATATTTAAACCATCATTGATCATAGCTGATGAGTGAGTTTTATAATCATAAATTAAATATTTTCATTTTATCTTTTTGCCATAATTAAGCATAAATCTCCCTTACTTGTCTTTAGTTTTGTGTATTTCTTATAGATGGAGAGAAGAGTAGAAAATGGACTTAATTGCAGGAATCAAAGCTAAATTATGGTTCTTTGGGAATGATGTCTATAAATCAAGCAGACAAAACAAATTCATTAAGGATGGCTGAATAAGGAGCATTATCATATTGACTCTTGAGACACATCCTAATAGATATATGCACAAATTTATTCTTGATTTATGATCACATTTCCAAAAGAACTAAAACATAAATATTCAAGGCAAAGCACCCAATGTTGAGATTATGTTTGCTGTTTGTAGTCCAGCCCAACCTTGCTGCAGTACTTGAGACATATCTCCAAAAAATACATATCCAATATGTATGGAATTTGGTAGGTGTGTAGCTGACACAATTGGGTACAACTTTCATGTTCAAGTGGTCAGAAAATTCAGACATTAAAAGGGACAAAATTGGGCTAGAAGAGAATCTGACTACTGCTGCAGTCCAGCCCAATTTTGCTCTAGTATTTTGACCATAACTCACAAATTACGTATCCAATTTGTCCATGTTATGTCTTAAAGGAAAGCTAATGAAATTTTCTACAACTGTCGTGTTGATGGAGTCAGCAAATTCAGTGGATTTCAGGAAGATATTCAAGGATCAAATTCGATGCACATGATGGAATCCAAATTGTCAACTTTGTACAACTTCCTACCTAACAATTTTGACAATTACCACACCTAATTGTATCTATAAATATAGGGCCTAAGTAACTTTGGAGAGAGCTTTTGAAGAGAGCTTGGGAAAGCTTTGTTGGAATTCTACATACTTGTAATGTTATTCTCTCTTTAGACATTTTGTATTTTTCATTTTCTTTCGTAATATTATCATGTTTTTTCATCTTTCATTTTACTTTCTTGCTTTAATTATGAAGAACGAATCTCCTAATGCTAAGGTGAAAGGGTGAAACTCTTGGTAGGAGAATAATAATTCATTTAATTCTTGATTTTAATGTTTATATTTGATGTTGTATTTACCTCCTCCTTTTCTTATGTTATGTTTTACTGGCTGGCTGAGCCACCTATTTCTTCTTCTTGTTTAATGGCTGGCTTTGTCGTCTACTTCTTATTTTTATTGTTCAAGGTTGGCTTTTCCACCTATTCTATTTCATTTTATTTTGTTATGTTAATTAGTTTTCTACCTCTTTCATTTTCTGCATAAGTTAATCTTGTAAAATGTGAATTTTGATATATTGTAGACAATCTTTGACACAAAAAATGCTTAAATCAATCTTAATTTATTGTAAACAATATAATGATTGGCACAATTTATGCTTGAATCCATTTACAAGTTATCTTTTGAATTTTTGTATTTTTAATCTTGTAAAGTGTGAACCTTGATACATTGTAGACAATTTTTGGCACAATAAATACTTGAATCAGTCTTTATTTATTGTAGACAATATGATGATTGGCACAATGTACGCTTGAATCCATTTTACAAGAGTGTTTTATATATTAGTAATACAATAAAAAGGAGGTAAATATAATTCATGTATAAACAAAGATGGGTTTAAATTAACATATCTTCCGATTGGAAACTTATTCATATAAGGATTCTAATTGAGTAATAAAAGAGTTAAATTTATTTTTATTTGAAATACCAAGAGTGGATCCCATAACCTTAGCATGCTTCTTTACTTTGAATACATCTTCATTTAATTTTAGTATATTAGTTCTTTGCATACTTTGTTTAATATTCCTCTCACAAAACAAGACATTGACAACTAGGTTAGAAGTATTTATTTCGGATCTAAATTAAAATTTTCTCTCAATTGGCAATCCCTATGGGATAGACCTTGCATACCACTAAATCTATACTCCAATAAATTTGTGCACTTGCTAGTTTTAATTAAAACAACAAGTTTTTGGCACTGTTGCCGGGGATTGCGACGGAAAAGCTATTTGGATCCAGGTAAGTACTTTTCTTCCACTAGTTATAGTTAGAACATTTGTTTATTCTGTGTATAGAAATTTTTCTTTAAAATTGTTTCTTAAAAATTGGTGTAGTAATTTAGGTGTATAAAATTGGTGGATTTTGTCAACAAGGCAAAAAGTACCTAAGGAATATGGGTTTTAAGTGAAACCATTATGATTCCTCCATATTTTCTTCGGAAGTCTACCGATTAAATACTACCTGTAACATCCCCAATTTTTCCTTTATGTTACTAATTGGAATTTTTGTTCAGAGAAGAGAAAGCATTTTGAACTTCACGGGAACATTAAATTGTTTTACAATTTTACTCAGGTAAAAGAAGATAGTAGGATGGTTAAAATGGCATTTATGTAATTTCATTGAAATGGCATTTTTTGTAATTAATGGAGGATGGCATTTATGAAATTAGGGATGGTGGCAAGGGTATTTTTGAGAAAGGGAGGAGGTAGGTAGGGGGTAAGAAGAGAAAGAAAAATATATAATATAATAATAATAAAAAATGAAAGATAAGAAGGGGAAGGGGGAGGTGACGGAAGGAAAGAGAGAAAGAAAGAAAAGAAGAAAAAGAAGAGAAAGGAAAGAGAGAAAGAAACAAAAGAAGAAAAAGAAGAGAAAGGAAAGAGAGAAAGAAAGAAAAGAAGAAAAAGAAGAGAAGAGAAAGAGGAAGAAGAAGGAAAAGAAAGAGGAAAACAAGTTTAAGGATCTATCTGAGGTAGGTTTAACATTTATTTAATAAATTTTGTACAAAATTATATATAAATTTTTAGATTTATTTATATGTGATTTTGGATAACATGTGGTATGAATATTTATATGAAATTCTGTTTTGTATGTTTGGACATGCATATGGGTGTATGGGATTATATAAAAGAAAATCAAAGGAGAAGATAAATTAAGCTGAATTTTGGAATAATTGGGGTAGCTTCGATTTTTGGAATTCTGAGAACATTCGGGATTTTAAAGAAATGGTCAACATATGAATTGTAGATATATGTCTCACGGATTTATAGGCTTTGGAATCACCTCAATCAGAATTTATATCAGGGAGATATGGTTAATTAATTGAGCAAAGGTCGGAATTCAGGATAGTAAAAATAAGTGTTTAATTTTTAATTTTCTGGTAATAAACCGTAAAGAATTTGAAAAAATGATAAACATAGAAGTTGTAGAAAATTGTATTAGCTTTTTATAGGCTTTAAATCACCTCAATCGGAATTTATATGAGGGAGATATGGTTAAATAATTGAGCAAAGGTCGGAATTCAGGATAGTAAAAATAAGTGTTTTATTTTTAAATGTCTGGGAATAAACCGTAAAGAATTTGAAGAAATGATAAACATAGAAGTTGTAGAAAATTGTCTTAGATTTATATAGGCTTTGAAATCACCTCAATCGGAATTTATATGAGGGAGATATGGTTAATTAATTGAGCAAAGGTCGAAATTCAGGAAAGTAAAAATAAGTGTTTAATTTTTAATTTTCTGGGAATAAACCGTAAAGAATTTGAAGAAATGATAAACATAGAAGTTGTAGATAATTGTCTTAGATTTTTATATGCTTTGAAATCACCTCAATCGAAATTCATATGAGGGAGATATTATTGAATAAGTAAACAAAGGTCACAGAACATTTCACTATTTTTTTTTACCTAAAAATAGTTTTATTTGTTGAAATATTTTTAAAAGACAAATGTCCAAGAAAATTATCATTTTCTTTATTTGATTCAAAATTTATTATATTGGACATTTGATATGTGATGAATAATTATTAATTGTTGGATATGAAAATTATGCATGTTATTTTATGAAAGAAATTGAATGGCAAGCGTAAAGCTCATGGCGAGTTGCTTGATAATTATGGCAAGCGTAAAACTCATGGCGAGTTGCTTGATAATTTTACATTCTATTTGATGAATATGCATTAATATATATATATGTATTTATATGTATGAATGAATATTGACGGGTTGTATGGCTTATGACGGTACCGAGTAGGGGACGCCCTATTAGCCTGAGTGAGCCAAGGGAGGGCCGCTCCAACCGGGTGTCAGTGGTAATGTGAGGAGGCAGGAGGGTGATGTACTCATATTCCCTGATCACTTATTGTGACTGTAGTCGATCGGTCACTATGCATATAGCAAAAGAGTAAATTAAAAGCCGTGATAGGGCTGAGCATTAGAAAAAAAATGGACTTCTGGTGCGGGTGTAGTATGATAATTATACATAAACAAAAATTATGATTTTTATCTCCAAATATTGATATTTTTTTTCTGTAGTTTATACAGCTGAACATAACTCCTGTTTTCTCAGCATATTTTATTTATGTTAAGTCTACTGGGAACCTTTGTTCTCACTATTATTGTGGTGTTATGTTCAGATAAAAAGAAATGAGATATAACACAAAAGGAAGTTACTGATGGAGATCTAGATGTCAGCACCACCTTCTCACCCTTTGTATTTCAAGGATGAAGTGTTGTATAAAAATTCTTATTTATGTACTAAAATATTGTATTGTATAAATGTAACATGTGTGAGGTTTGTAATATATATGTAAACATGTATAATGTGTTTTGAAATGTTGTATTGTATAATTATAACATGTATGAGGTTTGTAATAAATATATATATATATATATATATATATATATATATATATATATATATAATGTGTTTTTTACACATGGCGTATTTTAACATGCGTAATGTAAAAAAAAAAAAACTGGACGTTACAAAGTTGGTATCAGAGCGGTCGATCTTAGGCAACCATGGGGTGGATGGTCACCTAAATTGACTTAGAGGAGTCTTGAATAGTTATGTTGAAATGTTGTATAAGGTAGCGGATAAATACAGTAGGAAAGTACTAGTATTTCCTATTTATAATTTTGTGTAGTGTGATAACTGCTGTAAAATTTTGAACTACTGTTGAGTTTGATCACCTCAATAGTGACTAATATTTTTCTTTACAAATACAGTGAGTTATGGCACCACCAAGAAGGAATCTGCCAAGCAGCGCAGATGCTACCTTAAATAACATAGCCGCAGCTATTCAAGCTCAGGCAGCTGCTACGAATCAGATTCTGCAGCATCTTCAAAATATTAATAATAATGATGAGGTTAGGGGAGATGAAAGAAATCAAAATGGGAACAGAACTGGAAATGGTAATGGATGGTCTGAATTTATGGGAACGCGACCTCCGTCTTTTGTGGGTGCATATGACCCATAAGTTGCTGAGAGATGGGTGATGGAACTCGAGAAGATTTTTAAAGTTCTAAATTGTTCTGATGAGCAGAAGGTTAATCTTGGGACATATATGCTGAAGGAAGAAGCTGAATACTGGTGGAGAGGAGCCAAAGAGTTACTGGTACATCAAAACAGAGAAATTACATGGCACTTGTTCCGAGAGACTTTTCTGAACAAATATTTTCCCAGTAATGTGAGAGTTGAGAAAGAGATTGAGTTTTTTCAGCTTAGACAGGGAAATGGGACCATTGAGCACTATATTACCAATTTTGAAGAACTGTCTAAGTTCTCAAGTACTTTGAAGAATAATCCAAATAAAGCTTGGAAGGCAGTGAAGTTTGAATCAGGACTGAACCCGGAGCTTAGAAATGCTGTGGTGGCATTAGAGATTCGGGAATATGCCCCGTTGGTAATAAATGTCGGATGCTGGCGACAAGTCTAAAAGCAGTTGAGGATGAAAAGGAGAGGCGTACTCAGTGGAATCGGAAGAGAGAGTTCCCAGTTATGGATAGAAATACCAGAGGGAAGAATATTATGAGAGGTAAACAACCAGCAATTGTGGAACCCAGACCTTTTCTGAAAAATCCAACAACGAGTCAGTGTGGAAAATGCGGAAAATTCCATGGGAATAAGCCATGTTATTTTGATTCAATTACTTGCTACCAATGCGGACAGAAAGGGGCACGTGGCACGCTATTGTCCACTAGGAAGAGAGAAAGGTATTGCACGAACACAACAAATAACAGGAAGAGTTTTCACCTTAAGTGGTGCTGAAGCAAAGACAGCTCCTGATTTGATGCAAGGTACATGTCGTATCAACAATTTTTCTCTGAATGTATTGTTTGATTCTGGCGCAAGCCATTCTTTCATAGCAATAAAATGTGTGGAGAAATTACAACACTCTATTGCAGAGTTACCATATGAGTTAGTGATGGTGACACCTACAGGAGGAAAAATAATTACCTCCTCAGTGTGTTTGAATTGTCCCATTGTATTGAATGGCAGATCCTTTGTAGTGGATCTAATCTGTTTACCTCTAGACGGTATAGATGTCATCTTGGGTATGGATTGGTTAAGTCAGAATCGAGTCCTACTAGATTGCTGCAATAAGACTTTTGAGTTTCTCTCAGACCCACCGGAGGACCAAAAGTATAGCATTATTAGTGCTCACCGACTCTATAAAAAGATGAGGGATGCAGATTTGAAATTTGTTTTCTTGTATACCATCAATCCGAGTGAGAAACGGGAATTGCTTGAGATTCTGGTAGTCCGTGAATTTTCAGAGGTTTTTCCCTCTGAAATTTCTGAACCTCCACCGAAGAGAGAAGTGGAATTTTCCATCGATCTAGCACCAGAGGCGAGGCCTATTTCTATCACTCCCTATAGAATGTCTCCTGTGGAACTACAAGAGCTGAAGAAGCAGATCGAAGAGCTGTTAGAAAAGAATTTTATCAGACCTAGCGTATCACCTTGGGGAGCGCCTGTATTGTTTGTAAAGAAGAAAGATGGCAGTTTGAAATTGTGTATTGATTACAGGCAATTGAATAAGGCGACTATTAAGAATAAGTATCCATTGCCCAGAATAGACGATCTACTAGATCAATTAAAGGGAGCTACTATTTTCTCTAAGATCGACTTGAGGTCAGGATATCATCAGATTGGAGTTAAAGAAGAAGACATTCCAAAAACAACTTTCCGAACTCGGTATGGACACTACGAATTTTTAGTCATGCCTTTTGGGGTCACAAATGCACCTGCAGTCTTTATGGACTATATGAATCGCATTTTTAGACCTTACTTGGATCAATTCGTAGTAGTGTTCATAGATGATATTTTAATCTACTCTAAGAGTGAGGAAGAACACAATCAGCATCTCCGATTAGTACTTCAGGTCTTGAAGGAAAAGAAACTTTTCGCTAAGTTGGAAAAATGTGAATTTTGGCTGGAAGAAGTGAAGTTTTTGGGTCACGTAATTTCTAAAGATGGCGTGTCGGTGTATCCCAGTAAAACTGAAGCAGTGCTGAAATGGGAGAGACCTAAAACTGTGACTGAAATTAGAAGTTTCTTGGGTTTAGCAGGATATTACAGACGGTTTATACAGGGATTCTCTCAAATAGCTTTTCCTTTGACTCGATTGACCAGAAAGGGAAGTCTCTTTAATTGGACTGAAGAATGCGAGAATAGTTTCCAAGAGCTTAAAGTCAAGTTGACTTCTCCACCTGTTCTAATTGTTCCTAACCCTTCTGGATGCTTTGTAGTCTATACGGATGCTTCCAAGAAAGGTTTAGGTTGTGTTTTGATGCAAGAAAGTAGAGTAGTTGCTTATGCATCTCGACAATTGAGACCGCATGAGGAGAACTATCCTACTCATGATTTAGAATTGGCTGCAATAGTTTTTGCCCTGAAGATGTGGAGACACTACTTGTATGGAGCTGTATTTGAAATATACAGTGATCACAAGAGTTTAAAGTATCTCTTTGACCAAACAGAATTGAATATGAGGCAAAGAAGGTGGATGAAATTTATTAATGATTACAAATTTGAATTAAAGTATCACCCAGGGAAGGCAAATGTAGTAGCTGATGCGTTGAGCCAGAAGTCGTTGCATTTAAGTCAAATACTGATAAAGGAAATAGAGTTAATTGAGGAATTCAGAAATTTGAAATTATCAGTTATGACTGTCCCGGGTAGTTTGATTGTTAGTGAATTAAGAATTGAAAGTGATTTGAAGACTCAGATTAAAGAAGCACAGACACATGATCTATTTTTACAAGATCGAAGAGATCAACCTGACTTTGCAATGTCAGATGATAGAATTATTATGTACCGGGGCAGAACATTTATACCACAAGGAGAGAATTTGAAGGCTAAGATTCTGGAAGAAGCTCATCAAAGTAAGTATACAATCCATCCAGGATCTACAAAAATGTATCAAGATTTGAAAAGATTATACTAGTGGCCAGGAATGAAGAGAGACATTGTTGAATATGTGTCTAAGTGTCTGGTTTGTCAAAAGGTGAAGATAGAACATCAAAAGCCTTCTGGGATGTTACAACCTTTAAAAATCCCTGAGTGGAAGTGGGATAGTATATCTATGGATTTTATTGTCAGATTACCTAAGACTCAAACAGGTTATGATGCGATATGGGTAATAGTTGATAGACTGACGAAATCTGCGCATTTTCTACCCATTAAGAAAAACTACTCGTTGAATAAGTTGGCCCAGTTGTATATGAAGGAAATTGTACAGTTGCATGGAATTCCTAATAGTATCATTTCAGATCGAGATCCTCGATTTACTTCTAGATTTTAGATAGCACTACAAGAAGCTTTTGGTACTCGTTTGTGTTTTAGTACTGCATATTGTAACAACCTCTTTTTTTTTATTTATACAATATTGAGTTCACATACACGTCATTAATCAAAACGTACATGCAACATATCAAAGACATAGATATTTACATCTTGTTTATTTTGGTTGACCAATTCCGGAGATACAGGTGCGGGTGGTTGCACCTTCATCGAGATCTGTGCCAACTCGCTCACAAACATTTTATTTAGGATCTGCCCATCATAGAATAACTCGATCCAACGTGCACTAAAAGCCGGAGCTATAGAAAATCTGCATAACTAATTTTCTGAACATGATATGGAAATATAGTGAGAATTAAATCTCAGTAAGTTCAACAATAAATTATCATCAGTAAAGCTCGTCACGTCATGTTCAGCTGTATAAACTACAGAAAATATCTTTGGTCACATGAATGCATTATATCTATGCACATAAGAATCATACTATAATGATATGTATGACAGGATTAACTATTTTCAAAATATCATATGATGGCCATCAACTTATTCTCATTTCAAACTACCCCGGTCAGGGTGAGTATCATCTACTCTCCGGTACGGGCTTTTCTCGCTTCGTCCGACATGGCCTACTTTCTCTTTCTTTTCTCATTATCATGATCATATTCGTTGGTAGGGCGTCCCCTACTGGTGCACCACACGGATTGCCATGTGACCGTGCTCATTTCTTTTCTTTTCACAATGTTAGCCAAAAATATGCTTTCAATAACAAGTATGTTCATCAAAATATAACTATTACCATAAATCATTGGTAATCATGCCATCAGCATAACCATTTCAAATATCACTTTATAAAATATTTCCATGTCAGAATTTCACACTTAAGATGGTAAGAAGTTCATACAATGGCAATGGCTATGGCTATACTAGTCATTTATTAAGATTCATCTTCTTTTTTTAAATACTAATTTTATTTCTTTATTTTCTTGATGCAGGTTTTCATCCTATCTAACCTTCTCTTACTAATCAGAGCATAACTCCCTCAATTTAACTCTGATATAGGTGATCTTGGTGTCCATTTCAAGATAAAACAATTATCTAAAATTATTATGTTGAACATTGTAGCGAAAAATTAAGAAACGAAGGTGATATTACTCCCTCAAAGTACAGGATAGTTCCTCTCGGATAGGTTCTGACCTTTACAGACTAATTAGACCATATCTCTCAAATTGGAACTCCAAATTGAGTTATTCCAGTTGGTAAAAATCTATGAGCCATATATCTATAATTGTTATGTTGGCGCGCTATTTTAATTCCCTACAGAATATTCCCAGAAATTCAAAAACTAAAGCATTAATAACATACTCTTCCCTGAATAAACATTTTATGACCTCTGCTTACTAATCGGATCATATCTACCACATATGAACTCCAAATTGCATAATTCCAGTGGGTATATTTCCATGAGACATAGATATATAACTTTCATGTTAACCATGTATTTTAATTCCATACATATAATTCCCAAAAATTAAAATACAAAAGCTGTCCTAACATAATCTTCCCTGATGAACCATTTTCTGACCTTGGCTTACTAATCGGACCATATCTACCACATGTGAACTCCAAATTGAATGATTCCAGTGGCTAAACATCCATGACACACATATCTTTAATTCTTATGTTAACCATTTATTTTAATTCCCTACCAATAATTCCTAGAAATTAAATTACCGAAGCTATCCTAACATATTCTTCCCTGATGATTCATTTTCTGACCTTTGACTACTAATCAGACCATAGCTACCTCATATAGACTCCAAATGGAATGATTCCAGTGGGTGAAAATCCGTGACAGATATATCTTTAATTCTTATGTTAACCATTTATTTTAATTCCTTATAGATTGTTCCCAAAAATTAAAATACCAAAGCTTAAAATTCTGTCAACCATAGCCATACCCATGCAGAACTATCTACACCAACCTAAGTATTCAAACATACATCACATGCAAGATCAATATGCAACATGATATAGCAACATCCATGACCAATCATCAAAGTTCTAAGATCAAAATCTCATATAAATATTATGAGTTTCAAAGGTTTTCTTCAAAAAGAAATATTGTTAAACTTACCTGGAGCACTTAGTCCCCTAGACTTCTCCTTCCTCTTTCTTCCTTTCTTCCTCTCCTTTCCTCACTCTACCTTGCTTCTATTTTTTTCTCTCCCTCACTTGGACGAAATTCTAATGTTGTAAGGGTGGGTTTTCTTATATAGACCACCAAATAATTCACCTTTCATGATCATGGGTCTACCTTATCACAATTAGGATACACTTTGTTGAATTTTTGGAAAACAAACAACTTATGTTCTTGTCTTCCTCTTCCTTAGTCAAGATATGCATAGAAAAAGGAGATTTGTATTTTGAAAATTATGATGATATGTTCTTAAGATATGGGGCAAGATTCCTTACTTTGGTTAAAATTCTTCCTTTCATAATGGGCTTGGTCACATTTTCATGATTTTTGGGCTACCGGTCCAATTTCTATATCCTAGTTCAAGTCTATGTTTAATTTCATCCTTGGGCTATCCTATTGGCTTGCTAAAAATTCATGTGAAGTAGAAAAACTCTATATGAAGTGTCCATAGGTTAAAGCCCAATTACGGGTGGAGATACTAAACTTAGTAACTTTTGCTCTTAAATTAAGAAAAATTACCCTAATCCGATCTTCTTGAAATTTTAAGACCTTTACTTCATAAAAATTTATCTTTCCTTACCTAAGAATTTCACCTTTCTTTAGCATGTTTATTTCTAATATTTCCTCTTAGGTTTTCTTTCTTTACATATTCCATTAATGTTAGATAATTTCTATGAATATATGTACATATGAAGTGTCCATAGGTTAAAGCCCAATTACGGGTGGAGATACTAAACTTAGTAACTTTTGCTCTTAAATTAAGAAAAATTACCCTAATCCAATCTTCTTGAAATTTTAAGACCTTTACTTACTTCATAAAAATTTATCTTTCCTTACCTAAGAATTTCACCTTTCTTTAGCATGTTTATTTCTAATATTTCCTCTTAGGTTTTCTTTCTTTACATATTCCATTAATGTTAGATAATTTCTATGAATATATGTAAGGTGAAGAATTTCTAAGAAAAATATCTAAAAATTACGGGATGTTACACATATCATCCTCAAACAGACGGTCAAACGGAGAGAACTATACAGACTTTAGAGGATATGCTAAGATCGTGCGTGCTAGAGCAAGGAAAAGGATGGGATGAATATCTGTCACTGGCTGAGTTTGCGTATAATAACAGTTATCATTCTAGCATCGGAATGGCACCATATGAAGCTTTGTATGGTAGGAGATGTAAATCGCCATTATGTTGGAATGAAGTGGGGGAGAAAAGGTTATTGGGGCCCGAATTAGTGCAACATACTTCTGAGCAAATACAGATAATTCGAGATAAAATGCGAACAGCTCAAAGTCGACAAAAGAGCTAATTCGATAGGAGAAGGAGACCGATACAATTCCAAGAAGGTGAGCATGTGTTCTTGAAAATTTCTCCTACTACCGGAATTGGCCGAGCAATGAAAATTAAGAAATTGAGTCCGAGATATTTATGACCATATCAAATTCAAAAAAGGATAGGGTCATCGGCGTATCAGATTGCACTTCCTCCACATTTTTCAAATCTGCATGATGTGTTCCATGTTTCTCAACTTCGAAAGTATCTACCAGATCCGTCGCACATAATTCAAGAAGAAATAATAACTGTAGATGAGAATCTAACCTACCGATCGAGGCCGATAGTAATTCTGAATAAAGACGTGAAACAGTTGAGAAATAAAACCATTCCATTGGTGAAGGTAGGTTGGGAGAGTTTAACAACGGAAGAAGCCACATGGGAAAGGGAAGATGACATGAGACAGAAGTATCCACAACTGTTTGAAGACAAGTAAACCTTGAATTTTGAGGTCAAAATTCTTTTTAGGGGGGAGAACTGTAACATCCCCAATTTTTCCTTTATGTTACTAATTAGAATTTTTGTTCAGAGAGGAGAAAGCATTTTGAACTTCATGGGAGGATTAAATCATTTTACAATTTTACTCAGGTAAAAGAAGATAGTAGGATGGTTAA
The DNA here is from genome assembly GCA_037074535.1 of Gleditsia sinensis. Classification (NCBI taxonomy): domain Eukaryota; kingdom Viridiplantae; phylum Streptophyta; class Magnoliopsida; order Fabales; family Fabaceae; genus Gleditsia; species Gleditsia sinensis. Next base: position 63,298,503 of record CM073470.1, on the reverse strand, counting down.
AATGGCATTTATGTAATTTCATTGAAATGGCATTTTTTGTAATTAATGGAGGATGGCATTTATGAAATTAGGGATGGTGGCAAGGGTATTTTTGAGAAAGGGAGGAGGTAGGTAGGTGGTAAGAAGGGAAAGAAAAATATATAGTATAATAATAATAAAATAATAATAAAAATGAAAGATAAGAAGGGGAAGGGGGAGGTGACGAAAGGAAAGAGAGAAAGAAAGAAAAGAAGAAAAAGAAGAGAAGAGAAAGAGGAAGAAGAAGGAAAAGAAAGAGGAAAACAAGTTTAAGAATCTATCTGAGGTAGGTTTAACATTTATTTAATAAATTTTGTACAAAATTATATATAAATTTTTAGATTTATTTATATGTGATTTTGGATAACATGTGGTCTGGATATTTATATGAAATTCTGTTTTGGATGTTTGGACATGCATATGGGTGTATGGGATTATATAAAAGAAAATCAAAGGAGAAGATAAATTAAGCTGAATTTCGGAATAATTGGGATAGCTTCGGTTTTTGGAATTCTGAGCAAATTCAGAAAGGATTTTAAAGAAATGGTCAACATATGAATTGTAGATATATGTCTCACGGATTTATAGGCTTTGGAATCACCTCAATCGGAATTTATATGAGGGAGATATGGTTAATTAATTGAGCAAAGGTCGGAATTCAGGATAGTAAACATAAGTGTTTTATTTTAAATTTTCTGGGACTAAACCGTAAAGAATTTGAAGAAATGATAAACATAGAAGTTGTAGAAAATTTCATTAGCTTTTTATAGGCTTTGAAATCACCTCAATCGGAATTTATATGAGGGGATATGGTTAATTAATTGAGCAAAGGTCAGAATTCAGGATAGTAAAAATAAGTGTTTTATTTTTAATTGTCTGGGAATAAACCGTAAAGAATTTGAAGAAATGATAAACATAGAAGTTGTAGAAAATTGTCTTAGCTTTTTATAGGCTTTGAAAGCACCTAAAGCAGAATTTATATGAGGGAGATATGGTTAATTAATTGAGCAAAGGTCGAAATTCAGAATAGTAAAAATAAGTGTTTAATTTTTAATTTTCTGAGAATAAACCGTAACGAATGTGAAGAAATGATAAACATAGAAGTTGTAGATAATTGTCTTAGCTTTTTATAGGCTTTGAAATCACCTCAATCGAAATTCATATGAGGGAGATATTATTGAATAAGTGAACCAAGGTCACAGAACATTTCACTGTTTTTTTACCTAAAAATAGTTTTATTTGTTGAAATATTTTTAAAAGACAAATGTCCAAGAAAATTATCATTTTCTTTATTTGATTCAAAATTTATTATATTGGATATTTGATATGTGATGAATAATTATTAATTGTTGGACATGAAAATTATGCATGTTATTTTATGAAAGAAATTGAATGGCAAGCGTAAAGCTCATGGCGAGTTGCTTGATAATTATGGCAAGCGTAAAACTCATGGCGAGTTAATTGATAATTTTACATTCTATTTGATGAATATGCATTAATATATATATATATATGTATTTATATGTATGAATGAATATCGACGGGTTGTATGGCTTGTGACGGTACCGAGTAAGGGACGCCCTATTAGCCTGAGTGAGCCAAGGGAGGGCCGCTCCAACCAGGTGTCAGTGGTAATGTGAGGAGGCAGGAGGGTGATGTACTCATATTTCCTGATCACTTATTGTGACTGTAGTCAATCGGTCACTATGCATATAGCAAAAGAGTAAATTAAAAGCCGTGATAGGGCTGAGCATTAGAAAAAAAATGGACTTCTGGTGCGAATGTAGTATGATAATTATGTCTAAACAAAAATTATGATTTTTATCTCAAAATATTGATATTTTTTTCTGTAATTTATATAGCTGAACATAACTCCTGTTTTCTCAGTGTAACATCCTTAATTTCATTTCTTTTATTGATAAAGGAACATAAAAAAAAATCAATTAAGGAAATAAAATTTATTAGACAATATTTTAGATATCTAAGGAAATATAGTCCTTAGAAATTCTTCACCTTATGTATATGCATAGAAAATGTTTCTAACATTTAAGAGAACAAATAAAGAAGGAAAATCTAATAAGAAAGAAATTAGAAATAACATACCAAAGAGATGCAAAATTATTGGATAAGGAAGATAAATTTTTAGAAACAAGTAAAGGTCTTAAAATTTCAAAGAACATTGAATTAGGGTAATTTTTCCTAATTCAAGAACTATAGTTACTAAGTTTAAAATCTTTACCCATACATTGGGCTTTTACCTATGGACACTTCATATAGAGTTTTTCCACTTCACATAAGTTTCTAGCAAGCCCATTGGATAACCTAAACAAGAAATTAAACATAGACTTGGACTAGGATATAGTAACTTCACAAATAGCCCAAAAATTATAAAAATGTGACCAAGCCCACCAAGAAAGGAAGAATTTTATCCAAAGCAAAGAAAATGGGTAGGACAAGCCCATAATGGGTAGGAATAAGCCCAAATCCAAGAGGAAAAATAAAATAAAATAAATTAGATGATGATATAATAATAAGAATAAAGATTAGGTTACATGGCATTAAGACAAAAAATTTAGCAAGTGGTGTGATTCTACATTCATCATTTAAGCAAGTGGCATGATAATACAAGGCTTTAGGACAAAAACATCTATATCCTACACTCATAATTTTAGCAAGTGGTATGATAATACATGGTATTAGGACAAAACATTCATAGCCCACACAAATAATATCAACCAAATAATGGAGATTCAAGGGCTAGAAATTTGCCACCTAAAAAGGCAAACCTATCATACTTGTTTAAGACAAAAGAAAATGGAAATGAATCCCTAAATCAAAGGGACCTTGTCCCATATCTTAAGAACATATTATCATAATTTTCAAAATACAAATCTCCTTTTCCTATGCATATATTGACTAAGGAAGAGGAAGACAAGAACATAAGTTGTTTGTTTTCCAAAAATTCAACAAAGTGTATCCTAATTGTGATAAGGTAGACCCATGATCATGAAAGGTGAATTATTTGGTGGTCTATATAAGAAAACCCACCCTTACAACATTAGAATTTCGTCCAAGTGAGGGAGAGAAAAAAATAGAAGCAAGGTAGAGTGAGGAAAGGAGAGGAAGAAAGGAAGAAAGAGGAAGGAGAAGTCTAGAAGACTAAGTGCTCCAAGTAAGTTTAACAATATTTCTTTTTGAAGAAAACTTTTGAAACTTATAATATTTATATGAGATTTTGATCTTAGAACTTTTATGATTGGTCATGATGTTGCTATATCATGTTACATATTGATCTTGCATGTGATGTATGTTTGAATACTTAGGTTGGTGTAGATAGTTCTGCATGGTTATGGCTATGGGTGGCAGAATTTTAAGTTTCGGTATTTTAATTTCTGGGAACAATCTATAAGGAATTAAAATAAATGGTTAACATAAGAATTAAAGATATATGTGTCCCAGATTTTTAGCCACTGGAATCATTCCATTTGGAGTCCATATGAGTTAGCTATGGTCTGATTAGTAGTCAAAGGTCAGAAAATGAATCATCAGGGAAGAATATGTTAGGATAGCTTCGGTAATTTAATTTCTGGGAATTATTGGTAGCGAATTAAAATAAATGGTTAACATAAGAATTAAAGATATGTATGTCATGGATTTGTAGCCACTGGAATCATTCAATTTGGAGTCCACATGTGGTAGATATGGTCCGATTAGTAAGCCAAGGTCAGAAAATGGTTCATCAGGGAAGATTATGTTAGGACAGCTTTTGTATTTTAATTTCTGGGAATTATTTGTACGGAATTAAAATAAATGGTTAACATGAAACTTATATATCTATGTCTCATGGAAATATGCCCACTGGAATTATGCAATTTGGAGTTCATATGAGGTAGATATGATCCTATTAGTAAGCAGAGGTCAGAAAATGTTTATTCAGGGAAGAGTATGTTATTAATGTTTTAGTTTTTGAATTTCTGGGAATATTATGTAGGGAATTAAAATAGCGCGCCAACATAACAATTATAGATATATGGCTCATGGAATTTTACCAACTGGAATAACTCAATTTGGAGTTCAAATTTGAGAGATATTGTCTAATTAGTTAGTAAAGGTCAGAACCTAAACGAGAAGAAATAATACTAAATTTAAAGGAGTAATAACACCACAATATCATACTATTTTTTTGATATGATTAACATAATAGTTTTAGATAATTGTCTTAGCTTTTCATAGACACTAATATCATCTTAATCGGAGTTAAAATGAGAGAGTTATGCTCTGATGTGTAAGCAAAGGCTGTGTTAAAAGTTAGTAAAACCTATTTTCAATATTTTTCTACCCTAGATGAATTTTTAAGGTAATAATAGAAATCAATTTGAGGAAAAATGCTCTATAAAATTTGTAAGAACATGTGTTGGAAATGATATAAGTAGAAATAAAATGACTAAATGCCTAGACATAAAGAAAATGAAAAGAATTATTCTAGTTACTGGAAAAAAATTGTGATTTGTGAAAAGTGCATGTCTAAGGAAAGCTCTGGCAAGGAAAGACTTGGTACTTAAGCGTGTCCATTAGTGACCCACCTCTCTTTTCTGGGAACTTTCCTGGTGCGCTGTTTACAGACTACAATTACTATCCAGTTATCGAGGTATTAGTGTGAAATTTTGACATGGAAATATTTTATAAAGTGAAAATTAGAAAATGATTATATTCATGGCATAATTTCAGTTTACCAATTAATTTTGAGAATGATTATGTTTTGATACATTATGGCATGAGAATATAATGAACATACTCGTTATTGGAATCATATTTTCGACTATTAATATGAAAAGAAAAGAAATGAGCACGGTCACATGGCAATCCGTGTGGTGCACCAGTAGGGGACGCCCTACCAACGGTTATGATTATATTCATGAGAAAAGAAAGAGAAAGTGTGCCATGTCGGACGGAGCGAGATAAGCCCGTACCGAAAAGTAGAGAATACTTACCCTGACCGGGGTATCTTGAAGTAAGAATAAGTTGATAGCCATCATATGAAATTCGAAAAAAATAGTTATTCATGCCATACATGTCATAACTGTATAATTTTCATGTGCATGATAAAGTGCATTCATGTGACCTAAAGATATTTTCTGTAGTTTATATAGCTGAACATGACATGATGAATTATAATGGTAAATTATGATTTATTGTTGAACTTACTGGGATTTAATTCTCACTATATTTCCATATCATGTTCAGAAGAATAAATATGCAGATATTCTCTATGACACTTATTATCTCTGTACGTTGGATCGAGGTGCCCTACCTTGGGCAACTTCCAGTTATTTCAGATATAACTGTCGTAGATGTAACTGAGATTCCGGTGGACGTGCCACCCGAACCAGTGTCCCCGGAAATAGTCGATATAGATGATTAGAACTAATATGTATCTTTGTACAAATGTTTGTAAAATAATGGTGTGTAGTTTGTAAAATAATAGTGTGTATGGAAACTTAGTATTGTATAAATTAAATAAATGTTATATTGAGTTAAGTTGTAACAAGGTAATAACTTCATGGTATTTTTAAAAAAAAAATTACATAAATGGAGTTGTTACACTCAGCATATTTTATTTATGTTAAGTCTACTGGGAACCTTTGTTCTCACTATTATTGTGGTGTTATGTTCAAATAAAAAGAAATGAGATACAACACAAAAGGGAGTTACTAATGGAGATCTAAATGTCAGCACCACCTTCTCACCCTTTGTATTTCAAGGGTGAAGTGCTGTATAAAAACTCTTATTTATGTACTAAAATGTTGTATTGTATAAATGTAACCTGTGTGAGGTTTGTAATATATATGTAAACATGTATAATGTGTTTTGAAATGTTGTATTGTATAATTATAACATGTATGAGGTTTGTAATAAATATATATATATATATATAATGTGTTTTTTACATATGGCGTATTTTAACATGCGTAATGTAAAAAAAAAAACCGGACGTTACACTACCCATTATTACTAACACTGAAAAAAAAAGGAGTTTGTATAATTTTGTGATTTTTTTGTGGTATTTGCATTTTGTTGCCGTTGTGTAGTTAGATTCTTTTTCATAATTAGGAAGCAATTTTTTTTAGTTTATGCGTTCTTGGAAACATGATAAAGATAAGCGATTGGTTAGGAAAAGTTTAGGGTCAACCAGTGATTGTACAATAGAGACATTAGATTCTGCTAGATCACCATTAAAAATGGAAGAACAAATTATGCATAATAAAACTCTTATGGAGTACTTCTCACCTGTCCTAGCCAATACTCCATCTTGCATAGTTTTGCCACAAACTAATGCAACTCATTTTGGAATCAAACCATCCATACTCCAAATTTTACCATCATTTTATGGTTTGAAAAGAGAAGATCCATACATGCACATTAAAGAGTTTCTTGAAATCTGCTCGATATTTCGCTTCCAAAATTTCAATGATGAATCAATCAGGCTTAGAATGTTTCCATTTTCATTGAAAGACAAAGCTAAAGCCTGGTTGAACTCCCTTCTTACAGGAACTATAACTAGTTGGAACCAATTAGTAAATAAGTTTCTGGCAAAAATTTTTCCTATGTCTAAAACTGATGCCCTTAGGAGAGAAATTTCTGATTTTTGTCAAAATGAAGTTGAACAATTTTTTGAATGTTGGAAAAGATTTAATGATCTTCTTCTGAAATGTCCTTATCATGGTTTTGAAACTTGGAGATTGGTGAAATATTTCTATGATGGTTTAACTTCATCGACTCGTCAAATGATCCAAAGCATGCATGGTGGGAGATTTTTACAATTAAATGAGGGGGAAGCTTGGGAATCCTTAGGATCTTTATCTGAAAATTCTCAACATTGGAACTGCATAGATCCCAAGGATAAGAAGTCTCAAATACAAAAAAGGAGAGGAATTTACAAAGTGAGTGATGACACAAATGTGAGAATTGCCTTAGTTAGTCTGACTAGAAAGGTAGAAGCTTTAACTTTAAGCCACACTCTGAACCCTTCTACCAATACTAGGATAGAGACATGTGCTTTATGTTCTAGTACATCTCACATTGTACAATTTTGTCCATCCATACCAGCTTACCAAAAGGCATTCTCTGAGCAAGCTAATTCTCTTCAATCTTATGGGAAGTCATTAGACAGCCTATTTGCACCCACATATAATCCAAATTGGAGGAATCATCCAAATTTTTCATGGAGGCAAAATCAACCTGTAATGAATCAAGGTGGACAACAATTTGCCCTTTCCAATTCATACCCTCAAGTTCTTCAACATGCTCCTCCTTTCGGGGTACCACAACAAAGAAAACCTTCTTTGGAGGATGATACCTTGCAACAGTTCATGCAATCGACCTAACAAGTCTTGCAATCTCATACTCAAGCTATTTCAAAGCTTGAAACACAATTGGGTCAAATAGCCAATATTGTAGGAGAGAGAGAAAAAGGGAAATTCCCCAATCAACCTGTTCCTAATCCTAAGGGTCAATTTGAAGTAGGATCATCAACAAATCCTAATGAAGAAGTAAAGTCTGTAACAACCCTTAGATCTGGAAAAGTCATTGATAATCATGTTCACATGCCAAAAAATAAGGAACATAGTCAACATGAATCCCAAACTAATGAATCAACTGAAAAGATTTCTTATATCCCCAAAGCTCCTTTCCCTCAAATACTTACGGCAAACAAGAAAGGTACTCAATATAGTGACATTTTAAAGGTGTTTAAGCAAGTAAGAATTAACATCCCTTTTCTTGACGCTATCAAACAAGTACCTGCTTATTCAAAATTCCTAAAAGATCTTTGCACGGTGAAAAGGAAAACCAATGTTGCAAAAAAGGCATTCTTGACTGAACAAGTAAGCTCTATAATTCAACAAAAAACTCCTATCAAGTACAAGGATCCTGGTTGTCCTACAATTTCTTGTGTGATAGGTGACCATGTGATTAACCGAGCCTTACTTGATCTAGGAGCAAGTGTGAATCTACTGCCTTACTCTGTGTATGAGAAACTTGGGTTAGAAAAACTAAAACCTACACCAGTGACCCTTCAGTTAGCTGATAGGTCCACAAAAATTCTTAGAGGTGTCATAGAAGATGTGCTCATTAAGGTTGATAAATTCTACTTTCAATTAAATTTCATTGTTCTTGACATTGAACCTGTTGAGAATACAGAGACACGAATTACAGTCATTTTTGGTAGACCATTTATGGCAACATCTAATGCAATCATTAATTGTCGAAATGGAATTTTGAATTTATCTTTTGGAAATATGATTGTAGAACTAAATGTTTTTAATGTCTCTCATCAACCTATGGACATGGATGATTTATGTGAGGTCAATCTGATTGAAAGTGCCATTTATGATTCATTTTTAGACTCCTTTAGTAATGATCATCTAGAAAAATATTTGACTCATTTCAATAAGGATAAAGATGAGTATTATCTGGTTAGTGAAGTAGAATATTTATTAGAGATAACTCCACTAATGGATACTGATAAATCGAAAGCCAAAAAAGAAATAATTTCACCTTTTGAATCAGTTCCACTGCCATCAGTTGTTCATGTTGTTTACCCATATGGTGCAGTAAAGATTGAAAATCTCGAGGACGGTAATGTGTTTAAAGTAAATGGTCAAAGATTGAAAGCATTTTTGGAATTACATAACCCGGAGATAGAGGAGACACCTTTGCGTGATCCTGTCTACCAGGATTGATTTGCTTCTGTTGTTAAAGGTTGTTGTGCACACTATCTAGGTAAGATCTTTCTTTATTTAACTTGCATTAATTGGTTTCCTCAGTGTTATCTTCTTTTGAATTTCTATTGTTTTCTTGCTTTGTTGCTTTTGCTCTTTCTAAAAAAAAATTCTTTTTGAGTCGATAATGGAGGACATTCTCACACAATTGAAAAATCATTTTCCTTCTCTTCCACCTAATGCATTGACAAAAATTTACAAAGCACGGGTTGCAAGATTAAGGGTGTTAATGAACATGAGGATGCCTACTGATATTCGTTGGCTAATTGAAGTTAAGGTACGGTGAGTCTGCAAATGATTTCATCTCTTACATGCCTGGTTTGGGAAAAAGCAGTTTTGCTAAAAAGCGCAGAGCTAAATGAATGGGTGTGTGTTACAAATGTGGACGTAAAACTTACAATAAAAGTTGTCGTTCTTTGGGTTATGTATCTGTAAATTGGGAAGACAAAATTAATTTCATTAAGGATGGTTTGAGTAAGGAGTCATTGGATGATGAATTTCATCCAACGTCTCTTGAGACACATCCTAGTGGATCTGTGCATATCGGTATTGTCAATTTATGGTCCCATTTCAAAAAAGAACATAAATTGTACAGTCTTGGAAATCTGACGTTAAAAGATCCTGTTTGCCAATTTATAAGAAAATTGGATGGGAAGCATATCTTCGACCCATAAAGGGCGTTTAAGCCATTATTGGACGAAAAACCAGAGGAAGATGTGAGCCACAATCACAACTACTGTACATATGCATGCGTTCCGTTATTTTTGAATTTTTCACCTTTAATTTAGTTGACATTCACCGGCCTACTCATATAGCTTTTGAAATTATGCCACCGGCCTATTCACATAGCTATTTAAGTAAGCCTTGTTTGAGTTCTATAAATGCACACTTCATTATCTTCATCTTCATACTCAAAGTCAAGGTGAGTGTAGTTATGGAGGGAGTTGTTGTTCGTCAGTTTAGAAATGTTTGTGTCTTTTGTGGTTCCAGTCCTGGGAAAAATGGAGAATATGTAAAAGCAGCACAAACTTTGGGTATGGTACTAGCCAGGAGAAAAATTCATTTAGTTTATGGTGGAGGTTGTTGAGGGTTAATGGGGAGTGTGTCTGGATCTGCCTATCTAGGAGGGTGTCAAGTTCTAGGTATTATTCCTACAGCTCTAACTGCATCAAACGTCGTAGGAAAAACAATTGGGGAAGACTGTAGGGTAATCTCCATGCATGAACGCATTGCTAAAATGATGTGCAACGCTGACACCTTCATTGCCTTACCTGGTGGTTTTGGTACTCTAGAGGAAATTTTCCAAGTCGTCTCTTGGGCACAACTGAACATGCACCATAAATCCATAGGTTTGTTGAATGTTAACCATTTCTTTGATGGTTTGTTGTCTTTTCTTGTTCATGCTGTAGAACAAAGGTTTATCTCGCACTCAGCACATCAGATTCTCATCTCAGCCTCAAATGCTGACGAGCTGATTGATGTGTTACAAGCATTTGTTCATATACCTAATCCAATTATAGCTCAAATAGATTGGACAACAGAACACCGCAGAAAGCGCAAACTGGACTTGGATCTTCATTTGTAACATCTTTTATTTGCTTAAATAAATTTTTATTTTCTGTTTAGTTTGTTGCAGGTTCATCTTTTCTTAGATCTCCTTCCAAGTAATATCTCTTTTAATCTTTATTATTTATTTTGTGTTTCTTCATCTTTCAAAAAAAAATTGAGTGATGTTTTGGGATTAGGCAAAGCTAGCACCAATGATGAAAATGGTTTAAAATGCTTGTAACCTTTGAAAAATTGATGAGTTCTGAGTATTATGTGTGAATTTGAACTCTAATGTAACTTATGTTTTATTTGAGAATCCTAATATCTTGTGCACTTAATCTTTTACATTTGATTGATTGTTTATTCAGAAAAGATTTATGTTATTCAGATATGTTAATTGATCTCATAAGACTCTAGAACTTATTTAATTGTCACTTGAGGCGAAATCCTAGACTACTCTCCATTTAAGAAATGAATTAGGCATTGTTGGAATCGTTTGAGCCTTTCAGACCAACCAATACATTATACCATCCCTAGTAACCCATTTTGAGCCTATATTTATCCTCTCTCTTTTTTGTACACCTATATTATTATCTAGCCTTTAAACAAAAATGTTTCTAACTTTTACCTTTCACTCACAGGAATGATCATTTCAAAAGCTATGGTTCAGGGGTGGATGGTAGAAGTTAAAAAAAATAGGAAGAGGAAAATAAAAAAAATGAAAAAAGATAAAAAAAAGATAAAAAGAAGACGTTAACACTCCCTAAATAAATAAGTTTGGGGGTGTTTACGTTTTAAAAAAAAGTATGAGCAAATAACTTAAGGATGATGAAAATGTTGGAGATAGAATTCGCATTATAATATCAAAAGTATTTGGAAGGCTTTAAATGATCATGTATGTTGAAGAGTGAATTGAGCTTTCATTCATATCATTTTATCCACCTTTAACCTATGACATACATTACAATCCTAATGAAAGTCCTAATGATCTTAAATGTTATGATTAGTCTACATTAGTGGAGAGTGACATGAAAAATAAGCTTATGGAGTCTCAAATGCATATATCTAGAGATCTGTTTTAAATATTTAATTACATAAATTTATTTGAATGCAAAAATTCTAATGTCATAAGACTACTACACACACACACTTGGGATTCAAGAGTAAACCATATGTTTCATTTGAATAAAAGTTCTACATAACATTGGGATTCTGATATTTTCCTTGGTTGCACATTTTAGATCCTTGAGGAATGCTTAGTAAGTCAAAAACAACTCATCACTCACTCATCATTTGAATTTTGAAGTTTATGTATTTTGCTTAAGGACAAGCAAAAGATTAAGTTTGGGGGTATTAGATGAGTGAGTTTTATACTTATAAATTAAATATTTTCATCTTATCTTTTTGCCATAATTAAGCATAAATCTCCCTTACTTGTCTTTAGTTTTTTGTATTTCTTACAGATGGAGAGAAGAGTAGAAAATGGACTTAATTGGAGGAATCAGAGCTAAATTGTGGTTCTTTGAAAATGATGTCTATAAATCAAGCAGATAAAACAAATTCATTAAGGATGGCTAAGTAAGGAGCATTATCATATTGACTCTTGAGACGATCCTAATGGAGATATGCACAAATTTATTCTTGATTTATGATCACATTTCCAAAAGAACTAAAACATAAAGATTCAAGGCAAAGCATCCAATGTTGAGAATATGTTTGCTGTTTGTAGTCCAGCCCAACCTTGCTACAGTACCTGGGCCATATCTCCAAAAATACATATTCAATATGTATGTAATTTGGTAGGTGTGTAGCTGACACAATTGGGTACAACTTTCATGTTCAAGTGGTCAGAACATTCGGATATTAAAAGGGCCAAAAGTAGGCCAGAAGAGAATTTGACTACTGCTGCAGTCCAGCCCGACTTTGCTCTAGTATTTTGACCATAACTCACAAATTACGTATCCAATTTATCTACAATTTGTCTTGACGGAAAGCTAATGAAATTTTCTACAGCTGTCATGTTGATGGAGTCAGCAAATTCAACGGATTTCAGGAAGATATTCAAGGATCAATTCGGTGCACATGATGGAATCCAAATTTTCAACTTTGTACAACTTCCTACCTAACAATTTTGACAATTACCACACCTACCACACCTAATTGTATCTATAAATATAGGGCCTAAGTACCTTTGGAGAGAGCTTTTGGAGAGCTTTTGGAGAGAGCTTGGAAAAGCTTTGTTGAAATTCTACATACTTGTAATGTTATTCTCTCTTTAGACATTTTGTATTTTTCATTTTCTTTCGTAATATTATCATGTTTCTTCATCTTTCATTTTACTTTCTTGCTTTAATTATGGAGAACTAATCTCCTAATGCTAAGGTGAAAGAGTGAAACTCTTGGTAGGAGAATAATAATTCAATTAATTCTTGATTTTAATGTTTATATTTGATGTTGTATTTATCTCCTCCTTTTCTTATGTTATGTTTTACTGGCTAGCTGAGCCACCTATTTCTTCTTCTTGTTTAATGGCTGGCTTCGCCGTCTACTTCTTATTTTTATTGTTCAAGGTTGGCTTTGCCACCTATTCTATTTCATTTTATTTTATTATGTTAATTAGTTTTTGTAACATCCCGTAAGAAAATAAAATTTATTAGACAATTTTTAGATATTTAAGGAAATATAATCCTTATAAATTCTTTACCTTACTTATATGCATAGAAATATTCTAACATTAATGGAATAGGTAAAGAGAGAAAACTTAGGAGAAAATATTAAAAATAAATATACTAAAGAAAGGTGAAATTCTTGGGTAAGAAAGATAAATTTTTGTGAAGTCAGTAAAGGTATTAAAATTTCAAGAAAATTGGATTATGGTAATTTTTCCTAATTTAAGAATTAAAGTTACTAAGTTTAGTATCTCCACCCATAAATTGGGCTTTTACCTATGGACACTTCATATAGAGTTTTTCTACTTCACATGAAATTTTAGAAAGCCAATGGGATAGCCCAAGGAAGAAATAAAACATAGACTTGGACTAGGATATAAAAATTGGAACGGTAGCCCAAAAATAATGAAAATGTGACAAGCCCATTGTGGAAGGTAGAATTTTAACCAAAGTAAAGAAAATGGGCAAGAATGAGCCCAAACCCAAGAGGAAAAATAAAAATAAAAATAAAAATAAAGTGATGGAATAATGGTGTAATCAAGATTAGGTGACATGGCATTAAGACAAAAATTTAGCAAGTGGTGTGATATCCTACATTCATAATTTTAGCAAGTGTTATGTTAATACATGGCATTAGGACAAAACATCTATATCCTACACTCATAATTTTAGCAAGTGGGTAATAATACATAGCATTATGACAAAATATCTTTATCTTACACAAATAATTTTAGCTAAGTAAGGAAGATTCAAGGGTTGGAAATTTGCCACCTAAAAAGGCAAACCTATCATACTTGATTAAGACAAAAGAAAAAGGAAATATATCCCTAAATCAAAGGGACCTTGTCCCTTATCTTAAGAACATATCATCATAATTTTCAAAATACAAATCTCCTTTTCCTATGCATATCTTGACTAAGGAAGAGGAAGACAAGAACATAAGTTGTTTGTTTTCCAAAATATTCAACCAAGTGCATCCTAATTGTGATAAGGTAGACTCATGATTATGAAAGGTAAATTATTTGGTAGTCTATATAAGTCAAACCCACCCTTATAACATTGGAATTTCATCCAAGTGAGGGAGAGGAAAAATAGAAGCAAGGTAGAGTGAGGAAAGGAGAGGAAGAAAGGAAGAAAGAGGAAGGAGAAATCTAGAGGACTAAGTGCTCAAGGTAAGTTTAACAATATTTCTTTTTGAAGAAAAGATTTGAAACTTGTAATATTCATATGAGATTTTGATCTTAGAACTTTGATGATTGGTCATGGATGTTGCTATATCATGTTACATATTATGTATGTTTGAATACTTAGGTTGGTGTAGATAGTTCTGCATAGGTATGGCTATGGTTGGCAAAATTTTAATCTTTTGTCTTTAAAATTCTAGGAAGAATCGGTAAGGAATTAAAACAAATGGTTAAGATAAAAAATATAGATCTATGTCTCACGGATTTTTAGTCACTAGAATCACTCAATTTGGAGTCCATATGAGGTAGATATGGTCCAATTAGTAAGCAATGGTCAGAAAATGGTTAACCAGGGAAGAATATGTTAGGATAGCTTCTGTGTTTTAATTTTTGGAATCATTCTGTAGGGAATTAAAATAAATAGTTAACATAAGATTTATAACTATATGTGTTACGGAGTTTTATCCACTGGAATCACTTAATTTGGAATTATTATGAGGGAGATATGGACAGATTAGTAGGTAGAGGTCAGAATCTACCTGAGAAGAAATAACATGTTCTGTGAGGGAGTAATATTACCATGATTTCTTAATATTTCATTCCACTGTTCAACATAAGTGTTTTAGATAATTGTTTTGTCTTTAAATTGATATCAAGATCACCTAAATCAGAGTTAAATTGAGGGAGTTATGCTCTGATTAGTAAGAGAAGGTTAGATAGGATGAAAACTTGCATCAAGAAAATAAAGATATAAAATTAATATTTAAAAAAAAAGAATATTATAAATGAAAATAATAAATGACTAGTATATGACATAGTCATTGCCATTGTATGAACTTCTTACCATCTTAAGTGTGAAATTTTGATATGAAAATATTTTATAAAGTGATATTTGAAATGGTTATGTTCATGGCATGATTACCAATAATTTTTGGTAATAGTTATATTTTGTTGAACATACTTGTTATTGAAAGCATATTTTTGGCTATTATTGTGAAAAGAAAAGAAATGAGCACGGTCACATGGCAATCCGTGTGGTGCACCAGTAGGGGACACCCTACCAACGGTTATGATCATGTTAATGAGAAAAGAAATAGAAAGTGGGTCATGTCGGACGAAGCGAGAAAAGCCCATACCAGAGAGTAGAAAATACTCACCCTGACCGGGGTAGCTTGATATGAGAATAAATTGATAATCATCATATGATATTCTGAAAATAATTAATCATGTCATACATGTCATTAATGTACGATTCTCATGTGCATAGATATAGTGCATTCATATGACCAAAGATATTTACTGTAATTTATACAACTGAACATGACGTGATGAGCTATATTGATAATGATTTATTGTTGAACTTACTGGGATTTAATTCTCACTATATTTCCATGTCATGTTCAGAAAATTAGTTATGCAGATTTTTCTATAGCTCTGGCTTTTAGTGTACGTTGGATCGAGTTACTTTATGTTGGGCAGATCCCAGAATCAAATAATATGTTTGTGGTCGAGTTGGTTCAGATCCCGGTGAAGGTGCAACCAACCGTACCTATATCTCCGGAATTGGTCAACCAGAATAAATAAGATGTAGTTATTTATGTGTTTGATTTTTGTTGTACGTACATTTTGATTAATGACGTGTATGTGAACTCTATATTGTATAATATATAATAATAATAAAAAGGTTGTTACAGTTTTCTACCTCTTTCATTTTCTGCATAAGTTAATCTTGTAAAATGTGAATTTTAATATATTATAGACAATCTTTGGCACAATAAATACTTGAATCAATCTTGATTTATTGTAGACAATATAATGATTGGCACAATTTATACTTGAATCCATTTATAAGTTATCTTTTGTATTTTTGTATTTTTAATCTTATAAAGTGTGAATCTTGATACATTGTAGACAATTTTTGGTACAATAAATACTTGAATCAGTCTTGATTTATTGTAGACAATATGATGATTGGCACAATGTGCGCTTGAATCCATTTTACAAGAGTGTTTTATATATTAGTAATACAATAAAATGGAGGTAAATATAATTCATGTATAAACAAAGATGAGTTTAAATTAACATATCTTCCGATTGGAAACTTATTCATATAAAGATTCTAATTGAGTAATAAAAGAGTTAAATTTATCTTTATTTGAAATACCAAGAGTGGATCCCCTAACCTTAGCATGCTTCTTTACTTTGAATACATCTTCATTTAATTCCAGTATATTAGTTCTATGCATACTTTGTTCAATATTCCTCTCACAAAACAAGACATTGGCAACTAGGTTATAAGTATTTATTTCGGATCTAAATTAGAATTTTCTCTCAATTGGCAATCCCTGTGGGATCGACCTTGCATACCACTAAATCTATACTCCAATAGATTCGTGCACTTGAGAGTTTTAATTAAAACAACAACAATAGCATAAAAGTTAGGCAACCAGTGAAATTGATAAATTCAAGTTCATAAACATAAAGAGTGTTTTAAGGAAAAGCTAGCTACTTTAATTCCTACACAATCAATTCCTTTCCGAGGCTGCCAATGTTACTACCAGCAACTAAAACTAAAACATTTAAGATATTTTGGTTAATGCATGCATATGAGCAACTACAATCATAAGTCTTTAATTTAAGAGCTTCTGCTCCCCAAAACAAAACTATGATCCTATTCAGTTATTATTAAATATGAAAAAAGTCCTTTAAAAATTATAAAAAATTTCCATGGAGGTTCCTCTATATTTCTATTTTATTTCATGGATCTCTCAGCCCTTAACTATTCCATTCACCCCAAGAATTACCTCCATAACCCATAACAGTGCAGATTAGTTTTGGTTTTATTTGTATTATGTTTTCAATTCCTTTGGATGGGTAAAACTTCTTCAAAATTTGTGATATTTGATATGGATCGTCCTAGATATGCTATATAATCACCAAAAAAATTTTAAGTAAAAATTAATTCATTTGACCTATAAAATAACACACTTTTTATGACTGCCCCCGATTCTAGTCTGTACTGACTCACTTCCTGTCCCACCAAATTTTTATATTTTATTATATGCTTTAACCTGTCCAAAATTCTCTAAACTTTGGTAAGGTCCCTAATTAGGATCCCTATATCATGTCATAAAATTTTCATATGAAAATTTAACATCTAACCCCTTCAATGTTTAGTATTTCCATCGACAGATTAAGTTGTCCAGTAGATTGTTCTCAACACTGTTTTGATTGTAAATGGCCTATTTGTAGGTTCTCAAAAATATGAAAATTTTTAGAATTGATTATCAATATTTCAAGACTTTTCTCACCAAATATTGAAAAATTTAAAGGCCATTTACCCAATCAAACAGTTCAAGGACAGAAGGCTTAAAAATTTTAGGTGCAGAATGTGTGGTGCTTCAACATGTTTATTACTTAGATGGCAAAGATTGTTCCCTACCACTAGAATTTCATGTTTTCAACTTTAACATCTTGCATCTCATGCTCAATAATCACCCATGCAAAACCCAAAATGAGCTTTACCCTTTAGACCAACTTTCCTCAAGAGGGAAAACTCACCCTGTGTAGAAATGTTCCTATGGTTCTCAAATTGTAGCTTGCTTCTCCTATTAGTTTCCCTTGCAACTTAGCTAAGTTTTTTTTTCTGGTTTCTCTCCCTCTTTTTCTCTAAGTTTTCTGGCTGCCTTCTTTCCATCTTGGTTGTTGATTACATGAGGAATGGGGTTTGAATTTGCTGCTTAAAATAATACCTAGACAGCATGATTCTTAGCTGCTAGTTTCATCAAGAGGAAAAGGAGGCTGTGTTTTGTAGGGATTTGTAACATCCCGTAATTTTTTAGATATTTTCCTTAGAAATTCTTCACCTTACATATATGCATAGAAATGTTCTAATATTAATGGAATAGGTAAAGAAAGAAAACCTAAGAGGAAATATTAGAAATAAACATGTTAAAGAAATGTGAAATTCTTAGGTAAAGAAAGATAAATTTTTGTGAAGTAAGTAAAGGTCTTAAAATTTCAAGAAGATCGGATTATGATAATTTTTCTTAATTTAAGAGCAAAAATTACTAAGTTTAGTATCTCCACCCGTAATTGGGCTTTAACCTATAGACACTTCATATAGAGTTTTCAACTTCACATGAATTTTTAGCAAGCCAATAGGATAGCCCAAGGAAGAAATAAAACATAGACTTGGACTAGGATATAGAAGTTGGACCGGTAGCCCAAAAATCATGAAAATGTGACCAAGCCCATTATGAAAGGTAGAATTTTAACCAAAGTAAGGAAAATGGGCAAGAATGAGCCCAAACCCAAGAGGAAAAATAAAAATAAAAATAAAATTAAAGTGATGAAATATTGGTGTAATCAAGATTAAGTGACATGGCATTAAGACAAACATTTAGCAAGTGGTGTGATTCTACATTCATCATTTTGGCAAGTGGCATAATAATACAAGGCTTTAGGACAAAAACATCTATATCCTACATTCATAACTTTAGCAAGTGGGTAATAATACATAGCATTATGACAAAACATCATTATTCTACACAAATAATTTTAGTTAAGTAAGGAAAATTCAAGGGCTAGAAATTTGTCACTAAAAAAGGCAAATCTATCATACTTGATTAAGACAAAAGAAAAAGGAAATGAATCCCTAAATCAAAGGGATCTTGCCCCATATCTTGAGAACATATCATCATAATTTTCAAAATACAAATCTCCTTTTTCTATGCATATCTTGACTAAGGAAGAGGAAGACAATAACATAAGTTGTTTGTTTTCCAAAAATTCAACAAAGTGTATCCTAATTGTGATAAGGTAGACCCATGATCATGAAAGGTGAATTATTTGGTGGTCTATATAAGAAAACCCACCCTTACAACATTAGAATTTCATCCAAGTGAGGGAGAGCAAAAATAGAAGCAAGGTAGTGTGAGGAAAGGAGAGGAAGAAAGGAAGAAAGAGGAAGGAGAAGTCTAGGGGACTAAGTGCTCCAGGTAAGTTTAACAATATTTCTTTTTGAAGAAAACTTTTGAAACTTATAATATTTATATGAGATTTTGATCTTAGAACTTTGATGATTGGTCATGGATGTTGCTATATCATGTTACATATTGAGCTTGCATGTGATGTATGGTTGAATACTTAGGTTGGTGTAGATAGTTCTGCATGGGTATGGCTATGGTTGACAGAATTTTAAGCTTTGGTATTTTAATTTCTGGGAACAATCTATAAGGAATTAAAATAAATGGTTAACATAAGAATTAAAGATATATGTGTCACGAATTTGCACCCACTAGAATCATTCCATTTGGAGTCCATATGAGGTAGCTATGGTCTGATTAATAGTCAAAGGTCAGAAAATGAATCATCAGGGAAGAATATGTTAGGATAGCTTCGGTAATTTAATTTCTGGCAATTATTGGTAGGGAATTAAAATAAATGGTTAACATAACAATTAAATATATGTGTGTCATGGATTTTTAGGCACTGTAATCATTCAATTTGGAGTCCAAATGTGGTAGATATGGTCCGATTAGTAAGCCAAGGTCAGAAAATGGTTCATCAGGGAAGATTATGTTAGGACAGCTTTTGTATTTTAATTTCTGGGAATTATCGGTATGGAATTAAAATAAATGGTTAACATAAGAATTATAGATATGTGTGTCATGGATGTTTAGACACTAGAATCATTCAATTTGGAGTCCATATGAGGAATATATGAGTTGATTAGTAGTCAAAGGTCAGAAAATGGTTCATCAGGGAAGAATATGTTAGGGCAGCTTCTGTATTTTAATTTTTAGGAATTATCTGAATGGAATTAAAATAAACGGTTAACATGAAAGTTATATATCTATGTCTCATGGAAATATATCCACTGGAATTATGCAATTTGGAGTTCATATGAGGTAGATATGATCCGATTAGTAAGCAGAGGTCAGAAAATGTTTATTCAGGGAAGAGTATGTTATTAATGCTTTAGTTTTTGAATTTCTGGGAATATTCTGTAGGGAATTAAAATAGTACGCCAACATAACAATTATAGATATATGGCTCATGGATTTTTACCAACTGGAATAACTCAATTTGGAGTTCCAATTTGGGAGATATGGTCTAATTAATCAGTAAAGGTCAGAACCTATTCGAGAAGAACTATCCTGTACTTTGAGGGAGTAATACCTACATGTAGGAGGATGTTAAGTTTTAGGTATTATTCCTACAGCTTTAACTATATCCAACATCATAGAAAAAACAATTAGGGAAGAATTTAAGGTAGTTTCAATGCATGAGCGCATGGCTAGAATGATGAGTAATGCTGATGCCTTCATTGCCTTACCAAGGGGTTTTAATACTTTAGAACAAATTTTTCAAATAGTCTCCTGGGCACAACAGAATATCCATCACAAACCAATAGGTTTGTTAAATGTTAACCATTTCTTTGATGGTCTGTTGTCTTTTCTTGATCAAGGTGTGGAACAAAAGTTTATTTCACACTTAGCACGACGAATTCTCATCTCGGCTTCAAATGCTGGGGAGTTGATTGATGCTTTACAAGCATTTGTTCATGTACCTGATCCAACTATAGCTCAAATAAATTGAATGGCAAACAACTGCAAGAAGCGCAAATTGAATTTGGATCTTCATCTTTAATTATAGTATAACGTAGCCATTGTTGTACTACTTTTACTTTCTTAGGGTTTACTTAGATACCATCCTTGTCAACTATACTCCCTTAGAGTTTGTAAAATTATCCTCAAATATTTCTTATGATCTTCCGAACTCTTGGAACATATTAATATATCGTCAATAAATAAATTTACAATTTGATTCAAGAATGGCTTAAGTACTATATTGATAAAATCTGTAAATGTAGTTGGGGCATTTGTTAAACCAAATGACATCACTAAAAACTTATAGTGCCTATGCTGAATCTTGAAAGCAAATTTCAGATTATTCTCTTTCCTTGTCCTCAATTAATGATACCTATATCTCAATCAATTTTTTTTAAAACGTTGAGCACCTTGTAGCTAGTCAAACAAATCATCTATATGAGGTATTGAGTATTTATTACGCACTACCACGTTATTCAATTGTCTATAATCTATGCACAATTGTAGCGATCCATCTTTCTTTTTCACAAATAGAACAAGAACTCCCCAAAAAGAAGTACTAGGGCATATAAATTCCTTGTCTAACAAATCTTATAACTAATTCTTCTTTTTTTTACAATTCCTTAAGTTTAGTAGGTGCCATTCTATATGGGAATATAAATAGTGGTTAGGTTCCAAGAAGTAAATCAATATCAAATTCTATTTATTGTTTTGGAGTAATCATGGATATTTCTCAAGGAACACATCAGGGAATTCTCTAACCACTAGAACTTGATCTACATTAGTGTATTTTATATCTATATCTTTGACCACTACCAAATATCCTTAGCACTTTTTTGTAATAACTTATAGATTGTTAAAGCATAGATTAGATTACTGGATACCTCACTACGGTCTCCTTATATCAAGAAAAAAAATTCTCCAAGAATATTGAATTTAATCGCCTTAAAGTGACAGTCCAAAATGGCATGGCATGATACTAACCAATCCATTCTTAGTATTATATCAAAGTTTACCATATCTAGAAAACGGGGTAAAACGGATATAACATTCAAACACTGTCATATTTGGTACCTGTCTCAATTCTTTAATTTTTTTGGCATGCCTATCCCTTTCAATTTTAGACAGTAATTGACCCATAGATACTTCTTAAGATGTCACAATACCAACTTTATACTAGAAAATTTAACAACTTAGAATATGAAGGAAATTGAAACCCTATAGAATCCTTTAACAGCACCTGAAGTATAAATATGTCTAGCTCATATCCATACTAAAGATCCTACTAATGAATCCTTTGTTTCAATAGCCATAGGGAAACCTAATGCTCTAATATCAACTTATAACGCCTCTAATTTACGGGCACGTGAAACGAATATTTTTTTCCACAATAAGATATTTACCTTAACATGCATAACATTATTCTTTGTCATGAAAATAGATACATATAGGTTCTCTCATGTATACATATTATATAGACCAAGTTATAAATACCAAAGTAACAGCAGAAGCAAAGATCCTACCTGTGGCTTTCAGAGCACACTCTAGAATACAAGCACAATATAATTCAAAAGCTGTGAGCATTGGAAGCAACATAGACTTAACCAGAGAATATGTTACCTAATTGATCACCTATATGCAGAATCAAACTCTATATTCTTATATAAAAAATGTGAAAATATCGTGTCGTGTGTTTGATAACTTAGTGAGCAGATAATACCTTATATGACCTCTTAGGTCAGCATATGGATGTACTCATGTTTTAAAATTTGTTACATAAAAAATACAATTCAGAAGTACATTCATATGGGACTCGTATTTCAAATATTCCCAAATCAAGTGATATTCAGATATCCAAAACCATATCCAGCATGGTATGATCATTAAACAAATATTGTTATGCATTAAAATATTTCACATGAAAACATTAGGAGGATCCCATATCAGAACCATCAAATATTCTCAAACACACAACAAGGGATGATGTTATGATAAGTTGTATAAGTTACAGTAAAATATTAAGCTTTTGAGATAAAATCATAAATTTTTGTTAATGCATAATTAACATACTATATATGCACTAAAAATCGACTATTTTTACATAATGCTCAAGCATGTTACAGCTTTCAATTCACTCAATACGCTCATTTGCTATACGCATAGTGACTGGTCGACTACAGTCACAATAAGTGATTAAGGA
Source organism: Gleditsia sinensis (assembly GCA_037074535.1). Taxonomy (NCBI): domain Eukaryota; kingdom Viridiplantae; phylum Streptophyta; class Magnoliopsida; order Fabales; family Fabaceae; genus Gleditsia; species Gleditsia sinensis. The sequence goes on along the minus strand of CM073470.1, from coordinate 63,275,490 downwards.
ATGTGTGTTCATCACCCATCTGCCTCCTCACATTACTACTATCACTCGGTTGGAGCAGCCCTCCCTTGACTCACTTAGGCTAATAGGGCATCCCCTACTTAGTACCATCACAAGCCATACAACCCGTCGATATTCATCCATACACACACACACACACACACACACACATATATATATAAATGCATATTCATCAAATACAATGTATAGTTATTAAACAACTCGCCATGAGTTTTACGCTTTCCATTCAATCATAATTAGTAACTTTATAGCTTTACAAATCAATGCCTCAAGCACATAATATTCACCTTTATCAAATAATAATAAATACATTTAGAACCACATATTCAATGAGTTTCAAAATCTATTTTCAAATCCATACTCTTCTTGAACTATGTGCCAATTTGTAAGTAAAACATATATTTTAACACATTTCAGAAACTTATGATAGTATAAATAATTTGTAAACAGAACCAATTATACATTTTAAGTTTAAAAAGAACATGGGGTAAGTCATAGAAAAAATTATTTACTCATAAGTCAGGGCTCCAGGTTTGACAGCCCCAAATATATTTTTTCGAGTCAAATTTGATCAAATGGACCTCAAAAACGAATTCATAAGGTTTAAAAACTTAGGAAATGACTGCGGAATCGCAAAATTTGACCTTCGAGAGTTTGATCAACACTGGTCAACTGATGGAGGTACTATTCACAGTCGGAATTACTATTCACCACCGAAAAATTACTATTTATGCCAACTGAATTTATTGTTCACGACGCACAAAAAGTTGTCAGATGACTGAAAATTTTCATATCTTAAGTTTTATCTATCTCTTAAATTCATTTACAGTGTCAGATTTTCAATTTGAGGACTCTAAATATGAGTTTTAGAGTTTACCTTTTTTTTTAAGATTTTCTACTTCCGATCTACGATGATTCTGCGGCTGATTTGAAAAATCATTCAACTAATATCGTAGTACTCTTCATCTTAAATCCAGTGGAACCCTTAGTTTTGAAATCGGAGAATAAAAAATACTCCAGAAAATACTATTCATCACTATTTATTCAATTTCTGGAGATTTCACAAATTTCTTGCATCTCCCCCCTTTTTCTTTCTTCTTTTTATTATTATTTAATTATTGAATAGTTGAAATTTATTATTATTATATATATAATAATATTATTTTTCATCTTAAAGTATCTCAAAAATTTCTAAAAATTTATAATCTTATAAAACTTTAGTTGTACTCTTAAATCATGACTTTTCTTGATAAAAATGTTAATAACATAAATTACAAAAATAAAATATCTTTATGCATAATAAAAGAAAGAGTATTTCTAAAAATAAAACAAAAATTTATTATAGACAAATATAATTATTTTAAGTAAAATAAAAATCATTTTAATTAAAAGTATATTTACTTTCAGTAAAAAATAATCATTTAAAATAAAAATATATTTATTTATAGAAAAACATTATTATTTAAAAATTATGGGATATTATAGAAATCATATTTGCACATATGCCATGTCGTTTAAAATAGAGGTTTCTGTATAATTCAAAATTTTCAGTCTCAGTACAATTCCTCTGTTAGAAATTTCTCAATTGAGATTATCATATATTCATGTCTTTTTCCAAGGCAACTTTATAACTTTACAAATCAATGCTATATGCACAAAATATTTCCTTTACCATATGATAAAAAATACATTTAGAATCACATATTCGATGAGTTCAAAAATTTATTTTAAAAATCATACTCTTCTTGAACTATATGCCAGATAGTAAACAAATAAAGTAATTTAATATATTTCAGAGATATATACAAGTATAAATATTTTGTAAATAAAACTAATTATACATTTAATGTAACAACTCCATTTTTTTATATATATATACTTATATGTATATTTCTAAAATCTCATGAAGTCATTACCTTCTTACTTCTAACTATTTAACTCATAATAACATTCAATTAAATTAACCAAACATAAATAAGGTTTAAGAAATACCAATAACACTTATACAATTCTGAATTCACATACACATTATTAATCAAAACATATGTACAAAAATCAAACACATATAAGTTTACATTTTATTCATCTATATAGACCAGTTCCGGAGATATGCATGCGGGTGGTTGCACCTTCACCGAGATCATAGTTAATTCGACCCAACGTACGCTAAAAGCCGGTCATAGAGAATATCTGCATAACTTAGTTTTCTGAACATGATATGAAAATATAGTGAGAAATAAATCCTAACAGGTTCAACAATAAATCATTATCAATAATGCTTGTCATGTCATGTTTATATGTATAAATTACAGCAATTATCTTTAGGTCACATGAATGCACTTGATCTATGTACATGAAAATTGTACATTTATGACAGGTATGGCATGAAAAACTATTTTCAGAATATCATATGATGGCTATCAACTTATTTTCATATCAATCTACCCCGGTCAGGGTGAGTACTTTCTACTCTCCGAAACGGGTTTTTATCGCTTCGTCCGACATGACACACTTTCTCTTTCTTTTCTCATTAACATAATCATAACCGTTGATAGGGCATCCCCTACTAGTGCACCACATGGATCGCCATGTGACTGTGATTATTTCATTTCTTTTCTTTTCACATTAATAGCCATAAATATGATTTCAATAATAAGTATGTTCATTATACTCACATGTCATAATTTTAATCAAAATATAATCATTACCAAAAATCATTGGTAATCATGCCATAAACATAATCATTTCAAATACCACTTTATAAAATATTTCTATGTCAAAATTATGCACTTAAGATGATAAGGAGTTCATGGAATGGCAATGGTTATGGCATACACTAGTTATTTATTATTTTCATTTATAAGATTTTTTTTCTTTTTTAAATATTATTATCCTCTCTTCACTAAACAGAGCATAACACCCTCATTTTAAATTCGATTGAGGTGATAGTGGTCTCAATTGAAAGATAAGACACTCCTCTAAAACCCTTATGTTGAACATTTTAGTGAAATCTTAAGTAATCGTGGTGCTACTACTCCCTCAAATTCAATGTTATTCTTCTCGGGTAGGTTCAGACCTCTACTTACTAATCAGACCATATCTCCCTTATACAAACTCCAATTGAGGTGATTTCAAAACCTATAAAATGCTAAGAAATTTATATACAATTTTCATGTTTATCATTTCTTAAGATGCCTTACTAATTATTCCTATAAAATAAAAAATAAAAAAACTTTCATTTATCACCTTGGATTCTAGACTAATTCTAACATTTAATCATTAATTAACCATATCTCTCTCATATGGACTCCAAATTAAGTGATTTCAGAGCCTATATATCTGTGATAGATATATCTATATTTATTATGTTAACATTTTCCTTTAATTCCCTACATAGTTTACCAAGAAATTCAAACACAGAAATATACTTAACAGATTCTTCCTTGGTTAGCTAGTTTCTAACATTTACTTACTAATCTGAGCATATCTCCCTTATATTGATTCCAATTTGAATGATTCTAGTGGATAAAAATATGAAAAACATAAATCTACATTTTTCATGTTAATAATTTCTTTTAATTCCCTGTAGATTTATCCCAAAAATTCAAACACATAAGCATACTTGACAGATTCTTCCCTGATTAACTATTTTCTGACCACTACTTACATATCGGGCAATTTCTCCCTCATCTAGACTCCAAATTAAGTGATTCCAGTGGTTAAAAATCATTGTAACATAGATCTACATTTTTAATGTTAATCATTTCTTTTAATTCCTAACCAATTATTCCCAGAATTTAAAAAACAGAAGCTTCCCTAGTTACCCCAAAATCCAGTTTCCCAACCAATCTTTTCCTAAGGTTTTAATTCATCATTATATTACATCCTCTTCCATTTTCTTTACATCTAATCATATTCCATCAATTTTTCACCATATTCAAATATACAAAATAGTAGCATAAAAATCATAAAATTTTTACCACCTATAGCTATACCTATGCAGAACTTTCCACACCAACTGTAATGTCTAAAACATCCATCATATGTAAAATAACATGTAACATAATATAGCAATTTCCATGACCAATTATCAAAGTAGCAAATATTATAAATTTCATCAAAGTTCTAAAATTAAAATCTCACATAAATGTTACAAATTTTAAAACTTTTCTTCAAAAAGAGATATTGTTAAACCTACCTAAAAATCTCTCTAACTCACTTAGTGAATTCTTTTTCTTGTTTCTTCTTGAAGGAAGTAGCAAGATTCCTCCCTTCAACCAGCTTAAATAAGAAAAGGAGGATGAGTTTTTGAACCCTAAGGATGAAGAAGAAAGATGGATTCAAGTGGAGATTAAACTAACTTACCTTGAGTACTTAGTACTCTAGACTTCTCCTTCTTCTTCCTTCCTTTCTTCTCCTCTCTTTCTCTCCTTTCCTCACTCTACCTTACTTCTATTTTTTTCCTCTCCCTCACTTGGACGAAATTATAATATTATAAGGGTGGATTTTGTTTAAATAAACTATCAAATGATTCACCTTTTGTAACATCCCTAATTTCGTTTCTTTTATTGATAAAAGTACATAAATATTTAATTAAGGAAATAAAATTTATTAGACCATACTTTAGATATCTAAAGAAATATAATCCTTAGAAATTCTTCACCTTATGTATATGCATAGAAAATGTTTCAAACATTAAGAGAACAAATAAAGAGGAAAAATCTAATAGGAAAAAAAATTAGAAATAACATACTAAAGAAATACAAAATTCTTGGATAAGGAAGATAAATTTTTAGAAACAAGTAAAGGTCTTAAAATTTCAAGAACATTGGATAAGGGTAATTTTTCCTAATTCAAGAACTAGAGTTATTAAGTTTAACATCTTTACCCATACATTGAGTTTTTACCTATGGACACTTCATATAGAGTTTTTCCACTTCACATAAGTTTCTAGCAAGCCCATTGGATAACTTAAGCAAGAAATAAAACATAGACTTGGACGAAGATATAGTAATTGGATCGATAGCCCAAAAATTATGAAAATGTGACCAAACCCTCTAAGAAAGGTAGAATTTTATCCAAAGCAAAGAAAATGGGTAGGAATAAGCCTATAATGGGTAGGAATAAGCCCAAATCCAAGAGGAAAAATAAAATAAAATAAATTAGGTGATGATATAATAATGTAATAATAATAAAGATTATGTTATATGACATTAAGACAAAAATTTAGCAAGTGGTGTGATTCTACATTCATAATTTTGGCAAGTGGCATGATAATACAAGGCTTTAGGACAAAAACATCTATATCCTACACTCTTAGCAAGTGGTATGATAATATATGGTATTAGGACAAAACATTCCTATCCCACACAAATAATATCAACCAAATAATGGAGATTCAAGGGTTAGAAATTTTCCAACTAAAAAGGAAAACCTATCATACTTGTTTAAGACAAAAGAAAATGGAAATAAATCCCTAAATTAAAGGGACCTTGTCCCTTATCTTAAGAACATATCATCATAATTTTCAAAATACAAATCTCCTTTTCCTATGCATATCTTGACTAAGGAAGAGGAAGACAAGAACATAAGTTGTTTGTTTTCCAAAAATTCAACAAAGTGTATCCTAATTGTGATAAGGTAGACCCATGATCATGAAAGGTGTATTATTTGGTAGTCTATTTAAGCAAAACCCAATCCTACAACATTTTAATTTCGTCCAAGTGAGGAAGAGAGAGAAATAGAAGCAAGGTAGAGTGAGGAAAGGAGAGAAAGAGAGGAGAAGAAAGGAAGGAAGAAGAAGGAGAAGTTTTGAAGGCTAAGTACTCAAGGTAAGTTACCTTAATCTCCACTTGAATCCATTTTTCTTCTTCATCCTTGAGATTCAAAAACTCACCCTCCTTTTCTTACCTAAGCTGCTAGAAAAGTTAAGGGAAGGGATGAATCTTGCTACTTCTTTCAAGAGGAAACAAGAAAACCAATTCACTGAGTGAGTTAGGGAGATTCTTAGGTAAGTTTAACAATATTTCTTTTTGAAAAAAACTTTTGAAACTTATAATATTTATATGAGATTTTGATCTTAGAACTTTGATGATTGGTCATGGATGTTGCTATATCATGTTACATATTGATCTTGCATGTGATGTATGTTTGAATACTTAGACTGGTATAGAAAGTTATGCATATGTATGGCTATGGGTGGCAAAATTTTTAGTTTATGTGTTTTAATTTTTGGGAATTATCTGTAGGGAATTAAAATACATGGTTAACATAAGAATTAAAGATATATGTGTCACAGATTTTTAGCCACTAGAATCATTCAATTTAGAGTCCATATGAGGTAGATATGGTCCGATTAGTAAGCAAAACTCAGAAAATAGTTCATCAGGGAAGAATATGTTAGGATAGCTTCTATGTTTTAATTTCGGAGAATTATTTGTAAGGAATTAAAATAAATAGTTAACATAAGAATTAAAGATATATGTTTCACGGATTTTTAGCCACTGGAATCATTCAATTTGGAGTCCATATGAGGTAGATATGTTCCGAATAGTAGTCAAAGGTCAGAAAATGGTTCATCAGGGAAGAAAATGTTAGGATAGCTTCTGTATCTTAATTTCTGGGAATTATCTGTATGGAATTAAAATAAATGGTTAACATAAGAGTTATAGCTATGTGTGTCATGGATTTTTAGCCACTTTAATAATTCAATTTTGAGTCCACATGAGGAACATATGAGCCGATTAGTAGTCAAAGGTCAGAAAATGGTTCATCAGGGAAGAATATGTTTGGATAGCTTTTGTATTTTAATTTCTGGGAATTATCTGTATAGAATTAAAATAAATGGTTAACATAAGAATTATAGCTATGTGTGTCACAGATTTTTAGCCACTGGAATCATTCAATGTGGAGTCCATATGAGGAAGATATGAGCCAATTAGTAGTCAAAGGTCAGAAAATGGTTCATTAGGGAAGAATATGTTAGGATAGCTTCTATATTTTAATTTCTAGGAATTATTTGTATGGAATTAAAATAAATACTTAACATAAGAATTATATCTATGTTTGTCATGGATTTTTAGCCACTGAAAGCATTCAATTTGGAGTCCATATGAGGAAGATATGAGCTGATTAGTAGTCAATGGTCAGAAAATGGTTCATTAGGGAAGAATATGTTAGGATAGCTTCTGTATTTTAATTTCGAAAAATTATCTGTATGGAATTAAAATAAATGGTTAACATATGAATTATAGATATGTGTGTCACAGATTTTTAGCCACTGGAATCACTCAAGTTGGAGTCCATATGAGGTAGATATGGTCTGATTAGTAGGTAGATGTCATAACCTATCCGAGAAGAAATAACCTGTACATTGAGAGAGTAATATCATCTTGATTTCTTAATATTTCGCTATAATGCTCAACATAATAGTTTTAGATAATTGTTTTATCTTAAAATTGACACAAAGATCACCTACATCGGAGTTCAATTGAGGGAGTTATGCTCTGATTAGTAAGAGAAGGTTAGATATGATGAAAACCTGCATCAAAAAAATAAAGAAATAAAATTAATATTTAAAAAAGAAGACGAATCTTATAAATGACTAGTATATGCCATAGCCATTGCCATTGTATGAATTTCTTACCATCTTAAGTGTAAAATTCTGACATGAAAATATTTTATAAAGTGATATTTGAAATGGTTATGTTCATGGCATGATTACCAATGATTTATGGTAATAGTTATATTTTGATGAACATACTTGTTATTGAAAGCATATTTTTGGCTATCATTGTGAAAAGAAAAAAAATGAGCACGGTCACATGGCAATCTGTGTGGTGCACCAGTAGGGACGCCCTACTAACGGTTATGATTATGATTATAAGAAAAGAAAGAGAAAGTGTGTCATGTCGGACAGAGTGAGAAAAGCCCGTACCGGAGAGTAGATGATACTCACCCTGACTGGGGTAGCTTGAAATGAGAATAAATTGATGGTCATCATATGATATTCTGAAAATAGTTAATCCTGTCATACATATCATTACTGTATGATTCTTATGTGCATAAATATAATGCATTCATGTGACCAAAGATATTTTCTGTAGTTTATACAGCTGAACATGACATGATGAACTATATTGATGGTAAATTATGATTTATTGTTGAACCTACTGGGATTTAATTCTCACTATATTTCCATATCATGTTAAGAAGAATAATTATGCAGATTTTCTCAATGAAACTTATTATTTATGTACGTTGGATCGAGGTGCCCTACCTTGAGCAACTATAAGTTATATCAGATGTATCTTTAGTAGATGTGACTGAGATTCCGATGGAGGTGCCACCCGCACCAGTGTCTCCGAAAGTAGTCGACATAGATGATTATAGCTAATATGTATCTTTGTACAAATTTTTATAAAATAATGGTGTGTAGTTTGTAAAATAATGGTGTGTATAGAAACTCAATATTGTATCACTATTAATAACAATTATGCTTGGTTAAAGTGATTATAATTACGAGTTAAGTGGTTAGAATTAAAGTAGTAATAACTTCATGGAATTTTACAAATATAAAAAAAAATTGTTACATTTACATAAATGGAGTTGTTACACCTTTCATGATCATAGGTCTACCTTATCACAATTAGGATGCACTTGGTTGTTTTTTTGGGGAAAAATAACTCATGTTCTTGTTTTTCTCTTCCTTAGTTAAGATATGTATAGCAAAAGGAGATTTGTATTTTGAAAATTATGATAATATATTTTTAAGACAAGGGACAAAGTCTCTTTGATTTAGGGATTCATTTCCTTTTTCTTTTATCTTAATCAAGTATGATAGGTTTGCCTTTCTAAGTGACAAATTTTTAGCTATTGGATCTCTCTTGCTTGACTGAAATTATTTGTGTAGGATAAGGATATTTTGTCATAATGCTATGTATTATTATCCACTTGTTGAAATTATGAATGTAGGATATAGATGTTTTGTCCTAATACCATGTATTATTACCTACTTGTTGAAATTATGAATATAGGATATAGATATTTTTGTCTTAATGTCATGTGACCTAATCTTGATTATTATTGCACTAATGTTTTCTTACATGATTCTTATTTTTTTGCTTCTTGAATTTGGGCTCATTCTTATCCATTTCTTTTACTTTAGCTAAAATTCTACCTTTTATGGAGGGTTTGGTCACATTTTCATAATTTTTGGGCTATCGGTCCAACTTCTATATTTTAGTCCATTTCTGTGTTTTATTTCTTGCTTGAGCTATCCAATGGGCTTGCTAGAAACTTATGTGAAGTGAAAAAACTCTATATGAAATGTCCATAGGTGAAAGCCCAATTTATGGGTGGAGATGTTAAACTTAGAAAATTCTAACTCTTGAATTAAGAACAATTACCCTAATCCAATATTCTTAAAATTTTAAGACATTTACTTACTTTACAAAAAATAAACTTATGTTCCTTACCAAAGAATTTCGCCTCTCTTTAATATGTTATTTCTAATTTTTCCTATTAAATTTTCTCTCTTTACTTGTTCTCTTAATGTTAAAAACATTTTATATGTATACACATAACGTGAAAAATTTCTAAAGATTATATTTCTTTAGATATCTAAAAATTGTCTAATAAATTTTATTTTCTTAATTAAATATTTATGTACCTTTATTAATAAAAAAATGAAATTAGGGATGTTACATTTAAAATTCAAGAAGAGCATATAGTAAGTCATAAAAAGAATTATCTACTTACAAGGTAATATTTTAGGTTTGACAGCTACAAAATACACTTTTTCAATCAAAATTTGACTAAATAGATATCAAAAACGAGTTCGGAGGGTTCTAAAACTTAGGAAATGACTTCGGGAGTTCGGTCAATTTCAGTCAATTGATGGTCACTGTTTATGGCCGAAAATACTATTTACATCAGCTGAAATTACAAGTTACATCAGTCGGATTTATTGTTCACATCTATCAAAATCATTATTCACACTATTTAGAATTACTGTTCATGACACAAAAAGTTGTCAAATGATTGAAAAACCTCATATCCTATAATTTATTTATCTCCTGAATCCATTTATAGTATTAGATTTTTAATTTGATGTTTTTAAATAAGAGTTTCAGAATTTATCTTTTTCTAAAATTTTATATTTCTGATTTGCGGCAATTCTACGACCGATTTGAAAAATTGTTCGACCAAAATCGTAGTACTCTTTATCCTGAATCTAATGGTACCCTTAGTTTTGATATTAAAAGTTTAAAGGTACTTCAGATATAGAGAAAGTAAAGAGAGAAAAAAAATACTATTCTCATATAACCTGTTATGGAATTTTTTTTTTTTGTAAATAATAATAGAGGGACCAAATAATAATTTTTTATTTGTTAGAAATTTTTTTTGTAAATTTTATTATTTATATTTTAACTTTTAAATTAAAAAAAATTATAATTTGACTTTAAAAATATTAATAAATTTTTATTTTTATCTTTAAAATATTTTAATTACATTTTAATTTTTTAATTTTTTTAATAATTTATACATAAATAAAAATTACTAAATTTTAAGAATATTACTACAACCATAAACAATCGAAAAGCCACGTCGTGTATGTGTGGGATGTGAATATAGGTTGGAAAGGAATAAGAATATGTGGACGGGTTCATTTTTACTTTTTGGTCAACGTGGAGAAGTTTATAACAATTACAGAGATGCGAGCGGATACGTAGCAGTTGGGTTTTAATCCCAGTGCTTGATGTGTTTTTAGCTTAACAAAAACGAGAATATCAAAAGGTTAGAAAATACACTAAATTTACCTGGAATCTGATTATATAATAAATTAATGGAAGTTTTTCAAATATATATATTCTTTTATATATATATATATATATATATATATATATATATATATAGAAAACTTTCATTCATTTATTATATAATCAGATTCCAGGTAAATTTAGTGTATTTTCTAACCTTTAATATTCTATATATATATATATATTTGACATATTCATATTCATATTTTGTTATATATATATATATATATATATATATATATATATATATATATATATAAAAATATGAATATGAATATGTCAAAAATATAGTTACTAGAAAGTTATTTACCATATTCACATAATGATTCTGTAATATATTTCATCCTTAAAAAAAAAAAATACTATTACCAATTTTAATATTTTATGAACTTTATTATTAGAAATTCCAAAATAAGAAAGAAATCATACTTTTAAATGTTAAAATAATACAAAAAATATATAAAATATTAAATTAATAAGAAAACAGTCATTAACAACTCAGATAAAATTTTTGTCTATAATTTTTCTATTCAAATAATCTTAATTTATTTAAAAATTTTAAAATTCTTGAAACTACTTATAAGTCAGCTATAATTAGCCCAGTGAAAATGACACAAATGTGGCCCATATAACGGAAATACATCAAGAAACTAGTAAGTATTTTTTATTTAATATTATAATTATTTTAGTGAAATAGAATAATTTATCCTTTTTCCTTATCCTCCAAAAGAAGCGAAAGCAAATGTCAAATTAGTGGGTATTATTATTTATGAAATTGAAAACCCAACAGAGAATGGAATGATATGCTCTCTGTGGTGAACAGATGAAAGATCCAAGCTTTAAGTTTATGTGTCTCTCTCCATCTGTCAAAGATTCTATCCATTTGAACAATAATCTCTCTTTTCTGCACCATCTTCCTCGCACAAATTAAGTTCTTTTTTTCTTCCTTTTTTAATTTAATAATTAATTATAATTAATATTATAATAAATATTAGAATTTATATATATATATATATATATATATATATATATATATATATTGTTTTGTAATCTTTTGGTAACGCAATCATTTCAACAGAGGGTCTGTGAGGAATCTGATAGGAAGGTGAGGTTAAATTAACATTTTATTTTCCGGTGGTTTTTTTCCCCATTAACAGAGGGAAGATAGAAAGCTAAACTTTTGGAAAGGTTAATTTCCTCATGCCGCCTCTGCTTCCGGTGCGCTTCTTTGTTGGTCTTCGTAAATCAGATTAGTTTCGATTCAACAATTAATCAATTTAGGTAAATTCATTGATCATCTACTTTTCTCTTGCCCTTTTTTCCCCTGAACTTCATTTCTTCGGTAATTACAATTCTGGGAATTCCGTATATGGATGATAATCTTAAACCAATGCTGTTCATCCCATGTTGTGGCTTAGGTTGGATATTTTGTTCGTGTCATGCCTTTCATCCAATGTTAAATTGTGTTTTAATATTTCAAGGAAAAAGGCTTGTTATCATTGGATTTTGTATGCGTAGTCTTGGATTTTAGCTGACCCTGGAGCTAGGTATTTTTTTCTTCATCAAACGTTTGCAAACTGGGCAAACTGCGGCTATGAATTTCGAAATTTATGGTTGAAACTGTCGAGTATAGTCTTATACATCATGTTTTGTTCTTATGATATATATTGGCAGTACTATATTGAGGTTGTCTTATTGTCTATTATTCCAAGGTGACAGTGTTTACTTATTATATTTGTTCTTTGGTTTCCTCTGCAACAGATTAAACAAAGTGTATCTCTATTAATTACATAAGCACATGCTTTTCTGTTTTTCTTCCTACGGGGAGGTGCAGTGGATATTTGTGAAGCTGAAGTTATCTTTATCTGGTTCTGCATTATTTATAAACCTTTCAGAAATTTGGTATTGCAGTTTAGGTGTTCTGGTTCTAAATTGAAGGTCTGCATGGCTGGGATTGATGATAATGCCCTAACTGCTGACTGGGGTCTTCCTGGTTCAAGTCCAAGAACCTTTTTCTCTAGAATGCTTGATGAAGATAATGTTGCAAGACCACCAATCTCAGAGACTCCTGGGAGTGCTAGAACTAAGGAGCTCTTTTGGGGAACTCAAGATTCCCTTGCAACAGGAAAATCCAATTTGAAAGAAAGGGTACAAGTTGGTGCTTCGGGTGGCCAATTGACTGACACGAGCTTCTTGTTGGAGCAAAAGTCAAGCTCACAAGGATGTCTTGTCGAAAGAATGGCTGCTAGAGCTGGGTTTAATGCTCCAAGGTTGAATACAGACAGCATTAGAGCTGCTGACTTTTCACTTAATTCTGACATTCAATCTCCTTACTTGACCGTACCACCTGGTCTCAGTCCAACCACACTTTTAGATTCTCCCATTTTCCTTTCAAATTCACTGGTGAGCTCTAAATCTGAAGTACTGAGTGGAAGACATTTTTTTTTTTGTAGTTTGTTCCATGTAGCTAAACTCCACCTAGTGGAAAAGCGTTTTGGTTGTTGTTGTTGTAGTTTACTTATTTGTTCTCAGAAATTCTCTCATTCAAGTTGAGAATTTACTCCAACTTTGGAAATTGGACAGGCTCTAAATTCAGATGTTTAAAATGCTGCTGCAAATCACAAAACTCCTCCATGATCCCTAATTATAGATTTATGAGGCTATTTTTCCAATTTAAATAAGGGTTTTATAAGGTGGTCTTGAGTTTTCCTGGGACTTAATTTTTGACTGATTTCGATTCTAGAACTTTATTTTTTGTCTTTTTTTTTTCTTTTCTCGTTTTTTTTTTCAATTGAATCCTTTGCAGTGAAATTTCATTAGAGACAACACTTTTTTAAGATGTGTAAATATTATCTTTAGATCAGATACTGGAAATGTCATATCTCATCTTTGGCCTTTCTTTTATATACATTTTTGTAACAATAGCTGTTGCATTTTTTTTATAGAATATACAATTATTAGCTAAACTACATGCCTCTTCATTTTAGCTAAACTACATGCCTCTTCATTTTATTTTTGCAAGAAATGGTAGGAACCTATCCAATATGCATGCACATGTGCTTGAAAGTTGAGTTCTTCAAAAGCAATTTATAATGTTTATCTTATAATACTCACTTTTTTTTTTTTAAATTTAGAAGCTATAAAAGACTTAGGTGCATGATATTGTCATGCTTTACAATGAAGCTCTTTTTATACTCTTATACATGTTATCAAATGAATTTGTGAGAGATCTCAGTTGTCATCGTTTTACTTTTCCTTTTTCCTTTTACTTTTAGCTAGAGTACCAATTGTGACAATCTGCTATTTTTGGAAGAGTAAATATGGTTCTATCAAAATTTTTCTGCCCGCTACTAAATTATGAGCCTGTCTAATTGCAGGCTCAGCCATCTCCAACTACTGGAAAGTTTCCATTTACCTCAAATGACAACACCCGATTCTCCGAATTATCCTCTGATGCTCCTGAGAAAAATAAATATAATTGCTTTGATGAAATCTACACATCATCATTTGCTTTTAAGCCTGCAAGAGATCTGGGCTCCTCTATTTATCATGGTGCTGCAAGAAAAGTAATTACATTCTGAAATTTCTGTTTTCTACTGGTGCTATGAAATAATAATCTACATGACATGTTATGTGTTGAACACAGTCTATAGGTCTTATGCACTAATTTATGAGTCCATTTAGATACCTTCTAATGAATTATTGGGACTTGAAGTGTGTGGGCAGCTATTCAAGGCAGTGACATGTTGATGCAGGAGCATAAGTTTACTGCCTTTCTATTTTATATGTGTGTTTGTGTGTTTTAATTTTATTTAAATAGACATGTGACTAGCATGTGACCTTTTTAATTTTCTGGACATATATTAGATATGGGATTATGTACTGTTTGGGCTGGGCTGGTACTAGACTTAGAAACCCTAATATAAATAGCCTAAGATATATTGTTAGAGGAGTTTTTTTAGAATGCTTTTCAATTGACAGAGGTTTCTACATATTAGAACCCTATTTTTTGTTCCTATCTCAATCTCTCCCCCAAAATCCCTAATTCTGTCTCAAATTCTTGCTATTTGGCCTCTATATTGCATCAAATTGGTATTAGAGCCCATGGTTTGTCGTGGTAGAGGTGGTAGAGGTAGAGAAAACCAAGAGCAGCAATCAGATTTGGCTGTGATGCGAAGGATGATTGAAGATTTGTCGTGAGCCGTGCAGGCTTTGCAATGACAAGGACGTGCAGAAGCCCGTATGGAGATTCCAGAAGGTGACCGCAAAAACCTGAACATGTTGAAGGTAGTTCAGGGGATGAAGAATCTACTCAAGGAGAGGAGAACCTATTCCATGACACTGGACTTGTTCACCAAGCAACAAGAGGTGGATTGGAGGAGAGGTTGGTTCATGCTCTTGATTTAAACGGAGGTGGTATTAGAATTGAAGTTGCTGATTTTATGGGAAAAATGCATGCTAAGGATTGTTTAGATTGGGAGGCTAGTTTGGAGAATTATTTTGAATGGAAACCTATGCAGGAAAAGAGAAATGTGCTGTTTGTGAAATTGAAATTAAAAGCCACTGCACTTCAATGGTGGAAGAGAGTTGAAGAGCTGTGTGAAGGGAAGCAGAAAATCTCCACTTAGGAACACATGAAGGCAAAGCTGCAGGAACAGTTTTTACTGGCATACTGCCTAATGGATCGTATGAGCGGTTTCATTCATTGAAGTAGGGTGATATGTCAGTGGAGGAGTACACTTCAAAGTTCAACAATTTGTTCATTAGGGTTGGTTTGAATGAGACAACAGAACAAATGACCTCTCGTTATCTTACTGGCTTGTGTCATACTGTTAGGGATGAAATGGGAGTGGTTCACCCATTCAACCTAGAAGATGCTTGACAATTTGCCTTAATGGCTAAGAAACATGCTTCGCGTCTTGGAGTGAAGAGATCTTGGTATGGCAAAATGGGAATACTTCACAAAATTTTAGTAACACTATACGAGGGTTTAGAAGTGATCAAACAGTCCCATGTAATGGTCGAATGAATGGTGCAACAAGCAAAGACAATGAAGAAAATATTGTTCAGAATGACAAAGGGAAGAGTGTGGTGAAATATGGATAGGGGAACCATGCTGAAATAGACACTTTAAAATTGGGCAGTGGCTCTCAATTTTGATGTTTCTCTTGTGGTGAAAAGGGGCACGCTTCTTATGCTTGCCCACAATGCATAATTTTGTAGAAGGAGAAGAAGGGGAAGAACTACCTGAACCTATTTTTGATGATAATTTTGTAGAAGGGGAAGAACTACCTGAACCTATTTTTGATGATTTTCCTTATGAAAATTAAGAAGTTGATATGTATCCAGTATAAGGGGAGTCATTGGTTATCCGTAGGGTAATGATAGCCACAACCAAAGATAACACAGAAGATTAGAAGCGGCATAGTATATTTAGAACATGTGTGTTTTGCATGCAAAGGGAAGGTATGCAATTTAATTATTGATAGAGGTGGCATGGAGAATGTCATTTCAAAAGAAACAATGGAGAAATTAGGATTGGTCACAAAAAAGCTTCCTCATCCTTATAACATCGGATGGCTTAAAAAGGGTATTAAAGTTCCTATCACATCTAGGTGCCTAGTCAATTTAACTATGGGTAATAAGCCAGAAGATGAAGTTTTTTGTGATGTTGTGCCTATGGATGGTGGTCATATTCTTTTGGGCAGACTTTGGCTATTTGACAATGGTGTTGAGCATCAGGCCAAACCTAATACCGATTCTTTTCATAGGGGTAGTAAGAAATATACATTGCACCCTAATAAAGAAGATACTGTAGAGGCTCACCACTCATCTAAGGGTGAAAAAATTAATGCCATTATTTCTACCACCAGATTTGAAAAAGTTAGCATAGAAGAGGGAGTTGTATATGTACTGATAAGAAAAATAGTGGGAGATGACAAGACAAAACAATCAATTGAATACCCACCAAAAATTCAATAGTTGTTGGAAGAGTTTGCAAAGTTGGTTGGTGAACAATTGCCCCAAGGTTTACCACCAAAGAGAGGCATCCAGCATGCTATTGATTTGGCTCCTACAGCAGCATTACCAAATATGCCAGCTTATAGAATGCCACCCATGCATTGGTCAGAAATGCAAAGACAAGTGGAGTATTTGCTAATGAAAGGCCTCGTGCGTGAGTAAAAGCCCATGTGCATGTGCAGCCTTCCTTACTCCAAAGAAGGATGGTACATGGAGGATGCAAGTTGAGAGTCTTGCTTTTAACAAGATTACAATTAAATATAGAGTCCCTACCCCTCGACTAGAAGAAATGCTCGACCAATTGGCTGGTGCTTGAGTGTTTTCTAATATTAATCTAAGGAGTGGCTACCACCAAATCAGATTGAGAAGTGGGGATGAATAGAAGATAGTTTTTAAGACACCAGATGACTTGTATGAGTGGCGGATGATGCCTTTTGACCTTTTTAATGCGCTGAGCACATTCATGAGAGTTATGATTGAGGTATTAAAACCTTTCTTACAATTATTTGTTGTTGTCTAGTTCAAGGTTCTGGAAACACTCCATCATGAGAAGCTCTTCATAGATTTTAAAAAATTGTTCCTTTTTGTGCTATGAGGTTGTATTCTTGGGATTTATTAGTTTAGTTCAGGGGTTAAAACCATATCTAGGAAATGTTCGTGCTATTACAGAATGGCCAGTCCCACAAACAATTCGGGAAGTTAGAAGCTTTCATGGCTTGGCCTCATTTTACAGGATATTTATCAAGAATTTTAGCTCTATTATGAATCCTATTACTGAATGATTGAAGGATAGTCAGGTCACGTGGACAAAATCTGTCCAAAGAGCATTTGAGAAGATAAAAAAGTGTATCACTGAAGCACCAGTTCTTATGTTGCCAGATTTTGAAAAATTATTTGTTGTAGAATGTGATACATCTCACTTAGGCATCAGAGCTGTTCTCAGCCAAGATGGGAAACCAGCTGAATCTTTTAGTGAGAAGTTATCATATGCCAAGTAGTGATATTCCGCCTTTGATTTGGAGTTTTATGCTCTGGTGCGTGTTGTTCAACATTGACAACACTACCTGGCTTATAGGGAGTTTGTGGTTTACTCTGATCATAAAACATTAAGGTATTTAAATTCTAAAATGAAGCTCAGTGAGTGTCATGCCAAGTGGAGTTCCCATCTTGATGAATTTAATTTTTCTTTGAAATATAAAACTAGAGAGTCTAATGTTGTTGCGGATGCTTTAAGTAGATACTCTCTACTACTTACTGTAAGGAGCACCCAAGTTGTTGGATTTGAAGAGTTGAAGAACCAGGATAGCATCGATCCTTTTTTCTTCCAAATTTTGGAAGAATTGCAGAAGTCCAACCTGACAGAAAAATTGCCTTTTAGGCTGCATGATGAGTATTTATTTAAAGGCAATAAATTGTGCATTCCACATGGCTCTTTACGAGAACAAATCATCGAGGAACTTCATGGGAATAGTCTTGGAGGACATTTTGGCAAAGATAAAACCATGGGAATGGTGCCAAATCGTTACTATTGGCAAAAAATGGGTAAAGATGTGGACAGGTGGGTGAAAAAATGCTCAGTTTGCCAATTTGGAAAGGGAGGTTCAAAAAACGCAGATTTATGCACTCCATTACTTGAACCAGAAGCACCATGGATCCATTTGAGCATGGATTTTGTCTTAGGGCTTCCAAAAATAACAAAGGGGTATGATGCCATCCATGTTGTAGTGGACCAATTCTCAAAAGTGGCACATTTTATACCCTGTTCTAAAGTTGCTGATGCTTCACATATTGTTGAATTATTCTTTCGAGAAGTGGTTAAGCTACATGGAGTTCCAATATCTATTATCTCTGATAGAGATGTCAAATTCATGGGACATTTTTGGATATCTTTGTGGAGGAAGTTTGGAACTCAACTAAAGTATTTCAGTACTTGTCACCCACAAACCAATGGTCAAACCAAAGTGGTGAATAGGAGTTTGGAAAATTTACTTGGTGTCTTATGGGAAATCATGTAAAGACATGGGATTTTGTGATATTGCAGGTTGAATTTGTATATAACAATTTAGTGAATAGAACCATCAAAAAAATACTTTTGAAGCAGCATATGGTCTTAAACCACAAAATGTGCTTGATTTAATGCTTTTACCCCAATAGGCTAGGCTGAGTGATGACAGTGAGGCCTTCGCTAATCATGTCTAGTAGGTTCACAAAGAGGTTAGAGGGGCCCTAAAATCTAGAAATGATGCTCATGCCACAACTGCCACTGCCATTGTTGTACACATGAATTTGAAGGAGACATGGTGTTTGTGCATTTGAGGCGAGAGATTTCCTAAGGGTACTTATCATAAGCTCAAGCTAAGGAAGTTCGAGCCTTGCAAGGTATTCAAGAAAATCAGCTCTAATGCTTATGTAATAGATGATGCGTTACCTTAAGCCAAGAAACGGAGTATTTGACGAAAATAAGGATCGTCTTGAAAATTTAATAGATGTTTTGATCGCAATGAGTTGTTTCGATCAGATCGAATTCAGTTCTTTACCTAAGAATTCAGGGAAGTTCTCACTTTAGGAGAAAAATCAATTATCATTTATCATAATCTCTCCATTACATAAACATAAAGAACCTTTATATAGTCAAACAATCCTAAAACTAGTAGGAAACCCTAAAATTTCTAATTGGACTTTGAAAAGAATATGGCCCAAACAACACTAGGTATTTGGCCTAACTAAACTAACAAAAATAGATCTATAATTAAACTAATATTTGGCCAACATAAAGAATGGATCCAAACACTAATAATATCCAAAAGAAAGTATATAACATAAAACCCATAATACATCTTTAGTCCTTGCAAATTTGGACTAGCTGTCTTCAAGATCCAACAAGCTCTATTTGGCTTTCAAATGGCCCTCTTTAATGCCATCTTTAAGGCTACAAAGTTTGACCCACTTGATATCTTGACTTGGCCTAACAACTTCTTCTTTAACCTGCACATCTAAGATCAAGCCCAATAAAATTTCTTTGATCCGCTTTGCCTTACTCCTAGTCTTTGGACCATCTATCTCTTACAAAGGATCTTGGGAACAGTTTGGAATAGGTTTGACAGCATCTTGATTTCCATCATTCTCTCTCTTGAAAGGATTCGTCCTTGAATCAAAGGTATCACCTACATCAAATAAAGACAAGTCAGCAACATTGAATGTAGCACTAAAATTGTCGTATTCACTAGGTAAATTAATTTTATAGGTATTTTTATTGATTCGCTCCAAGACTTGAAAATGTCCATCTCTCCTAGGATGCAACTTAGACTTCCTCTGAGCCAGGAACTTCTCTTTGCGCATATGTACCCAAACCCAATCACTAGGTTCAAATACAACTCTAGTTCGGCTTTTGTTGGCTTGATTTGCATATTGATCATTCTTCCTCTCAATGTTAGCTCGAATTTTGTTATGCAAATTCTTTATATATTTAGCCTTTTTCTTACTATTCAAATTAACAAACTCATTAATAGAAAAAAGTAAAATATCCAAAGATGTTAAAGGATTAAAGCCATAGACAATCTCAAATGGACTATAAGCAGTAGTAGAATGCACATATCTATTATAAGCAAACTCAACATGTGGTGAAAATGTTTTCCATTGTTTCAAATTTTTAGACATAATAGCACGTAAAAGTGTAGTAAGTGTCTTATTAACTACCTCAGTTTGTTAATCTGTTTGAAGGTGTGCAACAGTAGAAAATAGAAGTTTAGTCCCTAATCTACTCTATAAAGTACGCCAAAAATGACTTAAGAACTTAACACCTCCATCACTTACTATTGTTCTAGGCAACCCATGCAAACACACTATTTTTTTAAAGAACAAATTAGCGCGTGTTGCATCATTAGTTTTAGCACATGCAATGAAATCAGTCAT
This sequence comes from Gleditsia sinensis, assembly GCA_037074535.1. NCBI lineage: Eukaryota > Viridiplantae > Streptophyta > Magnoliopsida > Fabales > Fabaceae > Gleditsia > Gleditsia sinensis. Next base: position 63,254,719 of record CM073470.1, on the reverse strand, counting down.
TTTGTTAAACCTATCAACAACCACAAAAACACTATCATTACCACTTTGAGACCTCGGTAACTCTATAAAAAAATTTATAAAAATATCATGCCAAGGCTGTGTAGATACAGGTAATAGAGTATAAAGACCATGTGGCATAACCTTAGACTTAACTTGTTTACATGCCACACACTTAGCACAAAGTAAAATGACATCATGTTTCATGTGAGGCCAATAAAAATGTTTATGCAGAATTTCAAAGGTCTTATTCACTCCAAAATGTCCCATCAAACCTCCACCATGACTTTCCCTAATCAACAAGTCATGTATAGAACACTTAAGCACACAAAGTTTATTCTTTTTAAATAAGTAACCTTCATGTCTATAGAAACCATTAATAGCATGCTTATCACAAGAATTCCAAGCAAATTCAAAATTAACATCATTAACATACAAGTCTTTAATATATTCAAAACCAAGAAACTTAGCATGCAAGGATGTCAATAATATATATCTTCTAGATAATGCATTAGCTACCACATTTTTTTTTCCAGTTTTATACTTAATCACATAGGAAAATGTCTCAATGAATTCTAACCACTTAGCATGCCTCTTATGCAACTTACTTTGAGATTTTAAGAATTTCAAACTCTCATGATCTGAATAGATAATGAATTTTCTTGATCATAGATAATGCTATCAAGTTTGCAAAGTCCTCATCAATGCATATAACTCCTTATCATAAGGATATTTCAATGCTTTGAATTTATGTATCAAAGGTACAATCATATTAGGCCAAGAAAAGTTATGAGTGTTAATAGAATAAATATCCTTGTACATAAGCACAAGGAGGTTTGGCCTGCATATCAAAGCACTCTTCACCTCACTTTTTAATACAAAAGCACTCACTCTTATATTTTTCTCTTTCTCTAGCTCACAATTCTCTTTCTTTTTCTGCTCACATATCTCAATCTTTCTCTTTTCTCTCACTCTCAATTTTGGCCTTACTACCTTTCTTCTTCTGCTTACATATCTCAACCTCTCTCTCTTTTCTCTCACTCTCAATTTTGGCCTTAGTCTCTTTTTTCTCTTTTTCTTTTATTTCTCTCAATTTACACTCTTTGTAATCCTCACTTGATCAGGAAAAGTCTCTGTTGACTTTAGGGGTGTTAGAATAAAAGTTTGATTATGCATGGTCAATGTATATCGATTCTTATAGCCATCATAATTGACCATTCTATCAAATTACCATGGACGACCCAACAACGAGTGTCTAGCATGCATTGGTACTATATCACAAAGCACCTCATTCTTGTAGTTATTAATAGAGAAAGATACCCGAACCTGATTTGTCACCCATATATCTCCCTTGTCATTCAACCCTCTTAGTCTATATGGCTTAGGATGTTCAATGTGGATAGACCCAATTTAACAACCATCAAAGTACTAGCTATATTAGTGTAACTCACACTATCAATAATCAAGCTTCATATCTTGTTACTCACGTGGCACCTGGTATGGAAGATGTGCTCACGCTGTTCATCATTAACATTATCATTAAGCTGCATATTAAGAGCACATCGAATAATCAATACTTCTCTATTTACTAGCTCACTAATCTCCATATTACTACAATCCTCCAATAGTGGCATCTCATCATCACTAGAATGCTTACTCTCCATACGTCCCTTTTCTTCCTCACTAAAGCCAAACTGTTTGGTAGACTTAAGCTTGGATAGTGACTCAAGATTATCCAACTTCATATACATCAACTTAAACTGCTCATGAACTGCCTTCATGTAAAATTTAAGATAAATTTTAGGTTGATTTATTTGACTACTCATGTTTGTCTCACAAACCTCATGTGTTTGCACTCAATTTTACTCTTTTTCCCTTAATGCTCTTAAACAAGAACTTGATCAACAAGCTTATAAAAGAAAACAAATGAATTAAGAATGATAAGAACATAATTTTAGACGATGACAACTCTAAGAACTGAATTTAAAAAAATGAGGGATATTATAGTATGCTGTTTTTTGGCTTCCTTCTTTTTATTTTTTGAGTGAAAACTTATGTTCACTTTTTTTACTATTTTTTTAGAAGAAGAAACCAAATTGAAATAGGACTAGAACTCTTTTTTTTTTTTTTTACGAAATTTTAATTTTTTGGAAGAAAAAACTAAATTGCACTGGGATTAGAACTCTTTTATTTATTTATTTAGGAATTAGAATATAAGTAGAAATAAAATTGACTAGAACTAGGGCGCTTTTTTTTTTTTTAAGGAATTAGAAGAACATTAATTAGAGGTAGGACTTAATTTGACCTAAAGAAAGGTAGAAGAAGAATGGCTCTAGAAAACAAATAGAAAAAGAAAAGATAGGACATAAACCAAATTTCAAGGAGTCAAAGCTTTGATACCAAATGATACGTTTCCTTAAGCCAAAAAATGAAGTATTTGGCAGAAGGAAAAATCGTCTTGAAAATTCAATTAATGTTTTTATTGCCACGAGTTACTTCAATAACATCAGATTTAGTTCTTTACCCAAGAATCTAGGGAAGCTCTCACTTTAGGAGAAAATTCAATTATCATTTATCATAATCTCTTCATTACATAAACATAACGAACTCTTATATAGTCAAATAATCCTAAAACTAGTAGGAAACTCTAAAACTCTTAATTGGACTTTGAAAAGAATATGGGTCAAACAACATCAGGTATTTGGCCCAACTAAACTAATAAAAATAAACTCATAATTAAATTAATATTTGGTCAGCATAAAGAATGGGTCAAAATACTAATAATATCTAAAATAAAGTATATAACATAAAGTTCATAATATATGTTTAGCCCATGCAGATTTGGGCTAACTGTCTTCAAGATCCAACAAGCTCTATTTGGCCTCCGAACTGCCCTCCTTAGTGCCATCCAACAAGCTCTATAAGACATCAAGTGAGTCACACTTTACAGTCTTAGCTTGGTTCAACAATTTCTTCTTTAGCCTGCACATCTCAGATCAAGCCCAATAAAGTTTTTTTGGCCTTCTTTGTCTTGCTCTTAATCATTGGACTGCCTATTCCTTACAAAAGATCTTGAGAACGGTTTGAAATAGATTTGACAACATCTTAATCTCCATCAATAGAGCTGCCTTCTGAGCTACAAATTAGCCCAATCTTTAATGTGACAGATTTGTATTCTTATGAAGAATTTGAGGAGGGAATAACTCCAATTGCTGAGTGAGTTACGAGTTTATCAATAGTGTAGCAAGAAGTTATCGAAGATGTACTTGATTTGAAGGAGGTGAAATCTAGGAGGGGAAATCTTTATCAGCGATTTTTGGTGAAGTGGTTAGGTAAATGAGCTAATGAAAGCACTTGGATTGTAGAGTAGGAGCTGAAAAGGATTGACCAGGAATATATGCAGAGGTTTGTAATGTTTTTGCTCCCAACACTAGCCCACTTTCAAGAGAGTGAGATTGATGCAGAAGCACAAGTTTAATGCCTTTATATTTTATACATGTGTTTGTGTGTTTTAATCTTATTTAAATAGTCATGTGACTAGCATATGACTTCTTTAATTTTTTGGACTTATATGTGGGATTATGTACTGTTTGGGCTGGGCCAGTACTAGACTTATAAACTCTAGTATAAATAGCCTAAGATCTATTGTCAAGAGGAGCTTTTTCGTAATATTTTTCAACTGACAGGTTTCTACATATTAGAACCCAATTTTCTGTTCCTATCTCAATGTCTCTCCCAAAATCCCTAATTCTGTTTCAAATTCTTGCTATTTGGCCTCTATACTGCATCACATGTAGTTATGTATCCATGAGGAACTGACATGGCTGCAGGGGAAATGTATTGATCTTGTATGCATATCCAACATTTATGTATACGATATTGCTAAATAAGTATCTTAGAAGTATCACACCACATTTTTATTTTTTATTTTTTATTTTCTAACACTGGATATGAATTAAATAAGGTTTGAATGTCGCTTATAGCCTATATAAGATAGATATAGCTTGGGTACTTGGCAATTTCTTCCCCTTGAGTGAAACAAGGCAAAAAAAAATTAAGAAAATTAAGATTTAAGTGAATAGAAGAAAACCTGCTCAGCAGTGGAGGCTTTAATGTGGAGCAAAATGGAATAGTTAGATGGTGGGAGAGGAAGATCAGGAAAAACCAGAGCTTCATCTTCTTCCTCTTGGTCATCCTTAGCTCTCTCTCTCTCTCTCTCTCTCTCTCTCTCTCTCTCTCTCTCTATATATATATATATATATATATATATATATATATATATTTATATTCAGGTTTATGTACCAATGCTTCCACCAAACAGGTATGAGAATCAGAAGCTAAACAATAGGAAAAGAGGGTTCAAACCGATGGAATGGACAAAAGTTGCGAGAGTCAGGGTAAGACACAACGGGAGCATTGAGTTCTTGGGCTGGGTTGATTTCTTGCTCAAGAGCCATTAGACTAAAAGAGGGAGATGAAGATGGATATAACTAGAGATGAAATTTTAGCCAAATTTTGTTTTATTTTGTATTGGCAATAATATACTAAACAAAATATATTATGATTTAATTAATTTCATATTACAATTCACATGTTACTGTATGATCTATTAATGGCTAATGCTAATTTAATTTTTAAATAGAGACTCTTGAGTTAATTTTATTTTTAATGAATTTGCACTTATGTATTAAAAGAGCAAAGTCGCTACATTAATGCCCGTGTGCTGTGAAAAATATGCAAGGATTTTTACATTTTCATGAATGGGTGTAGGTAAAGAAGTTAGTTCATGAGTGTAGGATCCGTTTTGGATCCTAGAATGTGGACACGCTTACACGTAAACCAATGAAAATAGTTGATATCATGATTAGGTGAAGGATTAACATTATGTGTTTACAAGAAACTAAGTGGGTAGGAGAAAAGACAAAGAAATTAGATACTTCGAGTTTTAAACTTTGATACACTGGTAATACAAGAACTAGCAATGGGATAGGCATAATAATCGATAAAGAGTGAAAGAATAATATAGTAGATGTAAAAAAATTAAGAGATAGGATTACGATAGATACCCAAGCAATTTGGGGAATCCACTCTTAAAAGTTAGCCGTTAAGAAGAGATAATCAAGTCATTTAAATACCCCATCAAATATCCCATACTAACCGACGTGGGATTTAGGCATCCCATACTACCTAAATTTCTATCATAGCACTGCCTTTGAGAGCCGACGTCCCGGTGGCTACATTCTACGATGTTTCACTCAGTCTTTCCGATCAGCCTCTCCACAGGTAGCCCTTTCCATAACGCCGAGAACCAACTCTAATACCAATGTGATAGATACTGAAGCAACTTAGGGAATCCACCTTTAAAAGCTAGCCGTTACGAGGGGAGAACCAAGTTACTTAAATACTCTATCAAGTATCTCATACTACTCGATGTGGGACTTAGGCATTCTATACTACTTAAGTTCCTATTAGATGGTAGCTTTAAAACTTGTAGTGGAGCGGAACACTTTTAACTTGATTAGTGTATATGCACCACAAGTAAGATTATAGGAGCATAACAAGATAAATTTTTTGGAGGATTTAAAAGATTTGGTTCGGAAAATACCTTTGGGAGAAAAAAATTTCTCAGAGATCTAAATGGGCATGTAGGGAGTGAATTTAAAGGATACAAGAACATACATGGAGAATATGAGTCAGGAGAAGCAAATGAAAAGGGTAAAACTATCTTGGATTTTTTTTAACCTTTAGTTTTATTATAGCAAACACTTGTTTTAGGATGTGGGTAGAACATCTTATCATGTACAAGAGGGGGGAGCAAACTCTCAAATAGATTTCTTTTTAATAAGGAAATCAAATACAAAGTATTACATAGATTGCAAAGTCATATCTGGAGAGAGCTTGCCTACTCAACATAGAATTTTAATTATGAACGTATGAGTTAGAAGAGTAGAAAGAAAGAGTTATAAAAGGGTTTGAAGAATTAGGTTGTGGCATTTGGAAGATGAACAATAAAGGAGCTTCTAAAGAAATGTGTGGTAAAAGGGGTTTTGGGGAGTTCAAGGAAGTGCTAACGATATCGGAGATAAGGTGGTCAAAGGGATTAAGAAAATAGTAAAAGAGATACTTGGAGAATTAAGAAGTGTTGGACTTAAGGGTAAAGAATTTTGGTGGTGAGATGTAGAAGTACAAGATAAGATTAAAGTTAAAAGAGAGTGTTACAAAGTATGACACTTATGTAAAGATAATGAAAATTGAAAAAAATATAAAGTTGCTAAGAAAAATGTTAATTAGGCTATGAGTGAAAGCGATAATTAGAGCCTTTGAAGGGCTATACTAATTCCTTAGAAACTGAAGATACCAACAACCAACAACTAAACCTTTTTCCACTAGGTGGGGTCGGCTACATGGATCAAACGGCGCCATAGTGGCTTATCATGGATGAGATCAATAGATAAGTTATTAACTATTAAATCATTTTTAATAGTTTCACTTATTATTTTCTTTGGCCTCCCTCTACTTCTAATTATTGGACTATTCTCCATCCGATCAACTCTTCTCACTAGGGCTTCTGTAGGTCTTCTCCACACATGGTCAAACCACCTTAAGCGAGTTTCAACCATCTTCTCCACAATAGGTGCTATCCCAACTTTCTTTCTAATGCACTCATTTCTAATCATATCTCTTCTGGTGTGTCCACACATCCAACGCAACATTCTCATCTCTGCAACGTTGAGTTTATCTTCATGTTGTCTTTTAATCGCCCAACATTCCGTACTATACAATATAGCAGGTCTTATAGCCGTATGGTAAAATTTTCTTTTAACTTTGAGCGGTACTTTTTTATCACAAATGACATTCGAAACTTTCCTCCATTTCATCCATCCAGCTTGAATCCTGTCGTTTACGTCCTCCTTTACTTCACCGTCATTTTGTATAATGGACCCAAAATATTTAAAACTTGTAACTTGTTTTAATATATAGTCTCCAAGTTTCACGTCTACATTCGTATTTGTTCGTCTCTTACTAAAAATACATTCCATATATTTTGTTTTATTTCTACTTATCCGGAAACCGTGTGTTTCTAAAACTTGTCTCCATGACTCTAACATCATATTTATTTCCTCTTTCGATTCACCAACTAAGACTATATCATCTGCAAAAATCATGCATTGAGGCCCCAACTCTTGTATATGTTCAGTAACTGCGTCCAAAATTAAGTTAAAAAGATACGGACTCAGAGAAGACCCTTGATGTAGTCCAATAGTTGTGGGAAAATCCTTTGTATCCCCATTTTGTGTTCTCACACAAGTCGTTATCCCGTCGTACATGTCTTTGATTGCTCGAATGTACGCAATACGTACTCCTTTCTTTTCTAAAGCCTTCCATAGGATCTCTCTTAACACTCTGTCATATGCCTTTTTCAGATCAATAAAAACTATGTGCAAATCTTTCCGTCTGCTTTGATACCTTTCCATCAATCTCCGTAGTAAATAAATTGCTTCCATAGTTGACTTTCCTGGCATAAATCCAAACTGGTTCTCTGTAACTTGAGTCTCTTGTCTTAATCTTTGCTCAATGATCTTCTCCCATAACTTCATAGTGTGGCTCATGAGTTTAATCCTCCGATAGTTGGAACAATTCTGTATGTCTCCTTTATTTTTATATATAGGAATTAAAGTACTTCTCCTCCATTCATCCGGCATTTTCTTAGATTTCATTATCACATTAAACAACTTAGTGAGCCAACTTATACCCTTCCTTCCTAAACTTTTCCACACCTCAATAGGTATATTATCAGGTCCTACTGCTTTGCCATTTTCTATTCTCTTCAGAGCTTTTTCTACTTCAAACTCTTGGATTCTACGATAAAAAGTATAATTACGAAAATGGCAAGAAAGGTAAGAAAAGAAAGACAAGAGACCTAGACCAAGTAAAATGTATTAAAGATGAAGAGGGTAATGTCTTTATAAGCGAGTAAGATATTCAAGCACGATAAAATAGTTACTTTTAAATGTTTTTTAACGAAGGACATCAGTTTTCTTGTCACTTTGATAGATTAAATATTGTAGAGGAGAATCAAAATTATATCTTTTATCGTAGAATTCGGGAGTTTGAAATGGAGAAAGTTTTGAAAAGAATGGATAATGGCAGAATAGTTTGACCTGATAATATACTTATTGAAGTATGGAAAGTTCTAGGTAGGAAATATATAAGTTGACTTTTTAAGTTGTTTAATGAAATAATGGAATTTAAGAAAATGGCAAATGAATGATGAGTATTTTAATCTTTATCTATAAAAATAAGGGGGTCATACAGAAGTGTGCCAATTATAGGGGATAAAGTTCATGAGCCATGCTATGAAGTTATGAGAGAAGGTCATTGAGCATAGATTAAGACAAGAGACTCAAGCCATTGAATCAATTTGGTTTCATGTTAGAAAGGTCAACCATAGAAGTAATTTACTACGAAATTTGATGGAGAGGTATCAAAAGAATAGAAAAGATTTACATATAGTTTTTATCAATTTAGAAAATGCATATGATAGAGTGCTGAAAGAGGTTTTATGGAAGGTTGTAGAGAAGAAAGGAGTGCATATTGGTTATATTCGAACAATTAAAGATATGTATAATAAGATCATGACTTGTGAAAGAACACAAAATGAAAATATAATAGATTTTTTCATAATTATAGGACTACATCAGGGTTTATCTTTAAATCTATATTTTTTTAACTTGATTTTAGATGCAGTTATTGGGCAAACAACAACTAAACTTTTTTTTACTAGATGGGGTCGGCTACATGAATAAAACAACGCTACAATGACCTATTATAAATGAGATCAATAGATAGATTATTAATTATTAAATTCTTCTTAATAGTTTCACCTATTGTTTTCTTTGGCCTGCCTCTATTGTTAATTATCGAACTATTCTCCATCTTATCTACTCTTTTTAATAGGGCTTTTGCAACTTTTCTCCACATATGTCTAAATCACTTTAAGCGAGATTCGATTATTTTCTCCACAATAGGTGCTATCCCAACTTTCTCTCTAATGCATTCATTTCTAATCATATTTCTTTTAGTATGTCCACACATTCAATGTAACATTTTCATCTCTGCAACATTGAATTTATCTACATGTTGCCTTTTAACTGCCCAACATTCAGTACCATACAATATAGCAGGTCTTATAACTATAAGGTAGAATTTTTCTTTAACTTTAAACGACACTTTTCTATCACAAATGACATTCGAAACCTTCTTTCATTTCATCCATCTCGCTTGAATCCTATGGCTTACATTTTCCTTTACTTCGCTGTCGTTTTGTATAATGGATCCAAGATATTTAAAACTTGTAACTTGTTTTAATATATGGTCTTCAAATTTTATTTCTAAATTCGTATTTGTTTGTCTTTTACTAAAAATATATTTCATATATTCTATTTTATTTCTACTTATACGAAAATTATGTATTTTCAAAATTTGTCTCCATGACTTTAACTTCATATTTATTTTTTCTTTTAATTTACTAACTAAGACTATATCATCTGCAAAAATCATACATTGAGGTCCCAAATTTTGTATATATTCAATAATTACATACAAAATCAAGTTAAAATGATATGGACTCAGAGAAGACCCTTGATGTAGTCCAATAGTTATGGGAAAATTATTTGTGCCCCCATTTTGTGTTCTCATGCAAGTCGTGATCTTATCGTACATGTCTTTGATTGTTTCGAATATACGCAATACATACTCCTTTCTTCTTTAAATCCTTCCATAAAACCTCTCTTAGCACTTTGTCATATGTCTTTATTAGATCAATAAAAACCATATACAAATTTTTCAGCCTCCTTTGATAACTTTCCATCAATCTCTGCAGTAAGTAAATTGTTTCCATAGTTGACCTTCCTAGTATAAAATCAAATTGATTCTCTGTGATTTGAGTCTCTTGCTCAATGATCTTCTTCTATAACTTCATAGTGTGGTTTATGAGCTTAATCCTCCTATAATTGACACAGTTCTGTATGTCCTTCTTATTTTTATAGATAAGAATTAAAGTACTTCTCTTCTATTTATCTAGCATTTTCTTAAATTTCATTATCACATTAAACAATTTAGTGAGCCAACTTATGCCTTTCCTTCCTAGTTTTTTCCATACCTCAATAGATATATTTTTGGGTCTTACTGCTTTGTCATTTTTCATTCTCTTAAAAGCTTTCTCTACTTTACGTTTTTGAATTCTACGATTAAAGATATAATTATGTCCTCCTCTGTAACATTTAATCTGTCAGAGTCACAGGTCAACTTATGTCCTTCGTTAAAAACTCCTTGAAAGTATCTCCTCCATCGTGTTTGAATATCTTGCTTCCTTACTAAAACATTACCTTCTTCATCTTTAATATATTTTACTTGATCTAGATTTCTTGTCTTTCTTTTCCTATCTTTCACAAGCCTGTAAATTTTTCTTTCCCCATCCTTAGTTCCTAAAAATTGATAAATCCTTCAAAAACTCTAGATCTTGCTTCACTCACAGCCTTCTTAGCATCTTTCTTAGCAAATTTATATTTATTTCAATTTTTATTCTCTTTACATAAGTGCCACGCCTTATAATACTCTCTTTTAACTTTAATCTTATCTTTCACCTCTGCATTCCACCACCAAGATTCTTTATCCTTTGATCTAACGCCTTTTGATTTTTTAAGTATCTCTTTTGCTATATTCTTGGTCCTTTTGGCCATCTCGTCCCACATATCATTAGAATTTTCCTAAACCTCTCAAAGTCCCTCTTCCTCCATTTTTCTTTAAAAACTCTTTTATTGTTCATTCTTTAAAAGCCACCACCTAGTTTTGAGAACCGTTTTCTCGCTCTTTCTTTCTACTCTTCTCTTAACTTGTACGTCCAAAATTAAAACTCTATGTTGGGTAGTCAAACTCTCTTTAGGTATGACTTTGCAATTTGTATAAAATTTTTTATCTGATTTTCTTACCAAGAAAAAATTTATTTGAGAGTTTGCTCCTCCACTCTTGTACGTGATAAGATGTTCTACCTGCTTCTTAAAGCAAGTGTTTGCTATAATAAAATTAAAGACTAAAAAAAAATCCAATATAGATTTAATCTCTTCATTTCCTTCTCCTAACTCAAAATCTCCATGAATACCTTCGTATCCTTTAGAATAACTCTCTACATGTCCATTTAGATCCCCTCCTAGAAAATTTTTTTCTTCCAGAGATATTTTTTAAATCAAACTTTTTAGATCCTCTCAAAAAATTCTCTTATGATGCTCCTCTAATCCAATTTGAGGTACATATACATTAATCACATTAAAAGTGTCTCGCTCTACTACAAACTTTAAAGTTATAATCCTATCTTCCTATCTTCTAATCTTTTTACATCTACCACATTGTTCCTCCACTTTTTATCAACTATTATACCTACACCATTGCTAGTTCTTGTCTTGCCAGTGTACCAAAGTTTAAAACCCGAAGAATCTAATTCTTTTGCCTTTTCTCCTACCCACTTAGTTTCTTGTAGACACATGATGTTGACCTTTCTCCTAATCATGGTATCAACTATTTCTATTGATTTTCTTGTAAGCGTGCTTACATTCCAAGTTTCAAAATGGATCCTACCCTCATAAGTTAACTTCTTTGTCCACACCCGTTCATTAAAGTGTGGGAACTCTTGTTTATTTTTTACTGCACTCAAATGTTGATGCAGCGGCCCTTGCTCTTTTGACACTGCACTCGAGCTATATAGCGTGTGACTTCCGAACAACGACAAATTTTTATGTTGGCTGTCGCACGCCTAACACAACCCTCCTCTTTTATTCGAGCTCAAGATTGGCTATACGAATATAGGTAGAGTTAGATGTAGTTATTGAGCATATCCAAGAATTGAGATCTCGATGTATGTTTTTTGCGATCATATAGTCTTAATTGATGAATCGAAAGAGAAAATAAATATAAAAGTAGATTCATGGAGACAAACTTTGGAAATAAATAGCTTTTGTATAAATAGAAATAAAATTGAATATATGGAATGTAATTTTAGTAAAAGACAAACAAATATCAATTTAGAGGTAAAACTTAGAAATAATTTTATAAAACAAGTCACAAATTTTAAATATCTTGAGTTCATTATACAAAATGACGGAGAAGTAATGGAAGACGTAAACCATCGGATTCAAGTAGGTTGGATGAAATGGAGGAAGGATTTGAGTGTCATTTGTAGTAGAAAAGTGCTGTTCAGACAACAATAAATAACAACAGCAACCGAGCTTTTCTCCACTAAGTGGGGTCGGCTACATGGATCAAATGTTGTTACAGTAGCGTATTAAAAAGTTTTTGAAAGTAACTCTTCTATTTTTTTTGATATCTTATTCTCTTACCAAGACATTACTTTCTTCATCTTTAATACATTTTATTTGATTTAAATCTCTTGTCTTTCTTTTTCTACCCTTTGCAAGTTTGAAAATTTTTCTTTCTCAATCTTTAGTTCCTAAAGATTGATATAAACCTTCAAAAGTTTTAGATCTCGCTTCACTCATAGCCTTCTTAGCGTCTTTCTTAAGAACTTTATATTTTTTTTTCTAATTTTTATTATTTTTACGTAAGTGCCACGCTTTATAACACTCTCTTTTAACCTTAATCCTATTTTGTACCTTTGCATCCCACTACCAAGATTCTTTATCATTTGGTCCAATGCATTTTGATTCTTCAAGAATCTTTTTAGCTATTTTCCTGATCGCTTTGTCTATCTCGTTTCACATATCGTTAGCATTTTTTTGAACCTCCCAAAACTCTTGTTTCTCCACCCGTCTTTGAAAGATCCTTTGTTGTTGATTCTTCAAATGCCACCACCTAATTCTTAGGGATGTTTTATTACTCTTTCTTTTGACTCTTCTCTTAACCCGTATGTCCAAAACTAATTGTGTTGGGTAGCCAAACTCTCTCCAAGTATGACTTTGTAATTTGTGCAAAATTTTCTATCGGATTTCCGTACCAAGAAGAAATATATTTGAAAACTTGTTCCTCTACTCTTGTACGTAATAAGATATTCTACCCGTTTTCTAAAGCAAGTGTTTTTCTATAGTAAAGTTAAAGGTTAAAGAAAAATTCAAGATAATTTTACCCTCTTCGCTTCCCTTAACCCAAAACATCCATATATACTCTTGTATTTTTTCGATTCACTCCCTACATATCCATTTTGATCCCCTCTTAGGAATTTTTTTTTCCACAGGTATTCTTTGAACTAAACTTTCTAGATCCTCCTAGAAGATTATCTTATGCTGTTCCTCTAATCTCATTTGTGGTGCATATACACTAATTGTATTTAAAGTTTTCCGCTCCACTACAAATTTTAAAGCTATAATCTTATCTTCTAATCTTTTTATATCTACTATATTGTTCCTCCACCCTTTATTGACTATTATGCCTACACCATTGTTAGTTCTTATCTTGCCAGAGTACCAAAGTTTAAAACACGAAGAATCTAATTCATTTACTTAGTTTCTTGTAGGCATGTGATGCTGATCCTTCTTCTAATCATAGTATCAACTATTTTCATTGATTTCTCTATGATCGTGCCTACATTCCAAGTTTTAAAACAGGTTCTTTTCTTACGAACTAACTTTTTTACCCACACTCGTTCATTAAAGTGTGGGAACTCTTATATATTTTTCATTGCACCCGCGCGCTGATGCAACGGCTCTTGCTCTTTTGACATTGTACTCGAACTATACAACGCGTTACTTCTGGACCACGACTTAGCCATAATACTATTGCTTCGTTGATCCATGTTCATGTAGTTACGACAAAGTTTTACATTGGATGTTGCAAGTCTAACACAACTCTCCTCTTTTATCTATGCTTGAGATCGACTATACGAATATAGACAGAGTTAGAAAAGTGTCGTTCAGAGTTAAAGAAAAATTCTATTGTATATCTATAAGACTTGAAATGTTATATGGTATTGAATGTTGGGTGGTTAAAAGATAATATGAGATAAATTTAATGTCGTAGAGATGAAAATGTTGCATTGGATGTGTGAACATATTAGGCATGATATAATTAAGAATGAGTGTATTAGAGAGAAAGTTAGAGTAGTAACTATTGTGAAAAGATGACGGAATTTCACATAAGGTAGTTTGGCCATGTGGGAGAAGACTTGTAGAAGTTCCGATAAGAAGAGTAAATAAGATGGAACGCAGCCTGATGGTTAAAGGTAGAGAGAGGCTAAATAAAATAATAAGTAAAACAGTTAAGAAGAATTTAACAATTAATATCTCTCTATTGATCTCATTTATATTAAGTTATTTTAACGTCGTTTGATCTATGTAGCTGATTTTATCCAGTGAGAAAATATTTTATTGTTGTTGTATCATACTTTGTATATGTGCCGTATCTTCATTTTAGTCATTTACAGATTGCCTCTGTTTGCAGATGAATTCAACTAGACTTTCTCAACAATCCCTTCCTGGAATTGAAGTCTCAGTTCAGTCAGAAAATTATTTTCAATCTCAAGGTGTTGATTCTGTCAAAGTTGCAACTGAGAATAAAAGTAGCCTCCATCTTCAAGCAGACTTTATGGACTTGCCTCCTCAAACAGGTAATGCAACAAATTTTGTCTCAGCTGATCAAAGGGCTTTTGATACTGTTTGCGGCAGTAGTGAACATTCTACCCCACATGAGGAGCAAGTAGATGAAGAGGGAGATCAAAGAGGGAATGAAGACTCAATGATTGCTGGTGTTGGTGGCACACCATCTGAAGATGGATATAACTGGAGAAAATATGGACAAAAACAGGTTAAAGGTAGTGAGTACCCACGAAGTTACTACAAGTGTACAGATCCAAATTGTCAGGTTAAGAAGAAAGTAGAACGATCTCATGAGGGCCACATCACAGAGATCATCTATAAGGGAACTCACAACCACAGCAAACCTCCTCCAAATCGCCGATCAGCCATGGGGTCAGTTAACCCTCTTGCTGACATGCAGGTGGACATTTCTGAACATGTTGAACCAGAGAGTGGTAATAATGGTGACTTGTGCCAGACAAGTTTACAAAAGGGAAATGTAGCTGGAGCTGCTGAATGGAAGCATGACAACCTTGAAGTGACATCAACATCTGTAAGACCTGAATACTGCAACCAGTCTACTATTTTTCAGACTCAGAATAGTACTCACTTTGAATCAAGAGTTGCAGTGGATGCCTCATCTACTTTTTCTAATGATGAAGATGAAGATGATGGAGGCACCCATGGAAGTGTATCATTAGGTTATGATGGGGAAGAAGATGAATCAGAATCTAAAAGAAGGTACTTGTCATTGCCTGTTTTAATTTGTGAATATTTCTTTAAGACACTAAAATCAACAAAATATCATTTTCTCAGGAAACTGGAATCTTATGTGACGGAGTTAAGTGGAACCAGTAGAGCTATTCGTGAGCCTAGAGTTGTTGTTCAGACTACCAGCGAAGTAGATATCCTTGACGATGGATATCGTTGGCGGAAATATGGGCAAAAAGTTGTAAAAGGAAATCCTAACCCAAGGTGATCATTCTTCACTTATTTGCTTTGTTGATCTGTCTTCCTCCTTCCTTTTTACGCATGTCCATGGGCATCTGTGCATTCAGTCTATAAAGATATTATTCTGCTGCAAAGCTGTAAGTGGGGTTGGGTTCTTGCTATTTTGCTGCAGGAGTTACTACAAGTGTACCAATGCAGGCTGCACAGTGAGGAAGCATGTGGAAAGAGCATCACATGACGTAAAATCTGTGATCACTACATATGAAGGAAAGCACAACCATGATGTTCCTGCTGCTCGCACTAGCAGTCATGTCAATGCTGTTGCTTCTAGCACTGTTCCTGCACAAACTTCTGCAGTTATTCAAACCCCTGTTCATACACCTGATCAGTCACAAGTTCAAATTGGCCTTGGAAGGCTTGAGAGGTCTGCTCCGGGCTCATTCAATTTAACTGGGAGACAGGCGTTAGTGCCCTCCCATGGCTTCTCCTTTGGAATGAACCAACCTGGCCTGTCTAATCTGGCAATGGCTGGATCAAATCCAGCCCAATCAAAGCTTCCTCTCATGTCTGTTCATCCATTCTTGGCGCAACAACGTCCCTCAAACGAAATGGGTTTCTTGATGCCGAAAGGAGAACCAATTGTCGAGCCTATACCAGAACGTGGACTCAATCTGCCTAGTGGTCCGTCAGTATATCAAGAAATTGTGAGCCGGATGCCACTGGGGCCGCACATGTAAATTTTTTGCCCTTATTCTTTTAAGAAAACTAATGTTGACATTTTTATAATTACGTAAATATGCTAGCAGAAATTCACCAAAACAAAATATTACACACACACACGCAGGCTTGCATGGACGGGGGATTTAATTTTTTTGGGGGTTATTTTACTGAGTGACATTCTTCTTGAAAGATGTCAGATATAGATAGTTTATCTTGTCATATCTCTGTCTCCTTCAAAATTAAGCAACAGGTAGCGAGAGATCTAAAATGAATATAATTCATTCAACATTTAATGCCATCGGGAGTGGAATCTTCATTGCTTCTCACTCTCATGGCTGATACTCGACACATGAGAAATTAAGTGAAATTATAGTCAAACAATAAAAGTATTTTGAGAAAAGTTCCTTTTGTCTCTTAACTTTTTGGTATTTACTTTATTTTATTTCACTTTAGTCATTTAATTTAGAAAAGTACTCAAATTATTCTTCAACCCACTCTCTTAATAGCACTAACAGATACTTCAGACTTGGCAATTATATGGCTCAATAACTGACATTGTCTACTACATTCCAACCCAATGTCACATAATCTAAGTCAACCATTGCATCTTACAAAACAGGAACCAAGGAAATGGACGTTTAGCCCCAAATCAGAATCCGAGGATGGGGGCCCATTCGTCAAAGAAGCGATGAACGGTCTTCGTTGAGGTTCTTCTTTCCCCAAACCCGGCATGTAGCAACCGTGATCTTGCTTTGGCTGTTTAGCATTTTCACTTAGGCTCCGAAGCTGCAACTAAGAGTACATTTTGGATGAACCTGAGAAGCTCCTCTGTTTTGAAGAAGACTAGGAGCTCATTGTCAGTGGTTGATATGCCAAGAGTCATCCATAGATGAAGCAGAGAAGCTTCTCATGGTCCCAGAAGGCATGGTCATCCACATTTTTTTTCAGTACATTAACATACCTATTACTTTTTCAGAAACAGAGGGAAGAAAAAAAGGGAAATTCACTAACAAAAACCTGAAGAAAGGAACTAGGCACCATGGTTAAGCTGGTTTCCAGAAAAACCTGTAGTCGATGTTAGTCTGAGGGAAAGAACCAGCATCAAGTAACAAAGGGAGCACTATCTTCTTGAAGTGACAAACCAATCCCAGTTGACCTTGAAGTTTGGTTTTGAGAAACAAAGTAATGCTGAAGATGGGAACCGTGGCAAGAATGTTGAGGGTGATAATAGTGGATCTGATCAGAAGATACAAATGAGAGGTGTGAGAGGGATGAATGAGTGGTCAGGGATAGTGCAGGGCTATTTTTCGTGATTGATGAGATGGTAGGTGCTGAAGAATGTGTTTGTCGGTGTTGTTTTCAAACCTTCCAAGGGTTTGCTTAAACGGTTATTTCCTCTGTGCATGGGTCTCTCACAGCATTTAGAATTTGGGTATGCTTCTCTCGAGCACTTCCATTTCTTCCCATTTGTTCTTCTGCACCTCCCTGGCTTTGGTTCTATTTTTCTTCCCAAAACCATCGGCAAATAGTTCGATCCACCTGTGTGCAAAAGAACTTGATGTTCAAGTTCTTGCCACTGTGTTGGAGTAAAGGGGAACCTGTGCATTTCGTTCATCATTAAGCAGAGAGAGAAGTATGGAAAACAGAAGAATAAAAAGGGAAAAGGAATCAAAGAGCATAGACACAGCTAGATGGACGATAAAGAACCAATGAAACAACTTGTTTAAACGCATTTGGCTTGGATGGAATATGGTTGGAGCTGAGTGGACAAGGAGGTGTTAGTAGTAAAGCCAAGTGGGTGCCAAGTCTACAATATAATAGTGGCGTTAAGAGAGTTAGAGTTGAGGAAAGATTTGTCGAGTCTTCGAAATTAATGGATTAAAATGGAACAAAATGGAGTTAAGAGACAAAAATAGTACTTATTGCAAATTTATGGTACACAAATTATATTTTTTCCCGAATTTAAACTATCATTTTAAGTTTGAAGCTGAACAAATCACCCCATAGAAAGTGAAAATGATAACAAATTGTGAATTTTAACATTTTGCCTTATGTGATAGGCACATGCTAAAGGGTAAAATACACTTTACCCCTATGCAATTTTCATTAATTACAAATTTAGTATATAAAGTTCAAAATTGTTTAAGACATCCCTTAGATTTAAACTTTTAGGTTGGAACTTAATCGAACGGCTAAAAATTGAAGAACAATAAAAAAAGTGGAATGTAAATTCAAGACAATTCATAAAATCGTACAATGAGACTTAAATTGAAATTTCAAACTTTGAGTTATAGGTGGTCAAATTCTTTAGTTGTCAACTAAGAATTGAAATAACCACATAAATTTGAGAATTGAACTAGAGTTGAGCAAAGAAAAAGGGAATGAAACTCAAGTGAAAATAGAATTGAACACATACTAAACAAAATCAAAATTAATATCTTAGTCATTGAAAAAAATAAATTGGGTATAGGAAGTACAGGATAGGGTGCTATTCATTTCTAAATAAACAAAGAGCCTAAGATCCCTTCTAATCCCAACTTTTGAGAGATGACATAGGGTGGAGTTCCAAAATTTTGAAAGCTGCAAGTCCTTGCTTGGAATATGAAATTAAGGGAGAGCCCTAGGACATTAAGTATAGATATTTCTTCTACCTAGTCTGTTTTCATTTTCAATGAGTCATTTGTGTTGGGTTTGTTATTTTTGAACCAATATTGAGGAACTCTACCGAATTGGAATTGCTTAACTAGGTGTAATAACTTGGTTCACTTTGTTTCTTTATCAAAATTTATTTTGGGTTTGTTTTGGGTCATGTGATGCTCTATCAAAATTTATTATATAACTTTTTGGTTTTGATGATGCCATATCTTACATGTATTGTAACATCTCTAATTTTGTTTTTATTAATAAAGGTACATAAATATTTAGTTAAGAAAATAAAATTTATTAAGTAATTTTTAGATATTTAAAAAAAAATACAATCCTTAGAAATTCTTCACCTTATGTGTATGTATAGAAAATGTTTCTAACATTAAAGGAATAAGTAAATAGAGAAAAAATTAATAGGAAAAATATTTGAAATAACATACTAAAGAGAGGTGAAATTTTTGGGTAAGGAAGATAAATTTTTGGGAAACAAGTCAAGGTCTTAAAATTTCAAGAAGATTGGATTATGATAATTTTTCTTTAATTCAAGAGTTAGAGTTCTTAAGTTTAACATCTCCACTCATACATTGGGCTTTCACCTATGGACACTTCATATAGATTTTTTCTACTTCACATGAGTTTTTAGCAAGCCAATAGGATAACCTAATCAAGAAATAAAATATAGATTTAGACTAGGATATATAAATTGGACCGATAGCCCACAAACCATAAAAATATGACCAAACCCTCCATGAAAGATAGAATTTTAGCCAAAGCAAAGAAAATATGTAAGAATGAGCACAAATCCAAGAGGAAAAAATAAGAATCATGTGAGAAAATAGCAGTGTAATAATAATCAAGATTATGTCATATGGCTTTAAGACAAAACATTTATATCCTACATTTATAATTTCAACAAATTGATAATAATACATGGCATTAAGACAAAACATCTATATCCTACATTCATAATTTCAATAAGTGGATAATAATACATAGCATTATGACAAAACATTTTTATCCTGCACAAATAATTTCAGTCAAGCAAGGGAGACTTAAGGGCTGAAAATTTACCACCTAGAAAGGAAAACCTATCATACTTGATTAAGACAAAAGAAAAAGAAAAAGAAAAAGAATCCCTAAATCAAAGGGACCTTGTCTCTTGTCTTAAGAACATTTTATCATAATTTTCAAAATACAAATCTCCTTTTGCTATGCATATCTTGACTAAGGGAGAGGAAGATAAGAACATGAGTTGTCCTTCCCCAAAAAACAACTAAGTGCATCTTAATTGTGATAAGATAGACCCATGATTATGAAAGATAAACCACTTAATAGTTTATTTAAGTAAAACCCACCCTTATAACATTATAATTTCATCTAAGTGAGGGAGAGGAAAAACATAAACAGGGTAGAGTGAGGAAAGGAGAGAAAAAAAGAGGAGAGAAAGGAAGAGGAAAGAGAAGTCTAGAGGACTAAGTACTCAATGTAAGTTAGCTTAATCTCTACTTGAATCCATCTTTTTTCTTCATTCTTAGGGTTCAAAATTCACCCTCCTTCTCTTATTTAAGCTGCTAGAAAAGTTAAGTGAAAGGATGAATCTTGCTACTTCTTTCAAGAAGAAACAAGAAAAAGAATTCACTAAGTGAGTTAGGGAGATCTTTAGGTAGGTTTAACAATATCTCTTTTTGAAAAAAAGATTTGAAATTTGTAATATTTTTATGAGATTTTGATCTTAGAACTTTTATGAAATTTACAATATTTGCTACTTTGATGATTGGTCATAGATTTTGCTATATCATATTACATATTATCTTGCATATGATGGATGTTTTGAACATTTTGATTAGTGTGGAAAGTTCTACATAGGTATGGCTATGGGTGGCAAAATTTTAAGATTTTTATGCTACTATTTTGTATATTGGAATGTGGTGAAAAATTGATGGAACATGATTAGATGTAAAATAGGAAGAAAATGGAAGAAGACGTAATAAAATGATGAATTAAAACTTTTGGAAATGTTTGGTTAGGAAACTGAATTTCAGAGTAATTAGGGAAGCTTCTGTTTTTGAAATTCTAAAAATAATCGATTAGGAATTAAAAGAAATGGTTAGCATAAAAGTTTAGATATATGTTCCATGGATTTTTAGCCACTGGAATAACTTAATTTGGAGTCTAGATGAGGGAGATATTGTGCGATTAGTAAGTAGTGGTATGAAACTAATTAACCAGAGAAGAATCTGTTAGGTAAGTTCTTATGTTTGAATTTCTGGGCCACATTTGTAGGGAATTAAAGAAAATTGTTGACATAATAAATATAGATATATGTCTCACGGATCTATAGGCTCTAAAATCACTTAATTTGGAGTCCATATGTGGGAGATATGGCTGATTAATGCGTAGAGGCCAGAATCAGTCTAGAATCCAGGGTGGTAAATATAAGCGTTTTTGTTTTTTATTTCTAGGAATAATTCGTAAGAAATCTGAAGAAGTGATAAACATGAAAGTTGTATATAATTGTCTTATATTTTTATAGGTTTTGAAATTATCTCAATTAGAGTTCGTATGAGGGAGATATGGTTGAATAAGTGAGGAAAGGTCACAGAACACGGCCAGACCATGTTTTAAGTTACTTTAGTATTGGTAGGCCATGCTCAGGATTGTTTTTGAGTATGTTTGAAGTATTTTCAAGCATAGTCGTGTCTTGGAACATGACCGGGTCGTGTTAAGAGTTGGTAAAGTTTATTTTTAACATTTTTCTACCCTAAATGAACCTTATTAACTATAGGGTAATAATAGAAACCAAAATGGAGAAAACTGCCTTATAAAATTTGTGAGAACATTTGATGAAAATAATATTATAAAAAAAAGAAGAATCTTATAAAAGAAAATAATAAATAATTAGAGTATGTCTTAGCCATTGCCATTGTATGAATTTCTTTCCATCTAAAGTGTGTAATTTTGACATGAAAATATTTTATAAAGTGATATTTGAAAACGATTATGTTCATTGCATGATTACCAATGCTTTTTGGTATTGATTATATTTTGATTTAAAATTATGGCATGGGAGTATAATGAATATACTTGTTATTGAAATCATATTTTTGACTATTAATAAGAAAAGAAAAGAAATAAGCATGATCACATAACAGTTTGTGTAGTGAACCAGTAGGGGACACTCTACCAATGGCTATGATTATGTTAATGAGAAAAGAAAGAGAAAGTGTGCATTGTTAGACAGAGCGAAAAAAGTCCGTACAGGAGAGTAGATAGTACTCACCCTGACTAGGGTAGCTTGATATGAAAATAAGTTAATTGCCATAATATAATATTCTGAAAATAGTTATTCATGCCATACATGTCATTACTGTACGATTTTCATGTGCATAGATAAAATGCATTCATGTGTCCGAAAATATTTATTGTAACTTATACAGATGAACATGATATGACGAGCATTATTAATGAATGATGATTATGATTTATTGTTGAACCTACCGAGATTTAATTTTCACTATATTTCCATATCATATTCAGAAAACTAAATTGTGCAGATATTCTATATGATCGGCTTTTAGTGTACATGGGTCGAGTTGGCTAAGATTCGGCATAGGCACTATAAATTTTTAGTGATGTCATTTGGTTTAAAAAATGTCCTAATTGCATTTATAGACTTGATGAATAGTAATTAAGCTATTCTTGGATCAATGTTTGCATTTATGAACAGATACTAATATATTTCGAGAGTTCAGAAGATCATAAGCAACATTTGAGGACAGTTTTACAAACTCTAAAAGAGTATTAGCTATATGCTAAGTTCTCAAAATACGAATTCTAACTTAGTATTGTTACTTTCTTTGGGTATGTGGCTAGTAAGATGGTATTAAAGTACACCTTAAGAAAGTAAAAGTGGTATAGCAATGTCCACGTTTTACTATAACTATAGATGAAGATCCAAGTCTAACTTGCGTTTTTCGCGGTTGTCTGTCTTCCAATCTATTTGAGCTATAGTTGGATTAGGTACATGAATAAATGCTTGTAAAGCATCAATCAACTCCTCAGCATTCGAAACTGATATGAGAATTTGTCGTGCTGAGTGTGAGATAAACCTTTGTTTCACAGCTTGATCAAGAAAAGACAACATACCATCAAAGAAATGATTATCATTTAACAAACCTATCGGTTTGTGATGCATATTCAGTTGTGCCCAAGAGACTATTTGGAAAATCTCTTCTAAAGTACTAAAATCTAGGTAAAGGTAATGAAAGCATAAGTATTACTCATCATTCTAGCCATGCGCTTATGCATAGAAGCTACTCTAAATTCTTCCCCAATTTTCTTTCCTATGGTGTTGGATGTAGCAAGAGCTGCGGGAATAATACCTAGAACTTGATATCCTCCTATTTGTGCACCTATAGACACACACCCCATTAATCTACGGTTACCTCTACCATAGACTAAATGAATTTTTCTCCTGATCAGCACCATACCTAGGTTTTGTACAGCTTTCACATACTCTCCATCTTTTCCAAGACTAGAACCACAATAGACACAAATATTTCAAAACTGATGGAATACGATTCCCTCCATAGTTGCAAACATCCTAACTTTGAGTATGAAGGTAAAGATACTAACGTGAGTATTTATAGAACTCGGAGAAGGGCATACTTACAATAGCTATGCAAATAGGGCGGGCATTATTAGAACAGTAATGTGAGTGACTTGTAGATATCATCTAAATTGAAGGTGAATTTCAAAAATGATGGCACACATGCATAGGTACAATAGTTGTAACTGTGACCCATATGAAGCATACAAAGAGAATAAGATTAAGGTATCACCAGAAAGTTTCCTTTTCCTTGTTGTCCTTGATGAAGCATTGATGTCTTGATTCTTGTAGGGAAGTTGTAGGTGATAGGCATCATTGTAAAAAAAAAAAGAGTGAAAATGAAAACCAATTAAATGTTGAAGAAGGACAATCAAATGGTTTATCTTATTTTCCCAATGTTCTTATGTAACAACTCTTTTTTTTTTTAAATATACATATTTGTAAAGTCTCATAAAGTCATTACTTCTTTTCTTCTAATTACTTTACTCATAATAACATTCAATTGATTTAACCAAGCATAATCAAAGTCTAAGGTCTACCATTAACACTGATACAATTCTGAGTTCACATACATATCATTAATCAAAACATCCGTACAAAAATCAAACACATAAATATCTACATCTTATTCATCCATGTTGACCAATTCTGGAGATACGGGTACGAGTGGTTGCACATTCACCGGGATCTTAGCCAACTCGACTACAAACACCTTATTAATTTCTATGATCTGTCCAACATAGAGTAACTTGATCCAATGTACACTAAGAGTCAGAGCCAAAGAAAAATATGCATAACTAGTTTTTTGAACATGATATGAAAATATAGTGAAAAATAAATCCTCGTAGGTTCAACAATAAATCATAATCACCATCAATAATTCTTGTCACGTCATGTTCATCTGTATAAGCTATAGTAAATATCTTAGGTCATATGTATGTACTTTATCTATGCACATGAAAATTGTGCAATAATGATATGTATGTCATGGATAAACTATCTTTAGAATATCATATGTTGGCAATCAACTTATTTTCATATCAAGCTACCCTAGTTAGGATGAGTACTTTCTACTCTTCGGTATAGGATTTTCTCGCTCCGTCCGACATAGCACACTTTCTCTTTCTTTTCTCATTAACATAATCATAGCCGTGAGTAAGGCGTCCTCTACTGGTGCACCACACGGACTGTCATGTGACCGTGCTCCTCTCTTTTCTTTTCATGTTAATAGACAAAAATATGATTTCAATAACAAGTATGTTCATTATACTCACATGCCATAATTTTATCATCAAAGCATAATCATTACCAAAAATCAATGGTAAAATACAATCTTGCCATGAACATAATCATTTACCAAAAATCAATGGTAAAATACAATCTTGCCATGAACATAATCATTTTCAAATATCACTTTATAAAATATTTCTATATCAAAATTACACACTTAAGATGGTAAGGAGCTCATGCAATGGCAATGGCTATGGCATATATTAGTAATTTATTATTTTTATTTATAAGATTCTTATTCTTTTTTTAAATATTATTTTCTCTCTCACTAAACAGAGCATATCACCTTCATTTTTCATCTGATTGAGGTGTTCTTAGTGTCAAATGAAAGATAAGATAATCTTCTAAAAACTTTATGTTGAACATTTTAGTGAAATCGTAAGTAATCATGATGTTACCACTCCCTCAAATTCAATATTATTTCTTCTTGGGTAGGTTCAGACCGCTACTTACTAATGTGACCATATCTCTCTCAAACGAACTCTAATTGAGGTGATTCCAAAGCCTATAAGAAGCTAAGACACTTATATACAACTTTAAGGTTTATCATTTCTTCATATTCCTTACGTATTATTCCCAGAAAATAAAAAACAAAAACACTTACATTTACCACCATGGATTCTAGATTGATTTTGACCATTTTTTGACCACTTCTTACTAATCAAACAATATCTCCCTCATCTGGACTCCATATTAAGTGATTCTAGTGGCTCAAAATCTGTGAGACATATATCTACATTTTTCATGTTAACCATTTCTTTTAATTCCTAACTGATTCTTCCCAGAATTTCAAAAATAGAAGCTTCCCTAACTATAGAATTACTTATCTCAACATTTAATTATATTTCTTACTTAATTTAACATATTCTATCATCCACTTCGAAAGAAAAACAGAATTAAATCATGCATCATTAAGGGTGTTTCTCAATAGAAATTTCTCATGGTTTTTTCCCAGGTGTTTAAAACCATGCTTAATTTACCAACCTAACCATCTTCCATTCATTTTTACCATATTCAAATTTACATAACAGTAGCCTAAAGCCCTAAATTTTTTCCACCCATAGCCATATCTATGCAGAACTTTCCATACCAATTGAAATATTCAAAACATCCATCATATGCAAGATAAGATGTAACATGATATAGCAACATCCATGATCAATTATCAAAGTAGCAAATATTGTAAATTTCATCAAAGTTCTAAGATCAAAATCCCATATAAATGTTATAAATTTCGAAGCTTTTCTTCAAAAAGAGATATTGTTAAACTTACCTAAAGATCTCCCTAACTCACTTAGTGAATTCTTTTTTTTGTTTCCTCTTGAAGGAAGTAGCAAGATTCCTCCATTCCCTTAACTTTTATAACAGCTTAAATAAGAGAAGGAGGGTGAGTTTTGAACCCCAAGGATGAAGAGAAAAGATGGATTCAAGTGGAGATTAATCTAACTTACTTTGAGTGCTTAGTCCTCTAGACTTCTCCTTCTCCTTCATTCCTCTCTTCTCCTCTCTTTCTATCTTTTTCTCACTCTACCTTGCTTTTATTTTTCCTCTCACTCACTTGGACAAAATTATAATGTTTTAAATGTGGGTTTTGCTTAAATAAACTATAAAATTGTTCACCTCTCATAATTATGGGTCTACCTTATCACAATTAGGATGCACTTGGTTATTTTTTGGGGAAAGACAACTCATGATCTTTTCTTCCTCTCCCTTAGTCAAGATATGCATAGTAAAAGGAGAGTTGTATTTTGAAAATTATGATAAAATGTTCTTAAGAAAAGGGACAAGGTCCCTTTGATTTAGGAATTCATTTCCCTTTTTTCTTTTATCTCATTCAAGTATGATAGGTTTGTCTTTTTAGGTGGCAAATTTCCAGCCCTTGAGTCTTCCTTGCTTGGTTGAAATTATTTGTGTAGGATAATGATGTTTTGTCAGAATACTTTGTATTATTGCCTACTTGTTGAAATTATGAATGTAGGATATAGATGTTTTGTCCTAATGCTATGTATTATTACGAACTTGCTAAAATTATGAATGTAGGATATAGATATTTTGTCTTAATGCCATGTGACCTAATCGTGATTATTATTACACTACTATTCCCTCGCATTTTTCTTATTTTTACCTCTTGGATTTGGGCTCATTCTTATCTATTTCCTTTACTTTGGCTAAAATTCTACCTTTCATGGGTCACATTTTTATGATTTTTGGGCTATCGGTCCAACTTCTATATGCTAGTACAAGTCTATGTTTTATTTTTTACTTGGACTATCCAATTGGCTTGCTAGAAACTCATGTGAAGTGGAAAAACTCTAGATGATGTGTCCATAGTTGAAGGCCCAATGTATGGGTGGAGATGTTAAACTTTGGAACTTTAGCTCTTGAATTAGGAAAAATTAACTTAATCCAATCTTCTTGAAATTTTAAGACCTTCACTTACTTCCCAAGAATTTGTCTTCCTTACATAAGAATTTCGTCTCTCTTTTGTATGTTACTTCTAATTTTTTCTATTATATTTTCCCTCTTTACTTATTTTCTTAATGTTAGAAACATTTTCTATACATACACATAAGGTGAAAAATTTCGAAGGCTTATATTTCCTTAGATATCTAAAAAAATTGTTTAATAGATTTTATTTTTTAATTAAATATTTATGTACTTTTATTAATAAAAAACAAAATTAGAGATGTTATATCTTACTAGTCGACTATGGGTATTATTAAATCGTCTAACTATTTTGGAAATTTTTAATTTGAGTTGGTTATTTTACAATTGATTGATTACATATGTTTTGAAGCAACTGATTGCATCTTACTAGTTAACTACCTGCTCTTTGTTCTTCATAAACTTTTATAAACTCAGAAATAATTCTTTTCCATGTGCTATTCTATCACTGAATAACAGTAATTTTGAATTAGATTTTGGCATTTATATTCAAAACTTGCGGACACTGATTTTTACTGAAATAAAAGCTAAGTTATGTTTATAGTTTTTCAAGAATTACAACCACTAATTTAATTTTCTATCAATGTTTTCTCTAAACTTATGACTTTCAATTTTGGCACCATGCTCTATTAAGTATTCCTATTTTTCTGCTGTATCATCCTTGATTATTGATTGACATTAAATGCAATGTTCTTTTTTCTTATTACAAGGAGGGTTAATTTCTTTTCTTTGAAACTTAGTTATTATGGTGTCCAAGTGGTTAGTAAGTTAAAGTAATGAAAAGTTTGAAAGGAATAGACGGATGATGGCCTTATGGTGCTTTAACGAATGTAATCAAGAGAATTAGTGGTATTGAAGTTCTTGAGAAATAAAATATGGAAAGTAGGATTTAAGTTAATCTTTAAACTCTTAATTTGGAAATATGGAGAATATTTTGAGAACAATGTCTGAAAATAATGTAAGTGATTAAGATATTTTTGTTAAGGGTTTATACCATGCTAAATCGAGTCTAGTATCTAGGATGTATTTAAGATGTGAATTATGTTGAGAAATGAGATTTTAGAAGGCATAGATTTTGAATATGGATGGGATATACTAAGATTTGAAATAATTGTACTAGTATAATGGTAAAAAAAAAGATACAAGTGATATATTTTTCGTTGTTTGGTATGTCAGTAAGTAGGAATTGAATATATTATTTCAAGAGAGCTATTCAGGAAGCTTTAGAATCTTAGCTAGATTATAGTATATCTGATAGTAAATCTAAATGATGTGTTTACACATTAGAAGTTATACTTCAGGTATCTTTATATAATTTTGGTAAAAGTTAGGAGAAATTATTTGTCTTTTGTTGAACTTACCCATATTAGTAGTTATCAGGCTAATATGCAAATAGCACCATTTGAGGTTTTACATAAAATATCGTAGGTTTCCTAATAGGTGAGTGAGTTAAGTAAAGTTAAGTTTTTAGAATCTAATTTGGAACAACATACAATAGATAGAATATGACTAATTTAAATTGATGATGCTAGTTTGGAGAGTATGCTTCAAGCATATGTCTTCGAGTTTGTTATGAGATTTGTTAGCAGAATTAGTCTATAATAAAGTGATATTGGATGACTTAAAGCCTTATGTAAGAGATGTTACTAATTTTTTGTTAAATGATTCAGTGGGGTCAAACTTATTGTGAGATGTCGTTGATAAAGTAAATTAATTAGGAAAAGATTACAAGTAACTTAATACAAGCCAAAATGTCTATAATGACCAGGAATGTTGAGCATTAGAAATTATCAGTTGGTGACCAAATATTCTTGAAGGACTCGCCCATAAAAGAGGTAATGAGATTTGGAAAAAAGAAAAAAGTTAAGTTCTAATATATAGCTCTTTTGAAATCTTAAACAAAGTAGTTATAGTAGTACATTGCCTAACCTTGCCATCAGGATTAAGTAATGTGGATACATTCTTTCTTGCATCTATGTTAAGAAAGTACCTATTAGATTTTTCTCATGTTATCTAATTCTAAGAAATTCAATTGGACAAGAATTTGGTTTAATTATGAAGAAAAACCGATGTTTTTTTATTAATCGACAAGTGAAGAACTTATGGCTGAAAGAAATCTCTATGGTTAAGGTTATATAAAAAAATCACTTAAGTGAAGATACCCCGTAAAGATGATATACAAAAGAGATATCCCAAATTGTTTGAGTAATGAAATTAATAACTGTAATTTATGTCTTGACTTCATTTCTTACTTGTGATAGAATGGTTTGAAATTTGGAGACCAAATTTCTTAAAAGGGGAAGAATATAATATCTTGTAATTTTTAAATAATAATGTTTTGCTATAAACAAATATATTTTTATTTTAAATGATTATATTTTGTTGAAAGCAAATATATTTTTAATTAAAATAATTTTATTTTGCTTAAAATAATTATATTTGCCTCTAATAATTTTTTATTTTATTTTTAGAAATAATTTTTCTTTTATTATGTGTAAAGATATTTTATTTTGTGATTTGTGTTATTAACATTTTTATCAAGAAAAGTCTCGATTTAATAGTTCAACTAAAGTTTTACAAGAATATAAATTTTTAGAAATTTTTGGGATATTTTAAGATGAAAAATAATATTATTATGTATATAAAAAATAATAATAAATTTTAATTCTTCAATAATTAAATAATATTAAAAAAAGGGGGGAGATGAAGCGTGAAGAGGAATCTGTGAAATCCTATAACTGATGAATAGTATAAATAGTAACTTTTTATCTCTTTAGATCTGGAGTACTTTCGAGCATTCGAATACAAAATTAAGGGTACCACTAGATTCAAGAGGAAGAGTACTACAATATTGACCAAACAATTTTTTAAATCAGTTGCAGAATTACCGTAGATCAGAAGTAAAAAATCTTAGAAAAAGGTAAACTCTGAAACTCCTATTTAGAGTCCTTTAATTGAAAATCTGACACCGTAGATGGATTCAAGAGTTAGATAAACCTCAGGATATGAAATTTTTTAGCCATCCAGTGGTGAATAGTATCCCATCAGTTAACTAGTGTTGACCAAGCTCACAGAGGCCAAATTTCGTGATTTTAGAGTCATTTCTTAGGTTTTTGGACCATTTAGACTTGTTTTTAAGGTCCATTTGATCAGATTTAACTTGAAAAAAAATACATTTGGGGCTATCCCATGCTCTTTTTGAACATAAAATGTATAATTGGTTTTATTTACAAATTATTTATGCTATCATAAGTTTATGAAATGTGTTAAAATATCTATTTTACTTACGAATTGGCACATAGTTCAAGAAGAGTATAGTTTTGCAAATAGATTTTGAAACTTATTGAATATGTGGTTCTAAATGTATATGGATGAATATCGACGGGTTGTATGGTTTGTGACGGTACTGAGTAAGGGACACCCTATTAGCCTGAGTGAGTCAAGGGAGAGCCACTCCAACTGGGTGACAATGGTAATATGAGGAGATAGATGGGTGATAAACTCACATTCCCTGATCACTTATTGTGATTGTAGTCGATCTGTCACTATGTGTATAGTAAATGAGTTAATTGAGTGTATTGAGAGCTATAACATGCTTGAGCATTATGTAAAAGGAGTGAATTTTCAGTGCATATATAGTATGTTAATTATGCATTAACAAAATTTATGAATTTATCTCAAAAGCTTAATATTTTACTGTAATTTATACAGCTGATCATAATATCATCCCTTGCTGTGTGTTTGGGAATATTTGATAGTTCTAATATGGGATCCTTTTAATGTTTTCATGAGAAATGTTTTGATGCATATCAATATTTGATTAACGATCATACTATATTACATATGGTTTCAAATATCTAAATGTGGTTTGAACTGAGAATATTTGAAATGCGAGTCCTATATGGATGTACCTCTGAAATAAAATATTCTATGTGATAAATTTTTATACATATATGAGTACATCTATATGTTGACCTAAGAGGTCAAATGAGGTATTATCTGCTCACTGAGTTATTAAACTCACTACATAATACTTACATTTTTTTTCAGATAAGGATACAGAGTTTGGTCTTGCAGCTACGTGATCAATTAGGTGTCAAATTCTTTGGGTGAGTCTACATTGCTTTCAAGGCTCACAGTGTTTAAATTATTTTATACTTGTATTCTAGTGTATGCTCTGAATGCCACAAGTAGAATCCCTGCTTCTGCTGTACTTTGATGTTTATGGACTTGGTATGTATATTGTGTATACATGGGAATACCTATTTGTAAAGAAGTGTACTATACATGTTATGAAAAATATATGTTCGTAAAATTTTGTGTTTCACGTGCCCTAAAATTGGGGGCATGACACTACATCACTGATTAGTGTTCATACAAGAGTAACATTGAGTCACATAGTTACATTAACTAAACATTGAACCCTATACCACACATTAACCCTGGGTATAAAGGGTGGAGGAGGTGGTGCTGGCATCGCGATCTGTACAAGGCATCGCCATCCACTGGATCTCTATGATCAAGTGCACGAAAGCAGCTAGCATATCGTTTGCTCTTATCTGAATATAACACCAACAATAATGAGAGCAAAAGTTCCCAATAGGTTTAACATTAAAAGTATCATATAGTAAATAAGAAAATCAGTGTTATGGTGCTGGCATCGCGATCTGTACAAGGCATCGCCATCCACTGGATCTCTATGATCAAGTGCACGAAAGCAGCTAGCATATCATTTGCTCTTATCTGAATATAACACCAACAATAATGAGAGCAAACGTTCCCAATAGGTTTAACATTAAAAGTATCATATAGTAAATAAGAAAATCAGTGTTAACTCTAATTTATTAGAGTTATCGCATGATTTTCTCATACTTATCATTCTGCATTTATGGTTGATTTAGTAGTAACTCTCCCTAAATAGATCTAGTTTTTGCATTTCCTGAGTGTGAGAGTACCCATGGTGCTAATAGTGAATTTCTTATTTGCATTGCATGAAATAAGGGTCAGGCAACTTGAATATGCTGGGTATCTTTAGTGTATTACTATTTTGTGAATAAGTCGGGGCTGAATCTGGTATGGTATGCTGTAGGTTGGTAGGTACATTTGGCTATTACAGTAGTTGCTGTCTCCACTATTGAATGTGGAGGAAAAAGGAATGACCAGTTGCTACAGCAGGTGCAGTCTCTACTATTGAACGTGGAGGAAAAGGATGCTGGCAAGACTGCAGGTTGGAAGGAGGAAAAGCTGCAAAAAAAGGCCACCTCTCCAGGAACACAACCTTAGAATATAAGAAGGGAAGGAGAAAAGACATAATATATACACACGATTACAAAAAGAAAGCACACAGAGAGTGTAATGTCCAGTTTTTTCAATCTCATTATTATTATTATTATTATTATTATTATTATTTATTTAATTATTTCCACATTTTACATGTTAAATATGCCATATGTTTAAACACAATATATATGTATATATATATATATTACAAACCTCACACATGTAATAATTATACAACGCAATATTTTAGTACACAAATAAGAGTCTTTATACAGCACTCTACCCTTGAAACACAGAGGGTGAGGAGGTGGTGCTGACATCGATACCTCCATCAGTAATACCATTCTTTGTTGCATCTCATTTTTTTTATCTGAACATAACACCGCAATAATAGTGAGAACAGAGGTTCCTAATAGACTTAACATAAATAAAATATAATGAGAAAACATGAATTATGTTCAGCTGTATAAGTTATAAAAAATATTAAGATTTGAAGATAAAATCATCACTTTAGTTGATGCATAATTAACATACTATTTATACACTGAAAATCTACTCATTTGATATACGCATAGTGGCCGATCGACTACAGTCTCAATAAGTGATCAGGGAATGTGATTTCATCACCCATCTGTCTCCTTACATTACCTTTATCACTTGGTTGGAGTGACCTTACCTTGGCTCACTCAGGCTAATAAGGCGTCCCCTACTCAATACCGTATTAAGGCATACAACTCGTCGATATTTATCAATACATATAAATGTATGTGTGTGTGTGTGTGTATATATATATATATATATATATATATATATATATATATATATATATAAATTCATATTCATCAAATGCAATATATAGTTACCAAGCAACTAGCCATGAGCTTTACGCTTGCCATTTAATCACTTTTATAATATGATGCATCATTTTTATATCAAATGATTAATAATCATTCATCACATACCAATATCCAATATGATTCATTTTAAATCAAATAAAGAAAAAGAGTAATTTGTGATACAAAAATCATCATTTTAAAAGTATTTTTCTTAGGTATATGTTTCCTAAAAATATTTCAACAAACAAGATTATTTTTAGGTAGAAAACAATGAAAAATATGATAATCTAGCACCCAACACGACTTGGACATGTTCAAGACATGACCATGCTTGAAAAATACTTCAAAAATGATAAAAAAAATAGCCCTGAACATGACTTAGCCATGCTAAAGCAACCAAGAACACGACCCGGCTGTATTCTGTGACCTTTCTTCACTTATTTAACCATATATCTCTCATATAGACTCTGATTGAGGTGCTTTCAAATCTTATAAAAATATAAGACAATTATCTACAACTTTTATGTTTATCATTTCTTCAGATTCCTTATGGATTATTCCTAAAAAATTGAAAAACAAAAATGCTTATTTTACCAATCTGGATTCTGGATTGATTCTGACCTCTGCTCAATTAATTAGCTATATCTCCCTCTTATGGACTCCAATTGAGGTGATGTCAAAGCCTATAAAATGTTAAGACAATTATCTACAACTTTTATGGTTTTCATTTCTTTATATTCCTTACAGATTGTTTCCATAAAATAAAAAATAAAAATGATTATTTTTACTATCTTGGATTTTGATCCCTGCTCAATTAATTAGCCATATCTCCCTCATATGGACTCCACATTAAGTAATTTTAGAGCCTATAGATCCTTGAGACATCTACAATTCATATGTTTACTAGTTCTTTAAAATCCTTGTCGAATTTGCCCAGATTTCCAAAAACAAAGGCTTCCCAAATTATTCTGAAATTCAGCTTAGTCTAACTTATGTTTTGTTTTTCTGTTATGTAATACCATGCACCCATATTCATGTCCAAACAACCAAAATAGAATTTCATATAAATATCCAGACCACATGTTAACGAAAATCACATCTAAACAAATCTAAAAGTATATAAATAATGTTGTACAAAATTCATGAGTAGATGTTAAGCCTACCTTAAACAAATCCTTAAACTTGGTGCTTGATTCTTACCACACAAAAATCCTTGATTTTCCTTTCATCTTCCTTCTCCTTATTCTTCCTCTTTCTTTTCCTCCTCTTCCTTTTCTTCCTTTTTTTTCTTTTCTTTCTCTTTCTTATCGACACTCCCCCTTCCTCATGATTATTAAAATTTTTCCTTACCTACCACCCATATTTACAACTTTGTCATCTTCTATTATTTACAAATATGCAATTTCAATAAATTTACATAAATGCCATCTCAATTACATTACATAAATTCCATTTTAACCATCCTAAGATCTTGTTTGACTTGAGTAAAATTGTAAAATAATTTAATCCTCTCTTGAGATCCAAAATGCTTTCTCCTCTCTAAAAGAAATAAATTCCAATTAGTAACATAAGGAAAAATTAGGGATGTTACAGAGAGCGACTCCTACCTCTGGACGGGAATGCATAGAAAAGGGAGTCACTGTTCCATCAGAAATCCATTAGATAGAGGAGGAAGACGACGATGGTTTGTCCAGAAGAAGAAGAAGAAGGCTGCATGGAAGGAAGCAAAGGAAGTAGTTGAACATGGGAGAGAAGAGACCCTCCCAGAGAATCTTTTCTCCCTTTCGTACTTCTATTATTTGTTTTTCTCTATTTTTCTACTATATTTTCTTCTTTACAGTTTGACTATTCTGGTATTTTCATTCCTACATAACTTGGATATAGTGTTGGGCTAAGCCTCCAGCTAAGATTGTAGAGGGGTTGATATTAACTTTAAGAATGTTTTAAGTAAATGAATGTCCTTATTTTCAGTAAATGCTCGTGATGTTTAGATTGTATTGCAACTCTTGACTCCTACTTTTCCTTGATCTCCAATAGTAGGATACGAAACTGACATTTAATTTGGGAAGGTTAATAGAGGTTGGACTAAGTTTCAATATAATGGGTTTAGCTAAATAACACATTTAGGCTAAAGCTTCAACTATTATAGGCATATAAAAGTTGCCTTATATAACTCAACAGTTTCAAAGCATTAATGACGTTCTCGAGGTGGATTCATATACGAATATATGAACAAACTGTGAGAATGACTGGGTATGGTAGTTCTAGAAAGAACCCATTCAAGATAACAACTGGTTACTAGAGCGTTTGTTGTAGCAAGGTTAGAGCAAAATTGGTGTAAGAGCTAATATCAACCCTAAAGCAATCCTAGTTGTCTTTATTATTTAATTTTCTTCCGTCAATCTAGTGTGTTGCAAGATATCATTTCAGCATTTTTTTGTTTAGTTCATTATCTTATTTTGTGATTGAATCCAATTTATTTTTAATCACCAACAACTGTTTCACTACGTTTATAGGTCAATCTTCTATAGTAATTTTTGGTTAAAAATTCCTCGTGGGGCGATACTCTCTCATCACTTGATTATGTAACAACATTTTTTTAAAAATAAATACATATATTAAAATCCCATGAAGTCATTACCTTTATTTAACTCATAATAACATTCAATTAATTTAACTAAGCATAATTAAGGTTTACACATCATTAATTAACAACATATGTACACAAATAATACACATATATGTCTACATCTTATTCATCCTTGTTGACCAGTTCCGAGAATATGGGTGCAGGTGGTTGCACTTTCACCAGAATCTTAGCCAACTCAACCACGAACACCTTATAAATTTCTGGGATCTGTCTAATATAGAGTAACTTAATCCAACGTACACTAAGAGCCAAAGTCAAAGAAAATCTGCAAAACTAATTTTTTGAACATGATATGGAAATATGGTGAGAATTAAATCCCAGTAAGTTTAACAATAACATCATCAATATAGATCATTATATCATGTTCATCTATATAAGCTATAGAAATTACCTTAGGTCACATGAATGCACTTTATTTATGCATATGAAAATCATACAGTAATGACATGGATAACATGAATAACTATTTTCAAAATATCATATGATGATTATCAATTTATTCTCATATCAAGCTACCATGGTCAGGGTGAGTATTTTCTACTCTCTAGTACGAGATTTTCTTGCTCTGTCTGACATGGCACACTTTCTCTTTCTTTTTTCATTATCATAATCATAATCGTTGGTAGGGCGTCCCCTATTGGTGCACCACACGGATTGCCATGTGACCGTGCTCATTTCTTTTCTTTTCAAAATAATAGCCAAAAATATGATTTCAATAACAAGTATGTTCATTAAACTCACATCAAAATATAATTATTACAAAAAATAATTGGTAATCATGCCATGAACATAACCGTTTCAAATATCGCTTTATAAAATATTTCCATGTCAAAATTACACACTTAAGATGGTAAGGAGTTCATGCAATGGTAATGGCTATGGCATATACTAGTCATTTATAAGATTCGTCTTCTTTCTTAAATATTCTTTTTATCTTTTCATTTTCTTTATGCATGGCCTCTAGTCACTTTTCTCCTACTTATATCATTTCCAACACATGTTCTAAAAAATTTAATACATCATTCTTCATCAATTTGGTTTCTACTAATATCCAATAATTAATTACGTTCATTTAGAGTAGACAAAATGTTGAAAATAAGTTTTACCAACTTCCAAACCGGCCGAAACGTATCTTATAGCACGGCTTGGCCATTTACTATAAAATAGCCATGCTTTAGGCTTCAAAATGCCATTTCCAGTACAGAACACGGCCTGGCCGTGCCTTGAAACACGGCCATGCTTTAGGTTGAGTTATTCCCTGATTCAGGTTTTCATCCTGTCTGACCTTCTCTCACTAATTAGAGTATAATTCCCTCCTTTTAACTTCAATTTAGGTGATCTTAGTGTCAATTTAAAGAATAAACAATTGTCCAAAACTATTATGTTGAACTGTTGAGCTAAATATTAAGGAATCTAGGTGATATTACTTTCTCGAGTTACATGTTATTTCTTCTCGGGTGGGTTATGACCTCTACTTACTAATTTGTCCATATCTCCCTCATAAGAATTTCAAATTGAGTGATTCCAGTGGCTAAAATTTCATGACACATATATCTATAATTTTTTTGTTAACTAGTTATTCTAATTCCCTACAGAATGTTCTTAGAAATTCAAACACAGTAGCTTTCCTAACAGATTCTTCCCTGATTAACCATTTTCTGACCACTGCTTACTAATCGGACCATATCTACCTCATATGGACTCCAAATTGAGTGATTTAAGTGGCTAAAAATCTGTGAGACATAGATCTACATGTTTTATGTTAACCATTTGTTTTAATTCCCTAATAATTCTTCCCAGAATTTTAAAAACAGAAGCATAAAGTTTTGCCACCCATGGCCATACCTATGCAGAAATATCTACACTAGCCTAAGTATTCAAATATACTTCATATGTAAGGTTAATATGTAACATGATATAGCAACATCCATGACCAATCATCAAAGTTTTAAGATCAAAATCCCATATAGATGTTACAAATTTCAAAACTTTTCAAAAAGAAATATTGTTAAACCTACCTTGAGCACTTAGTCTTTTAGACTTCTCCTTCCTCTTTCTTCCTCTCTTCCTCTCCTTTCCTCACTTTATCTTGCTTATATTTTTCCTCTCACTCACTTGGACGAAATTATAATGTTATAAGGTTGGGTTTTCCTTAAAAAGACTATCAAATAATTCACCTTTCATGATCATGGGTCTACCTTATCACAATTAGGATGCACTTGGTTGATTTTTGGAAAACAAACAACTCATGTTCTTGTCTTCCTCTTCCTTAGTCAAGATATGAATAGGAAAAGGAGATTTGTATTTTGAAAATTATGATAATATGTTTTGAAGATAAAGGACAAGGTCCCTTTGATTTAGGGATTCATTTCCTTTTTCTTTTGTCTTAATCAAGTATGATAGGTTTGCCTTTTTAGGCGGTAAATTTCTAACCCTTGAATCTTCCTTGCTTAGCTGAAATTATTTGTGTAGGATAAGGATGTTTTGTCATAATGCTATGTATTATTACCCACTTGCTAAAATTATGAGTGTTGGATATATATTTTGTCCTAATGCCATGTATTATCATACCACTTGCTAAAATTATGAATGTAGGATATCACACCACTTGCTGAATTTTTGTTTTAATTCCATGTAACCTAATATTTATTATTATTACACTATTATTTCATCACATAATTTATTTTATTTTATTTTTCCTCTTGGATTTGGGCTAATTCCTATCTATTTCCTTTCCTTTGGATAAAATTATACCTTTCTTGGAGGGCTTGGTCACATTTTCATAAGTTTTGGGCTACCGGTCCAACTTTTATGTCTTAGTCCAAGTCTATGTTTTGTTTCTTGCTTAGGTTATCCAATGGGCTTGCTAGAAACCTATGTGAAGTGGAAAAACTCTATATGAAATGTCTATAGGTGAAAGGCCAATTTATAGGTGGAGATGTTAAACTTTGAAATTTCTCACTCTTGAATTAGGAAAATTACTCTAATCCAATCTTTTTAAAATTTTAAAACATTTACTTACTTCACAAAAATTTATCTTCCTTACCAAAGAATTTCACCTCTCTTAAGAATGTTATTTCTAATTTTTCCTATTAGGTTTTCTCTCTTTATTTGTTTTCTTAATGTTAGATTTTTTTCTATGCATATACATAAGGTGAAGAATTTCTAATGATTATATTTTCTTAGATATCTAAAAATTGTATAATAAATTTTATTTCCTTAATTAAATATTGATGTATCTTTATTAATAAAAGAAACAAAATTAAGGATGTTATAGATTACTTATTTGCAATATGTGCACTTGCGTGTTTACATTGCATATATGAATTTCAAGGCAACATTTAGCTATATAAACTATAGAAAACTTTTTCTCTTTGTATATGATAAAATAACAAGGATGTATAGCATGCTTTTATATTTGATAGACAGGTTATGCATCAATATCAAGCTTGTATAATAGCCAGGTTATACTTCAATATTATACTTGTATATATATATATATATACATATACATAGACATATATATATATATGTATATACATATATATGTATATATATATGTACATATATATGTATCTTTGCAATGCTTTTATGCATAGTGACTGATCGTCTGTAGCCACAAGTTCAACAAACAATGACTAATTGTCTGTAGTCATATCTCAACACCCAGTGACTAATTGTCTATAGCTACGTGTTCAATAAACAGTGACTAATCGTCTGTAGACACATTTTCACACTCAGTGACTAATCGTTTGTAGCCACAAGTTCAACCATATACATTAACATGATATAACCATGTATACATAAAAAACTCGCCTTTATTATCATGCTTGCTATCCATAATCAAATTCGTCTCTTTATATAATCACTATGTAATAACCCCTCTATTGTCATATAATAATGTAGTCATATCTCAACACCCAGTGACTAATTGTCTATAGCTACGAGTTCAATAAACAGTGACTAATCGTCTGTAGACACATTTTCACACTCAGTGACTAATTGTTTGTAGCCACAAGTTCAACCAAATACATTAATATGATATAACCATGTATACATAAAAAACTCGCCTTTATTATCATGATTGCTATCCATAATCAAATTCGTCTCTTTATATAATAATCACTATGTAATAACCCCTCTATTGTCATATAATAATGTACACATCATATTCTTTAATCATCATGACCATCACAATGGGTTATGTATTAGCCATGTGTAACAACTCCATTTTTTTATACATATATACATAAATATATTTGTAAAATCCCATGAAGTCATTATTTCTTTACTTCTAACTATTTAACTTATAATAACATTCAATTAAGTTAACCAAACATAATTAAAGTTTATTGTATACCATTAATACTGATACAATTTTGGGTTCACATACACATCATTAATTAAAAATGTTCATACAAAAATAAAACACATTCATGTCTACATCTTCTTCATTCATATTGACTAGTTCTGGGGATATGGGTGCGGGTGGTTGCACCTTCACTGAGATTTTAGCCAACACGACTCAATGTATGCTAAAATCTGGTCATAGAGAATATTTACATATTTAGTCTTCTGAACATGATATGAAAATATAGTGAGAATTAAATCTCAATAGATTCAACAATAAATCATAATTATCATCAATATAGTTCATGATGTCATGTTCATCTGTATAAGCTACAACAAATATCTTAGGTCACATGAATGCACTTTATCTATGCACATGAAAATCGTCCCATAATTTTTCATATAGAAAATACAGTTCAGAAGTACATTCACATTTTACCCGTATTTCAAATATTCTTAAGCACACCGCAAGGGATGATATTATGATCAGCTGTATAAGTTACAGTAAAATATTAAGCTTTTTAGATAAAGTCATAAATTTTGTTGATGCATAATTAACATACTATATATGCATAAAAATCCACTATTTTTACATAATGCTCAAGCATGTTACAACTTTGAATACACTCAATTCACTCATTTTCTATAAGCATAGTGATCGATCGACTATAGCCACAATAAGTGATTAGGGAATGTGAGTTCATCACCCATCTGCCTTTCTATATTACCACTGTCACCTGATTAGAGCGGCCCTTGGCTCACTCAGGCAAATAGGGCGTCCCCTACTTGGTATCGTCACAAGTCATACAACCCATCGATATTCATCCATACATATAAATACATACACACACACACACACACACACACACACACACATATATATATATATATAAATGCATATTCATCAAATGCAATGTATAATTATCAAGCAACTCGCCATGAGCTTTACGTTTGCCATTCAATCATAATCAGCAACTTTATACTTTTACAAATCAATGCCTCATGCACATAATATTCACTTTTCTAAATAATTATAAATACATTTAGAACCACATATTCAATGAGTTTCAAAATCTATTTGCAAAACCATACTCTTCTTGAACTATGTGCCAGTTCGTAAGAAAAATAGATATTTTAACACATTTCAAAAACTTATGATAACATAAATAATTTGTAAATATAACCAATTATACATTTTAAGTTCAAGAAGAGCATGGGGTAAGTCATAGAAATAATTATGTACTCACAAGGTAAGGCTCCAGGTTGGATAGCCCTATAATACACTTTTTCAATCCCAATATGACTAAATAGACCTTAAAAATGGGTCCGGAGGATCCGAAAACCTAAGAAATGACTCCAAAATCGTGCAATTTGGCCTCCGAGAGCTTGGTCAACACTGGTTAACTGATGGATACTATTTACATTTAGAAAATATTATTCACAACTGAAAATCACTATTCATACTGGCCGGATTTACTGTTTACGACGCATAAAAAGTTGTCAGATAACCGAAAAATTTCATGTCCTAAGGTTTATCTAGCTCCTGAATTAATCTACGGTGTCAGATTTACAATTTGAGGTCTCTAAGTAAGAGTTTCAGAGTTTACTTTTTTCTATGATTTTCCACTTCCGATCTACGACGATTCTGCGGTTGATTTAAAAAATTATTTAGCCAATATCGTAGTACTCTTCATCTTGAATCCAGTGATACCTTTAGTTTTGAGATCAGATGCTTGAAAGTACTCCAAATCTAGAGAGAGAAAATTTGGAGAGAGAAAGTTACTATTTATACTATTTATTCATCCCGAAAATCTTTTCGTCTTTTTTTTAATAAATGATGCAGGACCAATTAACAATTTGCTAATTATTAGAGAAAGTCCTTGCAAATTGTATTATTTACATTTTGACCCCTAAACTTTTAGGAAATTACAATTTGACCCCAAAAATATTAACAAGTTTTCATTTTCATCCTTAAAACATTTCAATTACATCCCTACTTCTTTATTTATTTTATTATTCCATACATAAGTGAGAATTACTAAATTTTAGGGATGTTACAATTATGCCATATAACCTTAACCATAGAGATTTTCTTCAACCATAAGTTCTTCACTTGTCGATCAACAATAAAGATAAGTTTTTCCTTATAATTAAGTCGAATTCTTGTTCAACTGAATTTCTTGAAATATGACAACATGAGAAGAATCTCATAAGTACTTCCTTAGCATTAATGCAAGAAAGACTGTATCAACGTCACTTAATCCTAATGGCAAGACTAGACGATATACTATTATACCTACTTTGTTCAAAATTTCAAAAGAGACTATATACTAAAGCTTAACTTTTCTTTCTTCCAAACCTCATTATATCTTCTATGGGTGAGTCCTTCAAGAATATTTGGTTGCTAACTAATAATTTCTAGTGCTCTAACATTTATGGTCCTTATAGACTTTTGACATGTATTGTGTTGCTTGTATTCTTTTTCTAATCAATTTCATCTCCATATTTGCAAATAAATAATAACCTTATCATTCAAAAAGATATGGGTATCTGGCACGCATATTATTCTCTCTTTCCCAAGTAGCCTCCTCTGAAGAGTGATTTTGCCACATCACTTTTTCCGTGGGTATTTCTTTTAAATATAATTTTGTCACTTGTCTATCTACTATAGCCACTGGTTTTTCCTCATATGACAAATCTTTGTCTAACTAAATCTCCCAACATTGAGTAACATGTGTTGGGTCAGGTAGATACTTTCGTAGCATAGACATGTGAAAGACTGGATGGACATTACTCAATTCAGGTGGCAAAGCTAAACGATAAGCTACTGGACCGATTTATCAAGAATTTTAAATGGACCTATATACCGTGGGCTTCCTTTTTTTTTTTCCAAATCTTACTACTCCTTTCATATAAGATATCTTTAAGAAGACATGTTTACCTATGGTAAATTCCAATGGTCAACAACTATTATCAACACAAGCTTTTTGTCTACTCTGAGCTGTTAATAACATTTTCTTAATTATCTTTACCTTATCAAGTGCATCTTGTACCAAATTAGGACCTAAAATCTTAGCTTCGCCCATCTCAAACCATCCGATCAGAGAACGATAATGTCTACCCTATAATGCCTCAAAAGGGGCCATTTGTATACTGGCTTTGTAGCTATTGTTATAAGCAAATTCAGCTAAGGGCAAGAGTTTTTCCCAACTACCTTGAAAATCAAGCACACATGCCCGAAGTATGTCTTCTAATATTTAGATGGTTCACTCAAACTGTCCATCTATTTGAGGATGGAAAGCAGTATTAAGATTTAGCTTCATGGCCAAAGCTTCTTGAAAGGTTCTCTAAAACGAGCTGTGAACTGTGTTCCTCGATCAGAAATAATCAATATTGGTACCCCAAAAAGTCTCACTATCTCATTCAAATACAGATTTACATTTTGAGCTATGTTATATGTGGTTTTCACAATTAGAAAGTGTTGATTTAGTTAACTTATCAATAATCACCCATATTGAATCAAACCCTTTACTTGTTGACATGTTAAACACTGAGAAACATAATCAGCTATATCTTTCTTCATACCATCCTACCAATAAATTTTTTTAAATCTTGATACATTTAAGTTGATCTCGGATGAATGGTATACGTTGATTGAT
Source organism: Gleditsia sinensis (assembly GCA_037074535.1). NCBI lineage: Eukaryota > Viridiplantae > Streptophyta > Magnoliopsida > Fabales > Fabaceae > Gleditsia > Gleditsia sinensis. The sequence goes on along the minus strand of CM073470.1, from coordinate 63,210,707 downwards.
GGGCTTATCTTAGAATCTCTTTCTTGAGTTCTTCTTTATTAGGTACACATAACCATTTTCCCAATCTCAGAATTTCTTTAGAGTTTACAATAAATTCAACATCACTGCCATTCTTCACCTCTTCAATTTTTTTTGCATAAATAGGCATCCTCTTCCTATGCCTTTTTCACCTGCTCAACCAAAGATGGTTGAAACTGTGTATGGGCCAATAGTATCCCAGGTTCCTCTACTTCTAATACTACCCCATGACTTTTCAACTTATGCATTTCTTTAATCAACGACCTCCTTACCATTGTGATATGAGCCAAACTACTCATTGACTTCTTGATTAATGCATCAGCCACTATATTGGCCTTACCTGGATAATATAATATTGTACAGTCATAATCTTTAAGTAATTCCATCCATCGTCTTTGTCTCAAGTTAAGATCTTTTTTTTGGAAAATGTATTTGAGACTTTTATGATTAGTATAGATTTCACATGTATCACCATACAAATAATGCCTCTAAATTTTGAGAGCAAAAACCACTGTTGCCATTTCCAAATCATGAGTCGGATAATTTTGCTCATGTGGTTTAAGTTTTCTAGATACATATGCAATGATTCAACCATGTTACATCAACACAGACCTTAATGTAATTCTCGATGTATCACAGTATACTGTGTATCTTCCGGTACCTGAGGGAATAGACAGTACTGACTCCATAGTTAAACATCCTTTAAGTTTCTGAAAACTTTTCTCACATTCATCTAATCAGTAAAACTTTATTTTCTTCTTTGTCAATCTCGTCAAAGGAGCAACAATTTTTTTTAAATCTTTAATGAATCTATGGTAATAACTTGTTAAATCAAGAAAACTATGGATCTCTGTAATTGTGGTAGGGCATAGCCATTGCTGCACTACTTCTACCTTTTTAAGATCAACTTGAATATCATTCTTGGTAACTACATGCCCTAGGAAAGTAACATTACTAAGCCAAAATTCACATTTTGAAAACTTAGCATACAATTGGTGTTCTTTTAGGGTTTGCAAAGTTATCCTTAAATGTTACTCATGCTCCTTCGAACTTCTTGAATATACCAAGATATTATCTATGAATACAATAATAAATTGATCCAAGAAGGGTTTAAATACTCTATTCATCAAATCCATGAATGTAGCTGGTGAGTTTGTTAAACTAAATGGCATTACTAATAACTCATAGTGCCCATACCGAATCCTAAAAGCAGTTTTCAAAATTTCCTCCTCCCTTATCTTCAATTGATGATACCCAAATCTGAAATGAATTTTCGAAAAATATTGAGCACCCTATAACAGGTTAAACAAATTATCTATATGAGGTAATGGATATTTAGTACGTACTGTCACCTTATTCAACTGTCTGTAATCTATGCATAATTGTAGTGATCCATCTTTATTTTTTACAAATAAAATTGGAGCACTCTAGGGAGAAGTATTAGGGCTTGTAAATCCCTTATCTAACAAGTCTTGTAACTGATTCTTTTTTTTAGTTCCTTAAGATCAGTCGATATCATTCTATACAGGGATATAGATACTAGTTGGGTTCCAAGAAGTAAATCAATATCAAATTCTATTTCTCATTTTAGGGGTAATCTAAGCAATTATTTTGGTAACACATCAGGAAATTCCCTAATCATTAGAACCTGATCTTTATTGGTATACTTTATATCAACATCTCTCACCACTGTCAAATATCCTTGGTACCTTTTTTGTAATAACTTATGGGTTGCTAAAGCTAAAATTAAATTACTAGGTACATGTTTCCACTAATTATTCACTACTTGAAACTCTTTTACTAACCTTTTATGCTATTGATGACATCTTCATACTGTATCAGTTAGAACGCACTTCAAAACACTTAAACAAGGTCAACCAATTTTGAATTTATTCTTTAACATGCTTATGCATGTCTTAACAATCAATCATGAAAACCTTATGTCTATCCAAGAGTCCTTGACATGAATTACCCATTTTGCATACCTCAAATTTTAAATTTCTATGGGCAAACCTTTCTTTCTCATAATGCTTATACATAATATTGTTGAAAACTAAAATGTCTTTGAATCCTTTATATAAACAAAATCTATCATTGAAAGCATTATCTTAATAGATTCCTTGCTCTCAAATTCAATCCACCCCACAGCTTGCTAAATCCATTTATATACATAGGTTCCAACTCATCCAACCAAAAAGAGATTTACATCTATTTCCAAAACATTCACTTTATTACAAACTGTTATCTTAGAGTTAACAACCTCGATCACATCATAACCCACTATTAATATTGTATTAGCCATTTGTCATATTGTTTCACATAAGCAAATCAAACAACCAATTCAAACCTTCTTGACATCCAAACAAGCCATTGCCTTTGTATTCGGATGGAATCTTCTTATTTTCAGCTAATTCTTTTTCTTTGTACCCAAGAGGGTTCTATTTATCATTGTTCATCAAAATGAGTTCAAATCCTAAACTAGTAGTCCACACTATAGAGGCACTGTCTAGGTTATATGCATCGATGCTTAAACATTGCATACCTAAGGATAAGATTTAGAAGGAAGAAGAGGATGACACCATATATAATTCCATAGCAGCACCGTGAGTATAAATATGTCCACAGTTACATATCTATACTCAAAGTCCTACTACAGAATCCTTTACTCTAATAACCATAGGGAAATTTAATACAGTTATTGATGCAAAATGTTAATCAAGTTAATTGGGAGTTGAAGAGTGGAGTACTTGGTTACATTCTCTTGTGTTTATCAAACCTAGAAGTTAAACCAAAGGTTAATGAAATTCCAATAGCTAATGAGTTTCCTGAATTATTTCCATCATATATTCTAGACTTACCTCTTGGGAGATATAGAGTTCTCTATTGATCTTCTACTCAGGACAGGGCTTATCTCTATTACACCTTATAGAATGGCCTCGAAGGAATTATAGGAACTCAATAAATAGTTGGAAGAATTGTTAGACAAGAAATTCATTAGATCGAGTGTATCACCTTGGGGAGCTCCTGTATTGTTTGTTAAGAAGAAAGACGGGAGCTTGAGACTATGCATATATTATAGACAACTGAATAAGGTGACTATAAAAAATAAGTACCATATCCTTAGGATAGAAGATTTATTGGATCAATTGAAGGCAGCGTCCATCTTTTCTAAAATTGACTTGAGATCGAGATACCATCAGATTAGGATTAATGAGGAGGATATACCAAAAATAGCCTTTAGGACTAGGTATGGGCACTATGAGTTTCTTGTAATTCCCTTCGGGTTGAAGAATGCACCTGTAATTTTTATAGATTATATGAATCACATTTTTTGACCTTACCCATATCATTGTGTGGTAGTGTTCATTGATGATATCTTAATATACTCTAAGAGTGAGAAATAACATGAACAACATCTTTGAATCATGCTGCAAGTGCTGAAAGAGAAAAAGCTATATGCAAAATTAGAGAACTGTTAATTTTGGTTGACAGAGGTAAAGTTTCTCAAACATGTCATTTGTAATAGAGGGGTAGCTGTAGACCTTAGCAAGACAGAAGTAGTGATTCAGTGGGAAAAACCAAGGACAGTTACAAAAGTTAGAAATTTCTTAAGTTTGGCAGGATACTACAAGAGGTTTATACAAAACCTCTCTCGTATAGCTTTGCCATTGACTAAATTGAACAGGAAGGGAAGTCATTTCAAATGGACTGATAAATGTGAAGCTAGTTTTTAGGAGCTTAAGACAAGATTGACCACTCCTCCTGTTTTAATTATTCCAGACTGCACAAGACATTTTGAAGTGTATTGTGACACTTCAAAGAAAGGGTGTGTGCTAATGCAAAAGAAGAGAGTATTTGCTTATTCCTTTAGGCAACTAAGACCCTATGAAGGAAATTATCCAACCCATGATCTTGATTGGCAGCGGTGGTGTTTGCCTTAATGATTTGGCGACACTATTTGTATGAGGCAACATTTGAAATATACGGTGATCACAAGAGTCTTAAGTGCCTTTTTGATAAGGAGTTAAATATGAAGCAACAAAGATGGGTAAAATTTCTTAATGACTACAAGTTTGAGATAAAGTGTTATCCAAGAAAGGTGAATGTTGTAGCTGATGCCTTAAGTCGAAAATCTCTGCACATGAGTCAGATGATGGTGTATGAGATGTAGATGTTAGAGGAGTTTTGAAATTTGAGCTGGCCACTACTCTTACTCCAAAGAAGCTAATCATAGGTTGAGTATAGAGTGTGACCTTAGAGCCTAGATTAAAGAGGCTCAAGCTCAGGACTAATACTTACAGGATCACATAGATCAAGATATTTTTTTTGTCTTGAAAGATGAAGCAATCATATATCATGAAAGGATTTTTGTCCCTTAATAACAAGAGTTGAGGACTACAATCTTACAGGAAGCACATCAGAGTAAGTACACAATCCATCCTAGATCCACTAAAATGTATCAAGAATTAAAGAAGATGTATTGGTGGCTAGGGATGGAAAAAGACATTGCTAAGTGTGTGGCGAAATGTTTAATTTGTCAGAAAGTGAAGGTAGAGCATTAAAAGCTAGCGAGATTTCCACAACCTCTTGAGATCCCTAAATGGAAATGGGACAATATTTTGATGGACTTTGTGGCGGGCTTACCTAAGACTTCAGTTGGACGTGACTTTTTCTGATAATAGTTGACAGATTAACCAAATCTGCTCACTTTTTGCCAATAAAAATTAATTATTCACTGGAAAAATTGGCCCAGTTGTATATCTAGGAAATAGTTAGACTATATGGAATTCTCTTAAATATCGTTTCTGATAGAGATTCGAGGTTCGCTTCGAGGTTTTGGAAGGCATTGCAGGAAACTTTTGGAACCTAATTATGGTTTAGTACTGCTTACCATCCTCAGACTGATGGGCAAACAGAACATACCATTCAAACCATAGAAGATATGTTAAGGGCCTGTGTGATAGAGTAAGGTAATGGATAGGATAAATACCTACCTTTAGTAGAGTTTGTTTATAATAATAACTATCACTATAGTATTAAGATGGCCCATTATGAATTTTTATACGGTAGGAAGTGCTGATCTCTACTTTGTTGGTTTGAGGTTAGAGAAAAGAACTTACTGGGTCCTTATCTAATTCAACAAACTATTGAGAAAATTTGGATGATACGAGACAAAATACTTATAGCTCAGAATCAGCAAAAGAGTTATTATGATAGGAGACATATACCTCTAGAGTTTGAGGAAGGAGACAATGTATTTTTGAAGATTTCTTCGACTACTGAAGTTGGTAGGTTTCTTAAGACCAGATAGCTAAGTTCGCGATTTTTGGGACCCTACCAAATTTTGAAGAAAGTTGGGACGTTAGCATATCAAGTTGCCCTCCTCCCACCTAGTTTTGTCAAACCTACATGATGTTTTTCATGTATAACAAATTCAGAAGTATCTTTCAAATTCCTTACATGTAATACGGGATGAACCAAACAAAATAAAGGAGAACATGACATACCAACTAGCATCCATATTGGACACCGATGTGAAGCAATTGAGAAATAAAATCATTACCCTAGTTAAGGTGTTATGGGAAGGTTTGACTTTGAAAGAATCAATTTGGTAACTGGAAGAAGTCATGAGAAAGAAATATTTATAGTTGTTCTTATTAGGTATTTTCTAAAATTAAGGACAAAATTTCTTTTAAGGGGAGAGAAATGTAAGATCACTTATTTCGTTTCATTTATTAATAAAGGTACATAAATATTTCATTAAGGAAATAAAATTTATTAGACAATTTTTAGATATTTAAGGAAATATAATCCTTAGAAATTCTTCACTTTATGTGTATGTATAGAAAATGTTTCTAACATTAAGTGAATAGGTAAAGAGAGAAAACCTAATAGGAAAAATTAGAAATAACATACTAAAGAGAGGTGAAATTCTTGGGTAAAGAAGATTAATTTTTTAGAAGTAAGTAAAGGTCTTTAAATTTCAAGAAGATTGGATTAGGGTAATTTTTTCTAATTCAAGAGATAGAGTTCCTAAGTTTAACATCTCCACCCATACATTGGGCTTTCACCTATGAAAACTTCATTTAGAGTTTTTCCACCTCACATGAGTTTCTAGCAAGCCAATTGTATAGCCCAAGAAAGAAATAAAATATAGACTTGGACTAAGATATAGAAGTTGGACTGATAGCCCAGAAACCATGAAAATGTGACCAAGCCCTCCATAAAAGTTAGAATTTCAGCCAAAGCAAAGGAAATGGGTAAGAATGAGCCGAAATCCATGAGGGAAAAATAAGAATCATGTGAGAAAATAGTAGTGTAATAACAATCAAGATTAGGTCGCATGGCATTAAGACAAAACATCTATACCCTACATTCATAATTTTCAGCAAGTTGGTAATAGTACATGGCATTAGGACAAAACATCTATATTCTACATTTATAATTTCAGCAAGTAGGTAATAATACATGGCATTATGACAAAACATCCTTATCCTACACAAATAATTTCAGCTAAGCAAGGGTGACTCAAGGGCTGAAAATTTGCCACCTAGAAAGGCAAACCTATCATACTTGAGTGAGACAAAAGAAAAAAGAAATGAATCCCTAAATCAAAGGGACCTTGTCCCTTGTCTTAAGAACATTTTATCATGATTTTCAAAATACAAATCTCTTTTTACTATGCATATCTTGACTAAAGGAGAGGAAGAGAATAACATGAGTTGTCTTTCCCCAAAAAACAACCAAGTGCATCCTAATTGTGATAAGGTAGACTTATGATTATGAGAGGTGAAAAAATTGATAGTTTATTTAAGCAAAACCCACCCTTATAAAATTATAATTTTTTCCAAGTGAGGGAAAGGAAAAATAGAAGCAAGGTAGAGTGAGAAAAGGAGAGAAAGAGAGGACAATAGAGGAAGGAAGAAGAAGGAGAAGTCTAAAGGACTAAGTACTCAAGGTATGTTAGTTTTATCTCCACTTGAATCCATCTTTTCTCTTCATCTTTAGGGTTCAAAACTCACCCTCCTTCTCTTATTTAAGTTGCTAGAAAAGCTAAGGGAAGGGAAGAATCTTACTACTTTTTTCAAGAGGAAACTAGAAAAAGAATTCACTAAGTGAGCTAGGGAGATCTTTAGGCAGGTTTAACAATATCTTTTTTTTGTTGAAGAAAAGCTTTGAAATTTGTAACACTTATATGGAATTTTGATCTTTGAACTGTGATGAAATTTACAATATTTGCTACGTTGATTATTGGCCATGGATGTTGCTATATCATGTTACATGTTGATCTTGCATGTGAGGGATGTTTTGAATACTTTGGTTGGTATGGAAAGTTCTGCATAGATATGGCTAGAGGTGGAAAAAATTTAGGGCTTTAATGCTACTGTTATGTGTATTTTAAGTTGGTAAAAATGGACGGAAGATGGTTAGGTTGGTAAATTAGGTATGGCCTTAAACTCCTAAGGGAAAACTAGGAGAAATTTCTGTTGAGAAATACCCTTAGTGATGCATAATTTGATTATGTTTTTCTTTTGAAGTGGATGATGGAATATGCTAAATTAAGTAAGAACTATAATTAAATGTTGAGATGAGTAATTCTATGGTTAGGTGGAAATTTGGAAGAAAAATAGAAGATGAATTAATAAAAGGATGAACTAGAACTTTAGGAAAGTCTAGGCTAAGAAAACTGGATTTTGAAGTAACAAGGGAAGCTTCTGTTTTTAAAATGCTGGGAAGAATCAATGAGGAATTAAAAGAATTGGTTAACATGAAAAATGTAGATATATGTCTCAGATTTTAAGTAAGTAGAGGTCAAAAAATGGTTAACCAAGGTAGAATCTATTAAGTAAGTTTCTATTTTTGAATTTATGGGAAACATCTATAGGGAACTAAAATAAATAGATAACATGATATATATATATATATATATATATATATATATATATATATATATATATATATATATATATGAGTGTGTGTGTGTGTGTGTCTCAAGAATTTTTAGCCACTAGAATCAATTTGGAATCTATATTAGGAAGATATGGTCACATTAGTAAGTAGTGATCAGAAACTAGCTAACCTGAGAAGAATCTATTAAGTATGCTTCTATATTTGAGTTTCTAGGAAAAATCTGTAGGAAATTAAAGGAAATTGTTAACATAATAAATATAGATATATGTCTATCGTATCTAAAGGAAAGTGTTTTTGAGTATGTATAAAGTATTTTTCAAGCATGGTCGTGTTAAGAGCTGGTAAAGCTTATTTTAACATTTTTCTACTCTAAATGAACCTCATTAACTATAGGGTAATAATAGAAACCAAATTGGAGAAGAATGTCCTATAAAATTTGTGAAAACATGTGTTGGAAATGATATAAGTAGAAGGAAAGTAACTAGAGGTCAAGCATAAAGAAAATGAAAAGATGAAAATAATATTTAAAAAAGAAGAAGAATCTTTTAAATAGAAATAATAAATACTAGTGTATGCCCTAAACATGTCCATTACAAGAATTCCTTATCATGTTAAGTGTGTAATTTTGACATGGAAATATTTTATAAAGTGATATTCAAAAATGGTTATTGTCACACCCCTGCTTTTAAGGGCACGTGAAACACATACTTTACAAATATATATTTTCCATAACATGTATAATACACTCCTTTACAGATAGGTATTCCCATGTATACACAATATACATACCAAGTCTATAAACATCAAAGTATAGGAGAAGCAGGGATTTTGCCTGTGGCATTCAGAGCATACTTCAGAGTACAAGTACATTATAAATCAAAATCTATGAGTCTTGGAAACAAAAGAGGCTCACCATAGAATATGTCACCTAGCTGATCCACTATCTGAAGGGGAAAGACCAAAATCTGTATTCTTATTTGAACAAAATGTAGATATCGTGTAGTGAGCTTGACAACTCAGTGAACAAATAATACCTCCTATGACTTCTTAGGTCAACATATGGATGTACTCATATTTTAAATTTTGTCACATAGAAAATACAGTTCAGAAGTACATCCACATGGGACCCACATTTTAAATATTCTCAAAACAAAGGATATTCAAATATCCAAAAACATATATTGTACTGTATGATCATTAAACAAATGTTGTTATGCATCAAACTATTTCACTTGAAAACATCAGGAGGATCCCATATCAGAACCACCATATCAGAGTTCAAACCCTTTCGTACTTTGGTGGTGTAGGATTTGCCTATAGTTAGCATCCCAACTAAGGTTTTCCCTACCACCATTCAAGATCACATGCGAAGGGACTCTAATATGGGCAATTTCCCAAGCACATAGCAAGGGAAGGAGAATCACATATCATATAGTTGGCATCTCGCCCAGATAGGAGGCATCCCGCTTTCCTTCACATATCATATCCCATGTGTTGCTCGTCACACGAGGCTAGCACTACCCTTGCTAGCTAAGGTGTCAAGGTGCTCCAAGGCTAACATCGCCTACTGTTTGCAAATAGTGTTTCCAAAAGTATTACTCCATAAAAATTATATTTGCATATATGCCATATCGTTCAAAATAGAGGTTTTAGTATCATACATAATTTTTAGTCTCAATATAATTCCTCTATCAGAAACTTTCCAATTAGGGTAATCACATATACATGCCCGTTTCCAAGGCAATCTTATAACTTTGCATATCAATGCCACATGCACAATATATTTCCTTTACCATATAATGAGAAATTCAATTTAAAATCACATATTCAATGAGTTCAAAAATCCATTTTCAAAACCATATTCTTCTTGAACTATAAACCAGATTGTAACAATTTAGATAATTTAATCCATATCAGAGACATATAAATGAATAAATAACTTGTAAACATAATCAATTATCTATTTAAAATTCAAGAAGAGGATAAAGTAAGTCATAGAAAAAATTATCTACTCATAAGGTAAGGCTTCAGGTTGGACAGCCCTAAAACGTATTTTTTTAAGTGAAATCTGATCAAATGAACCTTAAAAATGAGTCTGGAGGGCCTGAAAACTTAGGAAATAACTCCAACATCGTAAAATTTGACCTCTGAGAGCTTGGTCAACATTGGTCAACGATGGGTACTATTCACCACCAAAAATCACTATTCATACCGAACATATTTACTGTTCACGACACACAAAAAGTTGTTAGATGGCCGAAAAATTTCAAGAAACATAGGAAACACTTTGTCAATGTTACATAAAATTGATAAGTTAAATATAGATTATGTGAATGGATCATTTTAACTAGGTATGTTAGTAAATGAAATTCTAAGGTTTTCAAACGATGGTCATAGGGAACCCTAAGGGAGATAAATAAATTAAAGTAAGCAGATAGCTATGAAATATGAAAATTAATGAAAGAATAGGGTGACCAAGCCATTTCCATGAACATAAATCCTTTCCATTCAAGGCATTTACTTAAATATGAAATTAAGGATGCTATCTATGATTATTAATGATTTTGATGGGCATCGCATGGAAATTCTTAAACTACACTGATATATGCACATGTATGATTTAAAAAGGGTTTCAAAAAATATATAATGCATTATGTTAATGGAAAATATATGAATATGTTGTGTTCATATATATTAGTTGAAAAACCAATATAATACATTGCTTGTTATTCAAACAAATAAAAAAAATACAGTGGTGAGTGATTCTTGGAATAACAAGGTAACCTAGAAAGGTCACATGGCTTCCATGTCAGTACTATATAGGGGACACTCTATTTACATATATTAGTCAATATGAAATTTTGCCATGCCTTGACAGAGTGAGGCAAGCACTTTTAGGAGTGAGTATAGTGAGTAAAGCATGCTCACATTGTCCTTGGAAAGCAATAAAATAGTTAAAACAAAAGAAATAGCATTATAATGAGAAAGTTATTATTTATGAATCTATGATAAGTTATTGATGAGATTATTAGTACAGCCCAGCATGCTTATGATTGCCATATTTGCATGATAACAAACGTATCAGACATGCTGTAGTTGTCTATGGCTAAGTGAAATCTATAGCTGATATAGTTGAACATGACATATTATCTTATATGAATATTATCTGTGATTATTATTAAATCAACTGGGAACTTCATTTTTCGTTATTATTTTATGTTATGTTCATATAATTAAAGTACAATGCCGATCTATCCTATGACTCTCATGTTTATTGTTTAGTGGATAGAGCTACCCTACTTGGGGCATATACCTGTGATTCAAGACTTAATAATAATTAATATGTTTGAACTCCCAGTGTTTGTGTAGCCACTGTAACAACTCCATTTATGTAACAAACTCAATTTTTTTTAAATATTTGTAAAATACCATGAAGTTATTACCTTTTTACTACTTAACTTATAATAACATTTATTTAATTTAACCAAGCGTAATTAAGGTTTAAAATCTACCATTATTATTGATACAATACTAAATTCACATACGCATCATTAATTTACAAACATCAGTACAAAATTTTAACATATACATGTACATATAAGACCTAATCATCCACGTAGACTACTTTTGGAGACATAGGTGCGGGTGGCGGCACCTCCACCGGAATCTCAGTCACATATACTACTAATACATCTGATATAATCGGTATTTGCCCAAGGTAGGGCATCTCGATCCAATGTACAACAATAATAAGAGTCATGGATAGCTGCATATTTAATCTTCTGAACATGATATGAAAAAATAGTGAAAATTAAATTCCAGTAGGTTCAACAATAAATCATAATCATACTCAATATAGTTCATCACATCATGTTCATCTATATAAGCTACAACAAAAACCTTTAGTCACATGAATGGACTTTATCTATGCCCATGAAAATCGTACAGTAATGACATGTATGACAGGATTAACTATTTTCAGAATATCATATGATAACTATCAATTTATTCTCATATCAAGCTACCCTGGTCAGGGTGAGTATTTTCTATTCTCCAGTACGGGCTTTTCTCACTCCATCTGACATGGCACACTTTCTCTTTTTTTCTCTCATTAACATAATCATAACTGTTGGTAGGGCGTCCCCTACTGGTGCACCACACAGATTGCCATATGACCGTACTCATTTCTTTTCTTTTCACAATAATAGCTAAAAATATGATTTCAATAACAAGTATGTTCATTAAACTCACATTAAAATATAATTTCTACAAAAAATTATTGGTAATCATGCCATGAACATAACCGTTTCAAATATCACTTTATAAAGTATTTTCATGTCAAAATTACACACTTAAGATAGTAAGAAGTTCATGCAATGGCAATGACTATGGTATATACTAGTAATTTATTATTTTCTTTTATAAGATTCTTCTTCTTTTTTAAATATTATTTTTATCTCTTTATTTTCTTGATGCAAGTTTTCATTCTATTTGACATTTTCTTACTAAGTAGGGCATAACTCCCCCATTTTAACTCCAATTTAAGTGCTCTTGGTGTCAAGTTAAAGATAAAACAATTATATAAAACTATTATGTTGAACAATTTAGCCAAATATTAAAGATTCTTTGTGTTATTACTCGCTCAAGTGACAAGTTATTCCTTCTTGGGTAGGTTCTGACCTCTACTTACTAATCTGCCCATATCTCTCTCATACGAATTTCAAATTGAGTGATTCCAATGGATAAAATTTTGCGACACATATATCTATAATGTTTATGTGAACCATTTATTTTAATTCTCTACAAAATGTTCCCAAAAATTCAAACACAGAAGCTCTCCTAACAAATTCTTTCCTGATTAATCATTTTCTGACCACTGCTTACTAATCAGACCATATATACCTCATATGGACTCTAAATTGAGTGATTCTAGTGGCTAAAAATCCATGAGACATAGATCTACATTTTTTATGTTAACGATTTATTTTAATTCCTTAACGATTCTTCCTAGAATGTTAAAAACAAAAGCTTAGAAGTTTGCCACCCATAGCCATACCTATGCAGGACTATCTATACTAGCCTAAGTAATCAAACATACATCACATGTAAGATCAATATGTTACAAGATATAGCAACATCCATGACCAATCATCAAAGTTCTAAGATGAAAAATCCCATATAAATGTTACAAATTTCAAAACTTTTCAAAAATAAATATTGTTAAACCTACCTTGAGCACTTAGTCCTCTAGACTTCTCCTTCATCTTTCTTCCTCTCTTGTTCTCCTTTCCTCACTCTACCTTGCTTATATTTTTCCTCTCCCTCACTTGGACGAAATTCTAATGTTATAAGGGTTGGTTTTGCTTAAATATACTATCAAATAATTCACCTTTCATGTTCATAGGTCTACCTTATCACAATTAGGATGCACTTGGTTGATTTTTGGAAAACAAACAACTCATGTTCTTGTCTTCCTCTTCCTTAGTAAAGATATGCATAGGAAAAGGAGATTTGTATTTTGAAAATTATGATAATATGTTCTTAAGACAAGGGACAAGGTCCCTTCGATTTTGGGATTCATTTCCTTTTTCTTTTTTCTTAATCAAGTATGATAGGTTTGCCTTTTTAGGTGGCAAATTTCCAACCCTTGAATCTTCCTTGCTTAGCTGAAATTATTTGTGTAGGATAAGAATGTTTTGTCATAATGCTATGTATTATTACCCACTTATTAAAATTATGAGTGCAGAATATAGATGTTTTGTCATAATACCATGTATTATCATACCACTTGCTAAAATTATGAATGTAGAATATTACACCACTTGCTGAATTTTTGTCTTAATGCCATGTAACTTAATCTTTATTATTATTACACTATTATTTCATTACATGATTTATTTTCTTTTATTTTTCCTCTTGGATTTGGGCTCATTTCTACCCATTTCGTTTGCTTTGGATAAAATTCTACCTTTCTTGGAGGGCTTGGTCACATTTTCATAATTTTTGGGCTACCGGTCCAACTTCTATATCCTAGTCCAAGTCTCTGTTTTATTTCTTACTTAGATTATCCAATGGGCTTGCTAGAAACTTATGTGAAGAGGAAAAGCTCTATATGAAGTGTCCATAGGTGAAAGCCCAATTTGTGGGTGGAGATGTTAAACTTAGAAATTTCTAACTCTTGAAGTAGAAAAATTACCGTAATCCATTCTTCTTAAAATTTTAAAACCTTTACTTACTTCACAAAAATTTATCTTCCTTACCAATGAATTTCGCCTATCTTTAGTATGTTATTTCTAATTTTTCCTTTTAGGTTTTCTCTCTTTACTTGTTCCCTTAATGTTAGAAACATTTTCTATGCATACATATAAGGTGAAGATTTTCGAAGGATTATATTTCCTTAGATATCTAAAATTGTCTAATAAATTTTATTTCCTTAATTAAATGTATTTTTAAAGAAACAAAATTAGGGATGTTACATTAAATATTTATGTACCTTTTTTAATAAAAGAAACGAAATTAAGGACGTTACAACCACCTTCACCAGTATCATCAGAAAGGTCAGAGAAGTGATGTGAGGATTGAGATAGTACTGTGTAGGTAGTTTGTACTGAACTGACCAAAGGAGATTTTTTTAGAATAGTAACCAGGTACACTTCTGCTTTTTGTATTGTAGATAATACCCTAGTTACTATGGCATATATGTGTGTGTGTGTGTGTGTGTATATATATATATATATATATATATATATATATATATATATATATGTATATCTCCATTATAGTGAAGCTGATGTAAGGCCTTTCAATAGAAATATAAGGCTATTGTTTTGTTTGTGATTATGATATAATGTTTTATTATATTTTTATATGATTGATTAATTAATTAATGGATTAATTGAGTGAGCAAATAAATACAATTAAAAGAAAAAGGATATGAAAAGAGAACATAATACCTATAAATATTAGTATAAAAAAAAATTCTAAGGTCATTACAAAGTTGGTATTAAAGCAAGTCAATCCTAGATAGCTAGGGGTGGATGCTTATCTTAATCGATGTTATTAGATGTTGAGTATGTGTTAGTTATGCTATGTAGGGACATAGATATTTATGCACTGGTAAAAAATTACTAGTGTTTCTTATCTGTGTACTTGAGTGGTGTGATGATTACTATTAAACATTTTTTAGCTAGCTATCAAGCTTGATCACCTCAGTAGTAACTTATTTTATTTTGGATACAGTAAAACATGGCACCACTCAGGAGAAATCCAATAAATAGTATGGATGAAACCTTACAAGGCTTGGTTGCTGCTATTCGAGATCAAATCTCAACCATAAATGGAATTATGAACTAACATTAAAATAATAATAATGGCGAGACTGGGGAAATATTAGGCCTACAAGGAATGATAATAGATAGTCTATGTTTATGAGGGTAAGACCTCCTTCATTCTAGGGCAGTTATGATCCAATGGTAGCAAAGAGTGGATGAGAGAGCTAGAGAAATTTTTTTAAGTGTTAGGTTGCATGGATGAGTATAAGGTTACTTTTGCTATGTTTTTGTTAAAATATGAAGATGAACACTAGTGGATGGGAGCTAGAAAGCTGTTTATCCAACAAGGTAGGCTAATTACATGGCAAGTGTTCCAAAATACTTTCTTAGGCAATGATTGTAGTAAATTAAGCATGTTTTTAGCATGTTTTAAGTTGCCTTTTATTTCATTTAAGTATAATATAAATAGGAATTAATTGAGTTTTGTGTTTTATGTTTTAGGAAGAACGAAGAGGAAAAGAAGAGGAAGATAGAGAGAAAATTATGGAAAAATGCTTATTTTCGACCCTTCGTACCTATTTTTCAGCATGTTTTAAATTTTTTTATTTATTTAATTTAATTAGAATAGTATTTTGTTTTTTGTTTTAGAAGGAATAAAGAGGAAAAGAAGAGGAAGATACAAAGAAAATTATAGAAAATGATGATTTCAAACCCTTTGTTACTAATTGAGGCATATCTCTCCTATTTGAACTTCGATTAAGGTGATTTTAGTAGCTATGGAAAGAAAAGACATAGAGCTAAAATGTAACATATCTAATTTTGTTTCTTTTATTAATAAAGGTACATAAATATTTAATTATGGAAATAAAACTTATTAAACAATTTTTAGATATCTAAGAAAATATAAGCCTTAGAAATTCTTCACCTTATGTGTATGCATAGAAATTGTTTCTAACATTAAGGGAATAGGTAAAGAGAGAAAACTTAATAGGAAAAATTAGAAATAACATCCTAAAGAGAGGCGAAATTCTTGTGTAAGGAATATAAATTATTAAAAGTAGGTAAAGGTCTTAAAATTTCAAGAAGATTGGATTAGGGTAATTTTTTCTAGTTCAAAAGCTAGAGTTCCTAGCTTTAACATCTCCACTCATACATTGGACCTTCACCTAAGGACACTTTATAGAGTTTTTCCACTTTACATGAGTTTCTAGCAAGCCAATTGTATAGCCCAAGCAAGAGATATAACATAGACTTTGACTAAGATATAAAAGTTGGATCGATAGCCCCAAAATCATGAAAATGTGACCAAGCCCTCCATGAGAGGTAGAGTTTCAACCAAAACAAAGGAAATCGGCAAGAATGATGCCAAATGCAAGAGGAAAAAATAAGAATAATGTGATGAAATAGTAGTGAAATAATAATTAAGATTAGATCACATGACATTAAGATGAAACATCTATATCCTACACTCATAATTTAAACAAGCCATGTGATTACATAATAGGTAATAATACATGGCATTAGGACAAAACATCCCTATCCTACAAAAATAATTTCAGTCAAGTAAGGGAAATTTAAGGGTTGAAAATTTGCCACTTAAAAAGGCAAACCTATCTATTTTGAGCGAGACAAAAGAAAAAGGAAATGAATCCCTAAATTAAAAGGACCTTGTCCCTTGTCTTCAGAAAAATTAATCATGACTTTTAAATACAAATCTCCTTTTGCTATGCATATCTAGACTAAGGGAGAGGAAGACAAGAACATGAGTTTATCTTCCCCAAGAAAGTAACTAAGTGTATCCTAATTGTGATAAGGTAGACCTTTGATTATGAGAAGTGAAAAACTTGAAAATTTATTTAAGAAAAAACTACCCTTATAACATGATAATTTTGTCTAATTAGTGAGAGAAAAAAATAGAAGCACGGTAGAGTGAGTAAAGGAGAGAAAGTGAGGAGAAGAGAGGAAGGAAGAAGAAGGAGAAGTTTAGAAGACTAAGTACTCAAGGTAAGTTAGCTTAATCTCCACTTAAATATATCTTTTCTCTTCATCCTTGGGGTTCAAAATTCACCCTCCCTCTCTTATTCAAGTTGCTGGAAAAGTTAAAGGAAGGGAAGAATCTTGCCAATTTCTTCAAGAGGAAACAAGAAAAAAAAATCACTAAGTGAGTTAAGGAGATCTTTAGGTAGGTTTAACAATATCTCTTTTTGAAGAAAAGCTTTGAAATTTGTAACATTTATATGGTATTTTGATCTTAGAACTTTGATGAAATTTACAATATTTGCTACTTTGATGATTGGCCATGGTTGTTGCTATATCAAGTTACATGTTGATCTTACATGTGATGGATGTTTTGAATACTTTGGTTAGTGTGAAAAGTTCTGTATAGATATGGGTATGGGTTGAAAATTTTTAAGGCTTTTATGTTACTGTTATGTGTATTTGAATATGCTAAAAATTTGATTGAATATGATTAGATTGATAAAATGAGTATGGCCTTAAACACTTAGAAGAATACCATGAGAAATTTCTATTGGGAAGCACCCTTAATAATACAAGATTTGATTTATGTTTTCTTAAGAAGTAGATGATGGAATATGTTAAATTAAGTGTATGGAATCTAATTAAAAGGTTGAAATGAGTAATCTTAAAGTTAGATGTAAATTAAGAAGAAAATGGAAGAAGATGTAATAAAAGAATGAACTAAAACCTTAGGAATGATTTGGTTAGAAAATTGGATTTTGGAGTAACTAGAGAAACTTCTGCTTTTGAGATTCTGAGAAGAATAGCTTAAGAATTAAAAGAAATTATTAACATGAAAAATTTAGATATATGTCTCACAAATTTGTTGCTACTGGAATCATTGAATGTGGAGTTCGAATGAGGGATATATGGTCTGATTAGTAAGCAGTGGTCAGAAAATGGTTAACTAGGAAAGAATCTATTAAATAAGCTTCTGTGTTTGAATTTATGGGAAAAATATATAGGGAATTAAAAGAAATGGTTAACATGAAAAATATAGATATATGACACATAAATTTTTAACCATTGGAATCACTCAATTTAGAGACATAGGAGGTAGATATGGTCATATTAGTAAGTAGAGGTCAGAACCTACTCTGGAAGAAATAACATTGAATTTGAGGGAGTAATAACACAAAGATTCCTTATGATTTCACAAAAATGTTCAACATAAGAGTGTTATAGGATTGTCTTAACTTAAAATGGACACCAAGATAACCTCAATCAGAGTTAAAATTAGAGTGTTATGCTTTGATTAGTGAGATATGAAAATAATATTTAAGAAAGAAGAAGAATCTTATAAATGAAAATAATAAATGACTAGTGTATACCCTAGCCTTTGTCATTGCATGAACTCCTTACCATCTTAAGTATGTAATTTTGATATGGAAATATTTTATAAAGTGATATTTTAAAATGATTATGTTTATGTTATGATTGCATTTTAGTAATGATTTTTGGTAATGATTATGCTTTGATGATAAATTATGGAATGTGAGTATAATGAACATACTTTTTATTGAAATCATATTTTTGGCTATTAATGTGACAAGAAAAGAGAAGAAAGGAGACAAGCACAGTCACATGGCGGTCTATGTGGTGCACTAGTAGGAGATACCCTACTTATAGCTATAATTATACAATGAGAAAAGAAAGAGAAAGTGTGCCATGTCGAATAGAGCGAGAAAAACCCGTACTAGAAAGTAGAAAGTACTCACCTTGACTGGGATAGCTTGATATGAAAATAAATTGATAGCCATCATATGATATTTTGAAAATAGTTATTCATGCAATACATGTCATTACTACACGATTTTCATGTGCATAGATAAAGTGCATTCATGAAACACATTTGTTGTAGCTTATACAAATGAACATGATACGAAGAACAACATTGATGACAATTATAATTTATTGTTGAACCTACTGGGATTTAATTCATACTATATTTCCATATCATGTTCAGAAGACTAAATATACAAATATTCTCTATGATCAGCTCTCCGCATAAGTTGGGTCGAGTTGGCTAAGATCCTATTGAGGGTACAACCACCCGCACCCATTTCTTCGAAACTTGTCAACATGGATGAATAAGATGTAGACTTATATGTGTTTGATTTTTTTACAAGCATTTTTAATTAATGATGTGTATTTGAACCTAGAATTGTATCAGTGTTAATGGTATACCATAAACCTTAATTATGCTTGGTTAATTTAATTGAATGTTATTATGAGTTAAATAGTTAGAAGTAAAGAGGTAATGACTTCGTGGGATTTTACAAATATATATATATATATATATATATATATATATATATGTATATATGTAAAAAAAATGTTATTACATTTATGTAACCACTTCATTTTTTAGAGACAGAAAGATCATCTTGATCTTTGTGATCCTGTAAGTATTGATCGTGAGCTTTATCCTCTTCAATCTTCGCTCTACGATCACACTTGATACTCAACCCATTGATGATTAGCTTCTATGGGGTAAGAATAGTGACCAGCTTCAAATTTTGAAACTCCTCTAACATCTGAATCTCATACACCATCATCAGACCCATGTGTAGGGATTTCTGACTCAAAGCATTAGCTACAACATTCACCTTTCTTGGATGATACTTTATCTCAAACTTGTAGTCATTGAGAAATTTTACCCATCTTCTTTGCCATATATTTAAATCTATTTGATCAAAAAGGTACTTAAGACTCTTATGATCACAGTATACTTCAAATGTTGCTCCGTATAAATGATGTCTTCAAATCTTTAAGGCAAACACCACCACTACCAATTCAAGAACATGGGTTAGATAATTTCCTTCTTGGGTTCTTAGTTGTGTAACTACTCCATTTTTTCACATATATACATACATACATACATATATATATATATATATATATATATATATATATATATATATATATATATATATATATATATATATTTAAAATCCCATGAAGTCATTACCTCTTTATTTCTAACTATTTAACTCATAATAACATTCAATTAATTTAACCAAACATAATTAAGGTTTGCACATCATTAATTAACAACATTCGTACACAAATCAAACACATATATGTCTACATCTTATTCATCCATATTGACCAGTTCCAGGGATACGGGTGTGGGTGGTTGTACCTTCACCAGGATCTTAGCCAATTCTACCCAACTTATACTAAAAGCCGGTCATAGAGAATATCTACATATCTAGTCCTCTGAACATGATATGGAAATATAGTGAAAATTAAATACCAGCAGGTTCAACAATAAATCATAATTATCGTTAATATAGATAATCATGTCATGTTCATCTGTACAAGCTATAACAAATATCTCAGGTCATATGAATGTACTTTATCTATGCATATGAAAATCATATAAAAATGACATGTATGGCATGAATAACTATTTTCATAATATCATATGATAACTATCAACTTATTTTCATATCAAGCTACCCCAATCAAGGTGAGTACTTTCTACTCTCCAGTATGGGTTTTCTTGCTCCATTCGACATGACACACTTTCTCTTTCTTTTCTCATTAACATAATCATAGTTGTGAGTAGGGCGTCTCCTACTGGTGCACCACACGGACCGCGATGTGACTGTGCTTGTCTCTTGTCTTGTCTTTTCTTTTCTTTTCACATTAATAGCCAAAAATATGATTTTAATAACAAGTATGTTCATTATACTCACATGGCATAATTTATCATCAAAGCATAATAATTACCAAAAATCATTGGTAAAATACAATCTTGCCATGAACATAATCATTTTCAAATATTACTTTATAAAATATTTCCATGTGAAAATTACACACTTAAGATGGTAAGGAGTTCATGCAATGTCAATTGCAATGGCATACACTAGTCATTTAATATTTTCATTTATAAGATTCTTCTTTTTTTTAAAATATTATTTTTCTCTCTAACAAAATAGAGCATAACACCTTCATTTTAAATCCAATTGAGGTGATCTTGGTGTCAATTGAAAGATAGACAATCCTCTAAAGCCCTTATGTTGAACATTTTAGTGAAATCGTAAGTAATTGTGGTGTTACTACTCCCTCAAATTTAATGTTATTTCTTCTCGCGTAGGTTTAGACCTTTACTTACTAATCTGACCATATTTTCCTCATACAAACTCTAAATGAGCTGATTCCAAAGCCTATAAAAAGCTAAGACACTTATATAAAATTTTAGATTTATCATTTCTTTAGATTTCTTTCTAATTATTCCTAGAAAAGAAAAAACAAAAACGCTTACATTTACTAACCTGGATTCTAGATTAATTCTCACCTCTACTAATTAATTAGCCATATCTCCCTCATATGGACTCCAAATTAAGTGATTTCAGAGCCTATAGATCGGTAATACACACACACACACATACACACACACACACACACACACACACACACACACACACACACACAAATATATATATATATATATATATATATATATTTATTTATTATGTTAACAATTTTCTTTAATTCCATACAGATTTTGCCCAAAAATTCAAACGAAGAAGCATACTTAATAGATTCTTCCCTGGTTAGCTAGTTTCTAACCTCTTCTTACCAATCGGACTCTCATATTGATTCCAATTTGAATGATTCCAGTGGCTAAAAATTTGTGAGACATATTTCTATATTTATCATGTTAAGAATTTTTTTAATTCCCTACAAATATATCCCAGAAAGTCAAACACAAAAGCATACCTAACAGATTCTTCCCTGGTTGACCATTTCTTACCACTGCTTGTAAATCAGAAACTGTCTCCCTCATCTGGACTCTAAATTAAGTGATTCCAGTGGTTAAAAAATCCGTGATACATAGATCTACATTTTTTATGTTAACCATTTCTTTTAATTCCTAATCGATTCTTCCCAGAATTTCAAAAACAGAAGCTTCCCTGGTTACTTCGAAATCCAGTTTCCTAACCAAACATTTCCTAAGGTTTTAGTTCATCATTTTATTACGTCCTCTTCCATTTTCTTCCTAATTTACATCTAATCATATTCCATAAATTGTTCACCATATTCAAAGATACAAAATAGTAGCGTAAAAGTCCTAAAATTTTGCCACCCATAGCTATACCTATGCAGAACTTTCCACACCAACCAAAATATTCAAAACATCCATCATATGCAAAATAAAATATAACATGATATAGCCACATCCATGACCAATCATCAAAGTAGCAAATATTGTAAATTTCATCAAAGTTCTAAGATCAAAATCGCATATAAATGTTACAAATTTCAAAACTTTTCTTCAAAAAGAGATATTGTCAAACCTGCCTAAAGATCTCCCTGGCTTACTTAGTAAATTCCTTTTCTTGTTTCCTTTTGAAGGAAGTAGCAAGATTCCTCCCTTCCCTTAACTTTTTTAGCAGCTAAAATAAGAGAAGGAGGGTGAGTTTTGAACCCTAAGGATGAAGAGAAAAGATGGATTCAAGTAGAGATTAAGCTAACTTACCTTGAGTACTTAGTTCTCTAGACTTCTCCTTCCTCTCTTCTCTCTTTCTCTCCTTTCCTCACTCTACCTTGGTTATGTTTTTCCTCTCCCTCACTTGGACGAAATTATAGTGTTATAAGGGTGGGTTTTACTTAAATAAACTATCAAGTGGTTCACCTTTCCTAATCATGGGTCTACCTTATCACAATTAGGATGCACTTGGTTGTTTTTTGGAGAAAGACAACTCTTGTTCTTGTCTTCCTCTCCCTTAGTCAAGATATGCATAGAAAAAGGAGATTTGTATTTTGAAAATTATGATAAAATGTTCTTAAAACAAGGGACAAGGTCCCTTTGATTTAGGAATTCATTTTTTTTCTTTTGTGTCACTAAATTATGATAGGTTTTCCTTTCTAGGTGGCAAATTTCTAACCTTTGAATCTCCCTTGCTTGGCTGAAATTATTTATGTAGGATGAGGATGTTTTGTCATAATTTCATGTATTATTACGTACTTGTTGAAATTATAAATGTTGGATATAGATGTTTTGTCCTAATGCCATGTATTATTACCTACTTGTTAAAATTATAAATGTAGGATGTAGATGTTTTGTCCTAATGCCATGAGACCTAATTTTGATTATTATTACACTATTATTTCCTCACAAGATTCTTATTTTTCCCTCTTGGATTTGGGCTCATTCTTACCCATTTTCTTTGCTTTGGCTAAAATTCTACCTTTCATGGAGGGCTTGGTTATATTTTCATGGTTTGTGGGCTATCGGTCCAATTTCTATATCCTAGTCCAAGTCTTTGTTTTATTTCTTGCTTGGGTTATCCTATTGGCTTGCTAGAACCTCATGTGAAGTGGAAAAACTCTATATGAAGTGTCCATAGGTGAAAGTACAATATTTGGGTGGATATGTTAAACTTAAGAACTTTAGCTCTTGAAATAGGAAAAATTACTCTAATCCAATCTTCTTGAAATTTTAAGACCTTTACTTACTTAACAAAAATTTATCTTCCTTACCCAAGAATTTCGCCTCTCTTTAGTATGTTATTTCAAATTTTGTGCTATTAGGGCTTTCTCTCTTTACTTATTCCTTAATGTTAGAAATATTTTCTATGCATACACATAAGGCGAATAATTTCTAAGGATTATATTTCCTTAGATATCTAAAAATTGTCTAATAAATTTTATTTCTTTAACTAAATATTTATGTACCTTTATTAATAAAAGAAATGAAATTAGGGATGTTACATGTTTCCTAGAGGCGTAAGCAACTACTCTATTGTCTTGTATTAGTACACACCCCAACCTTTTCATTGAAGAGGAGGAGTGGTCAATCTTGCCATTGTAACAATTTTTTTTTCTTTTATTTATTATTATACAATATAAAGTTCACATACACATCATTAATCAAAACGTACGTACAACATTTCAAACACATAAATATCTACATCTTATTGATTCTGGTTGACCAATTCCGGAGATTCGGGTGCGGGTGGTTGCACCTTCACCGGGATCTGTGCCAACTCGCCCACAAACATTTTATTTAGGATCCGCCCATCATAGAATAACTCGATCCAACGTGCACTAAAAGCCAGAGCTATAGAAAATCTGCATAACTAATTTTCTAAACATGATATGGAAATATAGTGAGAATTAAATCCCAATAAGTTCAACAATAAATCATCATCAATATAGCTCATCACGTCATGTTCAACTGTATAAACTACAGAAAATATCTTTGGTCATATGAATGCATTATATCTATGCACATAAGAATCATACAGTAATGATATGTATGACAGGATTAACTATTTTCAGAATATCATATGATGGCCATCAACTTATTCTCTTTTCAAGCTACCTCGGTCAGGGTGAGTATCCTCTACTCTCCGGTACGGGCTTTTCTCGTTCCGTCCGACATGGCCCACTTTCTCTTTCTTTTCTCATTAACATGATCATAACCGTTGGTAGGGCATCCCCTACTGATGCACCACACGGATTGCCATATGACCGTGCTCATTTCTTTTCCTTTCACAATGATAGCCAAAAATATGCTTTCAATAACAAGTATGTTCATCAAAATATAACTATTACCATAAATCATTGGTAATCATGCCACGAACATAACCATTTCAAATATCACTTTATAAAATATTTCCATGTTAGAATTTTACACTTATGATGGTAAGAAGTTCATACAATGGCAATGGCTATGGCATATACTAGTCATTTATAAGATTCGTCTTCTTTTTTTAAATATTAATTTTATTTCTTTATTTTCTTGATGCAGGTTTTTATCATAGCTAACCTTCTCTTACTAATTAGAGCATGAATCCCTCAATTGAACTCCGATGTAGGTGATCTTGGTGTCAATTTCAATATAAATCAATTATCTAAAACTATTATGTTGAACATTGTAGCGAAATATTAAGAACTCAAGGTGATATTACTCCCTAAATGTACATGTTATTTTGTCTCGGATAGGTTTTGACCTCTACCTACTAATCGGACCATATCAACCTCATATGGACTCCAAATTGAATGATTCCAGTGGCTGAAAATTTGTAACACACATATTTATAATTCCTATATTAACCATTTATTTTAATTACATACAGATAATTCCCAGAAATTAAAATACAGAAGCTATCCTAACATATTCTTCCCTTGTGAACCATTTTCTGACCTTTGACTACTAATCCGATTATATCTACCTCAAATGGACTCCAACTTGAATTATTCTAGTGGTTCCAAGTCCGTGACACACATAGCTATAACTCTTATGTTAACCATTTTTTTTAATTCCATACAGATAATTCTCAAAAATTAAAATACAGAAGCTATCCTAACATATTCTTCCCTGGTGAATCATTTTCTGACCTTTGACTACTAATCAGATTATATCTACCTCATATGGACTCAAAATTGAATGATTCTAGTGGCTAAAAATCCGTGACACACATAGCTATAAATCTTATGTTAACCATTTATTTTAAATCCATACAGATAATTCCTAAAAATTAAAATACAGAAGCTATCCTAACATATTCTTCCTTGATGAACCATTTTCTGACCTTTGACTACTAATCAGAACATATTTACCTCATATGAACTCTAAATTGAATGATTCCAGTGGCTACAAATCCGTGACACATATATTTTTAATTCTTATGTTAACCATTTATTTTAATTCCATACAAATAATTCCCAGAAATTAAAACACAGAAGCTAAACATTTTGCCACCTATAGCCATACCTATGCAGAACTTTCTATACCAGTCTAAGTATTCAAACATACATCACATGCAAGATCAATATGTAACATGATATAGCAACATCCATAACCAATCATCAAAGTTCTAAGATCAAAATCTCATATAAATATTATAAGTTTCAAAAGTTTTCTTCAAAAAGAAATATTGTTAAACTTACCTAAGAATCTCCCTAGCTTACTTAGTGAATTGGTTTTCTTGTTTCCTCTTGAAAGAAGTAGCAAGATTCCTCCCTTCCCTTAGCTTTTCTAGTAGCTTAGGTAAGAGAAGGAGGGTGAATTTTTGAACCTCAAGGATGAAGAAGAAAAATGGACTCAAGTGGAGATTAAGGTAACTTACCTTGAGTACTTTGCCTTCTAAACTTCTCCTTCTTCTTCCTTCCTTTCTTCTCCTCTCTTTCTCTCCTTTCCTCACTCTACCTTGCTTTTATTTCTCTCTCTTCCTCACTTGGACGAAATTAAAATGTTGTAGGAGTGGGTTTTCCTTAAATAGACCACCAAATAATACACCTTTCATGATCATGGGTCTACCTTATCACAATTAGGATACACTTTGTTGAATTTTTGGAAAACAAACAACTTATGTTCTTGTCTTCCTCTTCCTTAGTCAAGATATGCATAGGAAAAGGAGATTTGTATTTTGAAAATTTTAATGATATGTTCTTAAGATAAGGGACAAGGTCCCTTTGATTTAGAGATTCATTTCCATTTTCTTTTGTCTTAAACAAGTATGATAGGTTTTCCTTTTTAGGTGGCAAATTTCTAGCCCTTGAATCTCCATTATTTGGTTGATATTATTTGTGTGGGATAGGAATGTTTTGTCCTAATGCCATATATTATCATACCACTTGCTAAAATTATGAGTGTAGGATATAGATGTTTTTGTCCTAAAGCCTTGTATTATTATGCCACTTGCCAAAATGATGAATGTAAAATCACACCACTTGCTAAATTTTTATCTTAATGCCATGTAACCTAATCTTTATTATTATTACATTCTTATATCATCACCTAATTTATTTTATTTTATTTTTTCCTCTTGGATTTGGGCTTATTCCTACCCATTTTCTTTGCTTTGGATAAAATTCTACCTTTCTTGGAGGGCTTGGTCACATTTTCATAATTTTTGGGCTATTGATCCAATTACTATATCCTAGTCCAAGTTTATGTTTTATTTCTTGCTTAGGTTATCCAATGGGCTTGCTAGAAACTTATGTGAAGTGGAAAAAATCTATATGAAGTGTCCATAGGTAAAAACCCAATGTATGGGTAAAGATTTTAAACTTAGTAACTCTAGTTCTTGAATTAGGAAAAATTACATTAATCCAATGTTCTTGAAATTGTAAGACCTTTACTTGTTTCTAAAAATTTATCTTCCTTATCCAAGAATTTTGCATCTCTTTAGTATGTTATTTCTAATTTCTTTCCTATTAGGTTTTCCTTCTTTATTTGTTCTCTTAATTTTAGAAACATTTTCTATGCATATACATAAGGTGAAGAATATCTAAGGATTATATTTCCTTAGATATCTAAAATATTGTCTAATAAATTTTATTTCCTTAATTAAATATTTTTGTACTTTTATCAATAAAAGAAACAAAATTAGGGATGTTACAGTCTTAAACTCTTGGAAATTAGCTTCACACTCATCAGTCCATTTGAAGAGACTTCCCTTCCTAGTCAATTTAGTCAGTGACAAGGCTATACGAGAGAAGCCTTGTACGAACTTCCTGTAGTATCTTACCTAACCCAGGAAACTTTTGACTTCTGTAATCGTCTTTTGCCTCTCCCACTGAATCAGTACTTTTGTCTTGCTAGAGTCTACGGCTACTCCTCTATTGGAGATAATATGTCTGAGAAACTTCACTTTTGATAGCCAAAATTCACACTTCTCCAATTTAGCATACAACTTTTTCTCTTTCAGCACTTACAAGACGATTCGGAGATGTTGTTCATGTTCTTTCTCACTCTTAGAGTATATCAAGATGTTATAAATGAACACTACCACAAATTGATCTAAGTAGGGTTGAAAAATGTGATTCATGTAATCCATGAAAATTGCAGGTGCATTTATCAACCTGAAAGGCATTATGAGAAACTCAGTATGCCCATACCTAGTCTTGAAGGCCAATTTTGATACATCCTCCTTCTTGATCTTAATCTGATGGTATCCCGACCTTAAGTCAATATTAGAAAAGATAGAGGCTCCCTTCAGTTAATCCAATAAGTCATTTATCATAGGGAGAAGGTACTTCTTTTTTATAGTCATCTTATTCAGCTGTCTGTAGTCTATGCATAGTCTCATGCTGGCATCTTTCTTCTCAACAAACATTACAAGAGCTCCCCAAGGTGATACACTCAGTCTATCATTGGGATTCTATCCCTATTCCTCCTTAAGCCTAGTAAATTGATAACAATCACATGAATTAAACCCTAATTAATAAGATATCCTTTAACAAATCAGTAAAGTCTAATTTATTAATCGCATGAAGAACAAGAGAAACTGGTATAGCTAAAAAAATATAAGCACATCGGTTATATTTAATTTAGTTGATCATTCATCATAGGGTTAATGATTTATAATCCAAAATCCTTAATCCTATTTGCTTCATGAATAAATTAATGAAAACTTTCTTCAAAACCTAATTCAGCAGTAGATAAAGACATACAATATGCTAGTAGGCCTCCCTAGTAATCATATGAATAACCATTAAGAAAAGAAAAGTAGATGAATAATCAATACCCGGTTAAGATTGAACTATTGAAATCAATTCTAAATCTCACAATGCATATCGATCCCTTGAGGTTTCAATCTTCCTCTACCAACTAAAAGTAATTTAGCAGTGCAGGCCCATAAGAAAATCTAAACAAGAATTAAAGAAGATAATTAAGAACTTTGATCCCCCTTGAAGCTTCCTTTCTTCCTTTTTTTATAGATTGGCTTTTCCTCCTTGAAGTAGGATTGTTTTTAGGTCAAAATTCTGCCTGTCAAGCTTTAACTAGAGTAAAAAAGACCTAAAAATCTCAATATCAAAATTTTGATGCGGCGGAGAGCGCCATGGCACTACAGAAATACAAAGACGTGGCACCAAAACACCTATGCTAGTGCCGTGGCACTTGGATCGCTTGGAGACTATCGCCGCAGCGCCTTTGGGCCAATGCCGCGGTGCTCCTTGCTGGGTTGCTCACCATCGCGGCACTTCAAAAACGTCTTAGCGGGATATCGCGGTGCTCTATTGCAAGCGCCGCAGTGCGCAGAAACATCTGAATTCTGTCAAAGTGCCAAACACAAAAGTTATAGCTCTATGTTTCTTCTTTCTATAGCCGCTAGAATCACCTTAATCAGAGCTCAGATAAGAGAGATATGCCTCAATTAGTGACTGAAATTCAAAAATTAGCATTTTTCCATATTTTCTATCTATTTTCCTCTTCTTTTCTTCTTTATTATTCCTAAAACATAAAACACAAAACTCAATCAAATTATATTTATTTCCTACTCAAATTAAATAAAAAGTAACTTAAAACATGATAAAAGCATGCTTAATTTATAGCATGTAAGAGGTACAGTGGGTAGAGTTCCTATACTTGGTGTACATGCTTATCATCACGGACATATTTATTGTCAACCTATTTGATATGTTCATAATTAAGCATGATTTCAATACCATCAAACTTATTTTTTTTTATTTAAGTAAAATATAATTAGGAATTATCTTAGTTTGGTGTTTTGTGTTGTAGGAGCAAAAGAAGAAGAAAAGAGGAGAAAAATAAAAGAAATTCAAGGAAAAATGCTGAATTGTAATAATTTTAGACCTTTCGGCACTAATTAGACAATATCTACCACAAATAAACTCCAATCAAAGTATTTGAAGTGGCTTGAAAATGATAAAACCATTATTTACAACTTTTATGTTGAGAACTTTGTCAAATTTGGGAGATTTCAAAGCATTACAGAGCTTTAAAGTAAGAATCATAGTGTAGTAGGATGAATTATTATCTTTGGTCATAAATTTGAGTATATCTCCCCCAATTTAGCTTTGATTAATGTGATCTAAGTGAATACAAAAACATAGGAGACAAGGATACAACTTTCATGATGAACACTTTTCCAAAATTTGAAGAAATCTTAGTGCCGCAGCATTGGCGTACCAAAGTTTGGAACGTCGTGGCGCTGTCTTAAGGCGCTGTGGCAACATGCGCACCAAAGAACGTTGTGTCTTAGCACTTGGGTTAGGGTCCCATGGTGATCGATGCCCAGAAAATGGAGCACTATGGTATTGCCATAGTGTAACAACTCCATTTATGATACCAATTATGTAACAACTCCATTTATGTAAATTTTTTTTTTTTTAAAATACCATGAAGTTATTACCTCGTTACAACTTAACTCAATATAACATTTATTTAATTTATACAATACTGAGTTTCCATACACACTATTATTTTACAAACTACACACCATTATTTTACAAACATTTGTACAAAGATACATATTAGTTCTAATCATCTATATCGACTACTTCCGGGGACACTGGTTCGGGTGGCACGTCCACCGGAATCTCAGTTACATCTACGACAGTTACATCAGAAATAACTGGAAGTTGCCCAAGGTAGGGCATCTCGATCCAACGTACAGAGATAATAAGTGTCATAGAGAATATCTGCATATTTATTCTTCTGAACATGATATGGAAATATAGTGAGAATTAAATCCCAGTAAGTTCAACAATAAATCATAATTTACCATCAATATAGTTCATCACGTCATGTTCAGCTGTATAAACTACAGAAAATATCTTTAGGTCACATGAATGCACTTTATCATGCACATGAAAATTATACAGTTATGACATGTATGGCATGAATAACTATTTTTCGAATTTCATATGATGGCTATCCACTTATTCTTACTTCAAGCTACCCCGGTCAGGGTGAGTATTCTTTACTTTTCGGTACGGGCTTATCTCGCTTCGTCCAACATGGCACACTTTCTCTTTCTTTTCTTATTAACATGATCATAACCGTTGGTAGGGCGTCCCCTACTGGTGCACCACACGGATTGCCATGTGACCGTGCTCATTTCTTTTCTTTTCACAATGATAGCCAAAAATATGCTTTCAATAACAAGTATGTTCATCAAAATATAACTATTACCATAAATCATTGGTAATCATGCCATGAACATAACCATTTAAAATATCACTTTATAAAACATTTCCATGTCAAAATTCCATACTAATACCTTGGTAACTGGATAGTAATTGTAGTCTGTAAACAGCGCACCAGAAAAGTTCCCAGGAAAGAGAGGTGGGTCACTAATGGACACGCTTAAGTACCATGTCTTTCCTTGCCAGAGCTTTCCTTAGACATGCACTTTTCACAAATCACAATTTTTTTTTCCAGTAACTAGAATAATTCTTTTCTGATGTGAAAATACTGCAACCACGGAGCATACTAAGAATTTTCAAATAAAACCAGCACTTTCAAAACTTCTTGTAAATTTATATGAGTACTAGGGTAAATTCCATGTTAAAAATTACACACTTAAAATGGTAGTAAGTTCATGCAATGGCAATGGCTATGGCTATACTAGTCATTTGTTAAGATTCATCTTCTTTTTAAAATACTAATTTTATTTCTTTATTTTCTTGATGCAGGTTTTCATCCTATCTAACCTTCTCTTACTAATCAGAGCATAACTCCCTCAATTTAACTCTGATGTAGGTGATCTTAGTGTCAATTTCAAGATAAAACAATTATCTAAAACTATTATGTTGAACATTGTAGCGAAATATTAAGAAATCAAGGTGATATTACTCCCTAAATGTACAGATTATTTCTTCTCGTGTAGGTTCTGACCTTTACTGACTAATTAGACCATATCTCCCAAATTTAAACTCCAAATTGAGTTATTCCAGTTGGTAAAAATCCATGAGCCCTATATCTATAATTGTTATCTTGGCGTACGATTTTAACTCCCTACAGAATATTTTCCAGAAATTCAAAAACTAAAGCTTTAATAACATATTCTGAATAAACATTTTCTGACCTCTGCTTACTAATCAGCTTATATCTACCTCAAATGGACTTAAAATTGAATGATTCCAGTGCCTAAAAATCCATGACACATTTATCTTTAATTCTTATGTTAATAATTTATTTTAATTCCTTACAGATACTTCTCAGAAATTAAAATACCGAAGCTATCCTAACATATTTTTCCCTGATGACCCATTTTCTGACCTTTTTCTACTAATCGGCTCATATCTCCCTCATATGGACTCCAACTTGAATGATTCCAGTGGCTAAAAATCCATGACATACATATCTTTAATTCTTATGTTAACCATTTATTTTAATTCCCTACCAATAATTCCCAGAAATTAAATTACCGAAGCTATCCTAACATATTCTTCCCTGATGATTCATTTTCTGACCTTTGACTACTAATCAGACCATAGCTACCTCATATGGACTCCAAATGGAATGATTCCAGTGGCTAAAAATCCATGACACATTTATCTTTAATTCTTATGTTAACCATTTATTTTAATTCCTTATAGATTGTTCCCAGAAATTAAAATACCGAAGCTTAAAATTCTGCCACCCATAGCCATAACCATGCAGAACTATCTACACCAACCTAAGTATTCAAACATACATCACATGCAAGATCAATATGTAACATGATATAGCAACATCATGACCAATCATAAAAGTTCTAAGATCAAAATCTCATACAAATATTATAAGTTTCAAAAGTTTTCTTCAAAAAGAAATATTGTTAAACTTACTTGGAGCACTTAGTCTTCTAGACTTCTCCTTCCTCTTTCTTCCTTTCTTCCTCTCCTTTCCTCACTCTACCTTGCTTCTATTTTTTTATCTCCCTCACTTGGACGAAATTCTAATGTTGTAAGGGTGGGTTTTCTTATATAGACCACCAAATAATTCACCTTTCATGATCATGGGTCTACCTTATCACAATTAGGATACACTTTGTTGAATTTTTGGAAAACAAACAACTTATGTTCTTGTCTTCCTCTTCCTTAGTCAAGATATGCATAGGAAAAGGAGATTTGTATTTTGAAAATTATGATAATATGTTCTTAAGATATGGGACAAGGTCCCTTTGATTTAGGGATTCATTTCCATTTTCTTTTGTCTTAAACAAGTATGATAGGTTTGCCTTTTTAGGTGGCAAATTTCTAGCCCTTGAATCTTCATTATTTGGTTGATATTATTTGTGTGGGCTATGAATGTTTTGTCCTAATACCATGTATTATCATACCACTTGCTAAAATTATGAGTGTAGGATATAGATGTTTTTGTCCTAAAGCCTTGTATTATCATGCCACTTGCTTAAGTGATGAATGTAGAATCACACCACTTGCTAAATTTTTTGTCTTAATGCCATGTAACCTAATCTTTATTCTTATTATTATATCATCATCTAATTTATTTTATTTTAGTTTTCCTCTTGGATTTGGGCTTATTCCTACCCATTATGGGCTTGTCCTACCCATTTTCTTTGCTTTGGATAAAATTCTTCCTTTCTTGGTGGGCTTGGTCACATTTTCATAATTTTTGGGCTATTTGTGAAATTACTATATCCTAGTCCAAGTCTATGTTTAATTTCTTGTTTAGGTTATCCAATGGGCTTGCTAGAAACTTATGTGAAGTGGAAAAACTCTATATGAAGTGTCCATAGGTAAAAGCCCAATGTATGGGTAAAGATTTTAAACTTAGTAACTATAGTTCTTGAATTAGGAAAAATTACCCTAATTCAATGTTCTTTGAAATTTTAAGACCTTTACTTGTTTCTAAAAATTTATCTTCCTTATCCAAGAATTTTGCATCTCTTTAGTATGTTATTTCTAATTTCTTTCCTATTAGATTTTCCTTCTTTATTGTTCTCTTAATGTTAGAAACATTTTCTATGCATATACCTAAGGTGAAGAATTTCTAAGGATTATATTTCCTTAGATATCTAAAATATTGTCTAATAAATTTTATTTCCTTAATTAAATTTTTTATGTACCTTTATCAATAAAAGAAATGAAATTAAGGATGTTACACATAGAGCACCGCGGCACCCACAACCGCTGCAAAAAGTAAAAAACACGATTTTTAGCCCTTTTAACTTAAATTGAAGTCCAAAAGCCCAAGAACCACCCTAGAATTAATCCTAATTCTTTTAGGACTCTTCCAACCTATAAATAAAATGGAGATCAAGCATGAAAGGAGGCATCCGATCCATCCAAGGATTCAAGGACCAATTTGTCAAGTTTTTTCTTCTTCTTCTTTAGGTTTTCCTATGGCCCTACGTGGCTAGTTTCCTTTTTGTTGGTTAAGGAAGATTGAAACCTCAAGGATCTTTTATGCATTGTGAAATGTGGATTTGAGTTTATTATATAAATTTTAATTGAGTATTTACTATTCATCCATTCTTATTCTCATGATTATTTCAATTGATATCTACGGTGCACACTAGTGATTTCATTGTTTCAATCTATTGCTGAATTATATTTTGAACCAAGTTTTCACTATTATGATTGAAGAGGAAAATATGATTAATAATTTTAGATTATAAATTATTAAACCTATGATGAATGATTGACTAAATTAAGTATAGCTTATGTGTTTATGTTTTTTTAACTCTATCAGTTTCTCTAATTCTTCATGCGGTTAATAAGTTATACTTTTCTAATGTGCTAAAGGATTACTTGTTAATTAGGGTTAATTAAGGTGATCGTTATCAATTACTAAACATAAGGAGGAACAGGGATAGAATCTCAATGATAGATATTCAATTAAAGATTGATTATGTTGTCAATTATCAATGCAATTCCTTGATGGTGGATATCAACCGAAGCCAACAATTTTATTATTAATAACTCTCTTTTATTTTGCTTGTGATCATTCTCTTTTATTTTATTATTTTACTTTCATTATTCAACCCTTCTTACTCTCACTACTACAGGCTAATTTTGAGGTAAGGTATTATATTTGGTGTTCCCCTGACAGTACCTACAAAATTTTGGCACCATTGAGGAGGACTGCGTCAATTACTTTTTTGTGATTTTTATTTTGATTGATGCCTATGACTCCTGCTAATTATCAAGGTTTACAATTTAATCCTAATATTGGAAAATCTATATACGGGCATAGAACATGACTTTAAAGGAGCTTACAGCTCCAAATTTGCATCAACAACCCTTTGCATTACTTTTTCTAATCTTGATGAGAATGTCAATTTTGAATTAAAATCTAGATTAATTCATCTCTTACCTAATTTTCATGGTCTTGCAGGTGAAGACCTACATAAGCACTTAGAGGAATTCCATGTGGTATGTACCAGCATGAATCCCCCTAGAGTGACTAGGGAATAAATTAAACTCATGGCTTTTCCTTTTTCCTTAAGAGCTTCAGCCAAAGATTGGCTATATTATTTACAATCTAGCACTATCACTACCTGGAATGAGATGAACAAGTTATTTTTGGAGAGTTATTTTCTTGCATCTTAGGCCACAAATATAAGAAAAGAAATATGCAGCATTAGGCCATTATATGGAGAGACACTTTATGAGTATTAGGAGAGGTTTAAAAAGTTTTGTGCGAGATGTCCGCATCTTCAAATTAGTGAGCAGCTACTGACCCAATACTTTTATAATGGTCTTTTGCAGGGACAAAAGAGCATGATAGATGAAGCTAATGGAGGAGAACTAGTAGATAAGACTCTTGAAGTAGCTAGAATCTTGATAACAAATATGGATGCCAACTCCCAACAATTTGGCATTTGGCATGATTCTCCATTTCAACATGTCCATGAGGTAAGTACTTATTCCCTTCAATAATAGATATATGAACTTACCTTTTTTGTATGCCAAATTGCTATAGGTATACCTCAACAAGTTAAAGTTAGTGGAATCAGTAGGTGGCTTCCTTAGACAACCAAAGAGGTATGATTCTTACTTTAATACATATAATCTTGGTTGGAAGGATCATCCCAAATTTAGGTATATGAATACACAAAATAGGCATGTAGAACAAAATTTTAATTTTTTTTAGCATAACCAACATGCCTATTATCTTAGACAAACTGCATCTCAGGATTCCCAGGTAAGTAGTTGTTTAGAAGAAATCGTTAAATCTCTTGTACATAACACTCAGCAATTTTAGCAAGAGACAAGAGCTAGTATTCAAAGCCTGGAAAATCAAATGAGCCAATTAACAACCATAGTTAACTGGTTAGACACTCAAAATTCAGGTAAGTTGCCCTCTCAAACTATGGTAAACCTAAGGGAAAATGTAAGTGCTATCATGCTACAAAATGACCAAGAAGTTGAGATTCCAATGCAAGAGGTACAAGTACCAACTAAGCAAGAGGAAGGAAAAAATAATGCAGTGATGGAAGGTAAGCATCCAAAAGGTAAGTTTGCACCTCTATTTGAATATGAACCTGCACCTCCCTTTCCTGAAGGTATGAAAGAAAATAGGATGAGTGAGAAATTTTTTGACTTATATGAAACCTTTAAAATGTGTGAGGTGAATCTTCCTCTTTTTGATGCAATAAGACAAGAACCCTATTATGCCAATTTCTTGAGGTAATTATATACCCAAAAGAGGAAACAGAAGTTGAAAAGAGCTGAGAAAGTAAAAGTAGCAAAAAATGTTTATGCAATTATTCAAAGAAAACCCTACAAAATAAAAGGACCCAGGTATGTTTTCTATTCCCTGCACTATAGACAATACTAAATTTGATAAGGCCATGCTATATTTTGGAGCATTTATTAATGTCTTTCCATACTCTGTTTATGCATCTTTAACACTAGGGCCTTTAAAAGAAACTAGTGTTATAATTCAATTGGTTGACAAATCTAATACCCTTCCTAAGGGTGTTTGAGAATGTTTTAGCACAAGTTAATGACCTAATTTTCCCTGTTGATTTTTTTGTACTTAATAAGGAGAGTGATGATCAAACTACTCAAATTTTGTTAGGGAGACCATTCTTAAAAATATCCAAGGCCATAATAGATGTTCATAGTGACACACTGACAATAGAATTTGAAAGAAAAATTATGAAATTTAGTAATTGTAGTGCCATAAAAGATCTTACTGCCTATACTATTAATATGATAGATTTTGTAGCACAGAATGTTGAGCCTTCAGAGAAAAAAGTTGAGGAACTAGCCTTGAGTGTTCACTTGTAGAAGAATAATGAAGAATTAAAAGTAGCTCCAAAAGTGCAGCAAACAGGTAAGGATCCCCCTACCTCAATATCGAATTCTAATAAAACAAGTGCATCTTTTGTTTTGTAGGATTTTGGATCAAATATGTCACATTTTCCTAATCACTTGAAATACTTGGAAGTTGGAGATGCATCACCTATCATAGTGTCCAAAAATCTAAGTGCTCAAAAAAAGGAGGCATTAATGCATATTCTTCAAGAAAAAGGAAGTGCCATTACAAAAACAATCACAAACCTTAAAGGCATAGACGCAACTGTAGAACTGTATCAAGCTCTACAGATCAAAGGGGTTAAACCTTGCAGAGGTAAGAAATGCCTTCCTTGGTTTGAACCCCTTGTTATTACTAATGTGGTTGTTTGTCATGCAGTAGAACTTTAATGCTTGAATCAGTCCTAGAAATTTCAAATTAAAGTGGACATAAAGGATCCTCCATGAATGGTATAAAAAGCTTTAAGTCGAGCTAACGAAATTAAACAAAGTCTCTTATTGGGAGGCAACCCAATATAGTCATTACCAAAAAAAGAGAGGTGGAAATCAAAAAAATTCAAGGCTCAGTAATGCAACACTCTTATCCTACCTAAACAAATTCAGGGAAGTTCAATTATATTAAATCTCTTTATATCTCCCTCTTGATTATTATCTTTATTTTACATTGAAGACAATGTAAATTTTGAGTGTAGGGGTGGAATTATATTTGCCTAAATAATTGAGACCCTATTTGGAGCATCAACTTTCTGATTTTCACTATTAATGCATATTTATTTCATTTAGCAAGTTGAGTAATTGTGTTAGTGTTTCAATTTATGTTTTGTGTTGTTAGCCACAACCAATATCCAATGATATGATTATCCAAATTTTTTTAGCTCTTGAAAAATGTACAAAATTCATGGTTATGTGCAATTTTAACCCTTTTGGAATTTATTTTTGACTTTAGAATCTTGAAACGTTTTTGCACAATAACTTTGGGCATTTAATTTGTCTTTTACTTAGAGAAGGTTTATATACCTAAAAAATATTTTATGATCTCAATAGGATTCTAGAACTTATTTGAATGCTACTTGAGGTGAAATCCTAGGCTAATACTATTAATTAGGAGATGATTTAGGCATTAATTGATAGATTAAGCCTTTCAAGCCTAATCTAAGAAGCAAAATATTCTTAATTCCTCTATTTTGAGCTTAATATACTTTTTCTTCTATATCCATAAATGAGCTGAAAGCCAAAATTTGTATAAATATCCTTATTTTTGACCCTATTCACTCACTCCATGATTTTGTTTTGAATTTGTGTTTATTAAAGCTTTATGGACAAAAGAATTGAAGGGTAGAGGAAGGAAAGAAAAAAAATTCAAAAGAAAGGATGAAAGCATATGTAGTGGGTGAAAGAAAAGAAATAGAGAATCAAAGAAAATAACGAATTGAATTTAACAGAAGCAAGAAACTGTGTGTGGGGAAAAATTTGCAAAGCTTGGAAAAGCTCAAGTGATTAGAATTAATCATGTTGTGCTTGATAATTGAGCATAAAATTTTACCCTCTATCTTACCTTATAGCCCGGCCACATTACAAGCTAAATAAAGACCTATTGATCCTAGAGGTAGTTTTGGCTTACATTAGTGGAGAATGACATGAAAAATAAGCATATAGAAATCCTAAACTAATTAGAGATTCACACCTAAAATTTTGGAATATATAAACTCATTTGGGTAAAAGGAAATTTATTAACCCAAAAACACACACACACTCGGGATTTAGGAGAATAAAATAATGGATTGCATTTGTGTTAATCTTGTACATGGTCATGACCTTTCAAATTTTTTCTTGAGCATATTTTCATGTTATGAGGCAAAAGCATGGTAAGCCAAACACTCACTACATATATTGATTTTTGTTTTTGTCCTCAGGGGTTATTTTGCTTAAGGACAAGTAAAAGGTCGAGGGTGGGGGTATTTGATGTGTTTATAATTAAGCATGATTTTAATACCTTTAAACTTAATTTTTGTTTTATTCAAGTAAAATATGATTATGAATTAGCTTAGTTTTGTGTTTTGTGTTGTAGGAGCAAAGGAAGAGGAAAATAGGAGAAAAAGAGAAGACATTCAAGGAAAAATGCTGAATTGTAGTGATTCCATACCTTTCAGCACTAATTAGACCATATTTCCTGTATATGAACTCCAATCGAAGTGCTTCAAGTGGAAAACAATAAGACAATTCTATACAACTTTTATGTTGAGAACTTTGTCAAATTTAGGAGATGTCAAAGCATTATAGAGCTTGAAATTCAGAATTGCAGTGCAGTAGGATGAATCCTGAACTTTGATCACTAATTTCAGTATATCTCCCACAATTTAGCCCTGATTAAGGTGATTTTAGTGGTTATTGAAATATAAGAAACAAGGATACAACTTTTATGTTGACCACTTTTCCAAATTTTAAAGAAATTCTAGCACCTTAGCTCTCGGAAATTAGCATTGTGGTGCTGGTGCGCCCAAGTCTAGAGTGTTGTGATGCTAGCCTGTGTGTGCTCAAATGTACTTAGCGCTGTGGCGCCCATAAACACTGTAGAAAGTAAAAAAAAAAATGTGATTTTTGTCCTTTTTGACTCAAATTGAACCTCAAAAGGCCAGGAACCACCCTAATCTATAAATAAAAGGGAAATAAATCATGAAAGGAGGCATCCAATCCATCCAAGGATTCAAGGACCACTTTCTCAAGTTTCTTCTTCTTCTTCTTCTTTTTCTCTAGGATTTCTTATGGCCTTGCATGGCTAATTTCCTTTTTGTTGGTTAAGGAAAATTGAAACCTCAAGGATCTATTATTCTTTATGAGATGTGGATTTGAGTTTATTATATCAATTTTAATTGAGTATTGATTATTCATCCATTCTTATTGCCATGATTGTTTTAATTGAGATCCAGGGTGCACACTAGCGATTCATTGTTTCAATTTACTACTAAATTATATTTTGAACAATTTTTTTATTATTTTGATTCAAGAGGCAAATATGATTAATAATTTTAGATTATAAATTATTAAACATATGATTAATGATTGACTAAATTTAAAATAGCCAATGTTTCTATATTTATTTAGCTCTATCAGTTTCTCTAATTCTTCATGCGGTTAATAAGTTATACTTTATGATGTGGTAAAGGATTACTTTTTAATTAGAGTTAATTGAGGGGATCATCATCAATTACTAAACATAAGGAGGAATAGGGATAAAATCCCAATGATAGACATTCAATTAAAGATTGATTATGTTGTCAATGGTCAATGCAATTCCTTGATGGTAGAAATCAACCGAAACCAATGCTTTTATTATTAATTACTCTCTTTTATTTTTTTTGCGATAATTCTTTATTATTTTATTATTTTACTTTCATTATTCAACCCCTTTTTTATTGATTCACAAAAGGTAATACCCGTCTCTGTGGGATCGACCCTTACTTCTATTACTACAGGCTAGTTTTGAGGTAAGATATTATATTTGGTGTACTTGCAATAGTACCCACCACTATTCAAGGTGCCTACACATGTGCCACCTTTTCCACCTTTTGGTCTTTAGGGATAGTGTAACATCCCTAATTTCATTTCTTTTATTAATAAATGTACATAAATATTTAGTTAAGGAAATAAAATTTATTAGACAATTTTTAGATATCTAAGGAAATATAATCTTTAGAAATTCTTCACCTTATGTGTATGCATAGAAAATGTTTCTAACATTAAGTGAATAAATAAAGCGAGAAAAACCTAATAGGAAAAAATTTGAAATAACAAACTAAAGAGAGGAAAAATTCTTGGGTAAGGAAGATAAAATTTTGGGAAGTAAATAAAGGTCTTAAAATTTCAAGAAGATTGGATTAGCGTAATTTTTCCTAATTCAAGAGCTAGCGTTCCTAAGTTTAACATCTCCACCCAAACATTGGGCTTTCACCTATGGACACTTCATATTAGAGTTTTTCCACTTCACATGATTTTCTAGCAAACCAATAGGATAGCCTAAGAAAGAAATAAAACATAGATTTGGACTAGGATATAAAAATTGGACCGATAGTCCACAAAGCATGAAAATGTGACCAAACCCTCTATGAAAGGTAGAATTTCAGCCAAAGCAAATAAAATGGGTAATAATAAGCCCAAATCCAATAGGGAAAAATAAGAATCATGAGAGAAAATAGTAGTGTAATAATAATTAAGATCAGGTTACATGGTATTAGGACAAAACATCTATATCCTACATTCATAATTTCAATAAGTAGGTAATAATATATGGCATTATGACAAAACGTCCATATCCTACACAAATAATCAGCCAAGCAAGGGAGATTCAAGGGCTGGAAGTTTTCCAACTAGAAAGGAAAACCTATCATACTTGAGTGAGACAAAAGAAAAAGTAAATTAATCCCAAAATCAAAGGGACCTTATCCCTTGTCTTAAGAACATTTTATCATAATTTTTAAAATACAAATCTCCATTTTCTATGCATATCTTGACTAAGGGAGAGGAAGACAAGAACATGAGTTGTCTTTCCCCAAAAAATAACTAAGTGCATCCTAATTGTGATAAGGTAGACTCATGATTATGAAAGGTGAATCAATTGATAGTTTATTTAAGCAAAACCCACCCTTATACCATTATAATTTTGTCCAAGTGAGGGGAGAGAGAAAACATAAGCAAGGTAGAGTGAGGAAAGGAGAGAAACAGAGGAGAAGAGAGGAAGGAGAAGTCTAGAGGACTAAGTACTCAAGGTAAGTTAGCAAAATCTCTACTTGAATCCATATTTTCTATTCATCCTTAGGATTCAAAACTCATCCTCCTTCTCTTATTTAAGCTTCTACAAAAACTAAGGGAAGGGAGGAATCTTACTACTTCCTTCAAGAGGAAACAAGAAAAAGAATTCACTAAGTGAGCTAGGGACATCTGTAGGTAGATTTAACAATATCTCTTTTTGAAGAAAAGCTTTGAAATTTGTAACATTTATACATGATTTTGATCTTAGAACTTTGAAGAAATTTACGATATTTGCTACTTTGATGATTGGTCATGATGTTACTATATCATGTTACATGTTATCTTGCATATGATGGATGTTTTGAACATTTTGGTTGGTGTGGAGAGTTTTGCATATGTATGGCTATGGGTGGCAAAATTTTAGGATTTTTATGCTGTTATTTTGTATATTTGAATGTGGTGAAACATTGATGGAATATGATTAGATGTAAATTAGGAAGAAAATAGAAGAGGACGTGATGGAGATCAAGGTGCTGTCAAAGCTACTATAAATCGTTCCCAAGATCCTTTGCAAGGGATAGGCGGTCCAATGACTATGAGCAGGGCGAAGCGGGTCAAAGAAGCTTTACTGTGCTTGATCTTGGATGTGCAGGCTAAAGAGGAAGTTATTGGGCCAAGTCAAGATATCAAGTGGGCCACACTTTGCAGCCTTGAGGATTGCCCTAAAGAGGGCGGTTCGGAGGCCCAATAAAGTTTGTTGGATCTTGAAGATAATTAGCTCAAATCTACATTGATTTAAAGATGTATTATGGGCTTTAGTTTAAATGTTTTGTTTTGGATATTATTAGTATTTGGGTCCATTCTTTATGCAGCCTAAATAGTAGTTTAATTATGGGTTTGTTTTTGTTAGTTTAGTTGGGCCAGATAACTAGTGTTATTTAAGCCAAATTCTATTAGAAGTCCAATTAGGAGTTTAAGGCCTTCTGGCTTTCCTACTAGGGTTAGGTTTGATTGTCTATATAAGAGTTTGTTAGGTTCATGTATTGATACATATTTTGATGATTAATAAAGATTGAGTTTTCTCCTAAAGTGAGAGCTTCCCTTAGTTCTTGGGCAAAGAACTGAATCCAATCTTATCGAGGAAACTCGTGGCGATCAAACATCCATTGAATTTTCAAGACGATCCTTGCTTTCGCCAAACACTCCGTTTCTTCGTTTAGAGGAACGCATCATTTGGTATCAGAGCTTTGGCTCCTTGAGATTTGGTTGGTGTCCTATCTTTTCTTTACTATTTTCTAGAGTCTTTCTTCTTCTTCTACCTTTCTTTAGGTCAAATTAGAGTTCTAGTTCTAGTTAATGTTCTTCTAGTTCTTTTAGAAAAAAAAAGAGTTCTAGTTCTAGTCAATTTTCTTTTCCTACTTATATTCTAATTCCTAGTCCTAGTCAATTTAGTTTCTTCTTCCAAAAATTTGAATTTCGAAAAAAAAAAGTGAGTCCTATTCCTATTTCAATTTGGTTTCTTGTTCAAAAATTCAAAATTCAAAAAATCAGATTTT
This sequence comes from Gleditsia sinensis, assembly GCA_037074535.1. Classification (NCBI taxonomy): domain Eukaryota; kingdom Viridiplantae; phylum Streptophyta; class Magnoliopsida; order Fabales; family Fabaceae; genus Gleditsia; species Gleditsia sinensis. The sequence goes on along the minus strand of CM073470.1, from coordinate 63,167,200 downwards.
GATGATTAACAAAGATTGAGTTTTCTCCTAAAGTGAGAGCTTCCCTTAGTTCTTGGGCAAAGAACTGAATCCGATCTTATCGAGGCAACTTGTGGCGATCAAACATCCGTTGAATTTTCAAGATGATCCTTGCTTTCGCCAAACACTCCGTTTCTTTGTTTAGAGGAACGAATCAGGACGTAATTTGATGATGAACTAAAATCTTAGGAAAGGTTTGGTTAGGAAACTGGATTTTGGAGTAACTAGGGAAGCTTTTATTTTTAAAATTATGAGAAGAATCGGTTAGGAATTAAAAGAAATGGTTAACATGAAAAATGTAGATCTATATCTTATGGATTTTTATCCACTAGAATCACTTAATTGGGGTTCCAAATGAGGGAAATATTGTCTTATTAGTAGGCAGTGGTCATAAAACGGTTAACCAGGGAAGAATCTATTAGGTATTCTTCTGTTTTTGAATTTTTGGGATAACTCTATAGGGAATTAAAAGAAATTCTTAACATGATAAATATATATATATGTCTCAAGAATTTTTATCCACTAAAATAATTCAAATTGGAATCAATATGAGGGAGATATGGTAATATTAGTAAGCAGAGGTCAGAAACTAGTTAACCAAAGAAGAATTTGTTAAGTATGCTTCTGTGTTTGACTTTCTGGCCAAAATCTCTAGGGAATTAAAGGCTATTGTTAACATTATATATATATATATATATATATATATATATATATATATATATATATATATATATGTATGTATGTATGTATGTATGTATGTATGTATGTATCATGGATCTATAGGCTCCAAAATCACATAATTTGGAGTTTATATGAGGGAGCTATGGTTGATTAATGAGTAATGGTCAGAATCAATCTAGAATCTAGGGTGGTAAATGTAAGCATTTTTGTTTTCGATTTTATTGGAATAATTTGTAAGGAATATGAAGAAATGATAAACATGAAAGTTGTATATAAGTGTCTCAGCATTTTATAGGTTTTATAATCACCTCAATTGGAGTTCGTATGAGTGATATATGATTAGATTAGTAAGTAGGTGTCTAAACCTACCCGAGAAGAAATAACATTGAATTTGAGGGAGTAGTAGCACCACGATTATTTAAGATTTCACTAAAATGTTCAAGATAAGAAAAATAGAGGATTGTCTTATCTTTCAATTGACACTAAGATCACCTCAATCGAATTTAAAATGAGGATGTTATGCTCTATTTAGTGATAGAGAAAAATAATATTTAAAAAAGAAGAATCTTATAAATGAAAATAATAATTGACTAGTGTGTACCATAGCCATTGCCATTGCATAAACTCCTTACCATCTTAAGTGTATAATTTTCACATGGAAATATTTTATAAAGTGATATTTGAAAATGATTATGTTCATGGCAAGATTGTATTTTACCAATAATTTTTGGTAATGATTATGCTTTGATGATAAATTATGGCATGTGAGTATAATGAACATACTTGTTATTGAAATCATATTTTTGGCTATTAACGTGAAAAGAAAAGAAAAGAAAATAGACGAGTACAGTCACATGGTGCATCAGTAGGGGACGTCCTACTCACGACTATGATTATGTTAATGAGAAAAGAAAGAGAAAGTGTGTCATATCGGACGGAACGAGAAAAGCCCGTACCAGAGAGTAGAAAGTACTCACCTTGACCGGGGTAGCTTGATATAAAAATAAGTTGATAGTCATCATATGATATTATGAAAATAGTTATTCATGCCGTACATGTCATTTTTGTATGATTTTCATGTGCATAGATAACATGCATTCATGTGACTTAAGATATTTGTTGTAGCTTATATAGATGAACATGACATGATGATATATTAATGATAATTATATTTTATTATTGAACCTACTGGGATTTAATTCTCACTATTTTTCATATCATCTTTAGAGGACTAGAATGCAAATATTCTCTATGAATGGCTTTTAGCGTATGTTGGGTCGAGTTGGCTAAAATTCTGGTGAAGTTGCAACCACCCACGTCCATATCCCCAGAATTGGTCAATATTGATGAATAAGATGTAGACATATATGTGTTTTATTTGTGTACGGATGGTGTTAATTAATTTTGTGTAAACCTTAATTATGCTTGATTAAATTAAATTGAATATTATTATGAGTTAAATAGTTAGAAGTAAAGAGGTAATAACTTCATGAGATTTTAAATATATATATATATATATATATATATATATATATATATGTATGTATATATATATATATGTATGTATGTATGTATATATATGTATGTATGTATGTATGTATGTATGTATATGTATGTATGTATGTATATTTGAAAAAAAAAAGTTGTTACAGTTTGCAAGCTGGAGACTAGACACCTATATGGAATAATAAAGTGGTATTAATACATTATCTGATTATCTAAATTTTGTAGTGGTGATAAGGTAACCTCTGCTTTTTGTATGACATGTAGTGTTTGTGATCACTTGTGTAGAGCAAAGAACTCTAATGTACACACTAATATAATAACTATGGGAATATAGTATCTTTTGTGTACTTTTCATATGATTTATCTATACATTTATGTATTTACTCAATATGGTCAAGAGTGCCCAAATATAACCTAAATATAATTAATAATCAATTTAAGAATAAAATTTCACTAAAAGAGGGGTTGTTACATATTCAAGATAGGTGTTTGACATATTAACTAGTTAAGTTACCACACTAGTTTCCTTTAAGGGTCTAATTTTTAAAGATTTAAATAAAAAATATGGCATGGCATTTATGCATACCCCTAAATCTAGCATAGCCTATTCAAATTTTGTATTTCCTTTTATGCAAGTTATAAAAATCATACTTGGGTCCTTGTATTTTAAAAGGAGTTTCTTTTGAATAATCACAAAAGCATTTTTTGTACTTCCAATTTTTTACTCCCCTTAATTTTCTACTTCTTAAGATGACATAATTCTTACAAAAATTGTGCATATATAGGAATTTGGTTAATAGCTTCTAATAGAGGAATATTTAATTCACATTTTCAAATTTTTTTAATTAAATCATAATTAATTTCATTTTTTCTATCCTCTAATATAGTTCTAAGGAAATGGGGTTCAAGTTTATAAGTAGAAAGAAAAGGGAACTTTTGCTTAGGAATTTCCTCAACATCAGGGATATCCTCTTTCTTTTTCTCTTCTCGTTTAGATGGTGTACCGATGGACTGTTAATTACCTTATCGTTTTTCATACAAATTGCACTTACATTTTCTCTAAAGTTTGAAATGGTTTTAGAAGGTCACTTACCAGTATTTTGGGCCTCTAATCGGCTAATTGCTATTGCCATTTATCTTACCTAACTTTTTAACCTTTGGATGCCATCCCTTGCCTCTTTTTAAAAGTGATTCACATCCATTTAAAATTGTATAGTGTTAATTACACGGGATTTAATAAGATTTTCTAAAGACAGATTTAAATTTTGACTCTAAATTAACGGTTTTCTAAAAGGATATGGTTTCTTATTTTGCTAGTAAGAAAGTTGGATTTTATGGTGGAATCCCATAGATGAGATTTAGAAGATCCCTCCATCATAGATTATATATAATTGAGTAGGGATCATACTTCTTGTGCTACTACCAAGGAAAACCACCTACTACATTGAGTTTTTCAAGGCCACCACTGGAGGAGCATGTGACTAGCATAGGAAGGTGTTAGACCTAATCCATAAATCTTGTACTAAATAATTCTTTAAGTATAAGTAAATAAATTCTCAAATCTAATCCATTCACTTAAATCATAAAACTTAGTTGGCTAAACATCGCTATCCATATATAGATCTACATTGCAAATCTACATATAAATCCAAAAATGTTACATATAATCAGGAAATAAGAATCCTACCTATGACTCATGGAGCCAACATAGAGTACACATATATTCAAAATTTCTTAAAATAAAAACAATTTTCAAATAAAACATGAACAAAGGCCAGATAGTCATATTTGTAGAATATTATTCTTAATATAGAAAAGAAACATTAGTAGTACATCAACAAATTCACAGTTTAGATACAATAAAAATCTACTGTTACAAACTTACACAAATCCCTTTTGATTAAACTAACATCTCAATACGCATAAAAAATATGGATCATGCCTATAGTAATGGAGCATACCCTAGAATACAAGAACTAGACAATTTAACAAATAATATTAAGCCTAAAAGCAAGTTGGGCTCACTAATATCATCCTATCTTCTATCACTTCCATTGCACCACTCCGATCCTAGACCTTATATAAAATAGGGTAAATATATTAGGAGTGATTCTTGGAACTTAATGAGTAGATAATATAAAACATAGTAGAATAGGACAAGCTATACACACACTGTAATGACTCTATATATTTTTTTCATATAAGAAGTCATCACCTTTCTTACTTCTAACCTCTTATATCATAATACTGAATTAGATTAAGAAGTATAGTCTGCCATTAATATTAATTCTTATGTAAGTTCATATACACATTTCACAGTGTCTTGGTGTTACCTGAAACATACCAAAAGCAAGCGAACACCTGAAAACTATACGAAAAGAATACAGTCCACATCTGGGTGTGGTTTGTTAAAAGCACCCGTACAAAAGTCAAACATATATATATATATATATATATATATATATATATATATATATATATATATATCTATGCCCTGCTCATCCACATTGACCACTTCCAGGGACACTGGTATGGGTGGCAACACCTCCACTAAGATCTCAATCACATCAACAACAAACACATTATTTATTATCAGAAGTTGCCCCAAATAGGGCAACTTGATACAACGTACACTAAAAATGAGAGTTATGGAAAATATCTGCATAGTTACTTTTATGAACATAATATGGAAAATATAGTGAGAATTATATTGCAGTAGGTTTAATAATAAATTATAATCATCATTAGCATTTAATCATCATGTTATGTTCAGCTATATAAGCTATAGCAAAAGTATAAGGCCACATAAATAAATCGTATCTACGCTCATGAATATCTTGCAGCAATCACATGTATGTCATGAATAATTATTTTCAAAGTATCATGGGCATGAATAACCATTCAAATATATCAAGGGCAAGATCAACTGTTAAAAGGGGTCATGGGATGTCAAAATCACAACTTTAACATATAATGGCTATTAAATACTCATATCAAGCATGGCTACCCTAGTCAGGGCAAGTACTCTCTATGTACTCGGTATGGGCTTCTCTTTTGCCCCCTCCAATATGGCACAAATTCTCTTTCTTTTCTCATCATCATCTTTATAATCGTGGAATAGGGTGTCCCTTATCTGGTGCACCATACACAGAAGCCATGTGATCGCGTCGTCTTTTTCTCTTCTTTTCTTTTCTTTTATTTTCACATTAATTTCCAAGATATGATTTTTAAAAAAAATATGCCCAATATGCCCACATGCCAAAATTCATCAAAGCATAGTCATTTCAAATATCATTTATAAAACATAACCATGACACAATCACACACTTAGGATTGTAAATAATTCATGCAATGCCTATGGATAGGGCATAAATCTCCTTTTTCATTTTTAACTTATAGATATTGTTCTTGTTTCTTAATTCTATTTTTTTTTCTATTCTTGGCCTTTAGCCCATTTTTCTCCTTAATTTTTTTTTTCAAAATATGCTCTTAAATTCTTATCTTTAAAATTTTCTTTTGACACCTTTTTACTTAAAATATTATATATACCTTTATATAATTTTTTATCCATTATATCCTCAAAATTTTGGTACCCCTTTTTATTAGAAATTCCCACCCATTCAAGTGCTATGGCCCAAAATCCATTTTGGATTTTGGGGGTCTAGACCTTCTGTTACTGTTTAGGCTCTATCTCTCTCCTTTAGACTCTAATTTTGGTGATTTCAGAGCCTATAGAAAGTTAAGAAATAAATATACAAATTTTATGTTAAGAATTTTGGTAAATGCATAGGAAATATAGGTGTTATATACTCATCAAAATTACTATAATGACTCCTCGGTGGGTTCTAAACTTTTCTTATTAACTGGGTCATAACTCCCTTATATAGACTCAAAAATGGGTGATTCTAGTGGAAAAAAAATCCTTAACATATATATCTACATTTTTCATGTTAACTATTTCTTTTAATTCTTTACATATTTTTCCTAGTAATTTGAAAATAGAAATATTCTTTTCATTGTCTTGAGTTCCAGCCTTCTAGTTCATTAATTTCCTCTGGTCTCATTAAATTTTTCCTTAAGCTAAGTCTTAATGTTCCATTTATTTCCAATTTCTTTTATTACTTATAATTTTTTATTATGGCATATTTAATCTTCCCTAAACCACCATTAACCAAATGGTCTAGCAAGCATATTCAAGTTTAGAAACTAAAAATCCTACTCTAGCAATTCCCTAATGTTATAGTTTCCATCTTTTGTTAAACTTTCTTGTATTATTCTCTTCTTCAAATTCGCCAATCCTATGGTTGCTTATTTCAACATTTTAGTTGTGTTCCTTACACTTTATTATTCCATCATCCACATCTCTTAAAAATTAGAATCAATCAAGCAACATTAAGAATGATTTCCAACCAAAATTTCCTATAGTCTTCTTCTAGATTTTTGAGGTCATACTTATTTTATCAACCTAGCTTTCTTTCATCAAATTTTACAGATTCAATTACATATAAAATTAGAAGCACAATAGCTTAGAAGATCTCCACCATTAGCCAAGACCTTGCAGAAAATTCTCTACCAACCTAAGCAATCACACATCCATCACATTCAAGATCCATATGTAGCAAGATATAGAAACATCTATGGCCAACATCAAGAGTAGAAAATTTGTTACAAGTCTCATCAAAGTCCTAGGATCAAAGTCCTATATAAATGTTACAAAAATTTCATAGTTCTTTCAAAAGGAAATATTGTTAAACCTACCTTCTTTAGGGTGGCAAAACTCTTCCTTCCTCTTGTTGTTCCAATAGCAATTTTCAAGGGAAGGAGTGAGTTTTAGGTGATAAAAAATGGTGAAAAAGAAAAGAATTAGAGTGGGAGAGCACTTCCCTATCTTAAGCACTTAGTTTCCCTAAACTTCCTTATCTTCTCCCTTCATTTCATCTCCTCTCTTTCTCTTCTTCGCTTTTGCTTTTCTCTCTCCCTTCACTTGGCCAAAAATCATCACCCATGGAATGAATATTTGTTTTAAAATCCATGCAATGATTTTTACTTGTTTGGCACTTCTTTGCCTTACTTATTTAACACTCAATTGACTTACTTATTATACACACAATGAGAGACAATCATTACTAATCAGTGTGGCTCAATAGTTGCATCATGTGACTCCATTTTCTCCCTTGGGTTTGGGCTCTCCCCTTCCTTTCTTGCTTGGGCCGAAATGCTCCCTAAAGATAGGAGGCTTGGCTTTCACATGCATGCCAACTTGGATTTGGGTCACTTCCTTTGTCCTAGCCCAAGTGCATGGTGTGTTTCGCCATTGGGCCATCATTGTGGCTTGCCAACAACTCATGTGAGGTGGAAAATCCTAGATGAAGTCTTTATGAGTTGGCATCCAAGGTGGAAGCTAAATGGTGTATGGTGAGGTGTTAAGCTTAGGGAATTTAACTCCTTCTTGTATAAGAATTTTGCCTCTCTTTAGGATGTTATTTCAAATCTTTGCCTCTTTGGTTCTTCCTCTTTTTCCTTAGTATTATATGAATTTCCTATGTCCACACATAAGAATTTCTATGGCATATCTTCTATTAAATATTTATCTAAAATTTCTTAGTAAGTGTTTATTCTTTATTCCTCTTAATTAAATAATTTACATGCCTTAATAGTAAATGAAAATTAGAGATGTTACACACACATTTTTCAAAAATAATGTTTAATTCAAATAAATCTTCAATATTCAAAAACATGAAATTGTATAATAAAAGATTAGCAGCAACCAAAAAAAAAATCTTTTTATTAAATCATAATAAGTAAGCATAATAAACCCTTATGAACAATGCTATCTCATTTATTGAAAACACCATATAATATTTAGTTTACATATAATTCTAGAAACACCATAAACAAAAACTTGTATAAATTCATTTTTATCAAAAAAGCATATTAAAAATTAATATATATTATAGCTTCCTTTATTGAAGCATAACTCACAAATATCACTTCAAAGATATTGTAACTAAAACTATGCATTGAGTTAATTAAACTAAAAAAAATATCAGTAAATTCTCAAAATACAATTTTTAGTAGCAAAACATATTTAGAATTTACAATAGTGTAATATGGTATACTAAAATTCTCAAAATAAAATACTTTGATAAAAAAATATTTTATACTTTTGAATATAAATATACCAATAAAGCCATATTTCAAAACTTATCAATAGTGTACTATGGTATATTAAAATAGTTAGTTTAAGGAAAGTAAATTTCCCATTTTCGAAAACACCTTTATATACTTGAAACTTAGACCAAAGAAACCATAATTCATAACATAGAAACATCTTTCAATAGAGTTATGTACACACATCTCCCAAATGGTCATTATATTAATCAATTTCCTATCAAATTCTAGTCCTCCGACATAAATGAACTCATGATCCATTTCCTACTAAAATTCTGAGTGATTTTAAGAATCCATAACCAAAGGGAGGGCTACTTCAATCGGGTGACAGTGGTAATGTGAGGAGGCAGATTGGTGATGAACTCATATTCCCTGATCACTTATTGTGACTGTAGTCGATTGATCACTATGCGTATAACAAATGAGTGAATTAAGTATATTAAGAGATGTGATATGTCTGAACATCATAAAAAAATGAGTGGAATTTTAGTGCACATATAGTATGTTAATTATGCATCAACAAAAGTTATGATTTTATCTCAAAATTTTGATATTTTTCTATAGCTTATACAGCTGAATATAACTCCTATTTTTTTCATTATATTTTATTTATGTTAAGTCTACTGGAAACCTTTATTCTCACTATTATTGTGGTGTTATGGTCAAATAAAAAGAAATGAGATGCAATAGAGAATGGCATTACTGGTGGAGATCTCAATGTCAGCACTGCTTCCTCACCATTTGTGTTTTAAGGGTAGAGTGTTGTATAGGGACTCTTATTTGTGTACTAAAATGTTGTATTGTATAATTACTACACGTGTGAGGTTTATAATATATATATATATATATATATACACACACACACACACATATATTTTGTGTTTATACATATGGCATATTTAAAATGCAAAATGTAAAATAATAATAATAATAAACCAGATCTTACACCTAGCATTTCCAATTAATTACTATATAAATTCCCATTCATTACTAGCCAAAAATTATGATAAAGTTTAGACATCTCTATCACATTTCCTTTAGCATTGATTTATTTTCTTCATTCATATAATTTTAACACTATCAATGTTGCACGATTATTCATCTCATGCATTGATTACATAAATTTTACACAATTTACAACACATAGAAATTACTCATGATTATTCTTCTATGTTTACTTTGTGATTTTAGCTAACCCTAGACTTTATAATTTCCAATCATCTTTTTCTTCCATTTATTTTTCTTTTATACATTAGTGTCATTAAATCTCACTCCTTTAACATTATCATTGTTCAAAACTCCAACTAATACCCTAAAGTCTCCTTTAAACCTATGGCTTCCCTTCCTTGGTCTCTATGGTTCTAACCTTCTTATTTTGTATTTTACTCACTCACTTATGCTATATTTCAAGTTCATCTCCATCCAAACAACATGAAACACTCAAATAATAACCAAAACCGAGCCATGTTTCCATCCATACCATGCAAAAATTGATAACCATACAAAACATATTTTCTAACAACAAACACATTATTTTTATGTATCTAGATATAGCTCATCCATGGTTGTCCATCATAAAGAATAACCAAAACTAAAAAATTTCTTTGAAGTCCTAGGGTTAGAACTCCATATAAATAATACAAATTTCAGAATATTTTTCCAAGAAAATTGTTGTGAAACTTACCTAAGATAGCTTCGTACAACTTGTTTAATTAATTCCACGTAGCTTTTCCTTCCACCCTTGGTTATGGTGGAGAAGATGAGTTTAGAGTTCCAAAATTGAAAAAGAATGAAGGGATAAAGGTGGAGAGACATCTTACCTTGAACACCAATTTCTCCCTTACTTTCCCTTCCCTTTTACTCTTCTTCCCTTTCATGCCACTCTGGCTTTCTTTCTCACTTCTATTGGCTGAGATATGCACTAGAAATTTTCCTCATTAACTAGCCTAATGATATGTCCCATGTGTAATATCCCTAATTTCGTTTCTTTTATTAATAAAGGTAGATAAATATTTAATTAAGGAAATAAAACTTATTACACAATTTTTCGATATCTAAGAAAAAAAATATAAGCCTTAGAAATTCTTCACCTTATGTGTATGCATAGAAAATGTTTCTAACATTAAAGGAATAGGTAAAGAGAGAAACCCTAATAGAAAAAATTAGAAATAACATCCTAAAGAGAGGCGAAATTCTGGGGTAAGGAAGATAAATGTTTGGAAGTAAGTAAAGGTCTTAAAATTTCAAGAAGATTGGATTAGGGTAATTTTTCTAATTCAAGAGCTAGAGTTCCTAAGTTTAACAGCTCCACCCATACATTGGGCCTTCACCTATGGACACTTCATAGAGTTTGTTTTTCCACTTTACATGAGTTTCTAACAAGCCCATTGGATAGCCTAAGCAAGAGATATAACATAGACTTGGACTAGGATATAGAAGTAGGACCGATAGCAAAAAATCATAAAAATGTGACCAAGCCCTCCATGAGATGTAGGTTTAACAATCTTTATTTTTGAAGAAAAACTTTGAAATTTATAACATTTATATGGGATTTTGATCTTAGAACTTTGATGAAATTTACAATATTTGCTACTTTGATGATTGGCCATGGATGTTGCTATATTATCTTATATGTTGATCTTGCATATGATGTATGTTTGAATACTTAGGTTGGTGTGGAAGGTTTTACATAGGTATGGCTATGGGTGGCAAAATTTTAAGATTTTGTGCTACTGTTATGTATATTTAAATATGATGAAAAAATTGATGGGATATGGTTAGATTGATAAAATGAATATGGCCTTAAACACTTAGAAGAAGACTATGGGACATTTCTGTTGAGAAACAACCTTAATAATACAGGATTTGATTTTTGTTTTCTTGAGAAATAGATGATGAAATATGTTAAATTAAGTGTAAGGAATCTAATTAAATGTTGAAATGAGTAATCTTATGATTAGATGTAAATTAGGAAAAAAATGGGAGAGGACAGAATAAAAGGATGAACTAAAACCTTAGGAAGGGTTTGGTTAGAAAACTAGATTTCAGAGTAACTAGGAAAGCTTTTGTTTTTGAAATTCTGGGAAGAATTGGTTTGGAACTAAAAGAAATGGTTAACATGATATATATATATATATATTATATGTGTGTGTGTGTGTCACAAATTTTTAGCCACTAGAATCATTCAATTTCAAATCAATATGAGAAAGATATGGTCAGATTAGTAAACAGTGGTCAGAAACTAGTTAACAAGAGAAGAATCTGTTAAGTAAGTTTCTATATTTGAATTTCTGAAAAAGCATTTTTAGGGAATTAAAAGAAATGGTTAGTAAGTATATGTCAGAACCTACTCGGGATGAAATAACATTAAATTTAAGAGTGTAATAACATCAAGATTCCTTACTATTTCACTAAAATGTTTAACATAAGAGTTTTATAGGTTTGTCTTATCTTTAAATGGACACCAAGATCACTTTAATTGAAGTTAAAATAAGGGAGTTATGCTTTGATTAATGAAAGATGAAAATAATATTTAAGAAAGAAGAAGAATCTTATAAATGAAAATAATAAATGACTAGTATATACCATAGCCATTGCTATTACATGAACTCCCTTCCATCTTAAGTGTGTAATTTTGACATGGTAATATTTATTAAAGTGATATTTGAAAATGATTATGTTCATGGCATGATTACCAATAATTTTTTGGTAATGATTATACTTTTATGATAAATTATGGCATGTGAGTATAATAAGCATACTTGTTATTGAAATCATATTTTTGGCTATTAATGTGAAAAGAAAAGAAAATAAAGGGACGAGCACGGTCACATGGCGGTCTGTGTGGTGCACCAATAGGGGACGCCCTACTAACGGCTATGATTATGCTAATGAGAAAAAAAGAGAGAAAGTGTACCATGTCAGACGGAGCGAGAAAAGCCTGTATCGGAGAGTAGAAAGTACTCACCTTGACCACAGTAGCTTGATAGGAAAATAAGTTGATAGCCATTATATAATATTTTGAAAATAGTTATTCATGCCATACATGTTATTACTGTACGATTTTCATGTGCATAGATAAAAGTGCATTCATGTAACTTAAGAGATTTGTTGTAGCTTATACAGATAAACATGATATGATTAGTAATATTGATGACGATTATGATTTATTGTTGAACCTACTGAGATTTAATTCTCACTATATTTCCATATCATGTTCAGAAAACTAGATATGCAGATTTTTCTCTATGGCTCTGGCTTTTAGTGTATGTTGGATCGAGTTACTTTATTGTGGACAGATCTTAGTAATTAATAAGATGTTAGTGGTCAAGTTGGCTAAGATCTCAGTGAAGGTGTAACCACCTGTATTCATATCCCTGAAACTGGTCAACATGGATGAATAAGATGTAGACATATATATGTATGACTTTTGTATGGATTTTTTAATTAATGATGTGTATGTAAACTTAGAATTGTATCAATATTAATGGTAGACCTTAAACCTTAATTATGCTTGGTTAAATTAATTGAATGTTACTAGTTAGAAGTAAATAGGTAATGCTTCCATTTTAATTCTTGACATATATAAAAGTCAGCCATTAACACCATAAATACATCATCAATGTTTTCATCTACCCCATCATAATTCTTCCATTAATGAATATAAGACACTCATCAAAACCATTCAACCAAGAAAGCTCATAAATAGGGTATTGATCTTACCTTTTTGCACCACGAATGTAGTTTCTCTCACTAGATGGCTGGTTTCTCTCACTAGATTCTACCACCAAGCTATAGATTATTCCCCAACATAATAAGATCCAAGAATTTCCATAACTAAAACACAAGATTAGAGAAGATTACTCACCTTTTCCTTATTCTCCTTCAATTTTCTCACTTTACTTCTCCTTCTCTCTTCCCTTTTCCCTTTTCCTCTTTCTCTCTTTCCCATGGGTATCTTTTGCTCCTTGGGTTGGTGGCTGGTGACTTGCTCATCAAGTCATGGGAAACAATTAAAAATTGCTAGCTTCTTGGAAAAGCTTCTTCTCCCTTAACCAACACCCTCTAAATCTCTAATTAAGGATTAAAAAAATGTCATGCCATAACTTTGGGACTAACCATTAGCTAAGGCCTTGTTTGGTGAGTTGGAAATTTGCCAAGTGTTTAATATCCTCTTGAGGTGTATTCCAATGCCTTTTTGTGCGACTCTCTTCATAACTTCTTATCCCTATTAGTGTTGTCCATTTCTGGTACTACGGGCGAAGAAAATACTATTCCGTCCTTGATTATTAACTTCAAAAATGAGAAATCCCTTATTTAATATTCATAATTATTTCCTTATAATGATCCCATTTAATCCTTTTTAATCCTCCTCAACATCTTATTTTGTGAAGATAATTAATAGAAATTTAGGGTGTTACAACTATAATATAGTATTAATGAAATATGCTTTTTTTTATGTAGGTGTATTATCTAATGTTTTGTTTATATTAGTATTCCAACACTAATCTTGAGTTATTCAAGAAAAAAAGCCTTGGTTCTGACAAAGTTAGTATCATAGTAGGTTGATCTTATGTGACGATGGAGTTGGATGGTTGCCTAAATAGATTGAAGAGTATATAGGATAAGCTTATGGTTATGGTGTGTAAGGTAGTATACAATTTCAATTAAGGAACTACTAGTATTGTCTATCAGCATACTTGAGTGGTGTTATGACTATTGTAAAATATTTAATTCGATGTTGAGCTTGAGCAACTCAATAATGACTTATTTCTTTTAAATTGATATAGTAGATGATGGCACCACCAAGGTGGAATTTGATGGATAATGCAGAGACTGTCATGTATGATCTAACTATAGTTATTCGAGATCAAGTTTTTTCCACAAATCAAATCATGTGATATATTTAGAACAAAAATAATAATGATGAGGTTAAAGGAAACTAGAAGAACTTAGGAAATGAAAATGGATGGACAGAATTATAAGAACTTTGTCTCCTTCTTTTGTAGGCGGATAAGATCTTATAGTAGTTGAAAGGTGGCTGACAGAGTTAGAAATTTTTTTGAAGTCTTGAATTGTCTTAATGATTAGAAAGTCACCTTTACTGTGTATATGCTAAAGGAGGAAGCAAAATATTAGTGGAAAGGAGCTAAGGTGATATTGATTCACCTGGGTATACTAATTACATGGCAGGTGTTTCTGGATACTTTCTTGGATAAGTACTTTCCCAATAGCGTGAGAGTCCAAACAGAGATTGAGTTTATTCAACTTAAATAAGGCAACTGGACCATTGATTAGTACACCGCTAAATTTAAAGAATTGTCCAAGTTTTTAACTTATTTGAGATATAATCCGAACAATGTATGGAAAGTAGTAAAATTCGAGGTTGGCTTAAACCTAGAAATTATAAGTGTTGTAGTTGCTTTGGAAATTTGGGAGTTCGTTCCCTTAATCAATAAATGTTGATTGCTATAGAAAGGTTTTAAGGCAGTAGAGGAAGATAAGGAAAAACAAGCTCTATGGATTAAAAAGAGGGAGACTCTGACCATTGGCAAGAACATTAGAGGAAAGAATATTACGGAAGGTAAAAAGCCATTAACCATCGAAACTAGGCCTTTTCCATAGCATTTTGCATAAGATAAATGTGCAAAATGCGGGCTGCCACACGAGGATAAACCTTGTTATGCCAGTTAAGGTACTAGTTACTATTATGGGTAGAATGAACACATGGCACAAAAATGCCCACAAGGTAGTGAAAAAGGGCCTAAACAAAAACAATCGATAGAAGGAAGCTATATATTATGGACTCTATTTCTTGAATTTCATAGCCTGACCAATGCTAATAGTGGGAGAGGCTTTTAGGAGTATATGCTCCCCTTCTACAAATTGTAGCGATTTTCTTCTTTTATCAAAATAGCTATTCTGTTGACTCTGGACTATTCACATTTTATCTCGAACCATTTGTATTTGTTTAGACGTATGTTACACTAACTCTGGACCCAATAAATTTCTTTCCCCCCTTCGTACTTGTATAAATGGGATCTATATTTTTTGCCATACAAAGCTTCATAGGGTGCCATTTTGATGCTAGAGTGATAACTATTTTTGTATGCAAATTCTACTAACGAAAAATATTTGTCTTATCCTTTTCCTTCCTTTAGAGTATAAGATGTTAGCATATCTTTCAAGGTTTGTATGGTCCTTTCAGCTGGGCCGTTAGTCTATGTATGATATGTCGTACTAAAAATTAGGTTGGTGCTAAAGGCTTCATACAGAGTTCTCTAAAATTTTGAAGTGAATCTGGGATCTCTGTTTGAAACGATACTATTAAAGACTCCAAGTAGCTGAACAATTTCCCTTACATACAATTGAGCTAACTTACCAAGTGAATAACTGATTTTAATGGGAAAGAAATGTGTAGATTTAGTCAATCTTCTCTCTATTACCCATATTGCATTATAGCTTATTTGGGTTTTAGGTTATAAAGTGGAAAATGGTGTGCTTAATAGTTATTTTTTCCCCTAATTAATAGTGAAGTTGTGATTATTTCCTTGCTTTTGGTTATGTTTTGTGTTGCTTGCTCTAGATACAGCTTTGGTTTATTTTTTGTTTGTAAGTGAGAAAAAAGAGACAAAGAATAAAGGGAAAGCAATAATGTGAAGAGCTATCAAGACGTGGAACAAGTAAAGGAGGAAGAAAGGAGGAAACCCAGAAGAAATTGACAAAGAACGAACTTGGCAAACTCCAACACGGCTAGGCCATGCTTGGTGTACCTAGAGCATGGCCAGGCCGTGTTTTGTACAAAACGTGGAGTAACTTCTCAAATTCTAGCCCGAAGCACAACTTTGCTTTGTGTCCATACAGTATGTGATTTTTAGGGTTTTAAGCAGCCAAAGCGTTATAAATACATGAGGAAGCATGGAGAAAGATAGATAGACACATTCAAACATACGGAAACTCAGCTTAGGCTTAGGAAACATGTCACACCCTACTAACTAGCATCTTATTTCATACATCCACATCATAGAATATTCCACTTAAGAGAATTTAGTATTATACATTTTTTTTCATCTATAAATTTCTAGCAATGTCTACCTAGCCCATAAATTAACCTATTCACTTATATTTTTTGTTATCTTTCTTGGATAAGCATGAAAGTGCTTCAGGCTATTCCAAGCATTTTCAAATTTCAATTCCTTATAGGCAACTAATTAGGCATGATATGCATTACTTACAGCAAAAAGGATCTTATGCCATAAAGAAAAGGGTACAGTCCATAGCATATATTACATCACATTATAATCTGTCTAAAAGGGAATTAGCACTGATCTAGGCCATCCCACATATATTACACAACCAAAGAAAACACAATCCATAATCAGATGATTCAACCTTGAGACCTCTGTTGCTCACTTCTTGCTAGAGTACCTAGAATGTGATTGTGTGGACATAAAAAAAATGAGATGACAATCTCAATAGCTAGCAAATTTTTTAGAAAAATAGTATACATTCCATTACTTAAAACATCTCAATTTATTTCACTGAAACATAAGCACTAACCATACATACATACATCATCTTGGTCACACTAGGGATCCATAACTTTTTGGTATACTTATCCAATGCAGTCCCATACCTGCAACATGGTTATGCCTCTCATATTATTGGCCAATACGTGGGGGAAATGGGGCTTACATGGCACACTTTGGGCACCCCCTTAATTCCCAAGAATGCATACCTAACATATCTTTAGACCTTTCTTCATCATAGCATAAAAGTCAGGCAACCAGTGAAAATTGATAAATTCAAGTTCATAAACATAAATAGTGTTTTAAGGAAAAGCTAACTACCTCAATTTCAGCACAATCACTTCCTTTCCAAGGATGCCAAGGTTACTACCATCAACTCAAACTAAAACATATAAGAGCTCTTGGTTAATGCATGCATATTAGCACCTAAAGTCATAAATCTCTAGTTTAAGAGCTTCTGCTCCCCAAAACAAAACTATGATTCTGTTGAGATTTGAGATTATTATTAAATATGAAAAAAGTTCTCTAAAAATTCTAAAATGTTGTAAGGAGGTAACCTTACATGTTTTTTTTATTTCGTGGTTCTCTCAGTCCTTAACTCTTCCATTCAACCCTAAGAACTACCTCCATAACCCAGATCAGTGCAGATTGGTTTCAGTTCCATTTCTATTATGTTTTACATTCCTTTGGATCAGTAAAACTTCTTTAAAATTCTTGATAATTTATATGAAGCATCCTATATATGTTTTATAATAACCATAAAAATGTCAAGTAAAAAATAATTCGTTTGACCCCTCAAATAACCCAAGTTTTAAAGGTTGTCCCTAGTTTTGGTCTGTTCTGTCTCACTTCCTGTCCCACCAAATTTCTATATTTTATTATGTGCCTTAACCTGCCTAGAATTCTCTAAACTTTGGTGGGATCCTTAATTAGGATCCCTGAAACATGAAATAAAGTTTCCTACGAAAATTGAACATTTAACCCCTTCAATGTTTAGTATTTCCATCAACAGCCTAAGCTGTCCAACAGATTGTTCTCAGCACTGTTTTGATTGCAAAAGTCCTAGTTGTAGGTTCTCAAAAATCATGAAAATTTTCAGAATTGATTATGAAAATTTTAAGACTTTTCTCACCAAAAATTAGAGAATTTAAAGGTAATTTACTTAATTTACCGAGCCAATATGTTTAGGTACAAAAAGGTTTCTGTGTTCTCAACCTAACCCTTCTGTGCTCTATGACCTTTACTCACTAATCAGATCATAACTCACTCATATGGACTCTAAATTAGATGATTCCAGTGGCTATGTAACTTTCAGAAATATATCTACACTTTTCATGTTAACTATGTCTTCATATTCCTTATAGGTTAGTCCCACAAATTCGAAAAATGAAGCTATTCTTACCAGTCTGAATTCCAGCCCTAATTCTGACCTCTCATCACTCCCTGGAGTATACCTCTCTCATTTTAAATCTGATTGATGTGATTCTAAATGATATAGAACTATAAGCCATAGGTCTACAACTTCTGTGTTGAACATGTTTTCATATTTTATATAATTATTAGCCGAAAATTCGTCCTAATGTTAGCCTAATGAACTCTAAACCAGATTTTTACAAGAAGGCAAACTTACCTTGTGCAAACCTACTCCTATGGCTCTCAATTTTTAGCTTGCTTCTCCTCTTGGTTTCCCTTGCAACTCAGCTACATTTTTTGCACAAAATATGGGTGATCAAAGCTTCAAATTTTCAGCACTCACTCTCACTCTCATTGCCTTATGGTGAGGGAAGAAGGAAGAAGGAATTCTCAATATTTTTCTAGTTGCTTTCTCTCTCTTCCTCCTCTCTCAGGTTTCTTTCTTCTTCCTGGCTGCTCTCTTTCTCTTTCTTCCTCTTGTCTCTTAAGTTTTCTGCTGCCTTCCCTCTCTCTTTTCTACTGCTTTCGTGAGGCAAGGAGGGTGTATTTTGCTGCTACCGAAATGCAAGATGTTGGCTGCTATGGTTGCAGGGATTCCCTGGGTTCTGTAGGGCAGGGAAGTAAGTTTCTTGCTGCTTCTCCACGTAGGTGCATGCATATGTCTATATATATATATATATATATATATTATAATATGCATAGTAGGGGTGGGTGCATAACATGTAAAACAAAGACATATGCTGCCACATAACTTAAGTGCAGATGGTGGGTGTTCTTCTGCTTGTCTCATAGAGCAAAGGTGGCATGATTCTACTGCAGATGGGGGCGTGTTTCTGTTGCCTTATGGAGCAGATGGGGGCATGTTTCTACTACCTTATGAAGCAAGGGTGAGAGCAAGGATGAGTGTGATTCTGTTGCCTTGTGGGGCATGTTTCTGCTTACTTTATGGAGCAAGGGTGAGGGTGTTTCTACTTCTATTCTAACCACTGTATATGTGTTTTAACCAACAAAGATGCTGGTGCTTGTTTCAAATTCTCATGTGCATGCATTATGATATGCATGGTGGAGGTGGGAGAAAATATGTAATGCTTCTACTTTTGCATATGTACATATATATTATAATATGCATGGTGGAGGTGAGAGGAAATATATATATATATATAGCATCACGTAATGCTTCTGGCTTCCTTATTATATTGCTAATCCTAAATTAGTAGCATCCTAAGGAATATATTTGTATCCTATTCCTCTCATTTATGCTCCAAATTTTTTTATTTATATTACTTCTAACCATGAAAAGGTACCACATATTTTATAAAGACTTTATTGTCAAACAACTACACATTTTAATTCTTGTTCATATATATCTTAATTTATTACTAATCCTAGATTAGTAATGTCTTAAAAAAATATATTTGTGTCCTCTCTCCATCCATTATGATCCTAAGAATTTTATTTATATGATTCAAGATTAACTATGTCACCTATTTTATACTTGCCTTATCGCCACATAACTAAGCATCTTAATTTACTTGTCATATGTGTTTTCTACTTATTCTTAAATTTATCTAACTTTAGTAGAGGCTTAGGATGTTATAAAACACCATTAGATTGGGTTTTTATTAGAATCATTGTTTAATTTATGTTCTTAGAGTAGAATTGAGTTTGATTAAAGTTTTGTAAACCTAGTTCATTAAATTCTACAATTTGGATTTTATCTCTCTATCTCTACTTCTACTCCTTTCTCTAGGATTGTATTGAACATTGATGATTTATTTAATGAATATAATTATAAGTTTTCTTTCAATTATGTGTGAGTAGATTTAATCTAGGGTTTCGATAAACCCACTTATGGTATAATGATATTGCATTAATTGAATTGTGAAACCCTAATTGTGATTGTTTGTGTAACATCCCTAAAATTTATTAATTCGCATTTACATATGGATTATTAAAAGAAATAAAGGAGTAGGGATGTAATTGAAAGGTTTTAAGGATGAAAATGAAAACTTGCTAATATTTTTGGGGTCAAATTGTAATTTCCTAAAATTTTAGGGGTCAAAATGTAAATAATAAAATTTTCAAGGACTTCCTCAAACAATTAGCAAATTTCTAATTGGTCCTCCATCATTTATTAAAAAAAGAGAGAGATGGAAAGATTTTTAGGGCGAATGAATAGTGAATAGTAACTTTCTCTCTCCTTACTTTTTCTCTCTAGATTTGGAGTACTTTTGAGCCTCCGATTTCAAAACTAAGGGTACCACAAGTTTCAAGATGAAGAGTACGATGATATTGGTTGAATGATTTTTCAAATCAGTTGCAGAATTGTCGCAGATCAGAAAAAAAAATCTTAGAAAAAGGTCAGTTTTGAAACTCCTATTTAGAGATCTCAAATTAAAAATCTAACACCGTAGATGGATTTAGGAGATAGATAAATTATAGGATATGAAATTTTTCAGCCATCTGACAACTTTTTATGCATCATGAATAGTAAATCTAGTCGGTATAAATAGTGATTCTAGTGGTGAATAGTACCCCTATCAGTTGACTAGTGATGACTAAGCTCCCGGAAGCTAAATTGCGCAATTCTAGAGTCATTTCTTAGGTTTTTTGACCCTTTGGACTCATTTTTTAGGTCCATTTGATTAGATTTGGCTAGAAAAAATAAATTTAGAGCTGTCCAACCTAGAGCTCTAACTTTGTGAGTAGATAATTCTTTCTATGACTTACTCCATGCTCTTCTTGAACTTAAAATGTATAATTGATTATGTTTACAAATTATTTATGCTATCATAAGTTTCTGAAATGTGTTAAAATATCTATTTTGCTTATGAATTGACACATAGTTCAAGAAGAGTATGGTTTTGCAAATAGATTTTGAAACTCATTGAATATGTGGTTCTAAATGTATTTATCATTATTTGGTAAAGTGAATATTATGTGCACGAGGCATTGGTCTGTAAAGCTATAAAGTTGTTTATTATGATTTAATGGCAAACGTAAAGCTCATAGTGAGTTGTGTAACAAAATTTTTTATTATTATTATTATACAATATAGAGTTCACATACACATCATTAATCAAAACATACGTACAATATATCAAACACATAAATATTTACATCTTATTTATTCTAGTTGACCAATTTCAGAGATACAGGTGTGGGTGGTTGCACCGACACCGGGATCTGACCCAACTCAACCACAAACATTTTATTTGATTATAGGATCTGCCCAATATAGAGTAACTCGATCCAATGTGCACTAAAAGCCAAAGCCATAGAAAAATATGCATAACTAATTTTCTAAACATGACACAGAAATATAGTGAGAATTAAATCCCAGTAAGTTCAACAATAAATAATCATCAATATAGCTCATCACGTCATGTTCCTTTGTATAAACTATAGCAAATATCTTTGGTCACATGAATACACTATATCTATGCACATGAGAATCGTACAATAATGACATGTATGACATGATTAACTATTTTCATAATATCATATGATGACTATCAATTTATTTTCATATCAAGTTACCCCGGTTAAGGTGAGTATTTTCTACTCTCCGGTACAGGCTTTTCTCGCTTCATCCGACATGGCACACTTTCTCTTTCTTTTCTCATTAGCATAATCATAACCATTGGTAGGGCGTCCCCTACTAGTGCACCACACGGATTTGCCATGTGACCGTGCTCATTTCTTTTCTTTTCACAATAATAATAAAAAATCATTGGTAATCATGCCATGAACATAACCATTTCAAATATCACTTTATAAAAGATTTCCATGTCAAAATTTCACACTTAAGATGGTAAGAAGTTCACGCAATGGCAATAGATATGGCATATACTAGTCATTTATTATTTTCATTTATAAGATTCTTCTTCTTTTTTAAATATTAATTTTATTTCTTTATTTTCTTGATGTAGGTTTTCATCCTATCTGACCTTCTCTTACCAATCAGAACATAACTCCCTAAATGTAACTCCGATTTAGGTGATCTGGGTGTCAACGTAAAGATAAAACAATTATCTAGAACTATTATGTTGAACAGTTGAACGAAATATTAAGAAATCATAGTGATATTACTCTCTCAAAGTACAGGTGATTTTTTCTCGGGTAGGTTCTAACCTCTACCTATTAATCTGTCCATAACTCCTTAATAAGAATTCCAAATTAAGTTATTCCAATGGCTAAAAATCTGTGACACATATAGAAATAATTTTTATGTTAATCATGTATTTTAATTTCCTACAGAATGTTCCTAGAAATTAAAACACAAAAGCTATTTTAAAATATTCTTCCCTGATTAAACAATTTTTGACCATTGCTTACTAATCGGACCATATCTATCTCATATGGACTCCAAAATGAGTGATTCTAGTGTTTAAAAATCCATGACACATATAGCTATAATTATTATGTTAACCAATGTTTTTAATTCCTGATAGAATGGTCCCAGACATTAAAACACAGAAGCTATCCTAACATATTCTTCCCTAATTAACCATTTTCTGACCACTGCTTACTAATCAGACCATATCTACCTCATATAGACTCCAAATTGAGTGATTCCAGTGGCTACAAATCCATGAGAAATAGATCTACATTTTTCAAGTTAACCATTTCTTTAAAATCCTTATCAATGCTTCCCAAAATTTTAGAAACGAATGCTTAAAAGTTTGTCAGCCACAGCCATACCTATGCAGAACTATCTAGACCAGCCTAAATATTCAAACATACATAATATGTAACATGATATAGCAACATCCATGACCAATCATTAAAGTTCTAGGATCAAAATCCCATATAAATATTACAAGTTTCAAAACTTTTCTTCAAAAATAAATATTGTTAAACTTACCTTGAGCACTTGGTCCTCTAGACTTCTACTTCCTCTTTCTTCCTTTCTTCCTCTCCTTTCCTCACTCTACCTTGCTTCTATTTTTCCTCTCCCTCACTTGGACGAAATTTCTAATGTTATAAGGGTGGGTTTTTCTTATATAGACTATCAAATGATTAGGATGCACTTGGTTGAATTTTTGAAAAACAAACAATTCATGTTCTTCTCTTCCTTTTCCTTAGTCAAGATATGCATAGGAAAAGGATATTTGTATTTTTAAAATTATGATAATATGTTCTTAAGATATGGGACATGGTCCCTTTGATTTAGGGATTCATTTCCTTTTTCTTTTGTCTTAATCAATTATGATAGGTTTGCCTTTTTAGGTGGCAAATTTCCAATGCTTGAATCTTCCTTGCTTAGCTAAAATTATTTGTGTAGGATAAAGATGTTTTGTCATAATACTATGTATTATTACCCACTTGCTAAAATTATGAGTGTAGGATATTAGTGTTTTGTCCTAATGCCATGTATTATCATACCACTTGCTAAAATTATGAGTGTAGGATATAGATGTTTTGTCCTAATGCCATGTATTATCATACCACTTGCTAAAATGATGAATGTAGGATATCACACCACTTGTTAAATTTTTGTCTTAATGCCATGTCACCTAATCTTGATTACACCATTATTTCATCACTTTTTTTTATTTTTATTTTTATTTTTTCTCTTGGGTTTGGGCTCATTCTTGCCCATTTTCTTTACTTTGATTAAAATTCTACCTTTCATAATGGGCTCAGTCACATTTTCTTAATTTTTGGGCTATCGGTCTAATTTCTATATTCTAGTCCAAGTCTATGTGTTATTTCTTCCTTGGGCTTTCCTATTGGCTTGCTAAAAGTTCATGTGAAGTAGAAAAACTCTATATGAAGTGTCCATAGGTGAACACCCAATTTATGGGTGGAGATACTAAACTTAGTAGCTTTAACTCTTAAATTAGGAAAAATTACCCTAATCCAATCTTATTGAAATTTTAATACCTTTATTTACTTCACAAAAATTTATCTTCCTTACCCAAGAATTTCACATTTCTTTACTATATTTATTTCTAATTTTTCCTCTTAGGTTTTCTCTCTTTACCTATTCCATTAATTTTAGAACATTTCTATGCATACACGTAAGGTGAAGAATTTCTAAGGATTATATTTCCTTAGATATCTAAATATTGTCTAATAAATTTTATTTCCTTAATTAAATATTTATGTACCTTTATCAATAAAAGAAACAAAATTAGGGATGTTACTTTGAATACTTTTTTACTTTTATTAATACATGAAATGAAATTAGGGATGTTACATTTCTCTCCCCCTAAAAGAAATTTTGTCCTCAAAATTTTAGAAATTACCAAATAAGAAGAATTTAGGATATTTCTTCCTCATGACTTTTAACTCCCAAGTTGCTTCTTCTGGAGTCAAACCTTCCCATAACACCTTACCAGGGGAATAGTTTTGTTCTGCAATTACTTCACGTTAGTGTCCAATATAGATGCTGGTACTAGCTGGTATGTCATGTTCTCCTTTATTTGGATTAATTCATCTCATATCACATTTGAGGAGTCTGGAAGATACTTCTGGAGCTGTGATACATGGAAAACATTATGCAAGTTGAAAAAATTAGGTGGGAGAGCAACTTGATATGCTGACATCCCTACTTTCTTTAGAATTTGGTAGGGTCCCAAAAATCACAGATTTAGCTTTTTGGTCTTGAGAGACCTACAAACTCTAGTGGTCGGAGAAAGTTTTAAAAATGCATGGCCTCCTTCCTCAAACTCCAGAGGTCTATGTCTCTTATCATAGTAACTCTTTTGCCGACTCTGAGCTATGCGCATTTTGTCTCGTATAATCCTGATTTGTTTAGTGGTTTGTTGAACTAGATCAGGACCCAACAAGTTCTTTTCTCCTACCTTAAACCAACATAGTGGAGATCGACACTTTCTACCATATAAAGCTTCATATGGGGGCCATCTTAATACTAGAGTGATAGCTATTATTATAAGTAAACCCGACTAAAGGTAGGTACTTATCCCATCCTTTACCTTACTCTATCACACATGCCCTCAACATATCTTCTAGGGTTTGAATAGTTCGTTCTTTCTACCCGTCAGTCTGAGGATGGTAGGTAGTATTGAACCACAACTGAGTACCAAAAGCTTCCTGCAACGCCTTCCAAAATGTAACATCCCTAATTTCGTTTCATGTATTAATAAAAGTACAAAAGTATTCAAAGTAACATCCCTAATTTCGTTTCCTTTATGGATAAACATGCATAAATATTTAAGGAAATAAAATTTATTAGACAATTTTTGGATACCTAAGGAAATATAATCCTTAGAAATTCTTCAACTTACGTGTATGCATAGAAATGTTCTAACATTAATGGAATAGGTAAAGAGAGAAAACCTAAGAGGAAATATTAGAAATAAACATGCTAAAGAAAGTTGAAATTCTTGGATAAGGAAGATAAATTTTTGTGAAGTAAGTAAAGGTCTTAAAATTTCAAGAAGATTGGATTAGGGTAATTTTTCCTAATTTAAGAGTTAAAGTTACTAAGTTTAGTAATCCACCCATAAATTGGGCATTCACTTATGGACAATTCATATAGAGGTTTTCCACTTAACATAATTTTTTTAGCAAGCCCATTGGATAACCTAAGCAAGAAATAAAACATAGACTTGGACTAGGATATAGAAATTGGACCGCTAGCCCAAAAATCATGAAAATGTGACCAAGCCCACTATGAAATGTAGAATTTTAACCAAAGTAAAGAAAATGGACAAGAGTGAGCCCAAATCCAATAGGAAAAATAAAAATAAAAATAAAAATAAAGTGATAAGATAATGGTGTAATCAAGATTAGGTGAAATGGCATTAAGACAAAAATTTAGCAAGTGGTATGATAATACAAGGCTTTAGGACAAAACATCTATATCCTACACTCATAATTTTAGCAAGTGGTATGATAATACATAGCATTAGGACAAAACATTTCTATTCCACATAAATAATTTCAACCAAATAATGGAGATTGAAGGGTTAGAAATTTGCCACTTAAAAAGGCAAACCTATCATAATTGATTAAGACAAAAGAAAAAGTAAATAAATCCCTAAATCAAAGGGAACTTGTCCCATATATTAAGAACATATTATCATAATTTTCAAAATACAAATCTCCTTTTTCCTATGCATATCTTGACTAAGGAAGAGGAAGACAAGAACATAAGTTGTTTGTTTTCCAAAACTTCAACCAAGTGTAACCTAATTCTGATAAGGTAGACCCATGATCATGAAAGGTGAATTATTTGGTGGTCTATATAAGAAATCCCACCCTTACAACATTATAATTTTGTCCAAGTGAGAGAAAGAAAAAAATAGAAGCAAGGTAGAGTGAGGAAAAGAGAGGAAGAAAGGAAGAAAGAGGAATGAGAAGTCTAGGGGACTAAGTGCTTCAGGTAAGTTTAACAATATTTCTTTTTGAAGAAAAGTTTTGAAACTTGTAATATTTATATGGGATTTTGATCTTAGAACTTTGATGATTGGTCATGGACGTTGCTATATCATGTTACATATTATGTATGTTTGAATACTTAGGTTGGTGTAGACAGTTCTGCATGGGTATGGCTATGGGTGGCAGAATCATGTTACATATTATGTATGTTTGAATACTTAGGTTGGTGTAGACAGTTCTGCATGGGTATGGCTATGGGTGGCAGAATTTTAAGCTTCTGTGTTTTAATTTCTGGGACATTCTATAGGGAATCTAAACAAATCGTTAACATAACAAATTTATATGTATGTCTCACGGATATTTAGCCACTAAAATCATTCAATTTAGAGTTCATATGAGGTAGATATGGTCTGATTAGTAAACAAAGGTCAGAAAATGGTTAATTAAGGAAGAATATGTTAGGATAGCTTCGGTGTTTTAATTTCTGGGAACAATCTACAAAGAATTAAAATAAATGGTTAATATATGAATTATATATATATGTGTCGCGGATTTTTATCCACTAGAATCATTCAATTTAGAGTTCATATGAGGTAGATATGTTCCGATTTTGTAAACAAAGGTCAGAAAATGGTTAATCAGGGAAGAATATGTTAGGATAGCTTCGGTTTTTTAATTTCTAGAAATGTTACATAAGGAATTAAAATAAATGGTTAACATATGAATTATATATTTATGTGTCACGGATATTTAGCCACTGAAATCACTTAATTTGGAATTCTTATGAGGGAGATAGCGATAGATTTGTAGGTAGAGGTCAAAACCTATCCGAGAAGAAATAACATGTACATTTATGGAGCAATATCACCTTGATTTCTTAATATTTCGCTACAATGTTCAACATAATAGTTTTAGATAATTTTTTTATCTTGAAATTGACACCAAGATCACCTACATCGGAGTTAAATTGAGGGAGTTATGCTCTGATTTGTAAGAGAAGGTTAGATTGGATGAAAACATGCATCAAGAAAATGAAGAAATAAAATTAGTATTTAAAAAAAAAGATGAATCTTAATAAATGACTAGTATAGCCATAGCTATTGCCATTGTATGAACTTCTTACCATCTTAAGTGTGAAATTTTGACATGGAAATATTTTATAAAGTGATATTTGAAATGGTTATGTTCATGGCATGATTACCAATGATTTTTGGTAATAGTTATATTTTGATGAACATACTTGTTATTGAAAGCATACTTTTGGCTATCATTGTGAAAAGAAAAGAAATAAGCACGGTCACATGGCAATCCGTGTGGTGCATCAATAGGGGATGCCCTACCAACAGTTATGATCATGTTAATGGGAAAAGAAAGAGAAAGTGGGCCATGTCGGACGGAGCGAGAAAAACCTGTACCGGAGAGTAGAAAGTACTCACCCTGACCAGGGTAGCTTGATATGAGAATAAATTGATAGTCATCATATGATATTATGAAAATAATTAATCCTGTCATACATGTCATTACTGTACGATTGTCATGTGCATAGATATAGTGCATTCATGTGACCAAATTTATTTACTGTAGTTTATACAGCTGAACATGACGTGATGAGCTATATTATAATGATTTATTGTTGAACTTACTGGGATTTAATTCTCACTATATTTCCATGTCATGTTCAGAAAATTAGTTATGCAGATTTTTCTATAGCTCTTGCTTTTAGTGCACGTTGGATCGAGTTATTCTATGATGGGTAGATCCTAAATAAAATGTTTGTGGGCGAGTTGGCACAGATCCCGGTGAAGGTGCAACCACCCGCAACCGAATCTTCGGAATTGGTCAACCAGAATAAATAAGATGTAGACATTTATGTGTTTGAAATGTTGTACGTACATTTTGATTAATGATGTGTATGTGAACTTTATATTGTATAATAATAAATAAAAGAAAAAAATATTGTTACATAATTGGTATCAGAGCAGGTCGATCCTAGATGGCCAGTGGGTGGATGGTTATCTGAATCGATCTTATAGTGTCTTGAGTATGTTTGTGGTTGTGCTGTGTAAGGATCAGTGAATTCATATAGGTAAGAAATTACTAGTGTTTCCTACCTACATGGCGAGGTGGTGTTATGACTGCTGATAAATATTTTTGAACTAACTATTGGGCTTGATCACCTTAATAGCAGCATAAATTTATTTTTGCCACAGTAGGAAATGGCACCACCAAGGAGGAATCCAGCAAACAATACGGAGGAAATCCTGCACAACCTGGCCATGGCAATTCGAGACCAATCGGAGTTAAATTGAGGGAGTTATGCTCTGATTTGTAAGAGAAGGTTAGATTGGATGAAAACATGCATCAAGAAAATGAAGAAATAAAATTAGTATTTAAAAAAAAAGATGAATCTTAATAAATGACTAGTATAGCCATAGCTATTGCCATTGTATGAACTTCTTACCATCTTAAGTGTGAAATTTTGACATAGAAATATTTTATAAAGTGATATTTGAAATGGTTATATTCATGGCATGATTACCAATGATTTTTGGTAATAGTTATATTTTGATGAACATACTTGTTATTGAAAGCATACTTTTGGCTATCATTGTGAAAAGAAAAGAAATAAGCACGGTCACATGGCAATCCGTGTGGTGCATCAATAGGGGATGCCCTACCAACAGTTATGATCATGTTAATAGGAAAAGAAAGAGAAAGTGGGCCATGTCGGACGGAGCGAGAAAAGCCTGTACCGGAGAGTAGAAAGTACTCACCTTGACCAGGGTAGCTTGATATGAGAATAAATTGATAGTCATCATATGATATTATGAAAATAATTAATCCTGTCATACATGTCATTACTGTACGATTGTCATGTGCATAGATATAGTGCATTCATGTGACCAAATTTATTTACTGTAGTTTATACAGCTGAACATGATGTGATGAGCTATATTGATAATGATTTATTGTTGAACTTACTGGGATTTAATTCTCACTATATTTCCATGTCATGTTCAGAAAATTAGTTATGCAGATTTTTCTATAACTCTTTCTTTTAGTGCACGTTGGATCGAGTTATTCTATGATGGGTAGATCCTAAATAAAATGTTTGTGGGCGAGTTGGCACAGATCCCGGTGAAGGTGCAACCACCCGCAACCGAATCTTCGGAATTGGTCAACCAAAATAAATAAGATGTAGACATTTATGTGTTTGAAATGTTGTACGTACATTTTGATTAATGATGTGTATGTGAACTTTATATTGTATAATAATAAATAAAAGAAAAAAATATTGTTACATAATTGGTATCAGAGCAGGTCGATCCTAGATGGCCAGTAGGTGGATGGTTATCTGAATCGATCTTATAGTGTCTTGAGTATGTTTGTGGTTGTGCTGTGTAGGGATCAGTGAATTCATATAGGTAAGAAATTACTAGTGTTTCCTACCTACATGGCGAGGTGGTGTTATGACTGCTGATAAATATTTTTGAACTAACTATTGGGCTTGATCACCTTAATAGCAGCATAAATTTATTTTTGCCACAGTAGGAAATGGCACCACCAAGGAGGAATCCAGCAAACAATACGGAGGAAATCCTGCACAACCTGGCCATGGCAATTCGAGACCAAGTCATGACCACTAATCAAATTCTACAATACCTCCAGAATGCAAATAAATCGAATGGTGTGAATGGTGCTAACAATCGGATGGCTGGAAATGATAACGGCATATCCGAGTTTCTGAGGACTAGGCCACCTTGTTTCCAAGGCGGCTTTGACCCGATTGTAGCTGAAAGATGGATAAGGGAGTTAGAGAAAATCTTTGAAGTGTTGGGCTGTACTGAGGAGCCGCAAGTAATCTTTGCTGCATATATGCTAAAAGATGAAGCAGAATACTGGTGGCGTGGAACTAGAGAACTGTTAGCTCACTAGGGAAGGCTGATCACTTGGCAAGTGTTCAAAGACACCTTTTTGGAAATGTACTTTCCAAGTACTGTGTGGGCGGAGAAAGAGATCGAATTTCTCTAACGCCGGCAGGGTAGCATGACTATAGACCAATACATCGCGAGGTTCGAGGAATTGTCTAAGTTCTCCTCTTATCTGCGATTTAACCCTGATGAAGCATGGAAGGCTGTTAAGTTCGAAGTGGGACTGAACCCGGACATAAAGAATGCTATTGTAGCTATGAAGATTAGGGAGTTTGTGCCTCTGATCAATAAATGCAGACTCTTGGAGAAAATTTTAAAGGCAGTGGAGGACGAAAAGCAAAGGCGAAACCTATGAAAAGGAAGAAAAATTTTCCCAACCCTAACAAGAATGCGAGAAGAAGTTGATATGGAGCTGGTAAGAGGCCATTGACTGCGGGTCCCAGAGCTTTCAAACAAGACGTCACCTTAGTCAAGGGCGCTAAGTGCGGACGCATGCATGGTAATCGGCCATGCTATATTGGACAAGATGTTTGCTTCAACTACGGACTGAAAGGTCATTTTGTGAGAAACTGCTCACAGAATGTGGGGAAGCAACCAGAGTAGAGGCTTCAGGTGAAAAGAAGGGTTTTCACAATGAGCGGCCAAGAGGCAGCTCAATCTTCTGAAATGATTCAAGTTACATGATATAACTATGGTTTTGCAAGATACAACAGGAGGTTTATACAAAACTTCTCTCGTATAGCCTTGCCATTGACTAAATTGACCAGGAAGGGAAGTCCTTTTGTAACATCCTTAATTTCGTTTCTTTTATTGATAAAGGTACATAAAAAATTTAATTAAGGAAATAAAATTTATTAGACAATATTTTAAGGAAATATAATCCTTAGAAATTCTTCACCTTAGGTATATGCATAGAAAATGTTTCTAACATTAAGAGAACAATAAAGAAGGAAAATCTAATAGGAAAGAAATTAGAAATAACATACTAAAGAGATGCAAAATTCTTGGATAAGGAAGATAAATTTTTAGAAACAAGTAAAGGTCTTAAAATTTCAAAGAACATTGAATTAGGGTAATTTTTCCTAATTCAAGAACTATAGTTACTAAGTTTAAAATCTTTACCCATACATTGGGCTTTTACCTATGGACACTTCATATAGAGTTTTTCCACTTCACATAAGTTTCTAGCAAGCCCATTGGATAACCTAAACAAGAAATTAAACATAGACTTGGACTAGGATATAGTAATTTCACAAATAGCCCAAAAATTATGAAAATGTGACCAAGCCCACCAAGAAAGGAAGAATTTTATCCAAAGCAAAGAAAATGGGTAGGACAAGCCCATAATGGGTAGGAATAAGCCCAAATCCAAGAGGAAAACTAAAATAAAATAAATTAGATGATGATATAATAATAAGAATAAAGATTAGGTTACATGGCATTAAGACAAAAAATTTAGCAAGTGGTGTGATTCTACATTCATCACTTAAGCAAGTGGCATGATAATACAAGGCTTTAGGACAAAAACATCTATATCCTACACTCATAATTTTAGCAAGTGGTATGATAATACATGGTATTAGGACAAAACATTCATAGCCCACACAAATAATATCAACCAAATAATGAAGATTCAAGGGCTAGAAATTTGCCACCTAAAAAGGCAAACCTATCATACTTGTTTAAGACAAAAGAAAATGGAAATGAATCCCTAAATCAAAGGGACCTTGTCCCATATCTTAAGAACATATTATCATAATTTTCAAAATACAAATCTCCTTTTCCTATGCATATCTTGACTAAGGAAGAGGAAGACAAGAACATAAGTTGTTTGTTTTCCAAAAATTCAACAAAGTGTATCCTAATTGTGATAAGGTAGACCCATGATCATGAAAGGTGAATTATTTGGTGGTCTATATAAGAAAACCCACCCTTACAACATTAGAATTTCGTCCAAGTGAGGGAGATAAAAAAATAGAAGCAAGGTAGAGTGAGGAAAGGAGAGGAAGAAAGGAAGAAAGAGGAAGGAGAAGTCTAGAAGACTAAGTGCTCCAAGTAAGTTTAACAATATTTCTTTTTGAAGAAAACTTTTGAAACTTATAATATTTGTATGAGATTTTGATCTTAGAACTTTTATGATTGGTCATGATGTTGCTATATCATGTTACATATTGATCTTGCATGTGATGTATGTTTGAATACTTAGGTTGGTGTAGATAGTTCTGCATGGTTATGGCTATGGGTGGCAGAATTTTAAGCTTCGGTATTTTAATTTCTGGGAACAATCTATAAGGAATTAAAATAAATGGTTAACATAAGAATTAAAGATAAATGTGTCATGGATTTTTAGCCACTGGAATCATTCCATTTGGAGTCCATATGAGGTAGCTATGGTCTGATTAGTAGTCAAAGGTCAGAAAATGAATCATCAGGGAAGAATATGTTAGGATAGCTTCGGTAATTTAATTTCTGGGAATTATTGGTAGGGAATTAAAATAAATGGTTAACATAAGAATTAAAGATATGTATGTCATGGATTTTTAGCCACTGGAATCATTCAAGTTGGAGTCCATATGAGGGAGATATGAGCCGATTAGTAGAAAAAGGTCAGAAAATGGGTCATCAGGGAAAAATATGTTAGGATAGCTTCGGTATTTTAATTTCTGAGAAGTATCTGTAAGGAATTAAAATAAATTATTAACATAAGAATTAAAGATAAATGTGTCATGGATTTTTAGGCACTGGAATCATTCAATTTGAAGTCCATTTGAGGTAGATATAAGCTGATTAGTAAGCAGAGGTCAGAAAATGTTTATTCAGAATATGTTATTAAAGCTTTAGTTTTTGAATTTCTGGAAAATATTCTGTAGGGAGTTAAAATCGTACGCCAAGATAACAATTATAGATATAGGGCTCATGGATTTTTACCAACTGGAATAACTCAATTTGGAGTTCAAATTTGGGAGATATGGTCTAATTAGTCAGTAAAGGTCAGAACCTACACGAGAAGAAATAATCTGTACATTTAGGGAGTAATATCACCTTGATTTCTTAATATTTCGCTACAATGTTCAACATAATAGTTTTAGATAATTGTTTTATCTTGAAATTGACACTAAGATCACCTACATCAGAGTTAAATTGAGGGAGTTATGCTTTGATTAGTAGGAGAAGGTTAGATAGGATGAAAACCTGCATCAAGAAAATAAAGAAATAAAATTAGTATTTTAAAAAGAAGATGAATCTTAACAAATGACTAGTATAGCCATAGCCATTGCCATTGCATGAACTTACTACCATTTTAAGTGTGTAATTTTTAACATGGAATTTACCCTAGTACTCATATAAATTTACAAGAAGTTTTGAAAGTGCCGGTTTTATTTGAAAAATCTTAGTATGCTCCGTGGTTGCAGTATTTTCACATCAGAAAAGAATTATTCTAGTTACTGGAAAAAAAATTGTGATTTGTGAAAAGTGCATGTCTAAGGAAAGCTCTGGCAAGGAAAGACATGGTACTTAAGCGTGTCCATTAGTGACCCACCTATCTTTCCTGGGAACTTTTCTGGTGCGCTGTTTACAGACTACAATTACTATCCAGTTACCAAGGTATTAGTATGGAATTTTGACATGGAAATGTTTTATAAAGTGATATTTTAAATGGTTATGTTCATGGCATGATTACCAATGATTTATGGTAATAGTTATATTTTGATGAACATACTTGTTATTGAAAGCATATTTTTGGCTATCATTGTGAAAAGAAAAGAAATGAGCACGGTCACATGGCAATCCGTGTGGTGCACCAGTAGGGGACACCCTACCAACGGTTATGATCATGTTAATAAGAAAAGAAAGAGAAAGTGTGCCATGTCGGACGGAGCGAGATAAGCCCGTACCGAAAAGTAGAGAATACTCACCCTGACCGGGGTAGCTTGAAGTAAGAATAAGTGGATAGCCATCATATGAAATTCGAAAAATAGTTATTCATGCCATACATGTCATAACTGTATAATTTTCATGTGCATGATAAAGTGCATTCATGTGACCTAAAGATATTTTCTGTAGTTTATACAGCTGAACATGACGTGATGAACTATATTGATGGTAAATTATGATTTATTGTTGAACTTACTGGGATTTAATTCTCACTATATTTCCATATCATGTTCAGAAGAATAAATATGCAGATATTCTCTATGACACTTATTATCTCTGTACGTTGGATCGAGGTGCCCTACCTTGGGCAACTTCCAGTTATTTCTGATGTAACTCTCGTAGATGTAACTGAGATTCCGGTGGACGTGCCACCCGAACCAGTGTCCCCGGAAGTAGTCGATATAGATGATTAGAACTAATATGTATCTTTGTACAAACGTTTGTAAAATAATGGTGTGTAGTTTGTAAAATAATAGTGTGTATGGAAACTGAGTATTGTATAAATTAAATAAATGTTATATTGAGTTAAGTTGTAACGAGGTAATAACTTCATGGTATTTAAAAAAAAAAAATTTACATAAATGGAGTTGTTACACCTTTCACATGGACTGATCAATGTGAAGCTAGTTTCCAAGAGCTTAAGACAAGATTGACGACCCCTCCTGTTTTAATTATTCCAGACCCCACAGGACATTTTGAAGTGTATAGTGATGCTTCAAAGAAAGGGCTAGGATGTGTGCTAATGCAAGATAAGATAGTAGTTGCTTACGCCTTTAGGCAACTGAGACCCCACGAAGGAAACTATCCAACCCATGATCTTGAATTGGCGGCAGTGGTGTTTGCCTTAAAGATTTGGCGACACTATTTTTACGGGGCAACCTTTGAAGTATATTGTGATAATAAGAGTCTTAAATACCTCTTTGATAAGAAGGAGTTAAATATGAGGCAACGAAGATGGGTAGAATGCCTCAATGACTACAAGTTTGAGATAAAGTATCATCCCGGAAAGGCGAATGTTGTAGCAGATGCCTTGAGTCGAAAATCTCTGCACATGGGTTAGATGATGGTGTATGAGATGCAAATGCTAGAGGAGTTTCAAAATTTGAAGCTAGGAACTACTCTTACTCCAAAGAAACTAGTCATTAATAGTTTAAGTATAAGGTGTGACCTTAGAGCCCCGATCAAAGAGGCTCAAGCTCACGACCAATACTTACAAGATCATAAAGACCAAGGTAATTTTTCTATCATGGAAGATGGAGCAATCATGTATCAGGGAAGGATTTGTCCCTCAAGAACTAGAGTTGAGGACTAAGATCCTACAAGAAGCGCATCAGAGTAAATACACAGTCCATCCTGGATGCCCTAAAATGTACTAGGATTTAAAGAGAATGTATTGGTGGCCAGGGATGAAAAAGGACATTGCCGAGTTTGTGGCGAAATGTCTCATTTGTCAAAAGGTGAAGGTGGAGCATCAAAAGCCAGCGGGATTTCTACAACCTCTTGAGATCCCTAAATGGAAATGGGACAATATCTCTATGGACTTTGTTGTGGGTTTACCTAAGACTTCAGTGGGACATGACTCTATCTGGGTAATAGTTGACAGATTAACCAAATCTGCTCAATTTTTGCCCATAAAAATTAATTTTTCACTGGATAAATTGGCCCAATTGTATGTCCAGGAAATAGTTAGTCTGCATGGGATTCCCTTAAATATTGTTTCTGATAGAGATCCGAGGTTCATGTCGAGGTTTTGGAAGGCGTTGCAGGAAGCTATTGGTGCTCAGTTGTGGTTCAGTACTGCCTACCATCCTTAGACTGACGGGCAGATAGAACGGACCATTCAAACTCTAGAAGACATATTAAGGGCCTGTGTGATAGAGCAAGGTAAAGGATGGGATAAGTACCTACCTTTAGTGGAGTTTGCTTATAATAATAGTTATCACTCCAGTATTAAGATGGCCCCTTACGAAGCTTTATACGGTAGGAAGTGCCGATCTCCACTATGTTGGTTTGAGGTAGAATTTGATTGGTGGTTGTGACTTGGTCTTGAATTGCCGTGGCAAGGTTGTGCAGGGTTTCCTCCGCATTGTTTACCGGATTCCTCCTTGGTGGTGCCATTTTCTATTGTGGCAAAAAGAAAGTTATGCTGCTATTGAGGTGATCAAGCCCAATAGTTAGTTTCAAAAATATTTAACAGCAGTCATAACACCACATCGGCAAATAGATAGGAAACACTAGTGATTTCTTACTTATATGAAATCACTGATCCCCTACACAACACAACCACAACATACTCAAGACACTATAAGATCGATTCAGATAACCATCCACCCACTGGCCATTTAGGATCGACCTCCACTGATACCAATTATGGAACAAACTTTTTTTTTATTATTATTATACAATATAGAGTACACATACACGTCATTAATCAAAACGTACGTACAACATATCAAACACATACATATTTACATCTTATTTATTCTAGTTGACCTATTCTGGAGATACAGGTGAAGGTAGTTGCACCTTTACCGGGATCTGAATCAACTTGACCACAAACATTTTATTTGATTATGGGATTTTTCCAACATAAAGTAACTCGATCCAACGTGCACTAAAAGCCAGAGCCATACAAAAATCTACGTAACTAATTTTCTGAACATGACATGGAAATATAGTGAGAATTAAATCTCAGTAAGTTCAATAATAAATCATCATCAATATAGCTCATCACATTATGTTCATCTATATAAACTATAGCAAATATCTTTGGTCACATGAATGCACTATATCTATGCACATGAGAATCGTACAGTAATGACATGTATGACAGGATTAACTATTTTCATAATATCATATGATGACTATCAATTTATTCTCATATCAAGCTACCCTGGTCAATGTGAGTATTTTCTACTCTCCGGTACGGGATTTTCTTGCTCCGTCCGACATGGCACACTTTCTCTTTCTTTTCTCATTAGCATAATCATAACCGTTGGTAGGGCATCCCCTAGTGGTGCACCACACGGATTTGCCATGTGACCGTGCTCATTTCTTTTCTTTTCACAATAATAGCCAAAAATATGCCGTGAACATAACCATTTCTAATATCACTTTATAAAATATTTCAATGTCAAAATTTCACACTTAAGATGGTAAGAAGTTCATGCAATGGCAATGGCTATGGCATATACTAGTCATTTATTATTTTCATTTATAAGATTATTCTTCTTTTTTAAATATTAATTTTATTTCTTTATTTTCTTGATGCAGATTTTCATCCTATCTGACCTTCTCTTACTAATCAGAGCATAACTACCTAAATTTAACTGTGCTTTAGGTGATCTTGGTGTCAATGTAAAGATAAAACAATTATCTAAAACTATTATGTTGAATAGTGGAATGAAATATTAAGAAATCATGGTGATAATACTCCCTCAAAGTACATGTTATTTCTTCTCGGGTAGGTCCTGACCTCTACCTACTAATCTGTCCACAACTCCCTCATAAGAATTCCAAATTAAGTTATTCCAATGGCTAAAAATCTATGACACATATAGAAATAATTTTTATGTTAATCAT
This sequence comes from Gleditsia sinensis, assembly GCA_037074535.1. Taxonomy (NCBI): domain Eukaryota; kingdom Viridiplantae; phylum Streptophyta; class Magnoliopsida; order Fabales; family Fabaceae; genus Gleditsia; species Gleditsia sinensis. The sequence goes on along the minus strand of CM073470.1, from coordinate 63,129,081 downwards.
TTATTTTAATTTCCTACATAATGTTCCCAGAAATTAAAACACAGAAGCTATTCTAAAAGATTCTTCCCTGATTAACCAATTTTTGACCACTGCTTACTAATCGAACCATATCTACCTCATATGGACTCCAAATTGAGTGATTCCAGTGGATAAAAATCCGTGACACATATAGTATAATTCCTATGTTAACCATTTATTTTAATTCCCTACCAAATGTTCCTAGTAATTAAAAAACAAAAGCTATCCTAATATATTCTTTCCTGATTAACCAATTTCTGACCATTGCTTACTAATCAAACCATATCTACCTCATATGGACTCCACATTCCAGTGGCTAAAAATCTGTGACACATATAGCTATAATTCTTATGTTTTCCATTTATTTAAATTCCCTACAGAATGTTCCCAGAAATTAAAACACAGAAGCTATCCTAACATATTTTTCCTTGATTAACCATTTTCTGACCACTTCTTACTAATTAGACCATATCTACCTCATATGGACTCCAAATTGAGTGATTACAGTGGCTAAAAGTCCGTGAGACATAGATCTACATTTTTCATGTTAACCATTTCTTTAAAGTCCTTATCGATTCTTCCCATAATTTTAGAAACAGAAGCTTAAAAGTTTGCCACCTACAGCCATACCTATGCAGAACTATTTACACCAGCCTAAGTATTCAAACATACATAATATGTAACATGATATAGCAACATCCATGACCAATCATTAAAGTTCTAAGATCAAAATCCCATATAAATATTACAAGTTTCAAAACTTTTCTTCAAAAAGAATTATTGTTAAACTTACCTTGAGCACTCAGTCCTCTAGACTTCTCCTTCCTTTTTCTTCCATTCTTCCTCTCCTTTCCTCACTCTACCTTGCTTCTATTTTTCCTCTCCCTCACTTGGACGAAAATTCTAATTTTATAAGGGTGGGTTTTGCTTATATAGACTATCAAATAATTCACCTTTCATAATCATGGGTCTACCTTATCACAATTAGGATGTACTTAGTTGAATTTTTGGAAAACAAACAATTCATGTTCTTGTCTTCCTCTTCCTTAGTCAAGATTTGCATAGGAAAAAGAGATTTGTATTTTGAAAATTATGATAATATGTTCTTAAGATAGGGGACAAGGTCTCTTTGATTTAGGGATTCATTTTCTTTTTCTTTTGTCTTAATCAATTATGATAGGTTTGCCTTTTTAGGTGGTAAATTTCCAACCGTTGAATCTTCCTTACTTAGCTAAAATTATTTGTGTAGGATAAGGATGTTTTGTCATAATGCTATGTATTATTACCCACTTGCTAAAATTATGAGTGTAGGATATAGATTTTTTGTTCTAATGCCATGTATTATCATATCACTTGCTAAAATTATGAATATAGGATATCACACCACTTACTTAATTTTTTTCTTAATGCCGTGCCACCTAATCTTGATTACACCATTATTTCATCACTTTATTTTATTTTAATTTTTAAGTTTCCTCTTGGGTTTGGGCTCATTCTTGCCCATTTTCTTTACTTTGGTTAAAATTCTACCTTTCATAATGGGCTTAGTCACATTTTTATGATTTTTGGGCTACTGGTCCAATTTCTATATTCTAGTTCAAGTCTATGTTTTATTTCTTCCTTAGGCTATCCTATTGGCTTGCTAAAAATTCATATGAAGTAGAAAAACTCTATATGAAGTGTCCATAGGTGAAAGCCCAATTTATGGGTGGAGATATTAAACTTAGTAACTTTAACTCTTAAATTAGGAAAAATTACCCTAATCTAATTTTCTTGAAATTTTAATACCTTTACTTACTTCACAAAAATTTATCTTCCTTAGCCAAGAATTTCACCTTTCTTTAGTATATTTATTTCTAACTTTTCCTCTTAGGTTTTCTCTCTTTACCTATTCCTTTAATGTTAGAACATTTCTATGCATACATGTAAGGTGAAGAATTTTTAAGGATTATATTTCCTTATATATCTAAAAATTGTCTAATAAATTTTATTTTCTTAATTAAATATTTATGTACCTTTATCAATAAAAGAAACGAAATTAGGGATGTTACTTTGAATATTTTTGTACTCTTTTATTAATACATGAAATGAAATTAGGGATGTTACAAGTTGCTTGACAATTATACATTGCATTTGATGAATATGCAAATATATATATATATATATATATATATATATATATATATATATATAGATATATAGATATGTATGGATGAATATCGGCGGGTTGTATGACTTGAGATGGTATCAAGTAAGGGACGACCTTTTAGCCTGACTAAGCCAAGGGAGGCCTGCTCCAACAGGGTGACAGTGGTAATGTGAGAAGGCAAATGGCTGATGAACTCACATTCCCTTATCACTAATTGTGATTGTAGTCGATCAGTCACTATGCGTATAGCAAATGAGTGAATTGAGTGTATTGAGAGGTATAACATGCTTTAGAATTATGTAAAAAGAATGGAATTTTAATTCATATATAGTATGTTAATTATGCATCAACAAAAGTTATGACTTTATCTCAAAAGCTTAATATTTTACTATAACTTATATAGCTAAACATAACATCATCCTTTGCTGTGTTCTTAGGAATATTTGATGGTTTTGATATGAGATCCTCCTAATATTTTCATGTGAAATATTTTAATGCATAACAATATTTGTTTAATGATCATACGATGCTAAATATGGTTTTGGATATATGAATATCGTTTGATTTAAGAATATTTGAAATACGGATCCCATATGAATGTACTTCTGAATTTTATTTTCTATGTGACAAATTTTAAAACATGAGTACATCCATAAGCTGACTTAAGAGGTCGTAAAAGATATTATTTGCTCACTGAGTTGTCAAACTCACTACACGATATTTCCACTTTTTTTATAGGTGATCAATTAGGTGACATATTCTCTGGGTGAGTCTACGTTACTTCCAAGGTTCACCGTTTTTTTTGAATTATACTATGTTTGTATTATAAAGTGTGCTCTGAACGCTACAGGAAATATCCCTATTTCTGCTTTTACTTTAGTATTTATAACTTGGTCTGTATAATGTGTATATATGAGAGAACTTATATGTAGCTATTTCCATGACAAATAATAGTTCTATGCATGTTATGGTAAATATCTTATTGCAAAAAAAAATGTGTTTTTCACGTGCCCTTAAATTGGGGGCATTACAAGTTGGTATCAGAGCATTAAGTTTTCTTGTGACTATCAAAGCAAAGGATTCTTTAGTAGGACCTTTTGTATAGATATAAGTAGGACATATTTATACTTTAGGTGGTGCTGAGGGATTCTATAAGGTTTTAATTTTCTTTCTATTCCAAGTTTGCTAAATTTTCTAGTATAAGATTGATAGAATATTATGGCATTTTAAAAAGTATCTATAGGTCAATTTTTGTTTGAAAGTTAAAGGGATAGGCGTGTCAAAGAATTTAAAAAATTGAAACATATGCCTAATATGGCTGGTTCTGAATGTGATATCCATTGTACCAGATTGTCTAGATAGGGTAGACTTTGATGTGATACTGAGAATGGATTGATTGGCATCATGCCATACTATTTTGGAATGTCATCTTAAGGTCTAAAAAATTCAATATTCCTGAACAATCTTATTTCTTGATACAAAGAGACTGTAGTGAGGTACCCAGTGATTTAATTTCAACTTTAGTAGCCCATAAGTTATTACAAAAAGATGCCAAGGATATTTGGCAGTGATAAAAGATGTTAATATAAAGTATACTAGTGTAAATCAAGTTCCAATGGTTAGGAAATTTCTTAATGTGTTTCCTGAAGAATTGCTAGGTTTACCCCCGAAACGTAAAATATAATTTGGTATTGATTTACTTCTTGGAACTCAACTAGTATCTATATCCCTATATAGAATGATATTGACTGAACTAAGGAACTAAACAAAACTAGTTACATGACTTGTTAGATAAGAGATTTATACATCCTAGTACTCTCCTTGAGGTGCTTTAGTTCTATTTGTGAAAAGGAATGATGGATCACTGCGGTTATGCATAGATTATAAATAATTGAATAAAGTGACAATGAGTAATAAATACTCATTATTTCGTATAGATGATTTGTTTGATCAACTATAGTGTGCTCAATATTTTTAAAAAAAGAAATGATTTGAGATCTGGATATCATCAATTAAGGATAAGGGAAGAGGATATTCTGAAAATTGTTTTCAGGACTCGGTATGAGCACTATGAGTTCTTAGTGATGTCATTTAGTTTGACAAATGCCCCAGTTTTATTTATGAACTTTATGAATATAGTACTTAAGCCATTCTTGGATCAAATTGTAAATATATTTATTGACATTATATTAATATGTTCCAAGAGTTTAGAGAATCATAAGCAACATTTGAGGATAATTTAACAAACTCTAAGGGAGGATAGTTGGCAAGGATGGTATCCAAGTACACCCTAAGAAAGTTAAAATAGTACAGCAATGGCTATGTTCTACTACATTTAAAGATGAAGATCCACATCTAATTTGTGCTTCCTGCAGTTGTCTATCATCCAAGTTATTTGAGTTATAGTTGGATTAGGTACATGAACAAATTCTTGTAAAGCATTAATCAACTCCTCAGCATTTGAAACCGAGATGAGAATTCATCTTGCTGAATGTAAGATAAACCTTTGTTCCACAACTTGATCAAGAAAAGACAATAGACCATCAAAGAAATGGTTAACATTTATCAAACCTATCAGTTTGGAATGCATATTCAATTGTTCCCAGGAGACTATTTGGAAAATCTCTTCTAAAGTACTAAAACCCTCTGTTAAGGCAATGAAAGCATCAACATTGCTCATCATTCTAGCCATGCGCTCATGCATGGAAGCTACTCTAAATTCTTCCCCAATTGTCTTTTCTATGATGTTGGATGCAGCTAGAGCTGTGGGAATAATTCCTAGAACTTGACATCCTCCTATATGTGCAGTTGTAGACATACACCCCATTAATCCACGTTTACCTCCACTATAGACTAAATGAATCTTTCTCTTGGCTAACACCATACCTAGATTTTGTGCAACTTTCACATACTCTCCATCTTTTCCAAGAATGAAATCACAAAAGACATAAATATTTTAAAACTGGCAGAATGAGGTTCCCTCCATAACTACACTCGCCCTAACTTTCAGTATGAAGGTAAAGATACTAATGTGTACATTTATAGAACTCAGAGAAGGACATACTTATGATTGTAACAACATTTTTTTTTCTATTATTATACAAAATTGAGTTCACATACACGTCATTAATCAAAACGTACATGCAACATATCAAACACATAGATATTTACATCTTGTTTATTTTGATTGACCAATTCCGGAGTTACAGGTGCGAGTGGTTGCACCTTCACTGGAATCTGAGCCAACTCAACCACAAACATCTAATTTGATTCTGAGATCTGCCCAACATAAAGTAACTCGATCCAATGTGCACTAAAAGCCAGAGCCATAGAAAAAAAACTGCATAACTAATTTTCTGAACATGATATGGAAATATAGTGAGAATTAAATCCCAGTAAGTTCAACAATAAATCATCATCAATATAGCTCATCACATCATGTTCAGCTGTATAAACTACAGAAAATATCTTTGGTCACATGAATGCATTATATCTATGCACATAAGAATCATACTGTAATGATATGTATGACAGAATTAACTATTTTCAAAATATCATATGATGGCCATCAACTTATTCTCATTTCAAGCTACCCCGGTCAGGGTGGGTATCCTCTACTCTCCGGTACGGGCTTTTCTCGTTCGGTCCAACATGGCCCACTTTCTCTTTATTTTCTCATTAACATGATCATAACCGTTGGTAGGGCGTCCCCTACTGGTGCACCACACGGATTGCCATGTGACCATGGTCATTTCTTTTCTTTTCACAATGATAGCCAAAAATATGCTTTCAATAACAAGTATGTTCATCAAAATATAACTATTACCATAAATCATTGGTAATCATGCCATGAACATAACCATTTCAAATATCACTTTATAAAATATTTCCATGTCAGAATTTCACACTTAAGATGGTAAGAAGTTCATACAATGGCAATGGCTATGGCATATACTAGTCATTTATTATTTTCATTTATAAGATTCGTCTTCTTTTTTAAATATTAATTTCATCTCTTCATTTTCTTTATGCTTGTCCTTTAGTCAATTTCTTCTTATTTATATCATTTCTAACACATGTTCTTACAAATTTATAGAGCATTTTCCTCCAATTTGATTTCTACTATTACCCTATAGTTAAAGAGGTTCATCTAGGGTAGAAAAATGTTGAAAATAGGCTTCACCAGCTTCCAACACAGTCTGGCCATGTTCCAGGACATGGACATGCTTTAAAAATACTTCAAATGTACAAAAAACAGCCCCGGATACTGCTAACCCGTGCTTGAAGTACCCAGAACACGGCCTGGTCGTGTTCTGTGACCTTTGCACACTAATTAGAGCATAACACCCTCATTTTAACTCCGATTAAGGTGCTCTTGGTGTCTATGGAAAGCTAAGACGATTATCTAAAACTATTATGTTAGTCATATCAGCAAAAAGATAATAAATCTTGGTGTTATTACTACATTAAATTCAATATTATTTCTTTTAGGGTAGGTTCTAAACTTTACTTACTAATCTGACTATATCTCCCACATACGAATTACAAATTAAGTGGTTCCAGTTGCTAAACATCCGTGACACATAAATATATAATTCATATGTTAACCATTTATTTTAATTCCTTATAGAAGGTTCCCAGAAATTAAAACACCGAAGCTATCCTAACATATTCTTCCCTGATTAACCATTTTCTGACCTTTGTTTACTAATCGGTACATATTTACCTCATATGAACTCTAAATTGAATGATTCTAGTGGCTAAAAATCCATGACAAATATATATTTAATTCTTATGTTAACCATTTATTTTACTTCCCTACAGATAATTCCAATAAATTAAAACACAGAAGCTATCCTAACATATTCTTCCCTGATGAACCATTTTCTGACCTTTGATTACTAATCGGACCATATCTACCTCATATTGACTCCAAATTGAATGATTCCAGTGGCTAAAAATCCATGAAACATATAGCTTTACTTCTTATGTTAACAATTTATTTTAATTCCTTATAGATTGTTCGCCGAAATTAAAACAACGAAACTTAAAATTCTGTCATCCATAGCTATACCCATGCAGAACTATCTACACCAACCTAAGTATTCAAACATACATCACATGCAAGATCAATATGTAACATGATATAGCAACATCCATGACCAATCATCAAAGCTCTAAGATCAAAATCTCATATAAATATTATAAGTTTCAAAAGTTTTCTTCAAAAAGAAATATTGTTAAACTTACCTGGAGCACTTAGTCCCCTAGACTTCTCCTTCCTCTTTCTTTCTTTCTTCCTCTCCTTTCCTCACTCTACCTTGCTTCTATTTTTCCTCTCCCTCTCTTGGACAAAATTCTATTGTTGTAAGGGTGGGTTTTCTTATATAGACCACCAAATCATTCACCTTTCATGATCATGGGTCTACCTTATCACAATTAGGATACACTTTGTTGAATTTTTAGAAAACAAACAACTTATGTTCTTGTCTTCCTCTTCCTTAGTCAAGATATGCATAGGAAAAGGGGATTTGTATTTTGAAAATTATGATGATATGTTCTTAAGATAAGGGACAAGGTCCCTTTGATTTAGGGATTCATTTCCATTTTCTTTTGTCTTAAACAAGTATGATAGGTTTGCCTTTTTAGATGGCAAATTTCTAGCTCTTGAATCTCCATTATTTGGTTTATATTATTTGTGTGGGATAGGAATATTTTGTCCTAATGCCATGTATTATCATACCACTTGCTAAAATTATGAGTGTAGGATATCGATGTTTTTGTCCTAAAGCCTTGTATTATCATGCCACTTGCCAAAATGATGAATGTAGAATCACACCACTTGCTAAATTTTTGTCTTAATGCCATGTAACCTAATCTTTATTATTATTACATTATTATATCATCACCTAATTTATTTTATTTTATTTTTCCTCTTGGATTTGGACTTATTCCTACCCATTATGGGCTTATTCCTACCAATTTTCTTTGCTTTGGATAAAATTCTACCTTTCTTTGAGGGCTTAGTCACATTTTCATAATTTTTGGACTATTGGTCTAATTACTATATCCTAGTCCAAGCCTATATTTTATTTCTTGCTTAGGTTATCCAATGGGCTTGCTAGAAACTTATGTGAAGTGGAAAAACTCTATATGAAGTGTCCATAGGTAAAAGCCCAATTTATGGGTGGAGATACTAAACTTAGTAACTTTTACTCTTAAATTAGGAAAAATTACCCTAATCCAATCTTCTTGTAATTTTAAGACCTTTAATTCACAAAAATTTATCTTCCTTACCTAAGAATTTCACCTTTCTTTAGCATGTTTATTTCTAATATTTCCTCTTAGGTTTTCTTTCTTTACCTATTCCATTAATATTAGAACATTTCTATGCATATATGTAAGGTGAAGAATTTATAAGGAAAATATTTAAAAATTACGGGATGTTACAATGATAGCTATGCGAATAGGTCAAATATAATTAGAACAGCTATGTCAGTGATTGGTGGATATCTGCTAAACTAAAGTTGAATTTTTTTTTTTAAAATGACGGCATGCATGCATATGTACAGTAGTTGTGATTGTGGCTCATATTAAGCACATAAAGAGAATAAGATTAAGATGTCACCAAAAAGTTTCCTGTTTCTTGTTGTCCTTGATGAAGCATTGATATCTTGATTCTTATACGAAAGTTGTAGGTGATAGGCGTCATTGTAAAAAAAATGGTGAAAATGAAAATCAGTTAGTTATTTAAGAGGGAAAATGAAATGATTTATTTTGTATTCTCAATATTCTTACCAATCGACTATCGGTATTATTAAGTCAATCAGTCATTTTGAGAATTTTTAATTTAGATTGGTTTATTTTATAGTTGATTGATTATATCTATTTTGAAGCAACCAACTGTATCCTACTAGTTAACTACGTGCTCATTGTTCTTAACAAACTTTTAGAAGTTCAAAAATGTTTCTTTTCCATGTGCTATTTTTCCACCAAATAACAGTAACTAGATTTTGGCACATATATTTAAAACTTGCACCCATCGATTTTTTTTTGCCAAAATAGCAACTAGGATTTGTTTACATCTTTTCAAGAATTACGGCCACCCATTTTAATTTTCTTTCAATGCTTTGTCCAAACTTCTGAATTCCTATTTTAGCACCATGCTCTATTATGTATTCCAATTTTTCTACTGCCTCGTCCGTCATTAATATTTAGTACTAAATGTAAGGTTCTTTTTCCTTATTATAAGGAGGGTTAATTTCTTTGCTTTGAAACTCAATTATTATGGTCTCTAAGTGGTTAGTAGGTTAAAGTAATGGAGATTTTGAAAGGATTTATCTAACAAAGAACATACTTGGAAAAATGAATCTTTATATCAAGTATGTATAACTTTGTGAGTTGGCAAATTATGTGCAAATTAGAAAGAATAATGAGTTTATAGTATGAAATGATTGAGTACTAAGGTATGAAGAATACCTAAGTTTACCTAATGTAGTTGAGTTGGGAGAACTTATTTGTCCTTTGTTGAATTTGCCTATATCAGTAATTATCAGGCCAATATACAAATGGTACCATTTGAGGCTTTACATGAAACATTGTAGGTCTCTTAATAGGTGAGTGAGTTGAGTAAAGTTAAGTTTTTAGAATGTAAATTGGAATAACATACAATAGATAGAATATGACTAACCTAAATTGATGATGCTAGTTTGGAGAGCATGCTTCAAGTATATGTCTTCGAGTTTGGTGAGAGATCTTTTAGCATAATTTGCCTATAATAAAGTGATATTGGATGACTTAAAACCTTATGTAAGAGTTGTTACTAGCATTCTGTTAAATGATTCAGTGGGGTCAGAGTTATTGTAAGATGCCATTGATAAAGTGAAATTGATTAGAAAAAGAATACAAGCAACAAAATACAGGCCAAAAGTCTATAAAGACCATAAAAGTTAAGCACTAGAAATTATTAGTTGGTGACCAAATATTTTTGAAGGAATCACCCGTGGAAGATGTAATGAGGTTTGAAAGAAGGAAAAGTTAAGCTCTAGTATATAGACTGTTTTGAAATCTTGAAAAAATTGGACATAGTAGTATATCGCTTAGCCTTGCCATTAGGATTAAGTGATGTTGATACATTCTTTATTGTATCAATGCTAAGGAAGTATCTATTAGATTTTTCTCATATTATCTAATTCTAAGAAATTCAATTGGACAAAAAATTGACTTAATTATGAGGAAAAACCAATGTCTATTGTTGATCGACAAGTGAAGAACTTATGGTTGAAGGAAATCCCTATAGTTAAGGTTATATGGCAAAATCACTCAAGTGAAGAGACTTCTTAGGAAGTAAAAATGACATACAAAAGAGATATCCTCAGTAGCTTTAGTAGTGAGGATAATAACTATAATTTATGCCTTAGTTTCATTTCCTACTTATGATAGGATGATTTGAAATTCGGGATCCGAATTTCTTAAGGGGGGAAGTCCCTAAAATTTAGTAATTCTCATTTATGTATGGATTATTAAAAGAAATAAAGGAGTAGGGATGTAATTGAACGATTTTAAGGATGAAAATAAAAACTTATTAATTTTTATTATGGTCAAATTGTAATTTCCTAAAAGTTTAGAGGTCAAAATATAAATAATGAAATTTGCAAGGACTTCCTCTAACAATTAGCAAATTACTAATTGATCTTCCATCATTTATTAAAAAACAAACAAGAAAGGGATGGGAAGATTTTCAAGGCGAACGAATAGTAAATAGTAACTTTCTCTCTCCTTATTTTTTCTCTCTAGATCTGAAGTAATTTTGAACCTCCGATTTCAAAACAAAGGGTACCACTTTATTTAGGAAGAAGAGTACTACGATATTGGCCGAATAATTTTTCAAATCAGCCGCAGAATGGTCGTAGATCAGAAGTAAAAAAACTTAGAAAAAAGGAAGTTCTGAAACTCATATTTAAAGACCTCAAATTGAAAATCTGACACCGTAGATGGATTTAGGAGATAGATAAATTACAGGATATGAACATTTTCAACCATCTGAAAACTTTTTGTACGTCGTGAATAATAAATTTGGTAGGCATGAATAGTGATTCTAGCAGTGAATAGTATTTTGACTGTGAATTGTACTTGCATTAGTTGACCAGTGTTGACTAAGCTCTCAGAGGCTAAATTGCACGATTCCAGAGTCATTTCCTAGGTTTTTGGACCATTCGAACTCATTTTGGAGGTGCATTGATCAGATTTGGCTTGAAAAAAAATACATTTGGAGCTGTCCAACTTGGATCCTTGACCTTGTGAGTAGATAATGGGAATATTTGATGGTTCTGATATGGGATCCTCCTAATGTTTTCATGTGAAATATTTTAATGCATACTAATATTTATTTAATGATCATACAGTGCTGAATATGGTTTTGGATATCTAAATATCGTTTGATTTGAGAATATTTGAAATACGGGTCCCGTATGAATGTACTTCTGAATTGTATTTTCAATGTGATAAATTTTAAAATATAAGTACATCCATATGCTGACCTAAGAGGTCATAGGAGGTATTATTTGCTCACTAAGTTGTCAAACTCACTACACAATATTTCCACTTTTTTCATATAAGAATACAGAGTCTGATCCTACAGATAGGTAATCAGTTAGGTGACATATTCTCTAGGTGAGTCTATGTTGCTTCCAAGGCTCACAATTTATTTTGAATTATACTATGTTTGTATTCTAGAGTGTGCTCTAAACGCCACATGCAGGATCTATATTTCTGTTGTTACTTTTGTATTTATAACTTGCTCTGTATAATGTGCATACACGAGAGAACCTATATATAGCTATTTCTATGACAAAGAATAGTACTATGCATGTTATGGTAAATATTTGATTGCGAAATTTTTTTTTTTTCACGTGCCCTTAAATTGGGGGCGTTACAATTTATGGTTAATTAGGATTCACTATTATGCATTATATGAGTTGATAAATGTCTGGCTAATGTGTAACATCCATAATTTCGTCTCTTTTATTAATAAAGGTAAATAAATATTTAGTTAAGAAAATAAAATTTATTAGACAATTTTTAGATATTTAAGGAAATATAATCCTTAGAAATTCTTCACCTTATGTGTATGCATAGAAAATATTTCTAACATTAAGGGAATAAGTAAAGAGAGAAAAGCCTAATAGGAAAAAAATTGAAATAATATACTAAAGAGAGGCAAAATTCTTGGTTAAGAAAGATAATTTTTTTAGAAGTGAAGGTCTTAAAATTTCAAGAAGATTGGATTAGGGGTAATGTTTCCTAATTCAAGAACTAGAATTCCTAAGTTTAACATCTCCACACATACATTGGGCTTTCACCTATGGACACTTCATATAGAGTTTTTCCACTTCACATGAGTTTCTAGCAAGCCAATAGGATAGCCCAAGAAAGAAATAAAACATAGACTTGGACTAGAATATAGAAATTAGACCAATAGTCCATAAACCATAAAAATGTGACCAAGCCCACAAGCCATAAAAATGTGACCAAGCCCACCATGAAAGGTAGAACTTTAGCCAAAGCAAAGAAAATGGATAAGAATTAGCCCAAATCCAAGAGGGAAAAATAAGAATCATGTTAGAAAATAGTAGTGTAATAATAATCAAGATTAGGTCACATGACATTAGGACAAAACATCTATATCCTACATTTATAATTTCAACAAGTAGGTAATAATACATGGCATTAGGACAAAACATCTATATCTTATATTGATAATTTCAACAAGTAGGTAGTAATACATGTCATTATGACAAAAGATCCTTATCCTACACAAATAATTTCAGCCAAGCAAGGGAGACTCAAGGGCTGAAAATTTGCGAACTAGAAAGGCAAACCTATCATACTTCAATAAGACAAAAGAAAAAGGAAATGAATTCCTAAATAAAAGGGACCTTGTACCTTGTCTTAAGAACATTTTATCATAATTTGTAAAATACAAATCTCCTTTTGCTATGCATATCTTGACTAAGGCAGAGGAAGACAAGAATATGAGTTGTCTTTCCCCAAAAAACAAGCAAGTGCATCTTAATTATGATAAGGTTGACCCATGATTATGAAAGGTGAACCATTTAATAGTTTATTAAGAAAAACCCAACCTTATAACATTATAATTTTGTCCAAGTGAGGAAGAGGAAAAACATGAGCAAGATGAAGGAGAAGTCTAGAGTACTAAGTACTTAAGGCAAGTTAGCTTAATCTCTACTTGAATCCATCTTTTTACTTCATCCTTAGGGTTCAAAACTCACCCTCCTTATCTCATTAAAGGTGCTAAAAAATCTAAGGGAAGGGAGGAATCTTGCTACTTCATTTAAGAGGAAACAAGAAAAAGAATTCACTAAGTGAGCTAGGAAGATCTTTAGCTAGGTTTAACAATATCTCTTTTTAAAGAAAAACTTTGAAATTTGTAACATGTATATGAGATTTTGATCTTAGAACTTTGATGAAATTTATAATATTTGTTACTTTGATGATTGGTCATGGATGTTGCTATATCATGTTACATGTTAACTTGCATATGATGGATGTTTTGAACATTTCGGTTGGTGTGGAAAGTTCTGCATAGGTATATGGCTATGGGTGGCTAAATTTTAGAATTTTTATGCTACTTTTTTGTATATTTGAATGTGGTGAAAAATTGATGGAAGATGATTAGATGTAAATTAGGAAGAAAGTGTAGGAGGACATAATAAAATTATGAACTAAAACCTTTGGAAAGGTTTGGTTAGGAAACTGGATTTTGGAGTAACTAAGGAAGCTTATGTTTTTAAAATTCTGGAAAGAATCAGTTAGGAATTAAAAGCAATGGTTAACATGAAAAATTTAGGTATATGTCTCACAAATTTTTAGCCACTGGAATCACATAATTTGGAGTCCATATGAGGGAGATATTGTCTGATTTGTAAGCAGTGGTCAGAAAATGGTTAACTAGCGAAGAATCTGTTAAGTAAGCTTCTATTTTTAAATTTTTGGAAAAACTATAAAGGAAAATAAAATAAATGGTTAACATAGAAAATATGTATATAAGTCTCAAGAACTTTTAGCCACTGGAATGACATAATTTTGAAACCATATTAGGAAGATATGGTCATATTAGTAAGCGGTGGTCAAAAACTAGCTAACCAGGGAAGAATCTGTTAAGTATGCTTCTATGTTTGAATTTTTTGGAAACATCTATAGGAAATTGTTAATATAATATATATATATATATATATATATATATATATCATGGATCTATATGCTCTGAAATCACTTAATTTGGAGTTCATATGAGAGAGATATAGCTCATTAATGAGCAGAAGTCATAATCAGTCTACAATCCAGGGTGGTAAATTTAAGCATTTTAGTTTTTGGGTTTCTGGGATTAATTCGTTAGGAATATGTAGAAATTATAAATATGAAAGTTGTATATACATGTCTTAGCTTTTATAGGCTTAGGAATCACCTCAATTAGAATTCGTATGAAGGAGATATGGTCATATTAGTGAGTAGAGGTCTGAATCTACCAAAAAAAACACATTGAATTTGAGGGAGTAGTAACACTATGATTACTTAAGATTTCACTAAAATGCTCAATATAAGGGTTTTATAGGATTGTCTTATCTTTCAATTTACACCAAGATCACCTCAATCGGATTAAAAATGAGGGTGTTATGCTCTTTTTAGTGAGAGAAGAAATAATATTTAAAAAAGAAGAAGAATCTTAAGTGTGTATGCCATAACCATTGCCATTGCATCAACTCCTTACCATCTTAAGTGTGTAATTTTGACATAGAAATATTTTATAAAGTGATATTTGAAAATGATTATGTTCATGGCAAGATTGTATTTTAGCATTGATTTTTGGTAATAATTATACTTTGATGATAAATTATGGTATGTGAGTATAATGAACATACTTGTTATGGAAATCATATTTTTGGCTATTATCGTGAAAAGAAAAGAGATAAGCACGGTCACATGACAGTTTGTGTGGTGCACCAGTAGGAGATGCCCTACTCATAGCTATGATTATGTTAATGGGAAAATAAAGAGAAAGTGTGCCATGTTGGATGGAGCAAGAAAAGCACGTACCTAAGAGTTCACCCTGACCGGGGTAGCTTAATATGAAAATAAGTTGATATCCATCATATGATATTCTAAAAATAGTTATTCGTGTGATACATGTCATTACTGTATGACTTTTATGTACATAGATAAGTGCATTCATGTAACCTGAGATATTTGCTGTAACTTATATAGATGAACATGACATGATGATCTATATTGATGATAATTATGATTTATTGTTGAACCTACTGGGATTTAATTCTCACTATATTTCCATATCATGTTCAGAGGACTAGATATGCAAATATTCTCTATGACTGGCTTTTAGTGTACGCTGGGTCATGTTGGCTAAGATCTCGGTGAAGGTACAACCAATCGCACCCGTATTCTTGGAACTGGTCAATGTAGATGAATAAGATGTAGACATATATTTGTTTGATTTATGTACGGATGTTGTTAATTAATGATGTGTATACAAACCCAGAATTGTATTAATATTAATGGTATACCACAAACCTTAATTATGCTTGGTTAATTTAATTGAATGTTATTATGAGTTAAATAGTTAGAAGTAAAGATGTAATGACTTCATGGGATTTTAAAAATACATATATTTATATATATGTAAAAAAAATGGAGTTGTTACACAATTTTTATCATGTCTTAGGTTATTAACTGATGAACTGAAAGGTGAAAGTCAATACTGGAACTTAATAGTTAATTAGGGATATCTTAATCGCGAAGGTAGTTTAAGGTTCTCTAAGAATTGAATTATTTGGTAGGCACGAGAACCCCTATTAATTGAATCAGATGGTAAGCATGGAACTTAATGGACTTAGGTTAAACTAAGAACCACGAAAGTAGGTAATTAGATTAATCTAGGTACGATTAGTAACGCTTGAAAGATGCTATTAATTAATTAAGGCTAAATCATCCCTAATTACCTAGATAATTGCAATTGGAGGTACATATTGATTTTTGAATATAATAAGTTTGGTAAATCCTAACCCTAGGCTTTTGTTAATTGATTATCTTATTTTCTTAATTGTGATATCTCTCCATCCAATTACATTGATTTAGATAACTTGTTTCATAGAATTCTAGTAATTGATATTTGGTCTTTGTGGGATACGACCCATACTCGACAGACTAACTATAACTATGTCATGCGCTTGCGGATAATTAGTGGAACACACCTAACATTAGGTAGCCCTATAATAAAATCCATAGAAATATTATCACATTTCCACTTGGGGATTTATAAAGGCTATAACATTCCTGATGGATTTTGATGTTCTATCTTCACACTCTTACAAGTTAGACTTTTAGTAATGAATTTCACAATATCTCTCTTCATTCCCATCCACCAATATAATTTCTTCAAATCTTGATACATCATAGTGGACCTTGAATAAACAGTGTAATTACTCCAACGAGCTTCTTCCAAAATCTTGGTCTTCAAATTCCCTCCTTGTAGTACACATGTTCTTCCTCGATGAATGATAATCCCATATCCCAACAACGCAAAGTCAGGTTGTTTTGACTTTGTAAAAACTGATCCTGTAGTTGTGCCTACTTAATTTGCGTTTTCAAGTCAAATTAGATTCTTAATTCATTGATGATTAGAATCCCATGAATAGACAAGATCGACAATCTCAAATTTCTGAATTCGTCTATTAATTTCATCTTTACCACTAACATTTGACTCAAATGTAATGACTTCTGGCTTAATGCATTAGCTATAACATTTTCTTTTCCAGGATGATAATTTAACTCAAATTTATAGTCATCGGTAAACTTCATCCATTTTTTTTGCTTTATATTTAATTTTTTATGATGAAAGAGTTATTTCGAGCTCTTATGGTTACTATATATTTCAAACACAGCCCCATACAAGTAGTGCCTCCAAATTGTTAAGGGAAAAACTATCGTAACTAATAAAAGGTTGTGTATAAGATAGTTATACTCATGTGGCCTCAATTCTCTGGAAGCATAAGTAACCACCTAATTACCTTTCATTAAAACACAACCTAGCCCTTTCTTGGAAGCATTAGTATAAACTTCAAAATGCCCAGAGGGATCTGGAATGACTAGAACAGGAGGAGTAGTTAATCTAGTCATAACCTCTCAGAAGCTATCTTGACATTCTTGAGTTTATTTAAAAGGACTTCCCTTTCTAGTTAACCTAGTCAAAGGTAAGGCTATATGAGAAAATCCATGTATAAATCTCTTGTAGTAACTAACTAGTCCCAAAAAAACTCCTAATTTCTATCATAGTCTTTGGTCTTTCCCAATTTAGTATCACATTCATCTTACTGGGGTCTACCAACACACCGTTGTTGCAAATAACATGGCCCAAAAATTTCACCTCCTTCAGCAAAAATTCACATTTCTCTAACTTAGCAAATAGTCTATATTCCTTTAGAATTTAGAGTACTAACCGAATATACTGGTTATGGTTTACTTCATTCTTAGAATATATCACAATGTCATATATAAACACTACTATGAACTAGTCCAAATATGGTCTAAAACTATAGTTCATATAATCCATACAAACCGCAGGTGCATTCATTACCCAAAATGGCATTACTAAAGATTTGTAGTGTCTATATCTAGTTTTGAAAGCTGTTTTTGGAATACCTCCTTCTTTAACTCTGTACTGGAAATATGCCTCGCCTCTATTACTAAATCAAAAGATAATTCTATCTCTCTCGAGTAGTGTTATGAGATCTCAGATGGAAAGACTTTGGGAAATTCACAAACTGTTGGAATTTTAAGTAATTTCTATTTCGTTTCTAGACTCGTGGTATACAAGGGAACATATCTCAATTTCCCATCCTTCAACTCCTTATAGAATTTGTTAGCTTTGATAATGTTATACCTTTGTTCATACAGGAAATCAAAGAGAAACCAAATGGTATTTACACACCACAATAGGCTAATTTAAACATAGCGAATAACTAATTATTTTTCCTCTAGTAGGCATCATCAGAGATAGGTTATGTGATATATCAACATTAGGGTATTCTAACCTTTTCACACATTGGGTTGATATAAAAAGGTGGTAGTGCTTGAATCAAATAGCACAATCAAAGGAAGATTATTGACATGACACGTACATTGTATCAAGTCAGAAGTTTGTTTTACTTTAGCACCACTCAAAGTAAACACTCTTCCTGTAACATCCCCAATTTTATTAAATAGGAAATAATTTTTATCGGTGAAGGGAAGCAAAGAGAATGAAATGGAACATTGGATAAACCTTAGAAAATTATAAAGTAACTAAAAGGAAAAAAGAAAATCTAAGAGAGAAATTGTAATTTGCCTAATTCCTTGGGTCTAAAATTGAACATTAAGAATTGAGCTAGAGATATGTTTTGGGTGAGACCCCAAAACCCATTGGCATCTTCTTAAAAGAGGAATTAAACCATTTAGGGAATTTGAGGGAGCCAAACAAGGCCTAAGTCAAGGGGTATTATGTAACAACTCCATTTTTTTAATATATATATATATATATATATATATATATAAGTAAAGAGGTAATGACTTCATGGGATTTAATATATATATATATATATATATATATATATATTAAATCCCATGAAGTCATTACCTCTTTACTTATAACTATTTCACTCATAATAACATTCAATTAAATAAACCCAGCATAATTAAGGTTTATTGAATACCATTAACTCTGATACAATTCTGGGTTCACATATACATCATTAATTAAAACATCCTTACAAAAATCAAACACATCCATGTCTACATCTTATTCATCCACATTGACTAGTTCCAGAGATACGGGTGCAGGTGGTTGTGTTGTGTGTGTTTTATAAATAACTGTAAGCACACGACGTAGTTGTAGCTAATCCGGTGAGTATGGGTCATATCCCATAGAGAACAATTATCAATTACTAGACTTTAGGAAGTATGCTATCTAAATCAATGTAATGCGATGAGAGAGTGCGTCACAATTAAGTAAATAAGTAATTCAATTAACAAAAGCCTAGGGTTAGGGTTTACCACACTTATGATATTCAACAATCAACATGTACTTCTAATTGCAATTATCTAAGTAATTGGGGATGATTTAGCCTTAATTAACTAGCAACTGCTTTCAAGCGTTACAAATTGTACTTAGGTTAATCCAATTGCCTACTTTCGTGGTTTTTAGTTCACCCTAGGTCCATTAAGTTCTATGCCAACCATGGAATGCAATTAATTGGTTTTCTCATGCCCACTAATTGATTCAATTCCTAGAGAACCTTAAACTACTTTCATGATTAAGATATGCCTAATTAACTATTAAGTTTCGGTATTAACTTTCACCTTTCAGTTCATGAGCTAATATCCTAAGACGTAATAAATATTGGCCAAATATTCATCAACTCATATAATCAATGCATAATAATCAATCCTAATTAACCATGGATAATACAATTAAGGTTCCAATAATTTAATTCAATAACTCAGTATCATCATACCATAAGTGGGTTTACCGAAACCCTAGATTAAATCTACTTAAGCATAATAGAAATAGAAACCAAAATCATAATAGTTCAATATAAACCAAGATAGAAGAGTAGAAGTAGAGATGGAAGTAAAGTATAAAGATAAAACTTGGTTTGTAGAATGTAAAGATGAAATACAATGCTTGAATTGCTGTAAATGCTACTCTAAGAACATGAATTAATCACTAATCATACTCTAAGCCTAATCTAATGGTGTTTCCTAAGCCTAAAACTGAGTAAAAGTAAGTCTGAATGTCTCTGGATGCTCGTGGTTGTGCTTCCTTATGCATTTATATCCCTTTGGCTGCTCAAAACCCTAAAAAACACAGAGTGTACGAACACGAAGCCCGGCCGTGCTTCTTGACACAGCCTGGCCGTGCTTCGTGCTAGAAAACTGGGAAAAATCATGTTATTTGCATAGAGCACAGCTTGGTCGTGCTTTCTTTAACACCAAGCACAGCCTGGCCATATTTGAGGCTGTTAGACTATTTTCTTGCCAATTTATTCAGGGTTGCCTCCTTTCTTCCTCCTTGGCATGTTCCAAGTCCATATGGCTTCTCACATGAATGGTTTTCCTTGCTTCTCGGCATTTTTTGCTCACCTACAAACATAAAACAAACTAAAACAGTATCCAAAGCAAAACATAACTAAAAGCAGGGAAATAATCACAAGTTTACTACTAATTAGGGGATAAAATATAACCATTAAACACTCAATTATCCCTTTTATCTAGTTGTACCTTCACCGGGATCTTAGCCAACTTAACCCAATGTACACTAAAAGCCTGTCATAGAGAATATCTGCATATTTAGTCTTCTAAACATGATATGGAAATATAGTGAGAATTAAATCTCAGTAGGTTCAACAATAAATCATAATTATCATGAATATAGCTCATCATGTCATGTTGATTTGTATAAGCTACAACAAATATCTTAGGTCACATGAATGCACTTTATCTATGCACATGAAAATCGTATAGTAATGACATGTATGGCATAAATAACTATTTTCAGAATATCATATGATGGCTATCAACTTATTTTTATACCAAGCTACCCAAGTTAAGATGAGTACTTTTTATTCTCTGGTACGGGATTTGGTCGCTCTGTCAGACATAACATACTTTCTTTATCTTTTCTCAATAGCATAATCATAGCTGTGAGTAGGGCGTCCCCTACTGGTGTACTACACGAACTGCCATCTGACTGTGCTCATCTCTTTTCTTTTCTTTTCACGTTAATGGCCAAAATTATGATTTCAATAACAAGTATGTTCATTATACTCACATGCCATAATTTATCATCAAAGCATAATCACTACCAAAAGTCATTAGTAAAATGAAATCATGTCATGATCATAACCATTTTTGAATATTAATTTATAAAATATTTCCATGCCCAAATTACATACTTAAGATGGTAAGGAGTTCATGCAATGTCAATGGTTAGGACAGACACTAGTTATTTATTATTTCTATTTATAAGATTCTTCTTATTTTTTAAATATTATTTTCATCTTTTCATTTCTTTTATGCTCGGCCTCTAGTAACTTTCCTCCTACTTATATCATTTAAAACACATGTTCTCACAAATTTTATTGGGCATTCTTCTCCAATTTGGTTTCTATTATTACCTATAGTTAATGAGGTTTATTAAGGGTAGAAAAATGTTAAAATAAGTTTTACCAGCTCCCAACCTGGCCTGGCCATGTTCCAAGACAAAGTCATGCTTCAAAAATACATCAAACATACTCAAAAATAGCCCTGAACACAGCCAACCTAAGCGGAAGAAACCCAGAACACCGCCTGGTCGTGTTCTGTGACCCTTCCGTACTTATTCAACTATATTGCCCATATACTAACTCTAATGAAGGTGATTCCAAAGCCTATAAAAATCTAAGACACTTATCTACAAATTTCATGTCTATCTTTCTTTAGATTCCTTACGAATTACTCTAAAAAAAATGAAAACCAAAATGCTTATATTTACCACCCTGGACTCTAGACTAATTCTGACCTATACTCATTAATCAGCCATATCTCCCTCATATGGACTCCAAATTACGATATTTTAAAGCCTATGGATCTGCGAGACATATATCTATATTTTTTATGTTAACACTTTCCTTTAATTCCCTACAGATTTTGCCCTGAAATTCAAACACAGAAGCATACTTAACAGATTCTTCCCTGGTTAGCTAGTTTTTGACAACTGTTTACTAATTTGACCATATCTCCCTCATATGGAATCCAAATTGAGTGATTTTAGTGCCAAAAAATTAGTGAGACATATATCTACATTTTTTATATTAACCATTTCGTTTAATGTCCAACCTTTTCTTCCCAGAATTCCAAAAAAAAAGCTTCCTTCGTTACTCCGAAATCTAGTTTTCTTAGCATAACCTTTCCTAAAGTTCTAGGTCGTCCTCTTATTCTTCCATTTTTATTTTAAATTTCCACTTAACCAAAGAATTAATCATCTCAACATTTAATTATATTTTTTACTTAATTTAACATATTCCATCATCAACATAAAAAGACAAAACAAAATCAAATCATGCATCACGAAGGGTGTTTCCCAAGAGAAATTTCTCATATTCTTCTTCTAAATTTTGAAGGCCATACTCATTTTATCAATCTAATCATATTCCATCAATTTTTCACCATATTCAAATATACATAATAGCAGGATAAAAGCCTAAATATTTGCCACCCATAGCCATATCTATGTAGAACTTTCCATACCAACCGACGTATTCAAAACATCCATCACATGCAAAATCAACATGGAACATGATATAGCAACATCCATGGCTAATCATCAAAGTTACAAATATTGTAAATTTCATCAAAGTTCTAAGAACAAAATCCCATATAAATGTTACAAATTTCAAAGCTTTTCTTCAAAAAGAGATATTGTTAAACCTACCTAAAGATCTCCTTAGCTCACTTAGTGAAATTTTTTTCTTGTTTCCTCTTGAAGGAAGTAGCAAGATTCCTCCCTTCCCTTAGCTTTTCTAACAGCTTAAATAAGAGAAGGAGGGTGAGTTTTGAACCCCAAAGATAAAGAGAAAATATGAATTCAAGTGGAGATTAAGCTAACTTACCTTGAATAACTAGTCCTCTAGAATTCTCCTTCTTCTTCCTTCCTCTTCCCCTTTCTTTCTCTCCTTTCCTCACTCTATCTTGCTTCTATTTTTCCTCTCCCTCACTTGAACACAATTATAATGTTATAAGGTTGGGTTTTTCTTAAATAAACTATGAAGTTGTTCACTTCTCATAATCATTACCTTATCACAATTAGGATGCACTTAGTTTTTTTTTTGGGGGAAGACAACTCATGTTTTTGTCTTCCTCTCCCTTAGTCAAGATATGCATAGCAAAAGGAGATTTGTATTTGAAAATCATGATAAAATGTTCTTAAGACAAGGGATAAGGTCCCTTTGATTTAGGAATTCATTTTCTTTTTCTTTTGTCTCACTCAAGTATTATAGGTTTTCCTTTCTAGGTGACAAATTTTTAGCCCTTAAGTCTCCCTTGCTTGGCTGATATTGTTTGTGTAGGATAAGGATGTTTTTTCATAATACCATGTATTATTACCTACTTGCTGAAATTATGAATGTAAGATATAGTTGTTTTGTCCTAATGCCATGTAATATTACCAACTTGCTAAAATTCTGAATGTAGGATATAAATGTTTTGTCCTAATGCCATGTGACCTACTCTTGATTATTATTACACTACTATTTCATCACATGATTCTTATTTTTCCCTCTTGGATTTGGGATCATTCTTGCCTATTTCCTTTGCTTTGGGTAAAATTCTACCTTTCATGGAGGGCTTAGTCACATTTTCATGATATTTTGGCTATCGGTCTAACTTTTATATCCTAGTCCAAGTCTATGTTTTATCACTTGCTTGGGCTATCCAATTGGTTTGATAGAAACTCATGTGAAGTGGAAAAAAAACTCTATATGAATTGTCCATAGGCGAAATGCCAATGTATGGGTGGAGATATTAAACTTAGGAACTCTAACTCTTGAATTAGGAAAAATTACCCTAATCCAATCTTCTTGAAATTTTAAGACCTTTACTTACTTCCCAAAAATTTATCTTCCTTACCCAAGAATTTTGCCTCTCTTTAGTATGTTATTTCAAATTTTTCCTATTAGGTTTTCTCTCTTTACTTATTCCTTTAATGTTAGAAACATTTTCTATGCATACACATAAGGTGAAAATTTTTTAAGGCTTGTATTTCCTTAGATATCTACAATTGTCTAGTAAATTTTATTTTCTTAACTAAATATTTATGTACCTTTATTAATAAAAGAAACAAAATTAGAGATGTTACATTTCTCTCTCCTTAAAAGAAATTTTGTCCTCAAAATTTTAGAAAATACCTATCGGATATTTCTTCCTTATGACTTCTTCCAACTCCCAAGTTGATTCTTTTGGAGTTAAACCTTCCAATAACACATTAACCAGGGGAATGATTTTATTCCTTAATTGCTTCACATCAGTGTCCGATATGGATGTTGGTACTTGTTGGTATGTCATGTTCTCCTTTATTTGGATTGGTTCATCTCGTATTACATGTGAAGAATTTGGAAGATACTTCCAAAGTTGTGATACATGAAAAACATTATGTAGGTTAGACAAAATAGGTGGAAGGGAAAATTGATATGCTGACATTCCAACTTTTCTCAAAATTTGGTAGGGTCCCAAAAATCGCGTACTTAGCTTTCTGTTGTTGAGAGGCCTACCAACTCTAATAGTCAGGAAATGTTTCTAAAATACATAGTCTCTTTCTTCAAACTCCAGAGGTCTATGTCTCTTATCATAGTAACTCTTTTGCTAACCCTGAGCGGTTAGTTTTTTGTCTCGTATCATTCTGATTTATTCAGTGGTTTATTGAACTAGATCAGGACCCAGCAAGTTCTTTTCTCCAACTTCAAACGAACATAGTGGAGATCAGCACTTCCTACCTTATAAAGCTTTGTAGGGGGCCATCTTAATACTAGAGTGATAGCTATTATTATAAGCAAACTCCACTAAAGGTAGGTACTTATCCCATCATTTACCTTGCTTTATCATACAAGCCCTTAACATATCTTCTAGGGTTTGAATAGTCTATTATGTCTGCCCGTTAGCCTGAAGATGGTAGGCAGCACTAAACCGCAACAGGGTTCTAAAATCTTCCTACAATGCCTTCCAAAACCTCGACGTAAACCTCGAATCTCTATCAGAAACGATATTGAAGGGAATTTCATGTAGTCTACTATTTCTTGGACGTACAACCGGGCTAATTTGTCCAATGAATAGTTAATGTTTTTGGGCAGAAAGTGAACAGATTTGGTCAATCTATCAATGATTCCGTAAATAGAGTCATGTCCAACTGAAGTCTTAGGTAATCCCACCACAAAGCCCATCAAAATATTGTCCCATTTCCATTTAGGGATCTTAAGAGGTTGTAGAAATCTTTCTGGCTTTTGATTCTCTACCTTCACCTTCTGATAAATTAAACATATCGCCATAAACTCAGCAATGTCCTTTTTCATCCCTGGCCACCTGATGTGATCATGGAATACCACACTTCAAGTTATGACAAGAAAATACCTTCAATTGGGCCTTTAACTCGTGCAAGAGCTAAGAGGCTTGGAATGAACCTAGTTACCTTGCTGAAAATTAAAGACACTTGAAGAAAACAGCAGTCAAGAGTCTATACATCTGAATATGTGCCATGAAGTCATATGTACATTTTTTTTCTTGTAAATGGCAGAATACATAGACTTTCTGCCATCTAGCATTTATTTCTTGTATCTCTTAGGTGCAGCCTTGCATTTATTGATCTTAGAATTTTTGTCACTAGCATTTATTGCTACTTTTAGACTTGCTGCCATCTATGTACGTTTTTAGGACTTTGTTCTTGTAAATGGAAGAAAGCATAGACTTTCTGCCATTTAGCATTTATTTCTTGTATTTCCTAGGTGCTGCAAGCATTTATTGCTGCTCTTAGGCTTGCTGCCACCTATGTACGTTTTTAGGACTTTTCCTTGTAAATGGCAGAAAGCATAGACTTTCTGCCATCTAGCATTTAATTCTTGTATTTTCTAGGTGCTGCTCTTAGAATTACAAGGTAGTATAGCTAGGTCTCTTAAAACTAGCTTACTCCTTCATATATGAGATGTATCACACAAGATCAGCACAATTGAATGACCATTTCGAATTTTCAGTATTGTTCAAGTGTGTTCCTTGAAAATACAGCTTCTCTTATCTAACTTAGATTAGTGGTGAGAAACTTCTGATTTCTTGTCACTCACATCTCTCTAATTCTTGAGTGAGGTGAAATCAATCCAAATCAGCTTAATTGTGGCGCCCTAGGCTTATCAATTGGGTGATTTGGTTTTCTTCTTTGTTTGTTTCAAGCTAAACCAGAAACGAAATCCAGTGCTCATCCTCTTCACGTTTTGGGATCACATCATATTGGTATCAGAGCTTCTGGTTAGTAAACCTAAGTTTAAACACTTAGAGAGTGATCTACCCCTATCAAACACCTAGACCAGAAACCTAAAAAAAATCATCATGGCAGAAGGGAGTGATTCTGGAGTCCCTAGAGGGATTAGCCTAGAACAAGCTCAAATTATTGGCCTGCAAAGGAGACAGGAAGAGATGATGGAACAAATGGCTCAACTCACCAATCAGATGACAAGACTCATGGATCTACAGCTAAGACAACCAAGAAGAGAGGAGAATGCTGAGTCTAACGGTGCCGAAGCTGAGTTTGAGGAGGATGAACAACCCTTGCATAGGAGGCAGCCTAGAGCACGGGAGATTAACATCAAAATGAAAGTTCCTCCATTTAGGGGAACAAGTTCTCCTGAAGAATATTTAGAATGGGAACAACGAGTGGAGAAAGTCTTTGAATGTTAAGAGTATTCTGAGATAACCAAATGCTGCCTTGCTGCCCTTGAATTCACTGATTATGCAAATCTGTGGTGGGAGAACTTGAAGAATCAGCGAAGGAGAGATGATGAAGAAGAAGTAAGAAGTTGGAGGCTAATGAAGAGACTCATGCAGAAATGTTTTGTGCCTGACTATTATAGGCAAGAACTTTATTTCAAACTTCAAAACTTGAGGCAAGGAGGTATGAACGTGGAAGACTATGTGAAGGAATACGAAACCTTGATGATTAGGTGTGAGCTGAATGAACCACAAGAGCAAACCATAACTTGATTTTTGGGTGGTCTAAACAAGGAAATTGCTGATCTAGTAGAGTTGCAGAATTATGTTTTCTTTGAAGATGTAATTAAATTAGCCATCAAAGTAGAAAGGCAGAAGAAAAGAGTGTATGGGAGGAACTTTGGGGTGACTAAACCTGTGGGAGGAACACTTTCTCAAACACCAACAAAACCTACCAAAGGGGACAGTAAGGAAATGGAGAAAAACGGATCAACCAAAATTGAGAGTTTTAGGGAAAGGGAGAAAGCAGTAGAAAACCATCCCCTTAGAAGAAGCAGAGATATTAAGTGCTTTAAATGTTTGGGGCATGGCCATATTGCATCAGAATGTCCTAACAAAAGGGTGATGATTTTGAAGGAAACACAAAGGGAGATAGAGAGTGACGATGAGGGTGTTTTGGAGGACTATGAGGGGAATGAGTATCTAAAAGAGGCGGAGATTGTTGAATATGCAGATGAGGGTGAAATTCTGGTTATTAGGCGCATCTTGAGTATCCAAACTAAAGCAGAGGAAGAACAACGAGAGAATATTTTTCATACGAGGTGTACTATTGAAGGCAAAGTTTGTAATGTCATTATTGACAGTGGAAGTTACACCAATGTTGCTTCCACCACTTTAGTTGATAAACTAAAGTTAACTACCATGAACCACCCCCAACCATACAAATTGCAGTGGCTGAATGACAAAGGCGAAGTGAAAGTCACGAAACAAGTGAAGGTTCCAATCTCTATTGGGAAGAATTACAGAGATGAGGTATTATGTGACATTGTCCCAATGAGTGCTGGACATTTGCTGCTAGGGAGGCCATGGCAATTCGATAGGAGAGTACTGTATGATGGCTACAAAAACACCTATGCCTTTGAGAAGGATGGAAAAAAGATTGTGTTGGCACCACTTAAGCTAATGCAAGTGATGAGTGAGTTTTATACTCATAAATTAAATATTTTCATCTTATCTTTTGCCATAATTAAGCATAAATCTCCCTTACTTGTCTTTAGTTTTGTGTCTTTCTTACAGATGGAGAGAAGAGTAGAAAATGGACTTAATTGGAGGAATCAGAGTTAAATTGTGGTTCTTTAGAAATGATGTCTATAAATCAAGCAGATAAAACAAATTCATTAAGGATGGCTAAGTAAGGAGCATTATCATATTGTCTCTTGAGACGCATCCTAATGGATATATGCATAAATTTATTCTTGATTTATGATCACATTTCTAAAAGAACTAAAACATAAAGATTTAAGGCAAAGCACCCAATGTTGAGAATATGTTTGCTGGTTGCAGTCTAGCCCAACCCTGCTGTAGTACTTGCGACATATCTCTGAAAATACATATCCAATATGTATGAAATTTGGTAGGTGTGTAGCTGACATAATTGGGTACAACTTTCATGTTCAAGTGGTCAAAAAATACGGACATTAAAATGGCCAAAAGTGGGCTAGAATAGAATCTGACTACTGCTGCAGTCCAGCCCGACTTTGCTCTAGTATTTTGACCATAACTCCCACATTACGTATCCAATTTGTCCACAATTTGTCTTGACGGAAAGCTAATGAAATTTTCTACAACTTTCGTGTTGATGAAGTCAGAAAATTCGGCGGTTTTCAAGACGCTATTCAAGTATCAATTTCGGTGCATATGATGGAATTCAAATTGTCAACTTTGTACAACTTCCTACCTAACAATTTTGACAATTACCACACCAACCACACTTAATTGTATCTATAAATAGAGGGCTTGAGGGGTGAGTTAAGGAGTGTTTTTTGGAGAGCTTTGGAGAGAGCTTGGGAAAGCTTTGTTGGAATTCTACGAACTTGTAATGTTATTCTCTCTTTAGACATCTTGTATTTTTTTCATTTTCTTTCGTAATATTATCATGTTTCTTCATCTTTCATTTCACTTTCTTGCCTTGATTATGGAGAACTAATCTCCTAATGCTAAGGTGAAAGGGTGAAACTCTTGGTATGAGAATAATAATTTATCTAACTCTTAATCTTAATGTTTATCTTTGATATTGTATTTACCTTCCTATTTCTTTTTTCATAATTATTTCTTAATGGCTGGTTTTATCATACCGCCGATTTCTTGTTATGTTATTGGATGGTTTTATTAGACCGCCTATCTCTTATTATTTTCATGGTTGGCTTTGCCGCCTACTTTATTTTATTTTGCTATTGGTTGGCTTTGCCACCGATTCTATTTCATTTTATTTTGTTATGTTAATTAATTTTCTACCTTTCATTTTTTGCATAAGTTAATCTTGTAAAATGTGAATTTTGATATATTGTAGACAATATAATGATTGGCACAATTTATGCTTGAATCCATTTACAAGTTATCTTTTGCATCTTTGTATTTTTAATCTTGTAAAGTGTGAACCTTGATACATTGTAGACAATTTTTGGCACAATAAATACTTGAATCACTCTTGATTTATTGTAGACAATATGGTGATTGGCACAATGTATGCTTGAATCCATTTTACAAGAATGTTTTAATTATTAGAAAGGAGGTAAATATAATTCATGTATAAACAAAGTTGAGCTTAAATTAACATATCATCCGATTAGAACTTTATTCGTGTAAAGATTCTAATTGAGTAATAAAAGAGTTAAATTTATTTTTATTCGATATACCAAGAGTGGATCTCCTAACCTTAGCATGCTTCTTTACCTTGAATACATCTTCATTTAATTTCAGTATATTAGTTCTTTGCATATTTTGTTCAATATTCCTCTCACAAAACGAGACATCGGGAACTAGGTTAGAAGTATTTATTTCGGATCTATATTAGAATTTTCTCTCAATTGGCAATCTCTGTGGGATCGACCTTGCATACCACTAAATCTATACTCCAATAGATTCGTGCACTTGCGAGTTTTAATTAAAACAACAACAAGTTTTTGGCGCCGTTGCCGGGGATTGCGACGGAAAAGCTATTTGGATCCAGGTAAGTACTTTTCTTCCACTAGTTATAGTTAGAACATTTGTTTATTCTGTGTATAGAAATTTTTCTTTAGAATTGTTTCTTGAAAATTGGTGTAGTAATTTGGGTGTATAAAATTGGTTGATTCTGTCAACAAGGCTAAAAGCGCCTAAGGAGTATGGGTTTTAAGAGAAACCATTGTGATTCCTCCATATTTTCCTGGGAGTCTACCGATTAAATACTACCCATTATTACTAACACTTTGAAAAAAAAAAGGAGTTTGTATAATTTTGTGATTTTTATTTTATGGTATTTGCATGTTGTAGCCGTTGTGTAGTTAGATACTTTTTCATAATTAGGAAGCAATTTTTTTTAGTTTATGTGTGCTTGGAAACGTGATAAAGATAAGTAGTTGGTTAGGAAAAGTTTAGAGTCAACCATTGAGTGTACAATAGAGACATTAGATTCTGCTGGATCACCATTAAAA
Source organism: Gleditsia sinensis (assembly GCA_037074535.1). Taxonomy (NCBI): domain Eukaryota; kingdom Viridiplantae; phylum Streptophyta; class Magnoliopsida; order Fabales; family Fabaceae; genus Gleditsia; species Gleditsia sinensis. Next base: position 63,098,649 of record CM073470.1, on the reverse strand, counting down.
ATGGAATAACAAGTTGTGCATAATAAAACTCTTATGGAGTACTTCTCACCTGTCATAGCCAATACTCCATCTTGCATAGTTTTACCCCAAACTACTGCAACTCATTTTGAACTCAAACCGGCCATACTCCAACTTTTACCATCATTTTATGGTATGGAAAGAGAAGATCCCTACATGCACATTAAAGAGTTTCTTGAAATCTGCTCGACTTTTCGCTTCCAGAATTTCAATGATGAATCTATCAGGCTTAGAATGTTTCCATTTTCATTGAAAGATAAAGCTAAAGCCTGGTTGAACTCCCTTCCTACAGGAACTATAACTAGTTGGAACCAATTAGTAAATAAGTTTCTGGCAAAATTTTTCCCTATGTCTAAAACTGATGCCCTTAGGAGAGAAATTTCTGATTTTTGTCAAAAAGAGGGTGAACAATTTTTTGAATGTTGGGAAAGATTTAATGATCTTCTTCTGAAATGTCCTCATCATGGTTTTGAAACTTGGAGATTGGTGAAATATTTCTATGATGGTTTAACTTCATCAAACCGTCAAATGATCCAAAGCATGCATGGTGGGAGATTTTTACAATTGAATGAGGGGGAAGCTTGGGAATCCTTAGGATCTTTATCTGAAAATTCTCAGCATTGGAACTGCATAGATCCCAGGGATAAAAAGTCTCAAACACAAAAAAAGGGAGGACTTTATGAAGTGAGTGATGATACAGATGTGAGAATTGCCTTAGCTAGCCTAACTAGAAAGGTAGAAGCTTTAACTTTAAGCCACACTTTAAACCCTTCTACCAATACTAGGATAGAGGCATGTGCCTTATGTTCTAGTACATCTCACATTGCACAATCTTGTCCATCTATACCAGCTTACCAAGAGGCATTCTCTGAGCAAGCTAATTCTCTTCAAACTTATGGGAAGTCATCAGATAGCCCATTTGCACCCACATATAATCCAAATTGGAGGAATCATCCAAATTTCTCATGGAGGCAAAATCAACCTGCAATGAATCAAAGTGGGCAACAATTTGCCCCTTCTAATTCATACCCTCAAGTTCCTCATCATGCTCCTCCTTTCGGAGTATCTCAACAAAGAAAACCTTCTTTGGAAGATACTCTACAGCAATTCATGCAATCAACCCAACAAGTTTTACAATCTCACACTCAGTCCATTTCAAAGATTGAAACACAATTGGGTCAATTAGCCAATGCTGTAGGAGAGAGAGAAAAAGGAAAATTCCCTCGTCAACCTATTCCTAATCCTAAGGGTCAATATGAAGTAGGATCATCAGCAAATCCTAAGGAAGAAGTAAAGTCTGTGACAACCCTTAGATCTGGAAAGATCATTGATAATCATGTTCACATGCCAGAAAATGAGGAACAGAGTCAACATGAATCCCAAACTAATGACTTAAGTGAAAAGAAAAGTGAATAGACTTCTTATGCTCCCAAAGCTCCTTTCCCACAAAGACTTGCATCTGTTAAGAAAGGTACTCAGTATAGTGACATTTTAGAGGTGTTTAAGCAAGTAAGCATTAACATCCCTTTTTTGGATGCTATCAAACAAGTACCCACTTACTCAAAATTTCTGAAAGATCTTTGTACCGTGAAAAGGAAAACTAATGTTCCAAAAAAGGCATTTTTGACTGAACAAGTGAGTTCTATAATTCAGCAAAAGACTCCTGTCAAGTACAAAGATCCAGGTTGTACTACAATTTCTTGTATTATAGGTGACCATGTGATTAACAGAGCCTTACTTGATCTAGGAGCAAGTGTGAATCTACTGCCGTACTCTGTGTATGAGAAACTTGGGTTAGGAAAGCTGAAACCTACATCAGTGACCCTTCAGTTAGCTGATAGGTCTACCAAAATCCCTAGAGGTGTCATAGAAGATGTGCTCATTAAGGTTGATAAATTCTACTTTCCAGTAGATTTCATTGTTCTTGACACTGAACCTGTTGAGAATACAGAGACACAAATTCCAGTCATTTTGGGTAGACCATTTCTGGCAACATCCAATGCAATTATTAATTGTCGAAATGGAATTTTGAATTTATCTTTTGAAAATATGACTGTGGAATTAAATGTTTTTAATGTCTCTCATCAACCTGTGGACATGGATGATGTGCGTGAGGTCAGCATGATTGAGAGTATAATATATGACTCATTTGTAAGTTCTTGTGATGATGACCCTTTGGAAAAATGTTTGGCCCACTTTAACATGGATTTGGATGAGGACTGTTTGATCAGTGAAGTAAATTCCCTGTTAGAGATCACTCCATTAATGGATACCAATAAATGGAAAGGTAAAACAGAGATAGTTACACCTTCTGAGTCTATTTTATTGCCATCTATAGAGAAACCTCCCCAGGTAGAGTTAAAACCTTTACCAGATTCTCTGAAATATGTGTTTCTAGGACCTTCTGAAACCTTGCCTGTCATTATAGCATCTGATTTAGATAAAGAACAGGAAGTTGAACTCATAAAAGTCCTCAGTGAACATAGTGAAGCCATAGGTTGGACAATAGCAGACATTAAAGGTATTAGTCCATCAATTTGCATGCATAGGATACATTTGGAGGATAATGCCAAAACCTCAAGAGATCCACAAAGACGTCTGAATCCAAACATGAAAGAAGTTGTGAGAGCCGAAGTGATTAAACTTCTTGATGTGGGTGTCATTTACCCAATTTCTGATAGTGCATGAGTTAGTCCTGTTCAGGTAGTTCCTAAGAAATCTGGCATTACTGTAGTCAAGAATGAGAATAATGAATTGATTCCCACTAGAGTACAAACTGGGTGGCGTGTTTGCATTGACTACCGTAAGTTGAATGCTATTACAAGGAAAGACCATTTTCCACTTCCTTTTATAGATCAAATGCTAGAAAGGTTAGCTGGACATGCATATTACTGCTTTCTTGATGGCTATTCTGGTTATAACCAAATTCCTATTGCACCTGAGGATCAAGAGAAAACTACATTCACTTGTCCTTTAGGAACCTTTGCCTATCGTCGAATGCCATTTGGATTGTGCAATGCACCTGCTACATTTCAGCGTCGCATGATAAGTATATTTTCTGACATGGTAGAGCGATTTCTGGAAGTATTCATGGATGATTTTTCTGTGCATGGGTCTAGTTTTGAGGAATGTCTACACCATTTAAGATTAGTCTTAATTAGGTGTAAAGAAAAGAACCTTGTTTTGAACTGGGAAAAATGCCATTTTATGGTTAAAAAGGGAATTGTTTTGGGGCATGTTGTGTCACATCAAGGTATTAAGGTAGATAGAGCCAAAATTGAACTGATTTCCAGTCTTCCACCTCCTCAGACAGTAAAAGAGGTACGTTCTTTTTTAGGCCATGCAGGGTTTTATCGCAGATTCATCAAAGATTTTAGCAAAATCTCTAGGCCTTTGTGTAATTTAATTACCAAAGATGCCTCTTTTATCTTTGATGAAGAGTGCTGTCAAGCTTTTGAAAAACTCAAATTCTTACTCACCTCTGCACCTATCATTAGACCACCTGATTGGAATCTTCCTTTTGAAATCATGTGTGATGCTTCTGATTATGCAATTGGAGCTGTTTTGGGGCAGCGTCTTGATAAGTTTCCATATGTGATATACTATGCTAGTAAAACTCTTAATGATGCTCAATTGAATTATTCTACAACAGAAAAAGAGTTACTAGCTGTGGTATTTGCTTTAGACAAGTTTAGATCTTATTTATTAGGATCTAAGGTTGTAATTTTTACAGATCATGCTGCACTTAAGTATCTTCTTTCTAAGAAAGATGCTAAAGCCCGATTGATAAGATGGATACTACTGTTACAAGAATTTGATTTAGAAATTCGGGATAAGAAAGGATCTAAAAATGTTGTGGCTGATCACTTGTCCAGGCTGATAATTGAATCGGGTGAAAATAACTTACCTATCAAAGACTCATTTCCAGATGAGCAACTCATGTCCGTTTCTCAGCTACCTTGGTTTGCTGACATTGCTAATTACCTTGTCACAGGTCAAATACCTACACATTGGAATAAGCAAGATCGGATAAAATTTTTAGCTGAAGTAAAAAAATTCTTTTGGGAAGATCCATACTTGTTTAAGTATTGTCCTGATCAAATCATTAGGAGGTGTGTTCTGGAGAGTGAGCAATCTAGTGTTATTCATTTTTGTCATGATCATGCTTGTGGAGGTCATTTTAGTGCTAAAAAAACTGCTGCAAAGGTTTTGCAATGTGGCTTTTATTGGCCATCATTGTTCAAAGATTGCCATTTGTACTGTAGTTCTTGTGAGCGTTGCCAAAAATTGGGTAGTATCTCACGCAGGAACATGATGCCTCTGACTCCCATTCTTATTGTTGAGATATTCGATGTCTGGGGAGTTGATTTCATGGGTCCTTTTCCTAATTCTTTTGGCAATTTATACATCCTTGTTGCTGTGGATTATATGTCAAAATGGGTCGAGGCTGTTGCATGTAAAGCAAATGATCACAAGATTGTGGTGAAATTCTTGAAAGAAAACATTTTCTCAAGGTTTGGCACACCACGAGCAATCATTAGTGATGGGGGGAAACATTTTTGTAATAGGCATTTTGATCATTTGATGAAGAAATATGGCATCACGCACAAAGTGGCAACCCCATACCACCCACAAACTAGTGGGCAAGTTGAGATTTCAAATAGGAAAATTAAAAACATTTTGGAAAAAACGATTAACCCAAATAGGAAAGATTGGTCTTTGAAACTTTCTGATGCTTTATGGGCTTATCGTACTGCTTTTAAAACCCCTATTGGAATGTCTCCTTACCGGCTTGTGTATGGCAAGGCCTGTCATTTACCTGTTGAAATAGAGCATAAAGCTTATTGGGCCATCAAACAGTTTAACTTTGCTCTTGACAAAGCAGGTTCTCACAGGAAGCTTCAACTCAATGAATTGGAAGAAATACGGAATGATGCATATGAAAGTGCAAAGTTGTATAAGGATCGAATGAAAGTTTTTCATGACAAACATATTTTAAGAAAATCATTTAATGTAGGTCAAAAGGTCCTTCTATATAACTCTCGTTTGCACTTATTTCCAGGGAAACTACGTTCTCGGTGGACAGGCCCATTCATTGTTCGTACTGTTTATCCACATGGTGCAGTAGAGATAGAAAATCCCAAGAACGGTGATGTGTTTAAAGTAAATGGTCAAAGATTGAAAGCATTTTTTGAATTACATAACCCAGAGATAGAGGAGACACATTTGCGTGATCCTATCTACCAGGATTGATTCGCCTCTGTTATTAAAGGTTGTCGTGCACGCTATCTAGGTAAGATCTTTCTTTATTTAACTTGCATTAATTGGTTTTCTCATTGTAATCTTCTTTTGAATTTCTATTGTTTCCTTGCTCTTGTTGTTTTTTTTTCCTCTCTTTCACAAAAAAAAAAAAAAAAATTGAGTCGATAATGGAGGACGTTCTCGCACAATTGAAAAATCATTTTCCTTCTCTTCCACCCAATGCATTGACAAAAATTTACAAAGCACGGGTTGAAAGATTGATGTTAATGATGATAATGGGAATACCTGCTGATATTCGTTGGCTAATTGAAGCTAAGGTACGGTTATCAGGTGAATCTGCAAATGATTTCATCTCTTACATGCCTAGTTTAGGAAAAAGTAGTTTTGCTAAAAAGCGCAGAGTTAAACGAATGGGTCTTTGTTACAAATGTGGACGTGAAACTTGTAACAAACGTTGCCGTTCTTTGGGTTGGGTGTCTGTGAATCGGGAAGACAAAATTAAGTTCATTAAGGATGGCTTGAGTAAGGAGTCATTGGATGATGACTTTCATCCAACGTCTCTTGAGACACATCCTAGTGGATCTGTGCATATCGGTATTGTCGGTCTATGGCCCCATTTCAAAAAAGAACATAAACGGTACAGTCTTGGGAATTTGACGTTAGAAGACCCTGTTTGCCAATTTATAAGAAAATTGGATGGGAAGCATATCCTCGACCCATAGAGGGCGTTTAAGCCGTTACTGGACGTAAAACCAGAGGAAGATGTGAGCCACAATCACAACTACTGTACATATACATGCGTGCCGTCATTTTTGAATTTTTTACCTTTAATTTAGCTGACATTTTTCGGCCTACTCTTATAGCTATGAAAATTATGCCCCCGGCCTATGCACATAGCTATTACAAGTATGCCCTTATTTGAGTCTTATAAATGTGCACCTTATTATCTTCATCCTCATAATCAAAGTCAAGGTGAGTGCAGATATGGAAGGAATCGCAGTTCGTCACTTTCGTAATATTTGTGTCTTTTGTGGTTCTAGTCCTGGGAAAAATGGAGAATATGTAAAAGCAGCACACACATTGGGTATGGTACTAGCCAAGAGAAAGATTCATTTAGTGTATGGTGGAGGTTGTCGAGGGTTAATGGAGAGTGTGTCTGGATCTGCATATCTAGGAGGATGCCAAGTTCTTGGTATTATTCCTACAGCTCTGGCTGCATCAAACATAGTAGGAAAAATAATTGGGGAAGAATGTAGGGTAGCCTCCATGCATGAACGAATTGCTAAAATGATGTGCAACGCTGACACCTTTATTGCCTTACCTGGAGTTTTTGGTACTCTAGAGGAAATTTTTCAAATCGTCTCTTGGGCACAACTGAACATGCACCATAAACCCATAGGTTTGTTGAATGTTAACAATTTCTTTGATGGTTTGTTGTCTTTTCTTGATCATGTTGTAGAACAAAGGTTTATCTCGCACTCAGCACGTCAGATTCTCATCTCGGCCTCAAATGCTGACGAGCTGATTGATGCGTTACAAGCATTTGTTCATGTACCTGATCCCGTTATAGCTCAAATAGAGTGGACAACAGAACATCGCAGAAAGCGCAAACTGAACTTAAATCTTCATTTGTAATACCTTTTATTTGCTTGAGTAAATTTGTATTTTCTGTTTAGTTTGTTGCAGGTTCATCTTTTCTTAGATCTCCTTCTAGGTAATATCTCTTTTAATCTTTATTGTTTATTTTGTGTTTCTTCATCTTTCAAAAAAAAATAAAAATTTGAGTGATGTTTTGGGATTAGGCAAAGCTAGCACCAATGATGAAAATGGTTTAAAATGCTTGTAACCTTTGAAAAATTGATGAGTTCTGGGTGTTATGTGTGAACTTGAACTCTAATGTAACTTATGTTTTATTTGAGAATCCTAATATCTGGTGCACTTAATCTTTTACATTTGACTGATTGTTTATTCAGAAAAAATTTATGTGATTTAGATATGTTAATTGATGTCATAAGACTCTAGAACTTATTCGATTGTCACTTGAGGCGAAATCCTAGACTACTCTCCATTTGAGAAATGAATTAGGCATTTTTGGAATCGTTTGAGCCTTTCAAACCAACCTATACATGATGATATCCCTAGCAACCTATTTTGAGCTTATATCTATCCTTTCTTGAACACCTATATTTCTATCTAGCCTTTAAATAAAAATATGTCTAACTCTTACCTTTCACTCACAGGCATGATTATTTGAAAAGTTATGATTCAAGGGTGGATGGTAGAAGTTAAAAAAAAAAGAGAAAAGAAAGAAAAAAAAAGAAGAAGAAAGAAAGTTAATACTCCCTAAATAAATAAGTTTGGGGGTGTTTATATTCAAAAAAAAAAATAGTATGAGCAAATAAATGTAAGGATGATGAAAAAGTTGGAGATAGAATTCACAGTATAATATCAAAAGTATTTGGGAGGCTTTAAATGATTATGTACGTCGAAGAGTGAGTTGAACTTTCATTCATATCATTTTATCCACCTTTAACCTGTGCCATACATTACAAGCCTAATGAAAGTCCTAATGATCTTAAATGTTATGATTAGTCTACATTAGTGGAGAGTGACATGAAAAATAAGCTTATGGAGTCTCAAATGCATATATCTAGAGATCTGTTTTAAATATTTAATTACATAAATTTATTTGAATGCAAAAAGTCCAATGTCATAAGACTACTACACACACACACTTGGGATTCAAGAGTAAACCATATGTTGTATTTGAATAAAAGTTCTACATAACCTTAGAATTCTGATATCTTTCTTGGTTGCACATTTTAGATCCTTGAGGAATGCTTAGTAAGTCAAAAACAATTCATCACTCACTCATCATTTGAATTCTGAAGTTCGTGTGTTTTGTTTGAGGACAAGCAAAAGATTAAGTCTGGGGGTATTTGATGAGTGAGTTTTATACTCATAAATTAAATATTTTCATCTTATCTTTTGCCATAATTAAGCATAAATCTCCCTTACTTGTCTTTAGTTTTGTGTCTTTCTTACAGATGGAGAGAAGAGTAGAAAATGGACTTAATTGGAGGAATCAGAGTTAAATTGTGGTTCTTTAGAAATGATGTCTATAAATCAAGCAGATAAAACAAATTCATTAAGGATGGCTGAGTAAGGAGCATTATCATATTGTCTCTTGAGACGCATCCTAATGGATATATGCACAAATTTATTCTTGATTTATGATCACATTTCCAAAAGAACTAAAACATAAAGATTCAAGGCAAAGCACCCAATGTTGAGAATATGTTTGCTGGTTGCAGTCCAGCCCAACCTTGCTGTAGTACTTGGGCCATATCTCTGAAAATACATATCCAATATGTATGAAATTTGGTAGGTGTGTATCTGACATAATTCGGTACAACTTTCATGTTCAAGTGGTCAGAAAATACGGACATTAAAAGGGCCAAAAGTGGGCTAGAAGAGAATCTGACTACTGCTGCAGTCCAGCCCGACTTTGCTCTAGTATTTTGATCATAACACCCACATTACGTATCCAATTTGTCCACAATTTGTCTTGACGGAAAGCTAATGAAATTTTCTACAACTTTCGTGTTGATGAAGTCAGAAAATTTGGCGGTTTTCAAGACGATATTCAAGTATCAATTTCGGTGCATATGATGGAATTCAAATTGTCAACTTTGTACAACTTCCAACCTAACAATTTTGACAATTACCACACCAACCACACTTAATTGTATCTATAAATAGAGGGCTTGAGGGGTGAGTTAAGGAGTGTTTTTTGGAGAGCTTTGGAGAGAGCTTGGGAAAGCTTTGTTGGAATTCTACGAACTTGTAATGTTATTCTCTCTTTAGACATCTTGTATTTTTTTCATTTTCTTTCGTAATATTATCATGTTTCTTCATCTTTCATTTCACTTTCCTGCCTTGATTATGGAGAACTAATCTCCTAATGCTAAGGTGAAAGGGTGAAACTCTTGGTATGAGAATAATAATTTATCTAACTCTTAATCTTAATGTTTATCTTTGATATTGTATTTACCTTCCTATTTCTTTTTTCATAATTATTTCTTAATGGCTGGTTTTATCATACCGCCGATTTCTTGTTATGTTATTGGATGGTTTTATTAGACCGCCTATCTCTTATTATTTTCATGGTTGGCTTTGCCGCCTACTTTATTTTATTTTGCTATTGGTTGGCTTTGCCACCGATTCTATTTCATTTTATTTTGTTATGTTAATTAATTTTCTACCTTTCATTTTTTGCATAAGTTAATCTTGTAAAATGTGAATTTTGATATATTGTAGACAATATAATGATTGACACAATTTATGCTTGAATCCATTTACAAGTTATCTTTTGCATCTTTGTATTTTTAATCTTGTAAAGTGTGAACCTTGATACATTGTAGACAATTTTTGGCACAATAAATACTTGAATCACTCTTGATTTATTGTAGACAATATGGTGATTGGCACAATGTATGCTTGAATCCATTTTACAAGAATGTTTTAATTATTAGAAAGGAGGTAAATATAATTCATGTATAAACAAAGTCGAGCTTAAATTAACATATCATCCGATTAGAACTTTATTCGTGTAAAGATTCTAATTGAGTAATAAAAGAGTTAAATTTATTTTTATTCGATATACCAAGAGTGGATCTCCTAACCTTAGCATGCTTCTTTACCTTGAATACATCTTCATTTAATTTCAGTATATTAGTTCTTTGCATATTTTGTTCAATATTCCTCTCACAAAACGAGACATCGGGAACTAGGTTAGAAGTATTTATTTCGGATCTATATTAGAATTTTCTCTCAATTAGCAATCTCTGTGGGATCGACCTTGCATACCACTAAATCTATACTCCAATAGATTCGTGCACTTGCGAGTTTTAATTAAAACAACAACAAGTACAGCAAGAGAAGACAGTAAAAGAAGAGCAGAAAGCAAGTTGCTTGGCTACTAAAAATGAGATGAAGAAAACATTGAATAAAGGTAGCCTCATTCTATTACTAATGCTTAAGGAGTTTCAAGAGTTAGAAGATGAAATATCCCCACATGTGAAGAAACTATTAGAAGAATTTAGAGATGTCTTTCCTAAAGAGCTGCCTAAGGGATTACCACCCTTAAGGGGGATTGAGCATCAAATCGATTTGGTACCAGGTGCTGCTTTGCCTAACCGACTTGCCTACCGAATGAATCCCACAGAGGCAAATGAAATTAAAAGACAAGTTGAGGAGCTGATTGAAAGAGGCTATGTAAGGGAATCCATGAGTCCATGTTCTGTTCTGGCATTGTTAGTACCAAACAAAGATGGTTCTATGAGAATGTGTGTAGACAGCAGGGCTATCAACAAGATCACTATCAAATACCGCTATCCAATTCTGAGATTGGATGACATGCTTGATGAGTTACATGGTGCTAAAGTGTTCTCAAAAGTTGATTTGAAGAGTGGCTATCACCAAATTCGTATGAAGGAAGGAGATGAATGGAAAATAGCATTCAAAACAAAGCATGGCCTTTATGAGTGGATGGTAATGCCTTTTGGGCTATCTAATGCCCTTAGCACTTTTATACGTCTAATGAATTTTGTGCTCAGATATTTCATTGGCAGATTTGTCGTAGTGTATTTCGATGATATTCTAATCTATAGCCAAAGTTATGATGAGCATGTAGAACATTTGAGTCAAGTATTGGAAGTGCTGAGAAAAGAGAAACTCTATGCAAATCTGAAGAAATGCTACTTTTGTCAAGATCATGTAAATTTTCTTGGCTTTGTAGTATCTCATCAAGGTGTGGAAGTTTATGAAGAGAAAATCAAAGCAATCAAAGAATGTCTTGTTCCCAGAACCATAAATGAGGTAAGGAGTTTCCATGGACTCGCATCTTTCTATAGAAGGTTTGTTCGAGATTTCAGCACTATCCTAGCACCATTAACAGAATGTATAAAGAGGGGAAAAGAGTTTGGATGGAATAATGTAGCCCAGAGGAGTTTTGAACTGATTAAAGAGAAATTATGCAATGCCCCTATATTAGCACTACCAGACTTCTCCAAGACATTTGAGATTGAATGTGATGCTAGTGGAGTGGGAATTGGTGCTGTTCTACTACAAGAAAGGCGCCATATTGCATATTTTAGTGAGAAGCTGAGTGGGGCTTGTCCTAATTATTCAACCTATGATAAGGAGTTCTATTCCCTGATTAGAGCTCTTGAAACATGGCAGCATTATTTGTTACCAAGAGAATTTGTTATCCATACAGATCACGAATCCCTTAAACATTTGAAAGGGCAGAGCAAGCTGAACCGAAGACATGCCAAATGGGTGGAATTTCTTGAAATATTTCCATATGTTCTAAAATACAAGAAAGGGTAGACCAATGTTGTTGCTGATGCTTTATCCAAGAGGTATGGATTGCTTTCTATGATGAATGCAAAATTGTTCGGTTTTGAATTTATTAAGGATCAATATGTTGAAGATCCTACACTTGCTAAAACTTACCAAGCTTGTGAAAAAATAGCATACAAAGGGTTTTGTAGGCATGAAGGGTTCTTGTTTTGTTTGGGAAAGCTAGTAATCCCAGATTGCTCCATACGGGAATTGCTTGTCCGAGAAGCACATGGGGGAGGATTGGCTAGCCATTTTGGCGAAGCAAAGATATTAGAGATGCTGAAAGAACACTTTCATTGGCCTAATATGATCAGGGATGTTCATCATGTGCTTGAGAGATGTATTGTGTGTAAAAAGGCCAAAAGCAAGGAAGCTGCCCATGGTCTTTACATGCCCTTGCCTGTACCAGATCAGCCTTAGGAAGATATAAGTATGGATTTTGTGCTTGGCCTACCTAGAACTCAGAGGGGAAAGGATTCGGTCATGGTTGTTGTGGATCAATTTTCAAAAATGTCACATTTCATTCCATGCCACAAGTCAGATGATGGTGTGAATATTGCCAATCTATTTTTCAAGGAGATTGTTAGACTCCATGGCATCCTAAAGAGCATTGTTTCAGACCGTGACTCAAAATTTCTTAGTTACTTTTGGAAGACCTTATGGCAAAAATTAGGCATAAGATTGCTTTTTAGCACTGCCTGTCACCCACAAACTGATGGACAAACAGAAGTGGTAAACCGTACACTCTCTACTTTGCTCAGAACTGTCATTAGTAAAAATTTAAAGAATTGGGATGAATGTTTGGCATATGTTGAATTTGCCTATAACAGAAATGTGCATAGTGCTACTAAATGTTCTCCTTTTGAAGTGGTTTATGGATTCAATCCATTAACCCCACTTGACTTAGCACCATTGCCAGTTGATGCTCGGGAATGTTTGGATGGAAAACAGGAGGCTGAGATGATCAAGAAGTTGCACGAAAATGTTAAAATGCAAATTGAGAAGAAGATCTCAATCTATGAGAAGGCTACAAATAAAGGGAGAAAGTTTGTGCAATTCAGCCCTGGAGATTTATTATGGATCCATCTTCGAAAAGAGCGGTTTCCAAACAAAAGGCAGTCCAAATTAATGCCCAAGGCAGATGGTCCATTTCGAGTCTTAGCAAAGGTAAATGACAATGCATACAAAATAGAGTTGCTTAGTGATTATGGAGTTTCAGCTACCTTCAATGTCAGAGATATTTCTCCTTATTTGCAAGATGAAGATGATTTGGATTTGAAGGCAAATCCTTCTCAACCAGGGGAGGATGATGTGATCATGGAATACCACACTTCAAGTTATGACAAGAAAATACCTTCAATTGGGCCTTTAACTCGTGCAAGAGCTAAGAGGCTTGGAATGAACCTAGTTACCTTGCTGAAAATTGAAGACACTTGAAGAAAATAATAGTCAAGAGGCTACACATCTGAATATGTGCCATGAAGTCATATGTACATTTTTTTTCTTGTAAATGGCAGAATACATAGACTTTCTGCCATCTAGCATTTATTTCTTGTATCTCCTAGGTGCAACCTTGCATTTATTGCTCTTAGAATTTTTGTCACTAGCATTTATTGCTACTTTTAGACTTGCTGCCATCTATGTACGTTTTTAGGACTTTGTTCTTGTAAATGGCAGAAAGCATAGACTTTCTGCCATCTAGCATTTATTTCTTGTATTTCCTAGGTGCTGCAAGCATTTATTGCTGCTCTTAGGCTTGCTGCCACCTATGTACGTTTTTAGGACTTTTCCTTGTAAATGGCAGAAAGTATAGACTTTCTGTCATCTAGCATTTAATTCTTGTATTTTCTAGGTGCTGCTCTTAGAATTACAAGGTAGTATAGCTAGGTCTCTTAAAACTAGCTTACTCCTTCATATATGAGATGTATCACACAAGATCAGCACAATTGAATGACCATTTCGAATTTTCAGTATTGTTCAAGTGTGTTCCTTGAAAATACAGCTTCTCTTATCTAACTTAGGTTAGTGGCGAGAAACTTCTGATTTCTTATCACTCACATCCCTCTAATTCTTGAGTGTGGTAAAATCAATCCAAATCAGCTTAATTGTGGCGCCCTAGGCTTATCAATTGGGTGATTTGGTTTTCTTCTTTGTTTGTTTCAAGCTAAACCAGAAACGAAATCCAGTGCTCATCCTCTTCACGTTTTGGGATCACATCACCACCAGTCTATCTTCTTTAAGTCTTGATACATTTTAGTGGATCTAGGATGGACTGTGTACTTACTCTTATGTGTCTCTTGTAGGATCTTAGTCCTCAACTCTTGTTCTTGAGGGACACAAACCCTTCCTTGATATATGATTACTCCATCTTCCGAGATAGAAAAATCATCTTGTTCTTTGTGATCTTGTAAGTATTGGTTGTGAGCTCGAGCTTCTTTAATCTTGGCTCTAAGATCACACTCTATACTAAACCCACTGATGATTAGCTTCTTTGGGGTAAGAGTAGTGACCAGCTTTAAATTTTGAAACTCCTCTAGCATCTGCATCTCATACACCATCATCTGACCCATGTGTAGAGATTTTCAACTTAAAGCATTAGCTACAACATTTGCCTTTCCTGGATGATACTTTATCTCAAACTTGTAGCCATTAAGAAATTTTACCCATCTTCATTGCCTCATATTTAACTCTTTCTGATAAAAAAGGTACTTAAGACTCTTATGACCAAAGTATACTTCAAATGTTGCCTCGTACAAATATTGTCGCCAAATCTTTAAGGCAAACACCATCGCTTCCAATTCAAGATCATGGGTTGGATAATTTCCTTCATGGGGTCTTAGTTGCCTAGAAGCATAAGCAACTACTCTCTTGTCTTGCATTAGCATACACCCTAGCCCTTTCTTGTCAACCAAAATCCATACTTCTCCAATTTGGCATACAACTTTTTCTCTTTCAGTACTTGTAGCACAATTCGGAGATGTTGTTCACATTCTTTCTCACTCTTAGAGTATATCAAGATGTCATCAATGAACAATACCATAAATTGATCTAGGTAGGGTTAAAAAATGTGATTCATGTAATCCATGAAAAATACAGGTGTATTTGTCAACCCAAAGGGCATTACGAGAAACTTATAGTGCCCATACCTAGTTATAAAGTCTATTTTTGGTACATCCTCCTCCTCAATCCTAATCTGATGGTATTGCGATCTCAAGTCAATTTTAGAAAAGATGGAGGCTCCCTTCAGTTGATCCAATAAATCATCTATCCTAGGGAGAGGGTACTTGATTTTAACAGTCACCTTATTCAGCTGTCTGTAATCTATGCATAGTCTCAGACTCCCATCTTTCTTCTTAACAAACAATATAGGAGCTTCCCCAGGTGATACACTCGGTCTAATGAATTGCTTGTCTAACAATTCCTCTAACTATTTCTTGAGTTCCTATAGTTCCTTCGAGGCCATTCTGTAAGGTGCAATAGAGAAAGGACCTATCACGCGTAGGAGATCAATAGATAACTCTATTTCTCTCTCAGGAGGTAAGTTTGGAATATCTGGTAAAAATACTTCAGGAAACTCATTAGCTATTGGAATTTCATTAAGCTTCGGTTCTACTTCTAGGTTTGAAAAAAACAAGAGAATGTAACCAAGTACTCCACTCTTCAACTCCCATTTAACTTGATTGACATTTAGCATCAATAACTGCATGTCCTCTTGTGGAGTAAGAGGTAGAAATTCAACGGTCTTGATGCAAAAATTTAGCAAGACCTAATTTTTGGACCTCTAGTCTAACCCTAGAATGACATCATTACCTCTTAAAGGTAGAAAGACGAGGTCTACAAAAATGTTTTTTTTTCTGGATGGTGACATGACAATCTTTACATACAGAGGAAGTTAAGACCCTATTCTCTATGAGAGTTACTACAGATAGCTCATAGGGGGTTTCAAAAATAAGATACTGAAGCTCCTTAATACATTCCTTAATCCATAGATGTAGCACGTACCTTGAATCATTTCAGAGGATTGAGCTACCTCTTGGCTGTTTAAAGTGAAAACCCTTCCTTTGACTTGAGGCCTCTGTTCTGGTTGCTTCCCCATATTATATGGGCAGTTCTTCATAAAATGACCTTTCTATATGCATTTGAAGCAGAAATATAGTCCCATGTAGCATGGTTGGTTCCTATGCATACATCTGCACTTAGTGCACTTGACTATGGCAAGGTCTTGTTGGAAAGGTAGAGAACCCGTTGTTAATAGCCTCTTACCAACTCTATATCCTCTTCCCCTGACCTTTTTGCCCGGGTTGGGGAATCTTCCTCTTCCACAGGTTTTGCCTTAGCTTCTCGTCCTTGACTACCTTTAAACTCTTCTCTAAAAGTCTAGATTTATTTATCAAGGGCACAAACTCCCCTATTTCCAAGGCTATCATCATATTCCTAATTTTTAGGTTCAGTTCTACTTCAAACTTAATAGCCTTCCATGCTTCATCAGGGTTAAACCTTTGGTAAGAGGAGAATTTAGGCAACTCCTCAAATTTAGTGATGTATTGATCTACTGACATATTACCCTATCTAAGTTGGAGAAAATTCGATCTCTTTCTCGGCCTGCACAGTACTTGGAAAGTACTCTGGCCCCTCGCCACCAACACTCAGCTTCATCCTTCAGCATATATGCTGTAAAGATAACCTGCTGCTTATTAATGCAGGCCATGACCTTGAAGATCTTCTCCATTTCCCCTATCCACCTTTTGGTTACCGTTGGGTCATAGCCACCTTAGAAAGAAGGTGGTTTGGTTATCAGGAACTTAGATATGCCATTATCATTTCCATTCATTCGGTTGTTTGCATTATTTTCTCCATTCAGGTTGTTACTATTTTGGAGATCTTGCAGAATTTGATTGGTGGCTGTGACATGGTCTTGAATTATTATAGCCAAGTTATGCAGGGTTTCTTCTGCATTATTTGTAGGGTTCCTCCTCGGTGGTACCATATCCTACTATGGCAAAACCAGAGTTATGCTACTATTGAGGTGATCACCTCGGCATATAGATTGGAAACATTAGTAATTTCATACCAATATGAAATTATTGATCCTCTATACAACATAACTACAAACATACTCAAGACACTATAAGATCGATTTAGATAACCATCCACCTACTGGCCATCTAGGATCGACCTGCTGTGATACCAATTATGTAACAACTCCATTTTTTTAATATATATATATATATATATATATATATATATATATATATATATATATATATTTGTAAAATCCCATGAAGTCATTACCTCTTTACTTCTAACTATTTAACTCATAATAACATTCAATTAAATAAATCAAACATAATTAAGGTTTATGGAATACCATTAACTCTGATACAATTCTGGGTTCACATACATATCATTAATTAAAACATCCCTACAAAAATCAAACACATATATGTCTACATCTTATTCATCCATATTGACCAGTTCTGAAGATACAAGTAGGGGTGGTTGCACTTTCACCAAGATCTTAGCCAACTCGACCCAACAGACGCTAAAAGTTAGTCATAGAGAATATTTGCATATTTATTCTTCTAAACATGGCATGGAAATATAGTGAGAATTAAATCCCATTAGGTTCAACAATAAATCATAATTATCATCAATATAGCTCATCATGTCATGTTCATCTGTATAAGCTATAGCAAATATCTTAGGTCACATGAATGTACTTTAGCTTTGCATTTGAAAATCATATAGTAATGACATGTATGGCATGAATAACTATTTTTAGAATATCATATGAAGGCTATCAACTTATTTTCATACCAAGCTACCACGGTCAGGGTGAGTACTTTCTACTCTTTGATATGGGCTTTTCTCTCTCCCTTCGACATGGCATACTTTTTTTTTGTTTTCTCAATAGTATAATCATAGTCGTGAGTAGAGCGTCCCCTGTTGGTGCACCACACGGATTGCCATGTGACCGTGCTCGTCTCTTTTCTTTTCTTTTCACGTTATTAGCCAAAAATATGATTTCAATAATAAGTATGTTCATTATACTCACATACCATAATTTATCATCAAAGCATAATCACTACTAAAAGTCATTGGTAAAATGCAATCATGTCATGATCATAATATCAATTTATAAAATATTTTCATATCAAAATTACACACTTAAAATGGTAAGGAGTTCATGCAATGGCAATGTTTAAGGCATATACTAGTTATTTATTATTTCCATTTATAAGATTCTTCTTCTTTTTTTAAATATTATTTTCATCTTTTCATTTTATTTATGCCATACTCATTTTATTCTTCTTTTCTTTTCAATGATCAATGCAATCCTTTGATGGTGGATATCGACTGAAACCAACGCCTCTCTCATTAATTACTTTATTAATTACTTTCATTATTATTTGCTTTACTATTTACAATTATCAAATCTCCTTTTTTCTCAATCACATAAGGTAACACTAGTCTCTGTGGGATCGACCCTTACTCCCACTATTACAGGTTAGTTAAGAGGTAAGGTATCAATTTGGGTGTACCTACGACAGTACACACCAAATTTTGGTGCCGTTGCCGTGGACTACATCTAGTACCTTTTGTGATTTTTATTTTGATTTATACCTGTGACTTATTCTTCTAATATTCAAGATCTATAATAAATCCAGATATTAGAAAATATGTATACAGGCACAGAAGAGAACTTCAAGAGGACATTGATCAAGAAAAAGATGAAGTAACCATGGGGAGGCACCCCACTCTGAAGGAGCTTGCATCTCTAGATTTGCATAAGCAACCCTTATGCATTACTTTTCCTAATCTTGATGATATTGTTAATTTTGAGTTAAGATTTGGATTAATTCATCTCTTACCTAATTTTCATGGTCTTGCAGATGAAGACCCACATAAACACTTGAAGGAATTCCATGTGGTTTGTACCAGTATGAACCCCCTTGGAGTAACTGAGGAATAATAAAACTCAGGGCTTTTCCTTTTTCATTAAAAGATTTAGCCAAGGATTGGTTATATTATTTACCTTCTGGTACTATCATAACTTGGAATGAGATGAAAAGAATATTTCTAGAATGATATTTTTCTGCATCTAGAGTTGCCAATATCAAAAAGGAAATATGCGGCATTAGATAATTGCATGGAGAGACACATTATGAATATTGGGAGAGATTTAAAAAGCTTTATGCAAGCTGCCCACATCATCAAATTAATGAGCAGCTACTAATCTAATATTTCTATGAAAGTCTTTTGCAAGGAGATAGGAGCATGATAGATGCAACTAGTGGATGAGCACAAGTGGACAAAACTCCTGAAGCAGCTAGAGTCCTGATATCAAATATGGCTGCCAAATCTCAATAATTTGGCATTAGGCATGATCTTCCAAGACATTCCCAAAGGTAAGTACTACTTCTCTTCAACAATAGATATATGAACTTACCTCTCTTGTGCGCCAAATGGCTATAGGTACACCACAACAAGTTAAAGTTTGTGGAATATGTTCGGCCACAGGACACCCAACTAACATGTTTCCTACACTTCAAGAGGAATTCACAAAACAAGTTAATGAGGTAGGAGGTTTTCCTGGCCAACTAAAGAGGTATGATCCATATGCTAATACATATAATCCTGGATGGAAGGATTATCCTAATTTAAGATATAGGAATGCACAAAATAGACCTGTAGGACAAAATTTTTAGCAAAATCAACATGCATATTATTCTAGACAGAATGCATCCCAGGATCACTAGGTAAGTAATTCATTGGAAGATATTGTGAAAACTCTTGTACATAATTCTCATTAATTTCAGCAAGAGACAAAAGCTAGCATTCAGAACCTGACAACTCAAGTAGGTCAATTAGCAACTACGATGAGTCGATTGGATGCTCAAAACTCAGGTAAGTTACCTTCTCAAACTGTGGTGAATCCCAAAAAAAACGTTAGTGCAATTTTTTTAAGGAATGGTAAGGAAATTGAAAGTCCACCAACACCCTCTT
Organism: Gleditsia sinensis; assembly: GCA_037074535.1. Taxonomy (NCBI): domain Eukaryota; kingdom Viridiplantae; phylum Streptophyta; class Magnoliopsida; order Fabales; family Fabaceae; genus Gleditsia; species Gleditsia sinensis. The sequence continues at coordinate 63,078,954 of CM073470.1, read as the reverse complement.
CTCCTAAGGAACATGAAAAACAAATTAAGAAGAATGAAGCACTTATAGGTAAGTCTCTATCCAATGTAAATTATGAAGTAGTGCCTCTTTTTCCAGAAGCTCTTAAAGAAAATAGGTTACATAAGAAAACTTCTAATTTATATGAAACCTTCAAAAAATGTGAAGTTAATATCCCCCTTCTACATGCCATTAAACAGGTGCCAAGATATGCAAAGTTCTTGAAAGATTTATGTACTCCAAAAGAAGGCAAAAAGTGAAGGAATTTGAAAATGTTCAAATGAGTCAGAATGTATCTGCCATTATACAAACAAAACTCCCCACTAAATATAAGGATCCAGGTATGTTTACTATTCCATGCAAAATTGGGGATACTTGTGTTGAAAAAGCTATGTTGGATTTAGGAGCTTCCATCAATGTCATGCTATATTCAGTATACACATCTTTGAAATTGGGACCATTGAACTTTATAAATCTGATAATTCAACTAGCAGACAGGTCCAATGCATATCCTAAGGGAATAATTAAGGATATCTTAGTACAGGTAAATGATTTGGTTTTCCCTGCAGATTTTTATGTGCTTGACATGGAAAATGGAGATTTTATTTCTCCAATATTATTAGGGAGACCCTTCTTGAAATCCTCTAAAACCATGATAGATGTTCACAATGGAACACTCACTATGAAATTTAATGGTGAAATAGTAAAATTTAATATGTATGAATCCATGAAATAACCAGGTGATGATACTCCAGTTTATTCCATTAATGTACTTGATTCTTTGGCACACGATGTGTTTGAACCAGATGGAGAGAATAAACTGGAGGAAAGTGTGAGCAAATATATAGAGAAAAATGATGGTGAGATAGACCTAGATGTGAAAATAAAAGAGGAACTTATTGCACTCAATAATTTTTCAGAAGGGTTATCAACAAGTAAGAGTGCTAGTATGAAATTACCAGGGGGTTTTAATTTAGAACAGATTTTTTAGGTAGTCTCTTGGGCACAACTGAATATCCATCACAAACCAATAGGTTTGTTAAATGTTAACTATTTCTTTGATGGTCTATTGTCTTTTCTTGATTAAGCTGTAGAACAAAGGTTCATCTCACACTCAGCACGACGAATTCTCATCTCAGCTTTAAATGCTGAGGAGTTAATTGATGCTTTATAAGCATATGTTCATGTACCTGATCCAATTACAACTCAAATAGAATGGACAATAGACAACCGCAGAAAGTGTAAATTAGACTTGGATCTTCATCTTTAACTGTAGTAGAACATAACCATTACTGTATCACTTTTACTTTCTTAGGGTCTATTTGGACACCATCCTTGCTAAACATACTCCCTTAGAGTTTATAAAACTATCTTTAAATGTTGCTTATAATCCTATGAACTCTTGGAATATTCTAGTATATCATCAATATATATAATAACAAATTGATCCAAGGATGACTTAACTACTATTCATTAAATCTATTCAATTTTTTGAAAAAAGTTGAGTACCATGTAGCTGGTCAAACAAACCATCTATATGAGGTAATGAGTATTTATTCCACACTGTTGTCTTAGTAACTCTAGCTCTTGAATTAGGAAAAATTATCCGAATCCAATCTTCTTAAAATTTTAATACCTTTACTTACTTGACAAAAAATTATCTTCCTTACCCAAGAATTTCGCTTCTCTTTAGTATGTTATTTCTAATTTTTTCCTTTAGGTTTTCTCTCTTTACCTATTCCCTTAATGTTAGAAACGTTTTCTATGCATACACAAAAGGTGAATAATTTCTAAGGATTATATTTCTTAGATATCTAAAAATTGCCTAATAATTTGTATTTCCTTAATTAATTATTTATGTACCTTTATTAATAAAAGAAACAAAATTGTGGATGTTATATTAAATATTTATGTACCTTTATTAATAAATGAAACGAAATTAGAGATGTTACATTTTTCCCCCTAAAAGAAATTTTGTCCCCAAAATTTCAGAAATTACCTATTAAGAACAATTGCAGATATTTCTACCTCATGACTTCTTCTAGCTCCCAAGTTGCTTCTTCTAGAGTCAAACCTTCCCATAACACCTTAACCAAAGGAATGGTCTTATTCCTCAATTGCTTTACATCGGTGTCCAATATGGATGCTGGTACTAGCTGGTATGTCATGTTCTCCTTGATTTGGATTGGTTCATCTTGTATTACATGTGATGAATTTGAAAGATACTTTCAAAGTTATGATACATGGAAAACATTATGCAGGTTGGACAAATTAGGTGGGAGAGAAACTTAATATGCTGACATCCCTACTTTCTTCAAAATTTGGTAGGGTCCCAAAAATTGCAGACTTAACTTTTTGGTTTTGAGAGACCTACCAACACCAATAGTCGGGGAAAGTTTCAGAAATACATGGCCTCTTTCCTCAAACTTTAGAGATCTATGTTGCTTATCATAGTAACTCTTTTGCTGCCTCTGAGCTGTAAGTATTTTGTCTAGTATCATCCTAATTTGTTCAATGGTTTGTTGAACTAGATCAGGACCTAGTGTAACATCCTTAATTTCGTTTCTTTTATTAATAAAGGTACATAAATATTTAATGTAAAATCCCTAATTTTGTCTCTTTAAAGATATATAAATATTTAATTAAGGAAATAAAATTTATTAGACAATTTTTATATATCTAAGGAAATATAATTTTTAAAAATTCTTCACCTTATATGTATGCATAGAAAATGTTTCTAACATTAAGGGAACAAGTAAAGGAAGAAAACGTAATAGGGAAAATTAGAAATAACATACTAAAGATAGGCGAAATTTCTTGGTAAGGAAGATAAAATTTTTGTGAAGTAAGTGAAGGTCTTAAAATTTCAAGAAGATTGAATTAGGGTAATTTTTCCTAATTTAAGAGCTAAAGTTACTAATTTTAATATCTCCACCCATAAATTGGGCTTTCACCTATGGACACTTCATATAGAGTTTTTCCATTTCAAATGAATTTTTAGTAAGCCAATAGGATAGCCTAAGGAAGAAATAAAACATAGAGTTGGACTAGAATATAGAAACTGGACCGGTAGCCCAAAAATCATGAAAATGAGACCAAGCCCATTATGAAAGGTAGAATTTTAACCAAAGTAAAGAAAATGGGCAAGAATGAGCCCAAATCCAAGAGAAAAAATAAAAATAAAAATAAAGTCATGAAATAATGGTGTAATCAAGATTAGGTGATATGGCATTAAGACCAAAATTTAGCAAGTGGTGTGATATCCTACACTCATAATTTTAGCAAGTGGAAAATAATACATAGCATTATGACAAAACATCCTTATCCTACACAAATAATTTTAGCTAAGCAAGGAAGATTCCAGGGTTGGACATTTACCACATAAAAAGGCAAACTTATCATACTTGATTAAGACAAAAGAAAAAGGAAATGAATCCCTAAATCAAAGGGACCTTGTCCCTTATCTTAAGAATATATTATCATAATTTTCAAAATACAAATCTCTTTTTCCTATGCATATCTTGACTAAGGAAGAGGAAGACAAGAACATGAGTTGTTTGTTTTCCTAAAATCAACCAAGTGCATCCTAATTGTGATAAGGTAGACCCATGATCATGAAAGTTGAATTATTTGATAGTATATTTAAGCAAAAACCACCCTTATAACATTATAATTCCATCCAAGTGAGGGAGAGAAAAAATAGAAGCAAGGTAGAGTGAGGAAAGGAGAGGAAGAAAGGAAGAAAGAGGAAGGAGAAGTCTAGAGGACTAAGTGCTCAAGGTAAGTTTAACAATATTTCTTTTTGAAGAAAAATTTTGAAACTTGTAACATTTATATGATATTTTAATCTTAGAACTTTGATGATTGGTCATGCATGTTGCTATATCATGTTATATATTATGTACGTTTGAATACTTAGGCTGGTGTAGATAGTTCTGCATAGGTATAGCTATGGGTGGCAAACTTTTAAGCTTCTATTTTTAAAATTCTAAAATGAATCGGTAAGGAATTTAAACAAATGGTTAACATGAAAAATTTTGATCTATGGCTCACGGATTTTTAGCCACTGGAATCACTCAATTTGGAGTCCATATCAGGTAGATATGATCTGATTAGTTAGCAATGGTCAAAAAATGGTTAATCAGGGAAGAATATGTTAGGATAGCTTCTGTGTTGTAATTTCTGGGAACATTATGTAGGGAATTAAAATAAATGGTTAACATAAAAATTATAGCTATATGTGTCATGGATTTTGAGCCACTGGAATCACTCAATTTGGAATTCTTATGAGGGCGATATGGATATATTAGTAAGTAGAAGTCAGAACCTACCCGAGAAGAAATCATCTGTATTTTGAGGGAGTAATATCACCATGATTCCTTAATCTTTCGCTAAACTGTTCAACATAATAGTTCTATATAATTGTTTTATCTTTAAATTTACACCATGATCACCTAAATCCAGGTTAAAATGAGGGAGTTATACTCTGGTTAGTAAGAGAAGGTCAGATAGGATGAAAACCTGCATCAAGAAAATAATGAAATAAAAATAATATTTAAAAAAGAAGAAGAATCTTATAAATAAAAATAATAAATGACTAGTATATGGCATAGCCATTTCCATTGCATGAATTTCTTACCATCTTAAGTGTGAAAGTTTAACATGGAAATATTTTATAAAGTGATGTTTGAAATGGTTATGTTCATGACATGAATACCAACAATTTTTGGTAATAATTATATTTTGATGAACATACTTGTTATTAAAATCATATTTTTGGCTATTATTGTGAAAAGAAAAGAAATGAGCACGGTCACATGGCAATCCGTGTGATGCACCAGTAGGGGACGCCCTACCAACGGCTATGATAATGATAATGAGAAAAGAAAGAGAAAGTGTGCCATGTCGGACGGAGCAAGAAAATCCTGTATCAGAGAGTAGAGGATACTCACCTTGATCGGGGTAGCTTGATATAAGAATATGTTGATTGTCATCATATGATATTTTGAAAATAGTTAATCCTACCATACATGTCATTATTAAACGATTTTCATATACATAGATATAGTGCATTTATGTGACCAAAGATATTTGCTGTAGTTTATACAGATGAACATGACGTGATGAGATATATTGGTGATGATTTATTGTTAAACTTATTAGGATTTAATTCTCACTTTATTTCCATGTCATGTTCAAAAAATTAGTTATGCAAATTTTTCTATGGCTATGACTTTTAGTGCATGTTGGATTGAGTTACTCTATGATGGTTAAATCCCAGAAACAAATAAAATGTTTATGGTCGAGTTGGCTCAGATCCCGATGAAGGTGCAACCACCTACACCTGTATCTCCGAAATTGGTCAACTAGAATAAATAAGATGTAGATATTTATGTGTTTGATATGATGTACGTAAGTTTTGATTAATGACATGTATGTGAACTCTATATTGTATAATAATAATAATAATAATAATAATAATAATAATAATAAGTTGTTACACCTAGCAAGTTTTTTTCTCCTACCTCAAACCAACATAGTGGAGATCGGCATATCCTACCATATAAAACTTCGTAGGGGCCATCTTAATACTGAAGTGATAACTATTATTATAAGCAAGCTCTACTAAAGGTAGGTACTTATCCCATCTTTTACCTTGCTTTATCACACATGCCCTTAACATATCTTCTAGGGTTTGAATGGTTCGTTCTCTCTACCCGTCAGTCTGAGGATGGTAGACAGTACTGAACCACAACTGGGTTCCAAAAGCTTCCTACAACGTCTTCTAAAATCTCAACTTGAACCTTGGATCTCTATTAGAAATGATATTTAAGGGAATTCTATGTAGTCTAACTATTTCCTGGACGTACAACTAGGCTAATTTGTTCAAGTGAAAAATTAATTTTTATGGGCAAAAAGTGAGTAGATTTAGATAATCTGTCAACTATTACCACGATAGAGTCATGTCCAATTGATGTCTTAGGTAAGCCCACCACAAAGTCCATCGAAATACTGTCCCATTTCCATTTAGGGATCTCAAGAGGTTGTAGAAATCTCGTTGGCTTTTGATGCTCTACCTTCACCTTTTGACAAGTTAGACATTTTGCCACAAACTTAGCAATGTTCTTTTTCATCCTTAGGCACCAATACATCCTTTTTCAATCCTGGTTACATTTTAGTGGATCTAGGATGGACTGTGTATTTACTCTTATGTGCTTCCTATAGGATCTTAGTCCTCAACTCTGGTTCTTGAGGAACACAGATACTTCCTTGATACATGATTACTCCATCTTCCGAGACAAAAAAATCATCTTCATCATTATGATCCCATAAGTATTGGTCGTGAACTTGAGCCTTTTAATCTGGGCTATATAGTCACACTTTATACTTTACCCATTGATGATTAGCTTCTTTGAGGTAAAAGTAATGTCCAGCTTCAAATTTCGAAACTCTTCTAACATTTACATCTCATACACCAACATTCGACCTATGTGTAGAGATTTTCAACTTAAGGCATCAGCTACAACATTCACCTTTCCTGGATGATACTTTATCTCAAACTTGTAGTCATTGAGGAATTCTACCCATCTTCATTGCCTCATATTTAACTCTTTCTAAGAAAAAAGGTACTTAAGACTCTTATAATCATATTATACTTCAAATGTTGGTCTGTATAAATAGTGTCGTCAAATCTTTAAGGAAAACACCACCGCCGCCAATTCAAGATCATGGGTTGGATAGTTTCCTTCATGGGGTCTCAGTTGTCTAGAGGCATAAGCAACTACTCTCTTGTCTTGCATCAGCACACACCTTAGCCCTTTCTTTGAAGCGTCACAATACACTTCAAAATGTCCTATAGGGTATAGAATGATTAAAATAGGAGGAGTGGTCAATCTTGTCTTAAGCTCCTGGAAACTAGCTTTACATTGATCAGTCCATTTGAAAGGACTTCCCTTCCTGGTCAATTTAGTCAATGGAAAGGCTATACGATAGAAGTTTTTATAAACCTCCTATAGTATTCTACCAAACCCAAGAAACTTTTGACTTATGTAACCGTCTTGGGTCTTTCCCACGGAATCACTGCTTCCATCTTGCTAAGTTCTATGGCTACCATTCTATTAGAAATGACATGTTCGAGAAACTTCACCTCAGTCAACCAAAATTCACACTTCTCCAATTTGGCATATAACTTTTTCTGTTTCAGCACTTGTAGCACGATTCGGAGATGTTGTTCATGTTCTTTCTCACTCTTAGATTATATCAAGATATCAACAATGAACACTACCACAAATTGATCTAGGTAGGGTCAAAAAATGTGATTCAAGTACACCATGAAAATTGTAGGTGCATTTGTCAACCCGAAAGGCATTACAAGAAACTCATAGTGCCCATACCTAATCCTAAAAGCTATTTTTGGTACATCCTCCTCTTTAATCCTAATCTGATAGTATCCTGATCTCAAGTCAATTTTAGAAAAGATGGAGGCTCCCTTTAGTTGATCTAATAAATCATATATCTTAGGGAGATGATACTTATTTTTGATAGTCACCTTATTCAGCTGTCTATAATCTATGGATAGTCTCAAGCTCCCGTCTTTCTTCTTAACAAACAACATAGGAGCTCCCTAAGGTGATACATTTGGTCTAATGAATTGCTTGTCTAACAGTTCCTCCAATTGTTTCTTGAGTTCCTGTAGTTCCTCAAACCTCATGATGTATTGGTCTATGGTCATGTTGCCTTGCCGAAGTTAGACAAATTCAATCTCCTTCTCCACCCGCACAGTACTTGGAAAGTACTTTTTCAAAAAGGTATCTTTGAACACCTGCTAGGTGATCTGCCTTCCTTGGTGAGCTAAAAGTTCTCTAGTTCCATACCACCAGTATTCTGCTTCATTGTTCACCATATATGCAGCGAAGATAACTTGCTGCTCCTTAGTACAGCCCATCACTTTAAAGATTTTCTCCAGTTCCTTGATGTGATCTTAATTAAGCATGATATTAATACCTTTAAACTTACTTTTTGTTTGATTTAAGTAAAATATAATTAGGAATTAGCTTAGTTTTGTGTTTTGTGTTGTAGGAACAAAAGAAGAAGAAAAAAGAAGAAAAAGATAAGAAATTCATGGAAAAATGCTACATTGCAGCGATTCTAGACCGTTTAGCACTGTTTTGAGCATATCTCCCTCTTATGAACTCCAATCAAAGGGATTCAAGTGGCTGTGAAATGATAACACAATTATTTAAAATTTAATGTTGAACACTTGGTCAAATACAGGAGATTTAATAATGTTACAGAGCCTACAAATAAGAATCACAGTTCAGCAGGATGAATTCTAACCTTTGGTCACTAATTTTAGCATATTGCCTTCAATTTAGATTGGATTAAGGTGATACAAGCAGCTATGGAAAGAAGAGACATAGAGGTACAACTGTCATGTTTGGCACTTTGGCACTTTGACATAGAGGTACAACTGTCATTAAGATGAATTCACCGCCGCACCAGATTGCTGAATTCACAATTTTTAGGTATTCTTGACTCCAATTAAAGCCTGATGGGCCAGAATTTGACCTAGAAACACTCCTACTTCGATTAGGAGGAGTTAATTTATAAAAAGGGAGGAAAACAAGCAGAAAATTGATTCATTCATTCATCCAATTTTTTAGTTACATTCTTCAATTCTTCTTTTGATTTTCTTATGGCCCTGCGTGGCTAGATGTTTTTACTTGGTTGAGGTAGGTTGAAACCTCAAGGGATCTTCATGAATTGTGAGATTTGGATTTGATTTTATTATTTCAATTTGAATTGAGTATTGATTATTTATCTGCTCTTCTTCTCAATGGTTATTCATATAATTGCTAGGGAGGCCTACTAGTTTATTGTTTGTCTTAATCTACAGCTGAATTATGTTTTGAACAAAGTCTTCAATTCTATTATTCATGAGGCAAATAGGTTTGAGGATTTTAGATTATAAATCATTGAACCTATGATGAATAATTAATTAAATTAGATATAACCGCTGTGTTTATATTTGTTTAGCTCTGTCAGTTTCTCTAGTTCTTCATACGGTTAATAAGTTATGCTTTATCGATGTACTAAAGGATTGCTTGTTAATTAGAGTTTAATTGTTACGATTGCCATTAATTTACTAGACTTAAAGAGGAACAGGGTTAGAAACCCAATGATAGATATTCAATTACAGATTGATTATGTTGTCAATGATCAATGCAATCCCTTGACGGTGGATATCAACTGAAACCAACGTTTTTATCATTAATCACTCTCTCTTATTTACTTTCATTATTGTTCACTTGGTTTTATTTACAATTATCAATCCCCCCTTTCTCAATCACATAAGGTAATTTCAGTCTTTGTGGGATCGATCCTTACTCCCACTACTACAGGTTAGTTTTGAGGTAAGATATTAATTTGGGTGTACTTGAGACAGTACACACCAAATTTTGCCACTGTTGTCGGGGACTGTATCTATTTTCCTTTTGTTATTTTATTTTATTTTAGTTTTTCCTTTTTGTTAATAACTGTGAATATGGTAGCCAATTTTCAATAATTTGGCACTAGGTTAGGCTCTCCATGAAGACATGCTAGTGAGGTATGTAGCTCCTCCCTTGAACAGCAACTGGCAAATTTAACCTCTCTTGTTCGTCAACGTGTAGAAAATATGCAAAGAGAAAATTTCTATGGAAATCATTCAATCATGGAGCATCCATCTATTGGGTACCCAACTTTCTATGATGAGTCATTTGAGCAGGTAAATACGGTTAGTGGTTTCCCTGAACCACAACAAGTAAGATATGATTCCTATTCAAACATGTACAATCTTGGATGGAAGGATCATCTCAACTTCAGGTATGGGAATGCACAAAATAGTCCTGCAGAACAAAATTTTGCAAATTTTTAGCATACCCAACAGGCCTATTATCCTAGACAGTCTGCATATCAGGATTTTCAGGTTAGTAGTTCTTTAGAAGAAATTGTTAAATCTATTGAACGTAATACTCATCAATCAACAAAAGGTAAGGGCTAGCATTCAAAGCTTAACAAATCAAATTGGGCAACTTGCAATACTAGTCAATCGATTAGAGGCTCAGAATTTAGAAATTGAAAGTCTAGCTCCAACGTCATTAGTCCAACAAGAGGAAAATTCTGCACTTAATGAAAAAGATGACTTGAAAGTTGACAATAGTAAGACTACTAATAAAGAGGCTATGGAATCTACCCTGAATGCCAAATTTGAAGAAAATATTTTAGCAGGAGAGGAAGCACCAGAAGTGCAGCAAACAGGTAAGGATCTTTCTATTTTGTTACCAATTTCTAATAAGATGCCTGTACCTTCTATTTTACAGAATCCTAACCTAGGCTTAAAGAGCTTCCCTAGCCACTTAAAGGGCATATATAGCGGAGCCCTATTGATAACCTCAAATAAATATGCCCTACTCAAGGATAGAGGAAAGTTGCCCCCTGCTTTGGCAAAACTCAAAAAGATGAAATTAAATTGGATGCCAAAAGCTACTCAAGACATCGGTTATTCCCAGGTAAGTTGAGTTCTCATTTAATTAAACTTTTGACTAATGCTGACTTCCCTGCTCATGATACAGCTGAACCTCAAAATTTTACAAATCCAATGGAAAGCCAATTCAAAGTTGACATCAAGGTTCATCCTTGAATGACATGTGAAACTTTGAGTCGAGTCAACAACATTAAACAAAGGCGTTTATTTGGAGGAAACCCAACATAAAAAGAAAGAGAAAAAGAAAAGGTGGATATCAAAAACATTCAGGGTCCAATAATGCAACATGCTTATTCCACCTCAAACAAATTCAGGGAAGTCCACTTAACTCATATGTTTTTCTATATCTTTCCCTAATTCTTATCTTTCTTTTACATTGAGGACAATGTAAAGTTTGAGTGTGGGATTGGAAGTTTATTTTTCTGAATCATTGTAACCCTATTATGAGCATCAATTTTCTGATTTTCACTATTTATGCACTTTTATTGTGTTTAGCAAGTTGAGTGATTGTGTGAGTGTTTCAATTTTTGTTTTGGGATGTTAGACACAACCAACAGCAAATGATATGACTATCCAAATTTTTTTTAGCTCTTGAAAAATGTAAAAAATTCATGATTGTTTGCAATTTTATCCCTTTAGCAATTTATTACTTTTGACTTTAGAATCCTGAACACAATAACTTTGGGCATTCAAATTTATCTTTTACTTAGAGAAGGTTTATATAATTCAAATATATTTCATGATCTCCACAGGATTCTAGAACTTATTTGAATGCTACTTGAGGCTAAATTTTAGGCTAATACTATTATTTAGGAGATGATTTAGGCATTATTTGATAGATTGAGCCTTTCAAGCCTAACCTAAACAATGAAATATCCTTAGTTCCTCTATCTTGAGCTTAATGAACTTTTCTTTCTAAAAACCACAAACAAGCCGAAAGCCAAATTTTGTATGAATATCCTTATTTTTGATCCTATTCACTCACTCCATGATTATTTTTCTGAATACTTGTTTTGTAGAGCTTTATTTACAGAAGGGTGGAAGGGTGGAGCAAAGAAAAGAAAAGAATTATAGAAAGAAAAAAAATAGAGAATTATGCAAAGAAGAGAGAAGAAAAATCCAAAGTAGATAAAAGCAAATTTTGTGGGTGAAAAAAAGAAAACAATTTGAGAACCAAGGAAAAGGATGGATTAAACTCAATTGAAACAAGAAAATTAGTGTGGGGGGAAAATCTCTCCTAATTTATAAAAGCTCAAGAGATCATATTTAATCATGTGGTGCTGGGTGATTGAGCCTAAATTGGTATCCTTTATCCTACCTTATACCCTAGCCACATTACAAGCTAAATAAAGTCCTATTGATCCTAAAGGTAGTTTTGGCCTATATTAGTGGAGAGTGGCATGAAGAATAAGCATATGGAAATCCTAAAATAATTAGAGATCTACAACCAAAATTTTGGATATATAAACTCATCCGAGTAAAAGGAAATTTATTGACCCAAAAACACACACACACTAGGGATTCAAAAGGATAAAATAATATATTGCATTTGTGTTGATCTTGTGCATGATTATGACCTTCTAAAAATTTTCTAGAGTATATTTTTATGTTATGAGGCAAACATTTGGTAAGCCTAACACTCACTACAGTATTGATTGTTGTTCTTTTGTCTTTAGAGATTATTTTCCTTGAGGACAAGCAAAACGTTGAGTGTGGGGGTATTTGATGTGATCTTAATTAAGCATAATATTAATACCTTTAAACTTACTTTTTTTTTATTTAAGTAAAATATAATTAGGAATTAGCTTAGTTTTGTGTTTTGTTTTGTAGGAACAAAAGAAGAAGAAAAGAGAAGAAAAAGAGAAGAAATTCATAGAAAAATGCTACATTGCAGCGATTCCACACCTTGCAGCATTGTTTTGAGCATATCTCCCTCTTATGAACTCCAATCAAAGGGATTCAAGTGGCTGTGAAACAATAACACAATTATTTACAACTTTTTTGTTGAAAACTTGGTCAAATGCAGGAGATTTAATAACATTACAGAGCTAGTAAATCAGAATCACAGTGCAGTAGGATGAATTCTGACCTTAGGTCACTAATTTTAGCATATCGCCTTCAATTTAGATTGGATTAAGTTGATTCTAGCGGTTATAGAAAGAAAAGAAATAGAGGTACAACTTTTGTGTTTAGAACTTTACTAAATTATGGAGTTTTCAAGGAACTGTGGCGCTCGTAAAGGAGCACTGCAGCGCTGCGTCATCACATATTCGAAAGGGCGCGGCGCTCCCCAATGCGCCGTGGCATTTGTTACCCAGAAGCACCGGGCACCGTGGTGCCTGATGCCTAGCGCTAGGACACTCGAGCGTCAAAATTTGAAGTACTGTGGCACTACACGGGTGCCGCGGTGCCCCGTCAAAAGCTTTTTGTCACGCTGCGGCACTCGCCGCCACACCAGATTGCTTAATTTGCGATTTTTATGTATTCTTGATTCCAATTAAAGTACGATGGGCTAGAATTTGACCTATAAACACTTCTACTTCAATTATGAGGAGTTAATCTATAAAAAGGGAGGAAAGCAAGCAGAAAATTGATTCATTCATTCATCCAAGATTTTAGTTACATTCTTCAATTCTTCTTTTGATTTTCTTATGGCCTTGCGTGGCTAGATCTTTTTAGTTGGTTGAGGTAGGTTGAAACCTCAAGAGATCTTCATGCATTGTGAGATTTGGATTTGATTTTATTATTTCAATTTGAATTGAGTATTGATTATTCATCTACTCTTCTTCTCAAAGATTATTCATATGATTGCTAAGGAGGCCTACTAGTATATTGTCTGTCTTAATCTACAGCTGAATTATGTTTTGAACAAAGTCTTCAATTCTGTGATTCATGAGGCAAATAGGTTTGAGGATTTTGGATTATAAATCATTGAACCTATGATGAATAATTAACTAAATTAGATATAGCCGATGTGTTTATATTTGTTTAGCTCTGTCAGTTTCTCTAGTTCTTCATACGGTTAATAAGTTATGCTTTACTGATGTGCTAAAGTATTGATTGTTAATTAGGGTTTAATTGTTGCGATTACCATTAATTTACTAGACTTAAGGAGGAACAGGGTTAGAAACCCAATGATAGATATTCAATTACAGATTGATTATGTTGTCAATGATCAATGCAATCCCTTGACAGTGGATATCAACTGAAACCAACGTTTTTATCATTAATCACTCTCTCTTATTTACTTTCATTATTGTTTACTTGGTTTTATTTACAATTATCAATCCCCCTTTCTCAATCACATAAGATAATTCCAGTCTCTGTGGGATCGACCCTTACTCCCACTACTACAATTTTTTAGGTAAGGTATCAATTTGGGTGTACCTGTGACAGTACGCACCATTCCTTTATCCACCTTTCAGCTACAGTTGGGTCAAACTGCCTTGAAAACAAGGTGGTCTAGTTCTTAGGAGCTCGCATATGTCATTATCATTTCCTATCATCTGGTTATTAGAACCATTCTCATAATTCGAGTTATTAGCATTTTAAAGGTATTGTAGAATTTGGTTGGTGGTCATAACTTGGTACCAAATTGCCGTGGCCAGGTTGTGCAGGGTTTCCTCCGCATTGTTTTCCAGATTTCTCCTCGGTGGTGCCATTTCCTATTGTTGCAAAGACAAATTTATGTTGCTATTGAGGTGTTCAGGCTCAATAATTAGTTTCAAAAATATTTAACAACAATCATAACTCCACCTCGGCATATAGATAGAAAACACTAGTAATTTCTTACCTATATGAAATCATTGATACCCTACACAGTACAACCACAACATACTTAAGACACTATAAGATCGACTCAGAAAACCATCCACCCACTAGCCATCTAGGATCGACCTATTCTGATACCAATTATGTAACAAGTCCATTTTTTTACATATATACATATATATAAATTTTTTTTAGAGCCCCATGAAATCATTACCTTTATTTAACTCATAATAACATTCAATTAATTTAATCAAGAATAATTAAAGTTTACACATCGTTAATTTACAACATCCGTACACAAATAAAACACATATATGTCTACATCTTATTCATCTATATTGACTAGTTCCGAGGAAATGGGTGCGGATTATCGCACCTTCACCGTGATTTTAGCCAACTCAACCACAAACACCTTATTAATTTATAGGTTCTACCCAATATAGAGTAACTCGATCGAACATACACTAATAGTCAGAGCCAAAGAAAAATCTGCAAAACTATTTTTCTGAACATGATATGGAAATATAGTGAGAATTAAATCCCAGTAGGTTCAACAATAAATAACAATTATCATCAATATAGATCATCATGTCATGTTCATTTGTATAAGCTACAACAAATATCTTCGGTTACATGAATGCACTTTATCTATGCACATGAAAATCATACAGTAATGACATGTATCGCATGAATAACTATCTTCAGATTACCATAAGATAGCTATCAACTTATTTTTATATCAAGCTACCCCAGTCAGGATAAGTACTTTCTACTCTCCGGTGCGGGCCTTTCTCGCTCCGTTCGACATAGGACACGTTCTCTTTCTTTTCTCATTAACTTAACCATAGTCGTTGGTAGGGCATCCTCTACTGGTGCACCACACGGACCACCATGTGACCGTGCTTATTTCTTTTCTTTTCTTTTCTTTTCTCATTAATAGCCAAAAATATGATTTCAATAACAAGTATGTTCATTATACTCACATGCCATAATTTTTTTATCAAAATATAACCATTACAAAAATCATTGGCAATCATGACATGAACATAATCGTTTCAAATATCACTTGATAAAATATTTTCATGTTAAAATTACCCACTTAACATGGTAAGGAGTTCATACAATGGCTATGGCTATGGCATACACTAGTCATTTATTATTTTCATTTATACGATTCTTCTTTCTTTTTAAATATTATTTTTATCTCTTCATTTTCTTTATGCTTAGCCTCTAGTCACTTTCCTCCTACTTATATCATTTCCAACACATGTTCTCACAAATTTAATACGACATTCTTCTTCAATTTGGTTTCTATTAATATCCTATAGTTAATGAGGTCCATTTAGGGTTGAAAAATATTGAAAATAAGCTTTACCAACTTCTAACATGGCCTAAACATATCCTATAACATGGCTTGGCCATTTCCTATAAGACAGCCATGTTTTACGCTTCAAAATTCCCTTTCCAACACAGAATACGGCCCTATTCTATGTAGTGTTATTCCCTAATGCAGGTTTTCGTCTTGTTTGACTTTCTCTCACTAATCAGAATATAACTCTCTCATTTTAACTCCGACATAGGTAATCTTGGTGTCCATTTAAAGATAAAACCATTATCTAAAACAATTATGTTGAACATTTAGTGAAATATTAAGGAATCTTGGTGATATTACTCCCTCAAGTTAAACGTTATTTCTTCTTGGGTAGGTTTTGACCTTTACTTACTAATATGATCATATCTCCCTCATATGAACTCGAAATTGAGTGATTCCAGTGGCTATATTTCTTTGATACATATATCTATACTTTTTATGCAAACTAGTTATTTTAATTCCCTACATAACATTCCCAAAAATTCAAACACAAAAACTTTCCTAATACATTTTTCCCTGGTTAACCATTTTTTGACCACTGCTTATTAATCTGACCATATACACCTCATATGGACTCCAAATTGAGTATATATGTGAGAGATATATCTATAATTTTCTTATTAACCATTTCTTTTAATTACTAACCGATTCTTCCCATAATTTGAAAAACAGAAGCATTCCTGGTTACTCCGAAATCCAGTTTCTTAACTAAACATTTTCTAACGTTTTAGTTCATCATTTTATTATGTCTTCTTCCATTTTCTTCTTAATTTACATCTAATCTTATTTCATCAATTTTTCACCACATTTAAATATACAAAATAGTAGCATAAAAATCTTAAAATTTTGTCACCCATAGCCATACTTATGCAGAACTTTCCATTCCAACCTAAGTATTCAAATATACATCATTTGCAAGATCAACATGTTGCCTGATATAGCAACATCCATGGCCAATCATCCAGGTAAAAAATATAGTAAATTTTATAAAATTTCTAGGATCAAAATCCCATATAAATGTTTCTAATTTCAAAGCTTTTTCTAAAATAAATATTGTTAAACCTACCTAAAGATCTCCTTAACTCACTTAGTGAATTCTTTTTCTTGTTTCCTTTTGAAGGATGTAGAAAGATTTCTCCCTTCCCTTAGCTTTTCTAGCAGCTTAAATAAGAGAAGGAGGGTGAGTTTTTGAACCCCAAGAATGAAGAAGAAACATAGATTCAAGTTGAGATTAAGCTAACTTACCTTGAGTACTTAGTCCTCTTGACTTTTCCTTTCTCTTTCTTCTCTCTTCACCTCTTTTTCTCTCCTTTCCTCACTCTATGTTGTTTATAATTTTCGTCTCCCTCACTTGGACGAAATTATAATGTTATAAGAGTGGGTTTTGCTTAAATAAACTATCATGTGGTTCACCTTTCACACCCATGGGTCTACCTTATCACAATTAAGATGCACTTGGTTGTTTTTTGGGGAAAAAAACTCATGTTCTTATCTTCCTCTCCCTTAGTCAAGATATGCATAGCAAAAGGAGATTTGTATTTTGAAAATCATGTTTAAATGTTCTTAAGACAAGGGACAAGGTCCCTTTGATTTAGGGATTCATTTCCTTTTTCTTTTATCTTAATCAAGTATGATAGATTTCCCTTTTCATGTGGCAAATTTCCAGCCCTTGAATCTCTCTTGCTTGGATAAAATTATTTATGTAAGATAAGGATGTTTTGTCATAATTCTATGTATTATTACTCACTTGTTGAAATTATGAATATAGGAAATAGATGTTTTGTCCTAAAACCATGTATTATTACCTACTTGTTAAAATTATTAATGTAGGATATAGATGTTTTGTCTTAAAACCCCTTGGTAAGGTAAAGAAGGCATCAACATTGCTCATTATTCTAGCCATGCGCTCATGCATGGAAGCTACCTTGAATTCTTCCCCAACTGTTTTGCCTAGGATGTTTGATACAGTTAGATCTGAGGGAATAATACTTAGAACTTGACATCTTCCTATATGTGCAGCTGTAGACACACACCCCATTAATCCACGGTTACCTCTATCATAGATTAAATGAATTATTCTCTTGGTCAGCACCATACTCACATTTTGTGCTGTTTTCACAAACTCTCCATCTTTTCCAAGACTAGAACCACAAAAGACACAAATATTTTGAAACTGACGGAATGTGATTCCCTCCATAGTTGCACACACCCTAACTTTGAGTATGAAGGTAAAGATATTAATGTGTTCATTTATAGAACTTAGAGAAGGGTATACTTATGATAGCTATGTGAATAGACCAGACATAATTAGAACATCTATGTGAGTAATTGGTGGATATCAACTAAATTGAAGGTAAAAATTTCAAAAATGACGGCACATATGCATATGTATAGTAGTTGTGATTAAGGTTTATATTAAGCATATAAAGAGAATAAGGTTAAGATATCACCATGAATTTGTTTTTTCCTTGTTATCCTTGATTAAGCATTTATGTCTTTATTCTTGTTGGGAAGTTGTAGGTGATAGGCATAATTGTAAAAGAAAAGAGTGAAAATACAAAAAAGTTAATTGTTGAAGAGGGACAATCAAATGGTTTATTTTGTTTTCGCAATATTCTTGCCAGTCGACTATTAGTATTATTAATTCGACTAGCTATTTTGAGAATTTTTAATTTGGAATTATTTATTTTACAATTGATTGATTACATCTATTTTGAAGGAATCAACTGCATCCTACCAGTTAACTACGTGCTCTTTGTTCTTCACAAACTTTTATAAGCTTAGAAATGTTTCTTTTTGATGTGCTATTTTTCCACTGAATACCAACAGTTTTAAAGTAGATTTTGGCATATATATTCAAAACTTACAGCCACTGATTTTTGCCTAAATAGCAGCTAGGTTTTGTTTACAGATTTTCAAGAATTACGGCTACAGATTTTAATTTTCTTTCAATGCTTTGTCCAAACTTCTAACTTTCTATTTTGGTAGCATGATTTATTATGTATTTCTCTTTTCTGCTGCGTCATTCTTCATTAATGTTTGGCATTGAATGAAAGGTTCTCTTCCTTATTACAAGGAGAGTGAATTTTCTTTCTTTAAAACTCAGTTATTATGGTGTTCAAATGATTAGTAGGTTAAAGTATGGAGATTTTGAAAGAATTTATCTAACAAAGAACATATTTAAAAAAAATCATTATATAAAAGTATGTATAACTGTGTAAGTTGGTAGATTATGTGCAAATTAGAAAGAATAATGAGTTTACAGCATATACTTATTGAGTATTAAGGTATGAAGAACACCTAAGTTTACCTAATGTGGTTGAGAAGGGAAAGGAGAATAATTTGAGAACTATGTTCAAAAATAATGTAAAGCGATTAAGATATTTGTGCTAAGGGTTATACCATGCTAAGTTGAGTCTAGTATCTAAGATGTGAATTATGTTGAGATTGGAAATTTAGGTGTGAATAATTGTTGAGAAAGGAGATTTTAGAAGAAGCCATAGATTGTGAATATGGATAACCTGAGGCAATAAGGATATACTAAGATATGAAAGAAGATACAAGTGAAATATTTTTTGTTGTTTGGTATGTCAGCAAGTAAGAATTGAATATATTGTTTCAAGAGAGCTAATCAAGAAGCTTCAGATTTTAGCTAGATTATAGTATAGCTGATAGTAAATCTAAATTATGTGTTTATACATTAAAAGTTATGCTTTAGGTATCTTTATATAATTTTGGTGAAATTTGGGAGAAAATCATTTATCCTTAGTTGAACATGCCCCTATCAGTAATTATTAGGCCAACATACAAATAGCATTATTTAAGGTTTTACATGAAACATCGTAGGCCTTTTAATAGGTGAGTGAGTTAAGTAAAGTTAAGATTTTGGAATCTAATTTGGAATAACATATAATAGATATAATATGACTAACTTAAATTGATGATGCTAATTTGGAGAGCATGATTCAAGCATATGTTTTCGAGTTTGAAGGGAGATCTCTTAGCAGAATTTGCCTATAATCAAGTGTTATTGGATGACTTAAAGCTTTATGTAAGAGGTGTTACAAAATTTCTATTAGATGACTAAATGGAGTCGGACTTATGGTAAGATGTCGTTGATAAAGTGAAATTAATTAGAAAAAAATACAAGCAACTCGATATAGGCTAAAAGTCTATAAGGACCATAAATGTTGAGCACTAAAAAGTATCAATTGGTGATCAAACTTTCTTACAGGACTCACCCATGAAATAGGTAATGAGGTTTAAAAAGAAGGAAAAAGTTAAAATTTAGTATATAGGCTCTTTTAAAATCTTGGACAAAGTATGCATAGTATATATTGCCAAATTTTGCCATCAGGATTAAGTGATGTTGGTACAATTTTTCTTACATCAATGCTAAGGAAGTACCTATTAGATTCTTTTCATGCTATCTAATTCCAAGAAATTCAATTCGACAAGAATTTGGCTTAATCATGAAGAAGAAAAAACCGATGTTTATTATTGATCGACAAGTGAAGAACTTATGGTTAAAGGAAATTCCAATGGTTAAGATTATATATGGCAAAACCACTGAAGTGAGGAAGCCACCTGGAAAGTAAAAGATGACATATAGATGAGATATCCCCAATTATTTGAGTAATAAGATTGGTAACTCTGAATTATACCTTGATTCCATTCCCTATATGTGATAGGATGAGTTAAAATTTGGGGACCGAATTTCTTAAGGGGGAAGAATGTAATATCTTGTAATTTTTTTAAAATAATAATTTTTTATGATAAAATATATATTTTTATTTTAAATGATTTTGTTTTACTAAAAGAAAATATATTTTTAACTAAAATGATTTTTGTTTTGCTTAAAATAATTATATTGGCCTCTAATAATTTTTTATTTTATTTTTAGAAATATTTTTCCTTTTATTATTTATAAAGATACTTATTTTTTGAATTGTTTTATTAAATTTTTTATCAATAAAAGTCATGATTTAAGAGTTCAACTAAAGTTTTATAAGAATGTAAATTTTTAGAACTTTTGGGATATTTTAGGATGAAAATAGTATTTATATGTATATAATAAAAATAATAATAATAAATTTTAAATATTTAATTATTAAATAATCATTAAAAAAATAAAGAAAAAAGGGGAGGGGAGACAGAAGCATGAAGAGGAATGCGAAATCTCGATTCCGTAATCGATGGATAATATGAATAGTAACATCTATTTTTCTCTCTACATCTAGAGTGCTTATTAGTTTCCGATCTCAAAATTAAAGGTACCACTAGATTCAGGACGAAGAATACTACGATTTTGACCGAACAATATTTCAAATCAGCCATAGAATCGCTGCAGATCATAAGTAGAAAATCTTAGAGAAATGTAAGTTCTGAAACTTCTATTTAGAGACCTCAAATTGAAAATCTGACACTGTAGATGGATTTAGCAGCTAGATAAACCTTAGGATATGAAATTTTTCGGCCATCTGACAACTTTTGTATATCATGGACAGTAAATCTGGCCGTTGTAAATAGTAATTTCCGGCGATGAACAGAACCCACAATTAGGGGCGTGCCAAGTTCAACTTGTCATGCCCCTAATTTTAGGGCACGTGCACTCATACTATGAACATATATTTTCAATAAACATGAATATTCCAATTCTTTATCATGGAAACATATACATATAAGTTCTCCTATACATATGCCATATCATCCAATATAGGGTTTTCAGTATAATACAGACTTTCAGTCTCAATACAGATTCATCCGTCATAAATTTTTCAATTAGGGTTTATCACATGTACATCTCTTTTTTCAAGGCAATCGTATAGCTTTATAAATCAATGCAATGTGCACAATATATCTCTTTTACCATATAATGAGAAATACATTTAAAATCATGTATTCAATGAGTTCAAATATCCATTTTCAAAACCATACTCTTCTTGAACTATATATGAGATTGTAAACAATTCAGATAATTTAATCCATTTCAGAGACATATAAGAGTATAAATAACTTATAATCATAATCAATTATACATTGAAAGTTAAAGAAGAGCATATGGTAAGTCATAAACAAAATTATCTACTCATAAGGTAAGGCTCTAGGTTGGAAAACCCTAAAATGCACTTTTACCATCTCAATTTGACTAAATAGACCTCAAAAACGAGTCTGGAGGATCCAAAAACATAGGAAATGACTCCAAAATTTTGCAATTTGGCCTCCGGAAGTTTGGTCAACACTGGTCAACTAATAGACTATTCACGGTCGAAAAACACTATTCACTGCCGAAAATCACTATTCATACTCACTGGATTTACTGTTCACAACACACAAAAAGTTGTCAAATGGCCGAAAAATTTCATATCCTAAGGTTTATCTAGTTTCTGAATCCATCTACGGTGTTAGATTTTCAATTTGAGGTCTCTAAATAGAAGTTTCAAAACTTATATAAGATTTTCTACTTCTGATCAGCGGCGATTCTTCAGTTGATTTGAAAAATTGTTCTGCCAAAATCGTAGTATTTTCTGTCCTAAATCTAGTGGTATCCTTAGTTTTGAGATCGGAAGTCAATAAGCACTCCAGATCTTTTAATAGAAAAATGAAAGTTATTATTTATTGGTTACAGAAATCAAGATTTTGCATTCCTCTTCACGCTTTCGTCTCCCCCTCCCCCTTTTTCTTTCTTTTTTTAATTATTAATTATTAATTAATATTTAAAATTTATTATTATTATTTTTATTATATACATATAAATACTTTTTTATCGTAAAATATCTCAATTTTTTTTTAAATTTACATTCTTATAAAACTTTAATTGAACTCTTAAATCATGACTTTTCTTAATAAAAATTTTAATAAAACAAATCAAAAAATAAATATCTTTGAACATAATAAAAGAAAGAATATTTTTAAAAATAAAAAAATTTTATTAAAGGCTAATATAATTATTTTAAGCAAAACAAAAATCATTTTAATTAAAAATATATTTGCTTTTAGTAAAACGTAATCATTTAAAATAAAAAAATATTTTTTATCGTAAAACATTATTATTTAAAAATTACGGGATATTTTTTACACACACACACACACACACACATATATATTTCTTTTTAGATTGCCATGAAGTCATTACATTTATTTAACTCATAATAACATTCAATTAATTTAACTAAGCATAATTAAAGTTTACACATAATTAATTTACAACATCTGTACACAAATAAAACACATATATGTTTACATCTTATTCATCCATATTGACTAGTTCCAGGGATACGGGTGTGGGTGGTCGCACATTCAATGGAATCTTAGCCAACTCGACCACAAACACCATATTAATTTCTAGGTTCTACTCAACATAGAGTAACTTGATCCAACGTACACTAACAGCCAGAGCCAAAGAAAAATCTACAAAACTAGTTTTCTAAACATGATATGAAAGTATAGGGAGAATTGAATCTCAGTAGGTTCAAATATCCTAGGTTGAATTGAATCATGTTATGTTCATCTGTAGAAGCTACAACAAATATCCTAGGTTGCATGAATGCATTTTATCTATGCACATGAAAATCATACAGTAATGACATGTATAGCATGAATAACTATCTTTAGATTACCATATGATGGCTATCAGCTTATTTTCATATCAAGCTACCTCGGTCAGGGTAAGTACTTTCTACTCTCTAGTATGGGTTTTTCTCGCTCTGTCCGATATGACACACTTTCTCTTTCTTTTCTCATTAACTTAACAATATCCATTGGTAGGGCGTCCTCTACTTGTGTACCACATGAACTGCCATGTGACCGTGCTTATTTCTTTTCTTTTCTTTTCTTTTCTCATTAATAGCCAAAAATATGATTTCAATAACAAATATGTTCATTATACTCACATGCCATAAATTTTTATCAAAATATAATCATTAAAAAAAATCATTAGTAATCATCATATGAATATAATCGTTTCAAATATCACTTTATAAATATTTCTATGTCCAAATTACACACTTAAGATAGTAAGGAGTTCATACAATGGCAATGGCTATGGCATACACTAGTCATTTATTATTTTCATTTATAAGATTCTTCTTCTTTTTTAAATATTATTTTTTATCTCTTCATTTTCTTTATGCTTGGCCTCTAGTTACTTTCCTCCTACTTATATAATTTCCAACACATGTTCTCACAAATTTAATACGGTATTCTTCATCAATTTGGTTTCTATTAATATCCTATAGTTAATGAGGTTCACTTAGGGTTGAAAAATATTGAAAATAAGCTTTACCAGCTTCCAACATGGCCTAAATGTATCCTATAACATGGCTTGGCCATTTCTTATAAGACAGCCATGCTTTAGGCTTCAAAATTCCCTTTCCAGCACAAAACACAACCTGGCTATGCCTTGGAACACGACCCTGTTCTATGTAATGTTATTCCCTAATGTAGGTTTTCGTCTTGTCTGACATTCTCCACTAATCAAAACATAACTCCCTTATTTTAACTCTGACATAGGTAATCTTGGTGTCCATTTAAAGATAAAACCATTGTCTAAAACTATTATGTTGAACATTTTAGTGAACTATTAAGGAATTGTGGTGATATTACTCCCTCAAACTAAACGTTATTTATTCTCAAATAGGTTCTAACCTTTACTTACTAATCTGACCATATCTCCCTCATATGAACTCGAAATTGAGTGATTCCAGTGGCTAAATTTCTGTGAGACATACATCTATATTTTTTAATTTTACTAGTTATTTTAATTTGTTGTGTGTGTTTTATAAATAACTTCAAACACATGGCGTAGCTATAGCTAGTCCGGCGGGTATGAGTCTTATCGCACAGAGAACAATTATCAACTACTAGAATTATATGAAATATGATATCTAAATCAATGTAATGTGATAGAGAGTTTGTCACAATTAATTAAATAAGTAATTCAATTAATAAAAACCTAGGGTTAGGGTTCAGCACACTTATGATATTCAACATTCAACATGTACCTCTAATTGCAATTATCTAGGTAATTGGAGATGATTTAACCTTAATTAACTAGCAACCTCTTTCAAGCATTACTAATCGTACCTAGGTTAATCTAATTGCCTAGTTTCGTGGTTCTTAGTTCAACTTAGGTCCATTAAGTTCTATGCCAACCATGGAGTCAGTTTTCTCTTGCCTACTAATTGATTCATTCCTAGAGAACCTTAAATTGCTTTCGTGATTAAGATATCCCTAATTAACTATTAGATTTTGGTTTTAACTTTCACCTTTCATTTCATCAATTAAATACCTAAGATGTGATAGATTGGTAACCAGGCATTCTACCAACTCTTATTCATGCACATAATAGTTACTACTAATTAGTCTATAAGTAATCACAATTAGGGTTCCCACATTCAACTCAACAATGTAGTATCATCATACCATAAGTGGGTTTACCAAAACCCTAAATCAATATCTACTCACACATCATAAAAACATAAACTAGAATCATATTCATTAAGTAAATCATTCAAGTTCAATACAATTCAAGATAAGGATTAGAAGTAGAAGTAGAGAACTAAAGTAGAAAGATGAAACCTGGTTTGTAGAATGTAAAAAATGAAATACAATGCTCAATTGTTGTACATCCTATTTTAGAACATGAATTCAACAATGATTCTAGTAAAAACCTAATCTAAAAGTGTTTTCTAGGTCTAAAAACTGAGTCTAAGATGTCTGTATGAGTTTGGATCGTCTTAACTGCTCTTCCCCATGTATTTATAACAACTTGGCTATTCAAAACCCTAGAAATCACATGGTGTATGGACACGAAGCACGACTGTGCTTCATGACACGGCCTAGCCGTGCTTCGGGTTGAAAATATGGGAAATTCTCTACTTCTCGCATAGAGCACAACTGGTCGTGTTGAGAGCTGTCAAGCTCAGAATTTACCAATTTATGGTGTGTTTCCTCCTTGCTTCCTCCTTAACTTGTTCCATGTCCTCACAGCCCTTTACATGCATGTTTTCCATTGCTTCTTGGCCCTTTTTGCTCACCTACAAATATTAAACCAACCAAAGCAATATCCAGAGTAAAGCATAACCAAATGCAGGGAAATAATCATAAGTTTATTACTAATTAGGGGATAAAATATAACCATTAAACACTCAATTTTCCCCTTTATCAACTCTCCCATACTTAAACCTTTGCTTGTCATCAAGCAAATAACATGTCATATCTGTAGGAAGGGGGGAAGATGCATTCAAATTCCAGAGGATAGAAAAGTGCAATGTAGGTAACTTTTCACTTAATCAGTGTACACACAATAGATATATGAATAGACATTTACCAGATAGTCTCTGTTCTTCTAAAACTAAATCCAAAATCTTCTATTGTTACCATTGAATGTATGCATCAAATTGATTTTTTTAGACACTCAAGTAGGCCACCTCATCCTTCAAATCTCCTTATGTTGCCTTAACCTTATTTCTATTTTTCTCACTCAATTTCTTTTATTTCTCATCACTTTTTCCTTTTCTCTTTTTCTCTTGTCTTATTTCATTCACCATCATTTTTGTATAGAAATATGCAGTGAGTGCATTTTATGCTCCATCTCATTAGGGTAAAGGCAGCTAGGTACTCATACTAGAGCCTTTTTGGTGCCTTGAAGGGGTACTCAGAGTCAAAAAAATTTGGGTTTTATATTCCCTCATTTTTCACCTATCCCAGCCTTCGTACTCTCATAGTGTTAAAAATCAATAAAGGCATACAATTCACAGAACAATAAGAGAGATATTTTTTAAATAATTAGAGGTTTAATCCTAGAAGAGAGAGAATAAAATTTAAGCTACCTATTTCATATCCTATTATGCATCACATGTTCATGAGTTAAAATTAACCTATATTACATCAATTTATCTCTAAAACAGCAAACTATATGATTATGCAATGAAATAAAAGAGATGTGATGTGTACAATATATAGATGCAAAAGACAACTAAATCAGCCAGTGCAAATCAAAAGTTCTTCCAATGCAAACCATAACTCATCCAGTGAAAACCAAAAGCTAAAGTCTACTCCCCTATGCTTAAACTTGACATTGTCCCCAATGTCAATAACAATGAAAGTGCAGGCAAAGGAAGAAGTAACACTTACTTGCTTACTGGTCGTCTGGAGGAAGAGATGGAGGATTCTGGCTTAGGTGCCAATTGTACCAGCCATTCATCATTCCCTACATGATTTGGATAGAATCTTGCATGGCATACAGGGTAGCTCTCTGCGATAGTTGCTCCACCTCAATTTGGTTGAGCCGTGAAGAGATAGAGTCCTAATCCTCTAGGGGAGCATATGATGTACCTACATGGTCAATAAAATGGGAAGGGGGTGGGGGTGGTAGAGCCAATAGTGGCTCATGGGGGAAGCCATCTCCCTCAGAATCATCATCACCTTCTCGACCCTCTTCTAGAGGGTAGATCCAGTTCTCCTCACTAGTAACTGTAGTCCTAGTGGGGTTAGGGAGGCGAAAGATATTATGGCCTCTAAGATGTAACCAATAGTCCGCATTTCTTTTCACAATTAATTTCATATGCAAACAGGATTCTAAATCAATCCTGTTGCTACCAACTATTGGTTGAAAACCCTAGAGATTTGCCTCAAATCCTAGCCCTCTTGTTATTGCAGTCACTAGTCCCCCAATGACCACTTTGCCATTCATGGCATTACCTTCCCTGGCCATCTGTTAGGCCATGAAGGCGCTAGTATCCACCTTATGACCATGTATCATGGCCCAAAGAAAACAAAGCTCTCTTTTATTTGTAAAACCATTACTTTCAGCTCTCCCAAAAAATGGTATAAGCCATCAGGCATTATAAATATCTAAAAGTGGGATTACGAATAAAAGAGACTTTTAAACTCGATGCATCATATTGTCCCCCAACAGAAATAGAGTTCCAAAAATGTTGAGCAAGAAAACTTGAGGGGACTTATCTATCACCCCCAAGAGGAAATCTGAATAATGTATTAAATCTAACCAATGATAAAGTAAATGAAAATTCCCTAACCCAATCTTATAAAATAGGTAGCGGACATCAATTAAAAGACCTAACTGATCCAAACATTCCTCATCCATGTATTGAGTACTCAGCATTTCCCGTTTAATTAGAGTATCATATCATGGTCGTTGATTATTATCAACAAACACAATACCATACTCATTGATTTGGTGAGGAAGTTGGGATGGTATTTGAATTCGTCCTCTACATGGTTGCTGGGATTAGGAGGACGATTGGCCAGTTCTGGCTTTTTTGGGACCCATGTATAAAGATATGCAAATATAATTCAAAAAAGGAAGTGGGATGAGCAAGACTAAAAATTAATGCAGAGAATTCAGAGCAATTTCAAGTTCAAGAACAGAAGCAATTGTTGATAATTAAACCAAATTCAAATAGTGACTCAACAAATTCAAGTCCAATTCTAAATCCAAAATGGTGCAGGCTATCAGTATTTTAGTAGATATTCAAAATGTCCGACCAATGCTCTAGTGCAGATGGAAATAAATCAAAATTAGAAATCCAATAGATAGGACAATTAGCAACCAAAAAGAGCCAAAGAATCAAACCAGTGAAATAATGTAGTCAACAATAACCAGCAAGAGTCATGAACAACCAGCAATAACCAGAAAATCTAAACCAAAAAAAATGAAACACAAATTCATAGACATAAATTACCTGGATTGAGGCTACAAGTGATGCCAACTGCTGTGTGCACTCAAGAGATGAGAAGAATGCAGATGAATAAAGGTTGGGAGTTGTAGAACCTGGGTTACCGGTTAGGGGTGAGGGTAAACATAGGAAAAAGAGTAATGAGAGAGGGGGTCAAGAGTTGAGGTTGGGAAGGAGAAACACAGGCTAAGCTAGGCACGAGAGAATGAATTTTGGGTATGGGGGAACTGCAAAAAGGAATGGGGGAATGGTAGGCTACGGGTTGGGAATGAGATTTGGGTTGTAGAGGGAAGATGCTAGGTGTAAGGAAAGCTAGGCTACAAAAATGGTTGGGTGAGGGGAGATTGAGAGGGAAAGGGAACTGGGTTAGCACATGGGTAGTAGAAGGGATATGCCGAGGAGGGAGGGAGATTGGGGATGCGGGGGAATTTCTGGATTTGGAAAAGCTGAGATTTACGATAGAGGGCTTCGGGTTTCTCTTGGCTAGGGCTCGGGTTAGGAATAGGCGTGAAGAAGGTTGAGGAAGGAGATGGAGTTTCGAGTTGTAGAGGGAAGAGGGAAAAAAGCACGAGAACTCTGGGAATAACATGGGCTAGGGCACAGTGAGAATAAGATGAGACACGAGAGAAGAAAAGAAGAAAATTAGCACACAAAAAATTACCTGGGCCCGAAGCACGGCTATGCTTCGGGATGGAATCCCTAATTTCCAAGAAAAGGCCCCATGTTCAGAAACATGGGATGGGTGTTCTTGCTAGAACATGAAGCAGCTGTGGTGCGAGACACGGCCAGGCCGTGCTTCACGCTGGAAACCCAAAATTTTTTGATTTGGCCTGTGTTCAGGAACACAGGGAGGGAGTGCTGGGTCTCGACATGAGGCACAATTGTGTCTGGTGACATGGCCTACTCGTGCTTGGCGTTGGAAGTGCCAAAATCTCCAAATTGTTGCTTGTACTTGAAGCATGGGTGTGTCCTGTGGCTCAGGCTATGTCATACCCTACTGACTAGCATCTTATTTTATACATCCACATCATAGAATATTCCACTTAAGAGAATTTAGTATTGTACGTTTTTTTATCTATAAATTCCTAGCAATGTCTACCTAGCCCATAAATTAACCTATTCACTTATATCATTTGTTATCTTTCTTGGATAAGCATAAAAGTGCTTTTGGCTATTCCAAGCATTTTCAAATTTCAATTCCTTATAGGCAACTAACTAAGCATGATATGCATTACTTACAACATAAAGGATTTCATGCCATAAAGAAAAGGGCTACAGTCTATAACTTATATTACATCACATTATCAGCTTTCTAAAAGGGACTTGGCATTCAACTAAGCCATCCCACAAATATTACACAACCAAAGAAAATATAATCCATATCTATAATCAGTTGAGTCAACCTTGAGACCCCTGTTACTCACTTCTTGCTGGAGTACTTGAAATGTGATTATGTGGACATAAAAAAAATGAGATGACAATCTCAATAGTTAGCAAATTTTTCAGAAAAATAGTACACATTCCATTTCTCAAAACATCTCAAATTATTTCACTGAAACATAAACATGGACCATACATACATACATCATCTCGGTCACACTAGGGACCCATAACATTTTGGTCTACTTACCTAGTGCAGTCTCATACATGCAAACGGGTTATGCACCTCCTATTATTGGCCAATACGTGGGGGAAATGGTGCTTACTTGGCACACTTTGGGCACCCCCTTAATTTCTGAGAATGCATACATAACATATCTTTAGACCATCTTTCATCATAACATAAAAGTCAGGCAACCAGTGAAAATTGATAAATTCAAGTTCACAAACATAAAGAGTGTTTTAAGGAGAAGCATATAAGAGCTTTTGGTTAATGCATGCATATTAGCACCTAAATTCATAAATCTCTAGTTTAAGAGCTTCAGCTCCTCAAAACAAAACTATGATTCTATTGAGATTTGGGGTTATTATTAAATATGACAAAAGTTCTCTAAAAATTCTAAAATTTTGTATGGAGGTACCTTTACATGTTTATTTTATTTTTTGATCCTCTCAGCCCTTAACTCTTCCATTCAACCCTAAGAACTACCTCCACAACGCAGAATAATGCAGATTGGTTTCAGTTCCATTTCTATTTTGTTTTGCATTCCTTTGGATTGGTAAAACTTCTTCAAAATTCTTAATATTTTATATTAAGCATCATAAATATTTTATATAATCACCATAAAAATTTCAAGTAAAAACTAATTCATTTGACCCCTTGAATAACCCAAGATTTAAAGGCTGTCCTTAGTTATGGTCTGTTATGACTCACTTCCTGTCCTACCTAATTTGTACATTTTATTATATGCCTTAACCTAACCAGAATTCTCTAAAATTTGGTGAGATCATTAATTAGGTAACATTTCATAAAATTTTCATACGGAAATACAACATCTAACCCCTTAAATGTTTTGTATTTCCATCAACAATCTAAGTTGTCCAGCAGATTGTTCTCAACACTGTTTTAATTGCAAAAGGCCTAGTTGTAGGTTGTCAAAAATCATGAAAACTTCCAGAATTTATTATGAACATTTTAAAGCTTTTCTCACCAAAAATTAGAGAATTTAAAGGCCATTTACTAAATTTACTAAGCCAATATGTTCATGTGCTAAAAGGTTTCTATGTTCTCAACCTAACCCTTCTGTGCTCTATGACCTTTACTCACTAATCAGAACCTAACTCACTCATATAGACTCAAACTTGGGTGATTCCAGTGGATATGTAACCGTGAGAAATATATATACAACTTTCATGTTAATCATGTCTTCATATTCCTTATAGGTTAGTCTCAGAAATTCGAAAACCAAGCTATTCTCACTAGTCTGAATTCCAGACCTAATTCTGACCTCTCATCACTCCCTAGAGTATAACACTCTCATTTTAAGTCCGATTGATGTAATTCCAAATTCTATGGAATATAGGACATAGGGTTACAACTTCTATGTTGAACATGGTTTCATATTTTTGCCAGAAATTCGTCCATGTAGAGCCTAAATTAGCCTAATAAACTCTAAACCATATTTTTATAAGAAGCCAAACTTACCTTGTGCAAACCTACTCCTATGGCTCTCAATTTGTAGCTTGCTTCTCCTCTTGATTTTTCTTGCAACTCAGCCACGTTTTTCGCACAAAATATGGGGTAAGCAAAGCTTTGAATCTCAGCACTCACTTTCACTGCCTTATGGTGAGGGAAAAAGAAGAAGAAGGAACTCTCAACATTTCTGGTTGCTTTCTCTCTCTTTCTCCTCTCTAAGATTTTCTTCTTCTTCCTGGCTGCTCTCCATCTTTTCCTTCCTCTTGCTTCTTAAGTTTTTGACTACCTTCCCTCTCTCATTTCTACTGCTGGCGTGAGGCAAGGATGGTTTGTTTCTGCTGCCCCTTCACCGAAATGCAAGGATGTGGTTGCCATGGTTGCAGGGATTCCCTGGGTTCTGCAGTGCAGGGGAGTAGGTTTTCTATTAATTCTCCATGTAAGTGCATGCAGGTGTATTTATATTATAATATGCTCAGTGGGGGTGGGTGAAAGTATATGCGTGTTACGTAGGAAAACACATGCTACCACATATCTTGCATGTAGGAACGCTTCTGCTTGTCTCATAGAGCAAGGTGGCATGATTCTACTGCTTCATGGAGCAGATGGGGGTGTGTTTCTGCTACAGTTGGTGGGTGTATTTCTGTTGGCTTTATGGAGCAAGGATGGGCATGAATTTGCTGCCTTGTGGGGGCGCGTTTTCTGCTTGCATGTGTGAGAAAGGGTGGCGTGATTCTGCTGTCTCATGGAGCGTGTTTCTGCTTGCTTTATGGGGCAAGGATGGGCGTGAATCTGCTGCCTTGTGAGGGAGTGTTTTTGCTTGATTTATGGTTCAAGGATGGTGTCAATTATGCTGCCATGTGGGACGTGTTTCTGGTAGCATTCCAACCACTGCATATGTGTTTTATCTTACCAATCTGCTGGTGCTTGTTTCAAATTCTCATGTACATGCATATATAGATATATATTATGATATGCATGGTGTAAATGAGAGGAAATATACCTATACGTAATGCTTCTACTTTTGCATATGTACATATATATTATGATATGCATGGTGGAGGTGAGAGGGAATAGATATATATATATATATATATATATATATATATATATATTGCATCACATAATGCTTCTGCCTTCCTTATTATATTGTTAATCCTAAAATAGTAGCATCCAAAGGAATATATTTGTATCTTATTCCTCTCATTTATGCTCCAAATTTTTTTATTTATATTACTTCTAAAACTAGTGGCTTGACAAGTTGGTATCAGAGAATTATGTTTCCCTGTGGCTATCAGAGTAAAGGATTCTTTAGTAGGATCTTTAGTATGGATATGAGCCGAACATATTTTATACTTCAGGTGCTGCTGTGGGATTTTATAGGGTTTCAATTTCCTTTCTATTCCAAGTTTGTTAAATTTCCAAGTATAAGATTGATTAAATATTGTGGCATCTTAATAAGTATCTATAGGTCAATTACTGCCTAAAATTGAAAGGGATAGGCATATAAGAGAATTTAAAGAATTGAGACAAATGTCAATTATAATCGTTTTTGAATATGATATCTGTTTTACCCAGTTGTCTAGATATGGTAGACTTTGATGTGATATTAGAAATGGATTGGTTGGCAACATGTTAGGCCATTTTAGAATGTTATCCTAAGATGATTAAATTCAATATTCTTCGAAAATCTTCTTTCTTGCTACAAGCAAACTGTAGTGATGAATACTATAAATAGTAATCTTCATTTTTCTCTCTAGATCTGGAGTGCCTATTCACTAGGGGTGTACATAGGATTGGTTCGGTTCGGTTTTAGACCTCAACCAAACCGAACCGACCATAAAAAAAAATTTGGACCTAATCGGTTTGGTTGGGGTTCATAAAATCGAACCAAACCGAACCGCCAAAAGGCGGTTGGGTTTGAAAAAAAAAATTTTGCCAAATTTTTTAAATTTTTAGCCCATTTGAATTTTTTTTGGGCCTATTTTTTTAAACATTTTTGGGCTTATTTCAAATTTTTTGGGCTCATTTCAAAAAGTTTGAAAACAATTATGTAAAATATTTTTAAAATATAATAAAAAATAAATTAAATAATATAAATTAAATATATTAAAAATAATTTGGTTCGGTTTGGTTTGGTTCGGTTGGACAGTCCCAATCGAACCGAACCGGTCGGTTTTAAAAAAAACCGAACAAAACTGATTTTGATCGATTTGGTTCGGTTCGGGCAGTCCGGATCGGTCCGGTTCGGTTTTGAACACCCCTACTATTCACTTCTGAACTCCAAACTAAGGGTACCACTAGATTTAGGATGGAGAATACTACGATTTTGATCGAACAATTTTTCAAATCAGCTATCGAATTATCATAAACCGAAAGTAGAAAATCCTAGAAAAATGTAAGTTCTGAAACTTTTACTTAGAGATTTCAAATAAAAAATCTGACACCATAAATAGATTCAGGAGCTAGATAAACCATAGGATATGAAATTTTTTGGCCATCTAACAACTTTTTGTATGTCGTGAACAGTAAATCCGGCGGGTATGAATAGTGATTCTTGATCGTGAATAGTATCATATAGTTGATTTGTGTTGACCAAGCTCCCGAAGGCTAAATTTCATGAATCTAAAGTCATTTTTAAAGTTTTTGGACCCTCCGAACACGGTTTTGAGGTCTATTTGATCAAATTGAGATTGAAAAAATGTATTTTAGGGTTGTCCAATTTAGGGCCTTTACCTTGTGAGTGGATATTACTTTTTATGCTCTATTTTACATTTTTCTTATACTTTGATTGTGATATTGGTGCAGCATATGTTTTTTATTACTGAATTTTTAGCTCTTGAAAATTTATGATTATCTTTACTTATTGGATATTATTCCTCTCAAATATGGCTTTATGGAAATTGTACATGTTCACATGTCATTATTTTGGAACCCCTAGAATATATGTTGCATATATGCATTTCACTATTTGAGAATGATGATTTAGGGGTATTTGGATTTGATAACCCATACGGGAATTTTTATGAAAATTGTGGAAAAAGGAATCGAACATGGAAAGTATTCTTATTTGAAAAGTACATTGTTTTATGCAATTATTTTGTTGAGGAATCCTATTGAAAACACTGTTTGCTAACAGTAGATGATGTTAACCCTAGTACACCTTGACACCTCAGCTAGCAGGGGTGGTGCTAGCCTCGTGTGACAGCTAACACATGAGAGTCATGTGTTATTTGGGGAGAGTGGGATGCCTTCTATATGTGTTATTGATGATATGTGATTTTCCCTCCCTTGCTGTGTGCTTGGGAAGTACTCATATTAGAGTCCCTTCGAGTGTCCTCTTGAATGGTGGTGGGGCAAACCTTAGCTGGGATGATGAGTTTAGGCAAATCCTACACTGACAAAGTACATAAGGGGTTGAACTTTGATATGGTAGTTTTGATATGAAATCCTCCTAAAGCATGTGAAATATTTTATTGCATAACAATATTGTTTTATAATTAAGTTGCATTGTATTTGGTGTTGAATATTTTACTATCATTTTAAATGAAGATATTTGAAATACAGGTCCTATATGGATGTACTTCTGAACTATAATTTTCTATGTGATAAATTTTAAAATATGAGTTCATTCATATGCTGACCTAAGAAGTTATATGAGGTCTTATCTGCTCACTGAGTTGTCAAACTCAGTACATGATATTTACATTTTTTTTTCAGATAAGGATATAAAGTCTGGTCATGTAGATAGGTAAACAGTTAGGCTGCTTAATCCCTGCGTAAGCCAATGTTGCTTTCAAGGCTTACGTTATTTGGATTGTATTGTATTTGTATTCTAGAGTATGCTCTATATGCCACAGGCAGGATCTCTGCTTCTTCTTTTACTTTGATGTTTATGGACTTGGTCTGTATATGGTATATGTATAGGAGAACCTATATGTATCTGTTTCTATGATAAAGAATTGGAATATTCATGTTTGTAACAACTCCATTTATATAACAACTCAATTTTTTTTTGTAATATTTGTAAAATTTTAAGAAGTTATTACCTTTTTACTACTTAACTCATAATAACATTTATGTAATTTAACCAAGCATAATTACAGTTTGAAATCTACCATTATTATTGATACAATACTGAGTTCACATACACATCATTAATTTACAAACATCTGTACAAAAGTTTAACATATACATGTACATATGAAACCTAATCATCCACGTAGACTACTTTTAGGGACACAGGTGTAGGTGGCGGCACCTCCACCAGAATCTCAGTCACTTCTACTATTGATACATCTGATATAATCAGTATTTGCCCAAGGTAGGGCACCTCGATCCAACGTACAACAATAATAAGAGTCATGGAAAATAGCTGCATATTTAATTTTCTGAACATGATATGGAAAAATAGTGAGAATTAAATCTCAGTAACTTCAACAATAAATCATAATCATCATCAATATAACTCATCACATCATGTTCATCTATATAAGCTACAGCAAAAACCTTTGGTCACATGAATGCACTTTATCTATACTCATGAAAATCGTACAGTAATGACATGTATGGCATGATTAACTATTTTCAAAATATCATATGATGACTATCAATTTATTCTCATATCAACCTACCCCGGTCAGGGTAAGTATTTTTTACTCTTTGGTATGAGCTTTTCTCGCTCCATCTGACATGGCATACTTTCTCTTTCTTTTCACATTAACATAATATAACCGTTGGTAGGGCGTCCCTTACTGATGCACCACACAGATTTCCATGTGACCGTGCTTATTTATTTTATTTTCACAATAATAGCCAAAAATATGATTTCAATAACAAGTATGTTCATTAAACTCACATCAAAATATAATTATTACTAAAAATCATTGGTAATTATGCCATGAACATAACTATTTCAAATATCACTTTATAAAATATTTCCATGACAAAATTACACACTTAAGATGGTAAGAATTTCATGCAATGGCAATGACTATGGCATATACTAGTCATATATTATTTTCATTTATAAGATTCTTCTTCTTTTTTAAATATTATTTTTATCTCTTTATTTTCTTGATGCAGGTTTTCATCCTATTTGACCTTCTATTACTAATCAAAGCATAACTCCCTCATTTTAACTCTGATTTAGATGATCTTGGTGTAAATTTCAA
Source organism: Gleditsia sinensis (assembly GCA_037074535.1). Classification (NCBI taxonomy): domain Eukaryota; kingdom Viridiplantae; phylum Streptophyta; class Magnoliopsida; order Fabales; family Fabaceae; genus Gleditsia; species Gleditsia sinensis. The sequence goes on along the minus strand of CM073470.1, from coordinate 63,042,341 downwards.
GATAAAACAATTATGTTGAATAGTTTAGCCAAATATTAAAGATTATTAGTGATATTACTCCCTCAGCTGATAGGTTATTCCTTCTCGAGTAGGTTTTGACCTCTATTTACTAATCTATCCATATCTCTCTCATAAGAATTACAAATTGAGTGATTCTAGTGGCTAAAATTTTGTGCCACATATATTTATAATTTTTATGTTAACCTATTATTTTAATTCCCTACAGAATGTTCCCAAAAATTCAAACACATAAGCTTTCCTAATAGATTCTTCCGTGATTAATCATTTTCTAACCACTGCTTAGTAATCAGACCATATCTACCTCATATGGACTCCATATTGAGTAATTTCAGTGTCCAAAAGTCCGTGAGACATAGATCTACAATTTTCATGTTAACCATTTATTTTAATTCCTTTCCTATTCTTCCTAGAATGTTAAAAAGAGAAGCGTAAAATTTTGCCACCCATAGCCATACCTATGCAGAACTATTTACACCAGCCTAAGTATTCAAATATACATCACACACAAGATTAATATTTGTAACATGATATAGCAACATCCATGACCAATCATCAATGTTCTAAGATCAAAATTCCATATAAATGTTACAAATTTCAAAACTTTTCAAAAAGAAATATTGTTAAACCTACCTTGAGCACTTAGTCCTCTAGACTTCTCCTTCCTCTTTCTTCCTCTCTTCCTCTCTTCCTCTCCTTTCCTCACTCTACCTTGCTTATATTTTTCCTCTCCCTCACTTGAACGAAATTCTAATGTTATAAGGGTAGGTTCTGCTTAAATAGACTATCAAATAATTCACCTTTCATGATCATGGGTCTACCTTATCACAATTAGGATGCACTTGGTTGATTTTTGGAAAACAAACAACTCATGTTCTTGTCTTCCTCTTCCTTAGTCAAGATATGCATAGGAAAAGGAGATTTGTATTTTGAAAATTATGATAATATGTTCTTAAGATAAGGGACAAGGTCCCTTTGATTTAGGGATTCATTACCTTTTTCTTTTGTCTTAGTCAAGTATGATAGGTTTGCCTTTTTTGGTGGTAAATTTCCAACCCTTGAATCTTCCTTGCTTAGCTGAAACTATTTGTGTAGGATAAGGATGTTTTGTCATAATGCTAAGTATTATTACCCACTCGCTAAAATTATGAGCGTAGGATATAGATGTTTTGTCTTAAAGACATGTATTATCATACGACTTGCTAAAATTATGAATGTAGGATATCACACCATTTGCTGAATTTTTTTCTTAATGCCATGTAACCTAATTTTTATTATTATTACACTATTATTTCATCACATGATTTATTTTATTTTATTTTTCCTCTTGGATTTAGGCTCATTCCTACTCATTTCCTTTGTTTTGGATAAAATTCTACCTTTCTTGGAGGGCTTGGTCACATTTTCATAATTTGTGGGCTACTAGTCTAACTTCTATACCCTAGTCCAAGTCTATGTTTTATTTCTTACTTAGGTTATCCAATGGGCTAGCTAGGAATTTATGTGAAGTGAAAAAACTCTATATGAAGTGTCCATAGGTGAAAGTCCAATTTATGGGTGGAGATGTTAAACTTAGAAATTTCTAACTCTTGAATTAGGAAAAATTACCCGAATCCAATCTTCTTAAAATTTTAAGACCTTTACTTACTTCACAAAAATTTATCTTCCTTACCAAAGAATTTCGGCTATCTTTAGTATGTTATTTCTAATTTTTCCTATTAGTTTTTCTCTCTTTACTTGTTCCCTTAATGTTAGAAACATTTTCTATGCATACACATAAGGTGAAGAATTTCTAAGGATTATATTTTCTTAAATATTTAAAAATTGTCTAATAAATTTTATTTCCTTAATTAAATATTTATGTATCTTTAAAGAAACAAAATTAGGGATGTTACATTAAATATTTATGTAGCTTTATTAATAAAAGAAACGAAATTAAGGATGTTACAATGTTTATGGAAAATATATGTTCATGGTATACGTGTTTCACGTGCCCTAAAATTAGAGTCGTGATAAATTGCCAACTTATGACGCCCCTAATTTTAGAGCACATGAAATACATACTTTACGAACATATATTTTCCATAATGTGTATAATACACTCTTTTACAGATAGCTATTCCCATGTATACACAATATATAAACCAAATCTATAAACATCAAAGTACAAGAGAAGCAGGGATCCTGCCTATGGCATTCAGAGCATACTCTAGAGTACTAGTACATTATAAATCAAAATTTACAAGCCTTGGTAACAAAGTAAGCTTACCCAGAGATCATGTCATCTAGCTGGTCAACAATTTGAAGGGGAATGACCAAACTCAATTTTCATTTTAAAAAAATGTAAAAATATCATGTAGTGAGTTTGAAAACTCTGTGAGCAGATAATACCTCCTATGACCTCTTAGGTCAACATATGGATGTACTCATATTTTAAAATTTGTCACATAGGAAATATTGTTCGGAAATACATCCATATGAGACCCGTATTTCAAATATTCTTAAAATAGAGGATATTCATATATTCAAAACCATATATTATACTGTATGATCATTAAAAAAATGTTGTTATGCATCAAAATATCTCACATTAAAACATTAGGAGGATCCCATATCAAAACCACCATATCAGGGTTCAGTCCTTTCTGTACTTTGGTGGTGTAGGATTTGCCTAAACTCAACATCCCGTTGAGGTTTGCCTTACCCCTATTTAAGAGGACACGCGAAGGGACTCTAATATGGGTATTTTCAAAGCACACAGCAAAGGAGGCAAGTCACATATCATATAGTCAGCATCTCGCCTATATAAGAGGTATCTCGCTCTCCATCACATATCATATCCTGTGTGTTGGTCGTCATACAAGCCTAGCACCACCCCTGCTAGCTAAGGTATTAAGGTGCACCAGGGCTAACATCACCTATTATTAGCAAACAGTGTTTCTAATAAGATTTCTCCATAGAAAATATCATATGCACATATGCCATATCATCCAATATAGAGTTTTCAGTATAATACAAACTTTTAGTCTCAGTACAGATTCATCTGTCATAAATTTTCCAATCAGGGTTTATCACATGTACATGCCCTTTTTCGAGGCAATTATATAGCTTTATAAATAAATATGACGTGCACAATATATTTCTTTTACCATATGGTGAGAAATACATTTAAAATCACGTATTCAATGAGTTCAAATATCCATTTTCAAAACCATACTCTTCTTGATATATATATTAGATTGTAAACAATTCAGATAATTTAATCCATTTTAGAGACATATAAAAGTATAAATAACTTATAATCATAATTAATTATACATTTAAAGTTTAAGAAGAGCATAAGGTAAGTTATAGAAAGAATTATCTACTCATAGGGTAAGGCTCCAGGTTGGATAGCCTTAAAATATACTTTTTCAATTCACATTTGACTAAATAGACCTAAAAAATGTGTCCGGAGGGTCCAAAAACCTAGGAAATGACTCCAGATTCGCAAAATTTAGTTTTCGGGAGCTTGTTCAACTGATGATATTATTCACGGTCAGAAATACTATTCACCGCCAAAAATCACTATTCATACCCACCAAATTTACTATTCACGACGCACAAAAAGTTGTCAGATTGCTGAAAAATTTCATATCCTAAGGTTTATCTAGCTCTTGAAACCATCTACAGTGTCCGATTTTCAATTTGAGGTATCTAAATAAGAGTTTCAGAGTTTACCTTTTTCTAAGATTTTCTACTTTCGATCTATGGTGATTCTGCGACTGATTTAAAAATTGTTTAGTCAAAATTGTAGTATTTTTCATCCAAAATCTAGTGGTACCCTTAGTTTTGAAATCAGAGGCTAGTAGGCACTCCAGATCTAGAGAGAAAAATGGAAAATACTATTCATTGGTTACGGAATCGAGATTTTGCATTCCTCTTCACGCTTCTGTCTTTCCCTCCCCCTTTTTTTATTTGATAATTAAATATTAAAAATTTGGTATTATTATTTTTATTATATACATATAAATACTATTTTTCATCCTAAAATATCCCAAAAATTTTAAAAAATTTACATTCTTATAAAACTTTAGTTGAACTCTTAAATCATGACTTTTCTTAATAAAAATTGTAATAAAACAAATCACAAAATAAATATCTTTATACATTATAAAAAAAGAAAGAATATTTCTAAAAATAAAACAAAAATTTATTAGAGGCAAATATAATTATTTTAAAAAAAAATTCATATACTAGTACAATTCTTTCATATCTTAGTATATCCTTATTGCCTCGAGTTATCCATATTCAGAATTTTTGGCTTCTTCTGAAATCTCCTTTCTCCATAATTATTAAATAATATAAAAAAGAAAGAAAAGCAGGAGGGGGAGACGGAAGTGAGGAATACGAAATCCCGACTTTCGTTACCGATAAATAGTATTTTTCGACCATGAATAGGTCATGACAAAGTTGGTATAAGAGTATTAGGTTTTTCTGTGGCTATTAGAGCAAAAGATTCTTTAGTAAGACCTTTAATATGGATAGAAGCCGGACATATTTATACTTCTGATACTACTGATGGATTCTATAGGGCCTCAATTTCCTTTCTATTCCAAATTTGTTAAATTTTTTAGTATAAGATTGATTGAATATTGTGGTATCTTAAGAAGTATCTATAGGTCAATTACTGCCTGAAAGTGAAAGGGATAGGTGCACCAGAGAATTTAAAGAATTAAGACAAATGCCAATTATGATCATTTCTGAATATAATATCTATTTTACCCAATTATCTAGATATGATAGACTTTGATGTGATATTAGAAATGAATTGGTTGGTATCATGTCATGCTATTTTGCAATGTCACTTTAAGGTGATTAAATTCAATGAATTTTCTTTCTTGATACAAAGAGACCGTAGTGAGGTATACAGTAATCTAATCTCTGCTTTAGCAATCCATAAAGTTATTACAAAATGGTACCAAGGATATTTTACAATGGTCAAAGATATAGATATAAAATATATTAATGTAGATCCAATTCTAGTGGTTAGAGAATTTCCTGATGTGTTCCTTAAGGAATTTCCAGGATTACTTAGAAATGATAAATAGAATTTGGTATTGATTTATTTCCTAACCTAACCAATGTCTATATTCCCATATAGAATGGCACCCACTGAACTTAAGGAACTGAAAAAGAATTAGTTACAAGACGTGTTAAACAAGGGATTTAAATGCCCTAATAATTTTTCTTGGAGTGCTCCAGTTCTATTTGTGAAAAGAAAAAAAATGGATCGCTGCGATTATGCATAGATTATAGACAGTAGAATAAGGCGACAGTGTGGAATAAATACCCATTATCTCATATAGATTATTTGTTTGAACAGCTATAGGGTGCTTAACGTTTTTCAAAAACTAAATTGATTTGAGATCTTGATATCATCAATTAAGGATAAGGGAAGAGGATATTCTAAAAAATTACTTTTAGGACTTGGTATGGGCACTACAAGTTCTTAGTAATGACATTTGGATTGACAAATGCCCCAACTGCATTCATAAATTTAATGAATAGTAATTAAGTCATCCTTGGATCAATTTGTTATTATATATATTGATGATATACTAGAATATTCCAAGAGTTCAGAGGATCATAAGCAATATTTAAAGATAGTTGTACAAACTCTAAGGGAGTATGTTTGGCAAGGATGGTGTCCAAATAGACCCTAAGAAAGTAAAAGTGATACAACAATGGTTACATTCTATTACAGCTAAAGATGAAGATTCAAGTCCAATTTGCGCTTTTCGCAGTTGTCTATTTTTCAATCTATTTGAGCCATAGTTGGATCAAGTACATGAAAAAATTTCTTGTAAAGCATCGATTAACTCCTCTGCATTTGAAGCCGAGATAAGAATTCGTCATGCTGAGTGTGAGATAAACCTTTGTTCCAAAGCTTAATCAAGAAAAGACAAAAGACCATAAAAGAAATGGTTAACATTTAATAAACCTATCTATTTGTGATGCATATTTAGTTGTGCCCAAGAGACTATTTGAAAAATCTCTTCTAAAGTACCAAAACCACTTGGTAAGGCAATGAAGGCATCATCATTCTAGCCATGCGCTCATATATGGAAGCTACCCTAAATTCTTCCCCAATTGTCTTCCCTATGATGTTGGATGCAGTTAGAGCTGTAAGAATAATACCTAAAACTTGACATCCTCCTATATGTGCAGTTGTAGACACACATCCCATTAACCCATAGTTACCTCCACCAAAGACTAAATGAATTTTTCTCCAAGCTAGCACCATACCCAGATTTTGTGCTACTTTCACATACTCTCAATCTTTTCTAAGACTCGAACCATAAAAGACACAAATATTTCGAAACTGACGGAATGTGATTCCCTCCATAATTGCACTCACCCTAACTTTGAGTATGAAGGTAAAGATACTAACTTTTGCATTTAAAGAACTTAGAGAAGGGTATATTTATGATAGCTATGTGAATAGGCCAAGAATAGTTATAACAGCTATGTGAGTGATTGGTGTATATCAGCTAAATTGAAGGTGAAAATTTTGAAAATGACGACAAGCATGTATATGTATAGTAGTTGTGATCATGGTTTATATTAAGCAGATAAAAAGAATACGGTTAAGATATCAGCATGAATTTTTATTTTCCTTTTTGTCCTTGTTGAAGCATTGATGTCTTGATTCTTGTAGGAAAGTTGTAGGTGATAGGCGTAATTATAAAAAAAAAGGAGTGAAAATGCAAACAAGTTAATTGTCGAAGAGGGACAATCAAATGGTTTATTTTTGTAATAACCCTCAACTAATAAAACCTTTGAAGGTTAAGTACAAATCATTTGAAACAAAGAAAGTTGAGAACAATGTAAAATTTTAGAGCGTTTTTGACCTTTTCTTCTAACCTTTCGTCACTCATATAAGCATAACTCTCTCATATGAAATCTAAATTAAGTGCTTCCAATTGCTAATGAAAGATAAGACATATATCTACAACTTTGATGTTGGACACTTTTGCTAATTCCGTGAATATTATAATGATAAGAGGCAAAAATCGAAGCATAGTGTGTTATGGACCTTTTCTCACTATTGTATTCATAACGCCTTCATATGAACTCCAAATTAGGTGATTCAAGTGGCTAAAGAAAGCTAAGAGAAAGGGCTACAACTTTCATGTTCAATGTTTTGTCAAATTCGGCCAAACACTTGGTGTACTGTAGCCCCACAACACGGTCGTGCTCTAGGACACGGCCAGGCCGTGCTTCTGGCTGTTTTTTTTTCGCGTTTCCTGCAGCATTCTCGCCGCGGCGAAAATGAGTTCGCCGGCGGTGAGATTCGTCAAATAGCTTTTTTTTGCGGTCCCCCTCCCTTTTTCCTTCATTTCTCCTTTATCTGAACCCTAATTCTCTCTCTCTAGAATTTTCTCTACCTTCTCTCTAAGATATCTCATCATCCGGACGTCCGATTTGAGCAACCAAGGTACCGTTGGACTCGTGGGAAGAAGAGCTACAAATCCCACCAATCAATTTCACCGAAAAGTCACTGAAAGGTCGCCGAAAAATCACGTGAATAGTACCTATAAAGGTAAAACTCCATCTAATCGCATTTTAGGCTTCGTTTTACCGAACTTCTTTCGGCGTGAATAGTGTTTCCGGTGAGTGAATAGTGTTTTCTAGCATGAATAGTGTTTTCTAGCATGAATAGTGACGTTTAAAGTTTTCCAATTCTCATGTTATGTATATGTTTTCTAGGTTGTTGAACCATCACGAGGTGAAATTCTCGTTGTTGGACTCCTAGTAAGGTGAGTGAGTTTTTCATACTAAAGCGCATGTTTTAGGAATTTGATTTATAATTCTCTCGTATGATTTTAACTAGTTGGAATGTATGTTAAATTGTTTTACCGCTTTGAAAACCAATATGTTCCAACCATGTTAGAAATTGTAAATTTCAATCCTAGTTGAACCCTAGGTATGCAGGGCAAGCATCTAGACTAATAATTCTCCATTTGAGCTAGATTTATAGAAATGCGAACTTAGTCATAGAAATGAACTAAGTTAGTCATGAAATGATTTGATGCATGATAAGCATCTATGTAACGTCTACGGACGATCTATGTTTTAAAAGGGAAAGTTTATGATTATAAAGGTCTCCATGGGAATTCATGGATGAGATCTATTTTAGAACGGAATTTTATGCATGAAAAGAGCTAGATGGAGAATTATAACTTTATTGAAATATTTTACTTTAAACTCTGTGAATGGCATATTTTTAAATATTTGCTATTGGAGGAATCCTTTTAGATCACTGTTAGCTAGCCGCAGGTAGTGCTAGCCCTGGTGCACCATGATCATGTTAAGGCTTCGGCCTAGGATACTATGACGGGCATATGACTGCCTAAGACACAGGGATTTAGGGTGGACTTATGTCTACGCCTACAGTGATTGCCATACCCATTGCTATGTGCTTGGGGGAATTTAGGGTGGACTTATGTCTATGCCTATAGTGATTGCCATACCCATTGCTATGTGCTTGGGGAAATTTATGGTGGACTTATGTCTACGCCTACAGTGATTACCCTACCCTTGCTATGTGCTTGGGGGAGATGATAGATCTGTTAGGAAAGACCTCCAATAAACTAGTGCATTTTTCTTAAAAATTAAATGTTTTTAAACATTCTCATTCATCATTATTATTGCATAAATAACTTCATTTCTTACTTACCATGCATAATTGATTTGCTTTACGGTTACTTATTTAATCATGTTTTATCTTTTGAACATACATTTGAATTGTTTAGCTTTTCTTTCAATAAATTATGGTTAAATGCTCAATGTTTCAATTATTAAACTCATTACGAAACACTCGTGCTTGGTTTGCCCTGTTTCTGTTATAGTATGATTTACCCATTCATTGAGATGTGGTAATCTCACCCCTCTTCTGTTTCCTCCCCACAGATAGTTAGAGAAACTTTGATCCAGCTACAGCTCCGTAGGAGGCTGAATATAGCATTAGTGAGCCCCAGTTTGGGCAAGGCTCCGTTGTACTGGTTGTTTAGTTTAGTTATGTCTAGTGTATCTCCATGAACTTACAGGCAGGATTCTCGCTTCTTGTGTACTTTGATGTGTTGTTTGGAAAACAGTTTTATGTTTTACAACTATATTTGTATTATGAGGCCATGGGCCAAGTCGAATCACGGATGTTGGATTCATGAGATATATATGTATATATATATATACAGTATTTTCTTATATTGGATGTGGCATATGTGGCCAGTTATATTTATTATGTACTCTGGATTGTGTGCTGAATGTTTGTGCATGCTATGTGTTAGGCTTACGGTTAGGGGGAAACCCTTATGTCGTGCCGGTCATGTGTTCCATCATTTGGGGCCGTGACAATTTTGTTTTTCCAATGTTCTTGTTAGTCGACTATCGATATTATTAAGTCGACTAGCTATTTTGAAATTTTAATTTGGACTAGTTTATTTCACAATTGATTGAATACATCTATTCTGAAGCAATCAACTACATCCTACCAACTAGCTACTTGCTATTTATTCTTCATAAAATTTTATAAGCTCAGAAATATTTCTTTTCCATAGCTATTTTTCCACCTAATACCAACAGCTTTAAAAGTACATTTTGGCATATATATTCAAAACTTGCAGCCACCGTTTTTTTATGAAAGAGCAACTAGGTTTTGTTTACAGATTTTTAAGAATTACAACTATTGATTCTAATTTTCTTTCAATGCTTTGTCCAAATTTTTGACTTTTTATTTTGGCGTCATGCTCTACTATGTATTTCTCTTTTTCTGCTACGTCATCCTTCATTAATGTTTGGCATTGAATGTAAGGTTCTCTTCCTTATTACAAGGAGAGTGAATTTTCTTTTTTTTGAACTCAGTTATTATGGTGTTCAAATGGTTAGTAAGTTAAAGTAATAGAGATTTTGAAAGGAATAGATGGATGATGGCCTTATGTTGCTTTGACAAATGTAATTAAGTGAATTAGTGGTGTTGAAGTTCTTGAGAAATAAAATATGGGAAGTAGGATTTATTTTAATCTGTGAACTCTTAATTTAGAAATATGGAGAATATTTTGAAAACCATGTCCAAAAATAATGTAGAGTGATCAAGGTATTTGTGTTAAGGGTTTATACCATGCTAAGTTGAGTCTAGTACCTAGGATGTGAATTATATTGAGATTGGAAAATCACGTGTGAATAATTGTTGAGAAAGGAGATTTCAGAAGAAGCCATAAATTTTAAATATTGATGGGATATACTAAGATTTGAATTATTTGTATTAGCATAATGATAAAAAAAGTGTACATGTGATATTTCTTTCGTTGTTCGGTGTGTCAGCAAGTAAAAATTGAATATTTTTTTTCAAGAAAGCTATTTAGGAAGCCTAAAGATCTTTGTTAGATTATAGTATGACTAATAGTAAATCTAAATGATGTGTTTATGCAATAGAAGTTATGCTTCAGGTATCTTTATATAATTTTAGTGAAAGTTAGGAGAAGTTATTTGTCCTTAGTTGAATTTACTCATATCAGTAATAATCAAGTCAACATACAAAGGCATTATTTGAGGTTTTATATGAACATCGTAGGTCTCTTAATAGGTGAGTGAATTGAGTAAAGTTAAGCTTTGGGAATCTAGTTTTGAATAACATGCAATAGATAGAATATGACTAACCTAAGTTAATGATGCTAGTTTGGAAAGTATGCTTCAAGCGTATGTCTTCAAGTTTGGTGGAAGTTCCCTTAACAGAATTTTCCTATAATAAGATGATATTGGATGACTTAATGCCTTATATAAGAGGTGTTACAAAATTTTTGTTAAATGACTAAGTGGAGTCAGACTTATTGTAAGATGTCATTGATAAAGTGAAATTAATTAGAAAAAGAATACAAGAAACTCAATACAGGCCAAAAGTCTATAAGGATCATGAAAGTTTAGCACTAGAAATTATCAACTAGTGACCAAATATTTTTGAAGGACTCACCTATGAAAGAGGTAATGAGGTTTAGAAAGAAAGAAAAAGTTAAGCTCTAGTATATAGGCTCTTTTGAAATCTTGGACAAAGATTGCATAGTATATATCGCCTAGCGTTGCCATTAGGATTAAGTGATGTTGGTATAATCTTTCTTACATCAATGCTAATGAAGTACCTATCAGATTCTTCTCACGCTATCTAATTCCAAGAAATTTAGTTGGACAAGAATTTGGCTTAATTATGAGTAAAAATCGATGTCTATTGTTGATTAACAAGTGAAGAACTTATGATTGAAGCAAATCCTTATAGCTAAGGTTATATGAAAAAAAATCACACAAGTGAAGAGATTTCCTAGAAAGTAAAGATGATATGTAGAAAAGATATCCCCAATTATTTGAGTAATAAGGTTGGTAACTTTGAATTATGCCTTGACATCATTCCCTACAATATCCCATCCTTTTTAAATAATAATGTTTTACGATAAAAAAAATATTTTTATTTTAAATGATTATGTTTTGCTAAAAAAATATATTTTCAATTCAAATGATTTTTGTTTTGCTTAAAATAATTATATTGGCCTCTAATGAATTTTTTTTATTTTTAGAAATATTTTTTCTTTTATTATGCTCTATATGCCACAGGCAGGATCCCTACTTCTGCTGTTACTATATGTTTATGGACTTGGTTTGTATATTATATATGTATGTGAGAACCCTGCTTCTACTGTTACCATGATAAAGAATTGAAATATTTATGTTCATGGAAAATATATGTTGATGGTATACGTGTTTCACATGCCCTAAAATTAGGGGCATGACAGGTAAATGGTTCGTTCTATCTGCCCGTTAGTCTAAGGATGGTAGGCAGTACTGAACCACAACTGAGTTCCAAAAGCTTCCTGCAACGTCTTCCAAAACCTCAACGTGAACCTTGGATTTCTATCAAAAACAATATTTAAGGGAATTCCATGTAGTTTAACTATTTTTTGGACGTACAACTGGGTCAATTTGTCTAGTGAAAAATTAATTTTTATGGGCTAAAAGAGAGCAGCTTTGTTAATCTGTCAACTATTACCCAGATAAAGTCATGGTCCAACTGAAGTCTTAGGTAAGCCTACCACAAAGTCCATCGAAATACTGTCTCATTTCAATTTAGGGATCTTAAGAGGTTGTAGAAATCCTGCTGGATTTTGATGCTCTACCTTCAACTTTTGACAAGTTAGACATTTTTGTCACAAACTCAGCAATGTCCTTTTTCATCCCTGACCACCAATACATCCTCTTTAAATCTTAGTACATTTTAGTGGATTTAGGATGGACTGTGTATTTACTTTGATGCGCTTCCTGCAAGATCTTAGTCCTCAACTCTTGTTCTTGAGGAACACAGACCCGTCCTTAATACATGATTACTCCATCTTCCGAGACAGAAAAATAATCATGATCATTATGATCCCATAAGTATTGGTCATGAACTTGAACCTCTTTAATCTAGGCTCTAAGATCACACTCTATACTCAACCTGTAACATCCCTGATTTTTTTTTCTTATGTTACTAATTGAAATTTATTTCTTTCAGAGAGGAGAACGGATTTTGGATTTCATGGGAGGATTAAATTATTTTTACTTAAGTCAAATAAGATAGTAGGAATGGTTAAAATAACATTTAATTTATGTAATTAATAGGGATGGCATTAGTGTAATTATGGATGATGGCAAGGGCATTTTGGAGATAAAGAGGTGGTAGGTACAAGATAAGTAGGGAAAAAATAAAATAAAATAAAATAATGGGACGATAAGAAGGAGAAGGGGAGGGAGTGATGGAGGGAAAGAGAAGAAAAAGAAAAGGAGAAAAAGAAAATGGAAGAAAAAGAAAAGGAGAAAAAGAAAGGGAAAGAAGAGAAAAGGGGAAGAAGAAGAAGAGAAAGAAGAAGAAGAGAAAGAGGAAGAAGAAGGAGAAGGAAGAGTAAAGAGAACTCAAGGAATCAAGCACCGAGTTTAAAGGAATTTGAGGTAGGTTTAAAATCTTCTAATAAACTTTTGTACAAAATTATATATACATATTTAGATTTGTTTAGATGTGATTTTGGATAACATGTGGTTTGGATATTTATATGAAATTCTGTTTTGAATGTTTGGATATGCATATGGGTGCATGGGATTATATAAAAGAAAATCAAAGGAGAAGATAAATTAAGCTGATTTTCAGAATAATTGGGGAAGTTTCGGTTTGTGGAATTCTGGAAAAATTGGGTAAGGAGTTTAAAGAAATGGTCAACATATGAATTGTAGATATATGTTTCACGGATCTTTAGGATTTAGAATTACTTAATTTGGAGTTCATATGAGGGAGATATGGCTGGTTAATTGAGCAGAGGTTGGAATTTAGTATAGTAAAAATTAGTGTTTTTATTTTAATTTTCTGGGAATAATACGTAGAGAATTTGAAGAAAATATAAACAAAAAGTTGTAGATAATTGTCGTAGCTTCTTATAGGATTTGAAATCACCTCAGTTGGAGTTCGTATGAGGGAGATATGATGGAATAAGTGAAGAAAGGTCACAGAACACGGCCAGGCCATGTTCTAGGTTGCTTCAACACGGGTAGGCCGTGTTCGAGGCTTTTTTTAAGCATGTTTGAAGTATTTTTCAAGCATGGCCGTGTCTTGAACAGGGACAGTGGTAATGTGAGGGGACATAAGGGTGATGTACTCACATTCTCTGATCACTTATTGTGACTGTAGTCGATCGGTCACTATACATATAGCAAATGAGTAAATTAAAAGCTGTGATATGGCTGAGCATTAAAAAAATGGATTTTTAGTGCATGTGTAGTATGATAATTATGCATAAACAAAAATTATGATTTTATCTCAAAATTTTGATATTTTTCTGTAGCTTATACAGCTGAACATAACTCCTATTTTCTCATCATATTTTATTTATGTTAAATCTATTGGGAACCTTTGTTCTCACTATTATTATGGTGTTATGTTCAGATAAAAGGAAATGAGATGCAACACAAAATGACGTTACTGATGGAGATCTAGATGTCAACACCACCTCCTCACCCTTTGTATTTCAAGGGTGAAGTGCTGTATAAAGTCTCTTAATTATGTACTGAAATGTTGTAATGTATAAATATAATATGTGTGAGGTTTGTAATATATATGTAAACATGTATATTGTGTTTTGAAATGTTGTATTGTATAATTATAACATGTATAAGGTTTGTAATAAATATGTATATATTGTGTTTATACATATGGCGTATTTAACATGTGTATCGAAAAAAAAATCTGGACGTTACAAAGTTGGTATTAGAGCTGTCGATTTTAGGCGACCATGGGGAGGGTGGTCACCTAGATTGACTTAAAGGAGTCTTGAAGAGTTATGTGGAAACGTTGTGTAAGGTAGCGGATAAATACAGTAGGAAAGTACTAGTATTTCCTATTTATAATCTTGTGTAGTGTGATAAATACTGTAAAATTTTGAACTATTGTTGAGTTTGATCACCTCAATAGTGACTAATATTTTGCTTTACTAATACAGTGAGTTATGGCCCCACCAAGAAGGGATCTGCCAAGCAGTGCAGATGCTACCTTAAATAACATAGTCATAGCTATTCAAGCTCAGGCAGTTGCTACAAATCAGATTCTACAGCATCTTCAGAATATTAATAATAATGACGAGGTTAGGGGAGATGAAAGAAATCGAAATGGGAACAGAACTAGAAATGGTAATGGATGGTCTGAATTTATGGGAATGCGACCTCCGTCTTTTGTCAGTGCATATGACCCAATAGTTGCTGAGAGATGGCTGATGGAACTCGAGAAGATTTTTGAAGTTCTAAATTGTTCTGATGAGCAGAAGGTCAATTTTGGGACATATATGCTAAAAGAAGAAGCTGAATACTGGTGAAGAGGAGCCAAAGAGTTACTGGTACATCAAGACAGGGAAATTACATGGCACTTATTCTGAGAGACTTTTCTGAACAAATATTTTCCCAATAATGTGAGAGCTGAGAAAGAGATTGAGTTTCTTTAGCTTAGACAGGGAAATGGGACCATTGAGCACTATATTACCAAGTTTGAAGAATTGTCTAAGTTCTCAAGTACTTCGAAGAATAATCCAGATGAAGCTTGGAAGGCAGTGAAGTTTGAATCAGGACTGAACCCGGAGGTTAGAAATGCTGTGGTGGCATTAGAGATTCGGGAATATGCCTCGTTGGTAAATAAATGTCGGATGCTGGCGACAAGTCTAAAAGCAGTTGAGGATGAAAAGGAGAGGCGAACTCAGTGGAAGCGGAAGAGAGAGTTCCCAGTTATGGATAGAAATACTAGAGGGAATAATATCATGAGAGGTAAACAACCAGCAACTGTGGAACCCAGACCTTATCTGAAAAATCCGGCAATAGGTCAGTGTGAAAAATGCGAGAAATTCCATAGGAATAAACCATGTTATTTTGATTTAATTACTTGCTACCAATGTGAATAGAAGGGGCACATGTCACGATATTGTCCATTGGGAAATGTGAAAGGTATTGCACGAACTCAACAAACGACAGGAAGAGTTTTCACCTTGAGCGGTGCTAAAGCAAAGACAGCTCCTGATTTGATGCAAGGTACGTGATGTATCAACAATTTGTCTCTAAATGTATTGTTTGATTCTGGCGCGAGCCATTCTTTCATAGCAATAAAATGTGTAGGGAAATTACAACACTCTATTGCGGAGTTACCATATGAGTTAGTGGTGGTGACACCTACAGGAGGAAAAATAATTACCTCCTCAGTGTGTTTGAATTGTCCCGTTGTATTGAATGACAGATCCTTTGTAGTTGATCTGATCTATCTACCTCTGGACGGTATAGATGTCATCTTGGGTATGGATTGGTTAAGTCAGAACCGAGTCCTACTGGATTGCTGCAATAAGACTTTTGAGTTTCTCTCGGACCCACCGGAGGACCAAAAGTATAGCATTATTTAGTGCTCACCGACTCTATAAGGAGATGAGGGATGCCGATTTGAAATGTGTTTTCTTGTATACCATCAACCCGAGTATGAAACGGGAACTGCTTGAGATTCCAGTAGTCCGTGAATTTCCAGAGGTTTTTTCCTCTGAAATTTTTGAACCTCTACCGAAGAGAGAAGTGGAATTTTCCATCGATCTAGCACCAGAGGCGAGGCCTATTTTTATCACTCCCTATAGAATGTCTCCTGTGGAACTACAAGAGCTGAAGAAGCAAATCAAAGACCTGTTAGAAAAGAATTTTATCAGACCTAGTGTATCACCTTGGGGAGAGCCTGTATTATTTGTAAAGAAGAAAGATGGCAGTTTGAGATTGTGTATTGATTACAGAGAATTGAATAAGACGACTATTAAGAATAAGTATCTGTTGCCTAGAATAGACGATCTATTAGATCAATTAAAGGGAGCTACTATTTTCTCTAAGATAGACTTGAGGTCAGGATATCATCATATCGGAGTTAAAGAAGAAGACATTCTAAAAACAGCTTTCAGAACTCAGTATGAACACTAAGAATTTTTTGTTATGCCTTTTGGGGTCACAAATGCACCTGCAGTCTTTATGGACTATATGAATCTCATTTTTAGACCCTACTTAGATCAATTCGTAGTAGTGTTCATAGATGATATTTTAATCTATTCTAAGAGTGAGGAAGAACACAACCAGCATCTTCGAGCTAAGTTGGAAAAATGTGAATTTTGGCTGGAAGAAGTGAAGTTTTTGGGTCACGTAATTTCTAAAGATGGTGTGTCGGTGGATCCCAATAAAATTGAAGCAGTGCTGAAATGGGAGAGACCAAAAACTGTGACTAAAATTAGAAGTTTCTTGGATTTAGCAGGATATTACAGAAGGTTTATACAGGGATTCTCCCAAATAGCTTTGCCTTTGACTCGATTGACCAGAAAAGGAAGTCTCTTTAATTGGACTGAAGAATACGAGAATAGTTTCCAAGAGCTTAAAGTCAAATTGACTTCTCCACCTGTTCTAGTTGTTCCTAACCCTTCTGGATGCTTTGTAGTCTATACAGATGCTTCCAAGAAAGGTTTAGGTTGTGTTTTGATGCAAGAAAGTAGGGTAGTTGCTTATGCGTCTCGACAATTGAGACCACATGAGGAGAACTATCCTACTCATGATTTAGAGTTGGTTGCAATAGTTTTTTTCCCTGAAGATGTGGAGACATTACTTGTATGGAGCTGTATTTGAAATATACAGTGACCACAAGAGTTTAAAGTATCTCTTTAACAAAAAAGAATTGAATATGAGGCAAAGAAGGTGGATGGAATTCATTAATGATTACAAATTTGAATTAAAGTATCACCCAGGGAAGGCAAATGTAATAGCTGATGCGTTGAGCTGGAAGTCGTTGCATTTAAGTCAAATACTGATAAAAGAAATGGAGCTAATTGAGGAATTTAGAAATTTGAAATTATCAGTTATAACTGTCCCTGGTAGTTTGATTGTTAGTGAATTAAGAATTGAAAGTGACTTGAAGACTCAGATTAAAGAAGTGCAGACACATGATCAATTTTTACAAGATCAAAGAGATCAGCCTAACTTTGCAATGTCAGAGTACAGAATTATTATGTACCAGGGCAGAACATGTATACCATAAGGAGAGAATTTGAAGGCTAAGATTATGGAAGAAGCTCATCAAAGTAAGTATACAATCCATCCAGGATCTACAAAAATGTATCAAGATTTGAAAAGATTATACTGGTGGCCAGGAGTGAAGAGAGACATTGCTGAATATGTGTCTAAGTGTTTGGTTTGTCAAAAGGTGAAGATAGAACATCAAAAACCTTCTGGGATGTTACAACCTTTAGAAATCCCTAAGTGGAAGTGGGATAGTATATCTATGGATTTTATTGCCGGATTACCTAAGATTCAGACAGGTTATGATGCGATATGGGTAATAGTTGATAGACTGACGAAATCTGCACATTTTCTACCCATTAAGAAAAACTACTCGTTGAATAAGTTGGCTCAGTTGTATATGAAGGAAATTGTATGGTTGCATGGAATTCCTAATAGTATCATTTTAGATCGAGATCCTCGATTTACTTCCAGATTTTGGAGAGCACTACAAGAAGTTTTTGGTACTCGTTTGTGTTTTAGTACTGCATATCATCCTCAAACAGACGGTCAAACGAAGAGCACTATACAGACTTTAGAGGATATACTAAGAGCGTACGTGCTAGAGCAAGGAAAAGGATAGGATGGATATCTGTCATTGGCTGAGTTTACGTATAATAATAGTTATCATTCTAGTATCGGAATGGCACCATATGAAGCTTTGTATGGTAGGAGATGTAAATCGCCATTACGTTGGAATGAAGTGGAGGAGAAAAGGTTATTGGGGTTCGAGTTAGTGCAACATACTTCTGAGCAAATACAGATAATTCGAGATAAAATGCGAACAGCTCAGAGTCGACAAAAGAGCTATTTCGATAGGAGAAGGAGACCGATACAATTCCAAGAAGGTGAGCATGTGTTCTTGAAAATTTCTCCTACAACCGGAATTGGATGAGCAATGAAAATTAAGAAATTGAGTCTGAGATATTTAGGACCTTATAAAATTCTGAAAAGGATAGGGTCATCAGCGTATCAGATTGCACTTCCTCCGCATTTATCAAATCTGCATAATGTGTTCCATGTTTCTCAACTTCAAAAGTATTTACGAGATCCGTCGCACATAATTCAAGAAGAAAGAATAGCTGTAGACGAGAATCTAACCTACCAACCGAGACCGATAGTAATTCTAGATAAAGAAGTGAAACAGTTGAGAAACAAAACCATTCCATTGGTGAAAGTAGTTTGGGAGAGTTTAACAATGGAAGAAGCCACGTGGAAAAGGGAAGATGACATGAGACAGAAGTATCCACAACTGTTTGAAAACAGGTAAACCTTGAATTTTGAGGACAAAATTTTTTTTAGGGGGGGAGAACTGTAACATCCCTAATTTTTTTTTCTTATGTTACTAATTGAAATTTATTTTTTTCAGAGAGGAGAACAGATTTTGGATCTCATGAGAGCATTAAATTATTTTTACTTAAGTCAAATAAGATAGTAGGAATGGTTAAAATATCATTTAATTTATGTAAATAATAGGGATGGCATTAGTGTAATTATGGATGATGGCATGGGCATTTTGGAGATAAAGAGGTGGTAGGTAGGGGGTAAGTAGGGAAAAAATAAAATAAAATAAAATAATAGGAAGACAAGAAGGAGAAGGGGATGGAGTGACAGAGGGAAAGAGAAGAAAAAGAAAAGGAGAAAAAGAAAGGGAAAGAAGAGGAAAGGGGAAGAAGAAGAAGAGAAATAAGAAGAAGAGAAACAGGAAGAAGAGAAAGAGGAAGAAGAAGGAGAAGGAAGAGTAAAGAGAACTCAAGGAATCAAGCACCGAGTTTAAAAGAATTTGAGGTAGGTTTAATATCTTCTAATACATTTTTGTACAAAATTATATATACATTTTTAGATTTGTTTAGATGTGATTTTGGATAACATGTGGTCTAGATTTTTATATGAAATTCTGTTTTAGATGTTTGGACATGCATATGGGTGCATGGGATTATATAAAAGAAAATCAAAGGAGAAGATAAATTAAGCTGAATTTCGGAATAATTGGGGAAGCTTCGGTTTTTGGAATTTTGGGAAAATTTAGTAAGGCTTTTAAAGAAATGGTCAACATATAAATTGTAGATATATGTCTCACGGATCTATAGGATTTATAATTACTTAATTTTCAGTTCATATGAGGTATATATGGTTGATTAATTGAGCAGAGGTCAGAATTCAGTATAGTAAAAATAAGTGTTTTTATTGTAATTTTCTGGGAATAATACGTAGAGAATTTGAAGAAAATATAAACATAAAAGTTGTAGATACTTGTCTTAGCTTCTTATAGGATTTGAAATTATCTCAATTAGAGTTCGTATAAGGGAGATATGAGAGAATAAGTGAAGAAAGGTCACAGAACACGGCCAGAGCGTGTTCTAGGTTGCTTCAACATGGGTAGGCCGTGTTTGGGGCTGTTTTTTAAGCATGTTTGAAGTATTTTTCAAGCATGGCCGCATCTTGAAGATGGCTAGGCCGTGTTGGTTCCCGGATTATCATACTTTTTACTGTTTTATGTCTAAAAATAATCTTGTTTGTTGTAATATTTTTAAGAAACATATAGTCAAGAAAAATACTTTTAAAATGATGATTTTGGTATCAAAAATTACTCTTTATCTTTATTTGATTTAAAATCAATTATCTTGAATATTGGTATATGATGATTGGTGTAAAAATGATGCATCATATTATGAAAGTAATTAAATGGCAAGTGTAAAACTCATGACGAGTTGCTTGATAGTTATGTATTATATTTGATGAATATGAATATATATATATATACATTTATATGTATGGATGAATATCGACGGGTTGTATGGCTTGAGACGGTACCGAGTAGGGGACACCCTATTAGCTTGTGTGAGCCAAAGGAGGGCCACTCCAACCGGGTGACAGTGATAATGTGAGGGAGCAGGAGGGTGATGTACTCACATTCCCTGATCACTTATTGTGACTCTAGTCGATCGGTCACTATGCATATAGCAAATGAGTAAATTAAAAGTTGTGATATGGCTGAGCATTAAAAAAATGGATTTTTAGTGCATGTGTAGTATGATAATTATGCATAAACAAGAATTATGATTTTATCTCAAAATTTTTATTTTTTCTGTAGCTTATACAGCTGAACATAAACTCCTGTTTTCTCATCATATTTTATTTATGTTAAATCTATTGGGAACCTTTGTTCTCACTATTATTGTGGTGTTATGTTCAGATAAAAAGAAATGAGATGCAATACAAAATGACGTTACTGATGGAGATCTAGATGTCAGCACCACCTCCTCACCCTTTGTATTTCAAGGGTGAAGTGCTGTATAAAGCTCTTAATTATGTATTGAAATGTTGTAATGTATAAATATAATATGTGTGAGGTTTGTAATATATATGTAAACATGTATATTTTGTTTTGAAATGTTGTATTGTATAATTATAACATGTATGAGGTTTGTAATAAATATGTATATATTGTGTTTATACATATGGCGTATTTAACATGTGTATCGAAAAAAAAAACCCAGATGTTACATAACCCATTGATGATTAGCTTCTTGGAGGTAAAAGTAATGTCCAGCTTCAAATTTCAAAACTCTTCTAGCATTTGCATCTCATGCACCATCATCCGACCTATGTGTAGAGATTTTTGACTTAAGGCTTAAGTTACAACATTTTCCTTTCCTAGATGATACTTTATCTTAAACTTGTAGTCATTGAGGAATTCTACCCATCTTTGTTGCTTCATATTTAACTCCTTCTGATAAAAAAGGTACTTAAGACTCTTATGATCATAGTATACTTTAAATGTCGGTCTATATAAATAGTGTCGCCAAATCTTTAAGGAAAACACCACTGCCGCCAATTCAAGATCATGGGTTGGATAGTTTCCTTCATGGGGTCTCAATTATCTAGAGGCGTAATTAACTACTATCTTGTCTTGCATCAGCACACACCCTATCCCCTTCTTTGAAGCGTCATTATACACTTCAAAATGTCCTGTAGGGTTTGGAATAATTAAAACAAGAGGAGTGGTCAAGCTGGTCTTAATTTCCTGGAAACTAGCTTCACATTGATCAGTCCATTTGAAAGGACTTCCCTTCTTAGTCAATTTAGTAAATGGCAAGGCTATATGAGAGAAGTTTTGTATAAATCTCCTGTAGTATTGTTCTAAACCCAAGAAACTTGTGACTTCTGTAACCGTCTTTCCCACTAAATCACTACTTCTGTCTTGATAGGGTCTATGGCTACCCCTATATTAGAGATGACATGTCCAAGAAACTTTACCTCTGTCAATGAAAATCTACAATTATCCAATTTCGCATACAACTTTTTCTCTTTCATCACTTGCATCATGATTCAGAGATGTTGTTCATGTTCTTTCTCACTCTTAGAGTATATCAAGATGTCATCAATGAACACTACCATAAATTGATCTAAGTAGGGTCAAAAAATGTGATTCATGTAGTCCATAAAAATTAAAGGTGCATTTGTAAACCCGAAGGGCATTACGAGAAACTCATAGTGCCCATACCTAGTCCTGAAAGCTGTTTTTGGTACATCCTCTTCTTTAATCCTAATATGATGGTATCCTAATCTCAAGTCAATTTTAGAAAAGATGGAGGCTCCCTTTAGTTGATCTAATAAATCATCTATCCTAGGAAGAGAATACTTATTTTTGATAGTCACCTTATTTAGCTGTCTGTAATCTATGCATAGTCTCGAACTCCCGTCTTTCTTCTTAACAAATAACAGAGGAGCTCCCCAAGGTGATACACTTGGTCTAATGAATTGCTTGTCTAACAATTCCTCCAACTGTTTTTTGAGTTCCTGTTGTCACGCCCCTAATTTTAGGGCACGTGAAACATGTATACTATGAACATATTTTTCCATAAACACAAATATTCCAATCCTTTATCAAGGAAACAGATACATATAGGATTTCTCATACATATACCATATACAAATCAAGTCCATAAACATCAGAGTACAGTAGAAGTAAGTATCCTGCCTATGGCATTCAGAGCAACTCTAGAGTACATTTATATTACAAATAAAACACTGAGAGCCTAGAAACAATTTAGGCTCACCACAGAAATACGACACCCAGTCGATCAAGAAGCTGTAGGATCAAACTCTGGGTCTTTATCTGAAAAACATATAAACCACGTGTAGTGAGTTTTACAACTCAGTGAGTAGATAATACCTCCTATGACCTCTTAGGTCAACATATGGATGTACTCTTTATTTTAAAATTTATCACATTGAAAATCATAATTCAAAGTTTCATCCATATGGGACCAGAATTTTCAAATATTCTCTGTTTTAAAATTCATAATCAGGTAATTTAAACTGTCTGTAGTACTGAATAAACATTATTCAAATCATGTTCAAAATCATATTCAATACTATAGAATCATTAACCAAATCATGTTATGCATCAAAAAATTCCTCATAAAATATTCGGAGGATCCCGTATCAGAACCACCATACTAGAGTTTGAACCCTTCCGTACTTTGGTGGTATAGGATTTGCCTAAACTCAGCATCCCACTGAGGTTTGCCCTACTACCATTCAAGAGGACACACGAAGGGAATCTGTATAGATCTTTCCCAAGGACACAGCAAGGGAAGGCAAATAACATCTCATATAACTGGCATCTCACCCATATATAAGAGGCATTCTGTTCTCCTTCACATATAATCTCCCGTGTGTTGGCCCTCACACGAGGCTAGCAACACCTCCCCTGCTAGCTGAGGCAATCAAGGTGTGCACCAGGGCTAACATAACCTGTTGTTAGTAGATAATGTTTCCAATAGGATTCCTCCACAGAAAATACCATATGCACATATGCCATATAATCCAGTATAAAATTCTCAATATAATACAGACTTTCAGTCTCAGTATTTTTATTTGTCAAAACTTCCCAATCAGGGGAATCATGTATACATGCCTATATTCGAGGCAAACATATCACTGTATAAATCAATATCATATACGTAACATATTTCCTTTGCCATGTAATGCGAAATACATTTAAAAATCACATGTTCAATGTGTTTCAAAATTCATTTCAAAAGTCATACTCTTCTTGAACTAGTTATCATATTTCAACCGTTCCAGATATTCCAAACCATTTCAAAAACATATGAAAGAATAAATAACATGTAATCATAATCATTTATCAATGTAAAGTTCAAGAAGAGTAAAAACAAGCCAAAGGAAGAATCATCTACTCACAGGTAAGGGCTTGATAAAGGGGAATTTTGAGTGCTTATTGGTCATATTTTGTCCCCTAATTCATAGTAACTTGTGATTATTTCTGTGCTTTTGGTCATACTTTGTTCTAGGTACTGCTGTGGTTTGTTTTATGGTTGCAGGAGAGCAAAAGAAGCCAAGAAGCAAGGAAAATCAATCATGGAAAGAGCCAAAAAGACTTGGGACATGCTAAGGAGGAAGCAAGGAGGCTACACATCAAAAATCATGAAGAAAGGAACATGGCAGCATGCAGCACAGTCAGGCCGTGCTTGGTGGCCTGCAACACGGCCTGGCTGTGCTCTGAGCAAGAGATGCAGGATTTCCCCAAATTCTAGCCCGAAGAATAGCCAGGCCGTGTCTTGGAACACGACCGTGCTTTGGGGTTTGGACAGAACATTAAAATTAGGATTTTTGGCTGCTAGAAGGGAGGGGAAACTTGGGGATGCGCAGCTGAACAGAGGAGGACCGTAGAAAACACTGGAGAAACACCTTTTAGGCTTAGAAAACACATTTAGACTAGGTTTTTACATAGATTATTGATGATTTTGATGTTCTAGAGTAGATTTTACGACATTCAAGGTTGTAATTCATCTGAATTTATCTGCACACCAAGTTCTATCTTTCTATTTTCAATTTTCTTCTTCTACTTCTGCTCATTCTCTTTCAATTGTACTAAACTACTATGATTTACTCAATGAAGATGAATTTGATTCTTGTTTTGATGATGTGTAAGTAAATTCAATCTAGGGTTTCAGTGAACTCAATTGTGATACAATGATATTGTGCTTATGACCTGAATTGCGAAACCCTAATTGTAATTGGTACTAGATTAATTTGGATTGACTATTATAAGCATGAATTAGTTGATAGAATGCTTGATCACCAGTCTATCACGTCTAAGGTATTTAATCGATGAACTGAAAGGTGAAGATTAAAACTGGAACCCAATAGTTAATTAGGGATATCTTAATCACGAAAGTAGTTTAAGATACTCTAGGATTGAATCAATTAATGGGAACGAGAAAACCGATTAGTTGCATTCTATGGTTGGCATAAAGCTTAATGGACCTAGGTTAAGCTAAGAACCACAAAAGTAGGTAATTTGATTAACCTAGGTACGATTGGTAATGCTTGAAAGAGATTTCAAATTAATTGAGGCTAAACCATCCCCAATAATCTAGACAATTGCAATTAGAGGTAATTATCAGTTGTTGAGTATCACAAGTGTGGTGAATCCTAACCCTAGGCTTTGCTTAATTAGATAATTTCATTTATTTAATTGCAATATTTTCTAATCTAATTGTATCGATTTGGATAGCACCTTTTGTGAAATTATAGTAATTGGCATTGTTCTCTGTGGGACACGACCCGTACTTGCCGGATTAGCTACAGCTACGCCGTGCACTTGCGGTATTTAGTAAAACATACACACAACAAGTTTTTAGCGCCGTTGCCGAGGAACAAAGCCAATATTAGATATTTTACGAAATAGCTAGACTAAATCATTTTCTTTTTATTTTTCTGCATAATTTTCTTTTGTTGATTTTTTGCTTCTTTTCTTCCTTCATAGGTGTGTTTCTCTTTTATACGAAGAGAACGTGAGATAGTTGCTAAATTTGACCTAGAAATTGAACGCACTCTACGAAGGATAAGAAAAAGAAAGCAGCAAGAGAATTCTGCAGCTATTATGGGAGAAAGAGATAACCGGTCATTAAAGGACTTTACTGACCCAAACACTCATGGCCTGAACCCCAGCATAGTCAGGCTAGTGGTAGAAGCTAATAACTTCGAGCTGAAGCCATCTCTCTTGCAAATGGTTCAGAAGAACCAGTTTGGAGGGTCGCCTACTGAAGACCCTAATCTCCACCTCTCTGCGTTTTTAGAGTACTATGACACCCTGAAGTTGAATGGGGTCTCCTCAAATGCTATCAGGTTAAGATTATTCCCTTTCTCATTGAGGGATAAGGCACGTGCATGGTTGCACTCTCTTCCATCGGGGTCCATTACTACTTGGCAATAGCTTTCTCAAGTTTTCCTGGCCAAGTATTTCCCACCGAGCAAGCCGACCCACCTGAGGAATCAGATCACTACTTTTACTCAGAAGGATGGGGAATCTTTATATGAGGCTTGGGAGAGATTTAAAGAGATCCTCAGGGTTGGAGAAATGGTTGATAGTCCATACATTCTACAATGGACTAATTTACAGCACTCGGATGTCAGTGGATGCTGCAGCTGGAGGAGCACTGATGAACAAGATAGTAGATGAGGCCTATGAATTGATTGAAGACATGGCTCAGAACCACTACTCCTGGTCTAGTGAGAGACAACCTAGAAAACAAGCAGGTATGTATGAAGTAGATGCATTCAATCATCTAACTTCTAAAGTTGATGCTTTATTTCAGAAGTTGGATAAACTAAGCATCAATGCTGTTGGTTCCCCTTCTTCGTCTGCATCCTGTGAGATTTGTGGAGGTGTTGGCCATGCAGACAACGAGTGTCAGCTTGGAAGTTCTACAGTTCAGGATTGTGAGCAGGTGCATTTTGTGAACAATCAAAGGAATAACCCATACAGCAATACTTACAATCCAGGCTGGAGAAATCACCATAACCTTTCATATAAGCCAAACGTTGGTCAGCTGTAACAACTTATTTATTTATTTATTTATTATTATACAATATAAAGTTCATATACACATCATTAATCAAAACGTACGTACAACATTTCAAACACATAAATATCTACATCTTATTTATTCTGGTTGACCAATTCTGGAGATTCGGGTGCAGGTGGTTGTACATTCATCGGGATCTGTGCCAACTCGCCCATAAACATTATATTTAGGATCTGTCCATAATAGAATAACTCGATCCAACGTGCACTAAAATCTAGAGCTATAGAAAAATCTGCATAACTAATTTTCTGAACATGACATGGAAATATAGTGAGAATTAAATCCCAGTAAGTTCAACAATAAATCATTATCAATATAGCTCATCACGTCATGTTCAGCTGTATAAACTGCAGTAAATAACTTTGGTAACATGAATGCATTATATCTATGCACATGAGAATCATACAGTAATGACATATATGACAGGATTAATTATTTTCAAAATATCATAGGATGATTATCAATTTATTCTCATATCAAGCTACCTCGGTCAGGGTGAGTATTTTCTACTCTTTGGTACGGGCTTTTCTCGCTCCGTCCGACATGGCACAATTTCTCTTTCTTTTCTCATTAACATATTCATAACCATTGGTAGGGCGTCACCTACAGGTGCACCACACGGATCGCCATGTGACCGTGCTTATTTCTTTTCTTTTTACATTAATAGCCAAAAATATGATTTGCAATAACAAGTATGTTCATTATACTCACATACCATAATGTTTCATCAAAATATTTCTATGTCAAAATTACACACTTAGAAAGGTAAGAAGTTCATGCATTGGCAATAGCTATAGCATATACTAGTCATTTATTATTTTCAATTATAAAATTCTTCTTCTTTTTAAATATTAATTTTATTCCTTTATTTTCTTGATGCAAGTTTTCATCCTATCTGACGTTCTCCTACTAATTAGAGGATAAATCCCTCAATTTAACTCCGAGTTAGGTGCTCTTGGAGTCAATTTAAAGATAAAACAATTATCTAAAACTGTTATGTTAAATAGTTGAATGAAATATTAAGTGATCATGGTGATATTGCTCCCTCAAAATACAGGTTATTTATTCTCGGGTAGGTTCTGACCTCTACCTACTAATCGGTCCATATCTCCCTCATAAGAATTCCAAATTAAGTGATTCTAGTGGTTAAAAATCCGTGACACATATATCTATAATTCATATGTTAACTATTTATTTTAATTCCTCGTAGAATATTCCCAGAAATGAAAACAGCGAAGCTATCCTAACATATTCTTCTCTGATTAACCATTTTCTGACCTTTGTTTACTAATCAGACCATATCTACCACATATGAACTTTAAATTGAATCATTCCAGTGGCTACAAATCCGTGAGACATAAATCTACATTTGTTATGTTAACCATTTATTTAGATTTCCTATAGAATGTTCCCAGAAATTAAAACACATAATCTTAAAATTCTGCCACCCATAGCCATACCCATGTAGAACTATCTACACAAACCTAAGTATTCAAACATACATAATATGTAACATGATATAGCAACATCCATGACCAATAATCAAAGTTCTAAGATCAAAATACCATATAAATATTACAAGTTTCAAAACTTTTCTTCAAAAAGAAATATTGTTAAACTTACTTGGAGCACTTAGTCCCCTAGACTTCTCCTTCCTCTTTCTTCCTTTCTTCCTCTCCTTTCCTTGCTCTACCTTGCTTCTATTTTTCCTCTCCCTCACTTGTACCAAATTCTAATGTTGTAAGGGTGGGTTTTCTTATATAGACCACCAAATAATTCACCTTTCATGATCATGGGTCTACCTTATCACAATTAGGTTACACTTGGTTGAATTTTTGGAAAACAAACAACTTATGTTCTTGTCTTCCTCTTCCTTAGTCAAGATATGCATAGGAAAAGGAGATTTGTATTTTGAAAATTATGATAATATGTTCTTAAGATATGGGACAAGGTCCCTTTGATTTAGGGATTCATCTACTTTTTCTTTTGTCTTAATCAATTATGATAATATCCCTTCAATCTCCCTTATTTGGTTGAAATTATTTATGTGGGATAGAAATGTTTTGTCCTAATGCTATGTATTATCATACCACTTGCTAAAATTATGAGTGTAGGATATATATGTTTTGTCCTAAAGTCTTGTATTATCATACCACTTGCTAAATTTTTGTCTTAATGCCATTTCACCTAATCTTGATTACACCATTATCTTATCACTTTTTTTTTCCTATTGGATTTGGGCTCACTCTTGTCCATTTTCTTTATTTTGGTTAAAATTCTATATTTCATAATGGGCTTGGTCACATTTTCATGATTTTTGGGCTACCGGTCCAATTTCTATATCCTAGTCCAAGTCTATGTTTTATTTCTTGCTTAGGTTATCCAATGGGCTTGCTAAAAAAAATTATGTTAAGTGGAAAACCTCTATATGAATTGTCCATAAGTGAAAGCCCAATTTATGGGTGGAGATACTAAACTTAGTAACTTTAACTCTTAAATTAGGAAAAATTACCTTAATCCAATCTTCTTGAAATTTTAAGACCTTTACTTACTTCACAAAAATTTATCTTCCTTATCCAAGAATTTCAACTTTCTTTGGCATGTTTATTTCTAATATTTCCTCTTAGATTTTCTCTCTTTACCTATTCCATTAATGTTAGAACATTTCTATGCATACACGTAAGTTGAATAATTTCTAAGGATTATATTTCCTTAGGTATCTAAAAATTGTCTAATAAATTTTATTTCCTTAAATATTTATGTATGTTTATCCATAAAGGAAACGAAATTAGGGATGTTAGTTTGAATACTTTTGTACTTTTATTAATACATGAAACGAAATTAGGGATGCTACATTTCCTTTCCCCTAAAAAAAATTTTGTCCTCAAAATTTCAAAAATTACCTAGTAAGAACAATTTTAGATATTTCTTCCTCATGACTTCTACCTCCCAAGTTGCTTCTTCTGGAGTCAAACCTTCCCATAACACCTTAACTAGGGGAATAGTTTTGTTTTGCAATTGCTTCACGTCAGTGTCCAATATAGATGTTGGTGCTAGCTAGTATGTCATGTTCTCCTTTATTTGGATTGGTTCATCTCATATCACATGTGAGGAGTCTGGAAAATACTTTCGGAGCTGTGATACATGGAAAACACTATGCAAGTTGAACAAATTAGGTGGGAGAGCAACTTGATATACTGACGTCCCTACTTTCTTCAGAATTTGGTAGGGTCCTAAAATTCGCAGATTTAGCTTTTTGGTCTTGAGAGACCTTCTAACTCCAGTGGTCGGAGAAAGTTTTAGAAATACATGGTTCCCTTCCTTAAACTCCAGAGGTATATGTATCTTATCATAGTAACTCTTTTGCCGACTTTGAGCTGTGAGTATTTGATCTCGTATCATCCTGATTTGTTCAGTGGTTTGTTGAACTAGATTAGGACCTAGCAAGTTCTTTTCTCCTACCTCACACCAACATAATGGAGATCGGCACTTCCTACCGTATAAAGCTTCGTAGGGGGCCATCTTAATACTAGAGTGATAACAATTATTATAAGAAAACTCTACTAAAGGTAGTTACTTATCCCATCCTTTACCTTGCTCGATCACATAGGCCCTTAACATGTCTTTTAGAGTTTGAATGGTTTGTTTTGTTTGCCCGTCAGTCTGAGGATGGTAGGCAGTATTGAACCGCAACTGAGTACCAAAAGCTTCCTGCAACGTCTTCCAAAACCTCGACGTGAACCTCGGATCTCTATTAGAAACAATATTTAAGGGAATCCCATGTAGTCTAACTATTTCCTAGACGTACAATTGGGCCAATTTATCCAATGAAAAGTTAATTTTTGTGGGAAGAAAGTGAGCAAATTTGGTTAACTTGTCAACTGTTACCCAGATAAAGTCATGTCCCACTGAAGTCTTAGGTAAATCCACAACAAAGTCCATCGAGATACTGTCCTATTTCCATTTAGGGATCTCAAGAGGTTATAGAAATCCCGCTGGCTTTTGATGCTCCACCTTCACCTTTTGACAAATTAGACATTTCGCCACGAACTCCGCAATATCCTTTTTCATCCCTGGCCAAAAATACATCCTCTTTAAGTCTTGGTACATTTTAGTGCATCCAAGATGGACATTATATTTACTCTGATGTGCTTCCTGTAGGATCTTAGTCCTCAACTATCGTTCTTAAGGGACACAAATCCTTCCTTGATACATGATTGCTCTATCTTCCATGACAGAAAAATTTCCTTGATCTTTATGATCCTGTAAGTATTGGTTGTGAACTTGAGCATCTTTGATCTGGGCTCTAAGGTCACACCCTATACTTAAACCATTAATGATTAGCTTCTTTAAGGAAAAAGTAGTGTCTAGCTTCAAATTCCAAAACTCCTCTAGCATTTGCATCTCATACACCATCATTTGGCCCATGTGTAGAGATTTTTGACTTAAGGCATCAGCTACAACATTCGCCTTTCTTGGATGATACTTTATCTCAAACTTGTAGTCATTGAGAAATTCCAACAATCTTCGTTGCCTCATATTTAACTCCTTTTGATTAAAGAGATATTTAAGACTTTTGTGATTGCAATATACTTCAAAGGTTTCTCCGTATAAGTAATGTCGCCAAATCTTTAAAGCAAACACCACTGCCGCCAATTCAAGATTATGGGTTAGATAGTTTCCTTCATGGGGTCTTAGTTGTCTAGAGGCGTAAGCAACTACTATCTTGTCTTGCATTAGCACACACCCTAGCCCTATCTTTGAAGCATCACTATACACTTGAAAATGTCTTGTGGGGTCTGGAATAATTAAAACCAGAGGGGTGGTCAGTCTTGTCTTAAGCTCCTGAAAACTAACTTCACATTGATTAGTCCATTTGAAAGGACTTCCCTTCCTGGTCAATTTAGTCAATGGCAAGGCTATACGAGAGAATTTTTGTATAAACCTCTTGTAGTATCCTGCAAAACCCAGGAAACTTCTGACTTCCGTAACCGTCTTTGGTCTCTCCCATTGAATGACTGCTTTTGTCTTGTTAGGATTTATGGCTATCCCTCTATTTGAGATGACATGTTCGAGAAACTTTACTTCTGACAGCCAAAATTCACACTTCTCCAATTTGGCATACAACTTTTTCTCTTTCAGTACTTGCAGCACAATTCAGAGATGTTGTTCATGTTCTTTCTCACTCTTAGAATATATTAAGATGTCATCAATGAACACTACCACAAATTGATATAGGTAGGATCAAAAAATGCGATTCATATAATCTATGAAAATTGCAGGTGCATTTGTCAGCCCGAAAGGCATTACGACAAACTTATAGTGCCCATACTTTGTCCTGAAGGCAGTTTTTGGTACATCCTCCTCTTTAATCCTAATCTGATGATATCCCGACCTCAAGTCAATCTTAGAAAAGATAGAGGCTCCCTTCAATTGATCAAATAAGTCATCTATCCTAGGGAGAGGATACTTGTTTTTTACAGTCGCCTTATTTAGCTGTCTATAGTCTATGCATAGTCTAAGACTTCTGTCTTTCTACTTAACAAACAATACAAGAGCTCCCCAAGGTGATACACTTGGTCTAACAAATTACTTGTCTAACAGTTCCTCCAACTATTTCTTGAGTTCCTGTAGTTCTTTCGAGGCCATTCTATAAGGTGCAATAGAGATAGGCCCTGTCCCAGGTAAGAGATCAATAGAAAATTCTATCTTTCTCTTGGGAGGTAAGCCTGGAATATCTGATGGAAATACTTCAGGAAATTCGTTGGCTATTGGAATTTCATCAAGCTTCGCTTTAACTTCTAGATTTGATAAGTGTAAGAGAATGTATCCAAGTACTTCATTCTTCAACTCCCTATTAACTTGATTGGCATTCAGCATCAATAACTGCACCTCCTCTTTTGGAGTAGGAGATAGAAGTTCAACGATCTTGTTACAACAATTCAACAAGACCCAATTTCTAGACATCTAGTCTAACCCTAGAATGACCTTATTACCTCTTAAAGGTAAACAGACGAGGTCTATAGAAAAGGTTTTCTCCTAGATGATGACTTGACAGTCCTTACATATAGAGGAAGTTAATACCCTTTCCCCTGTGGAGGTAACTACAGATAGCTCATAGGGAGTTTCAGAAATAGGAAACTGAAACTTCCTAATACATTCTTCCAATATAAATGAATGACTAGCACCAGAGTCAAACAACACCATAAGAGCAAATCCATAAATATAGCATGTACCTTGAATCATTTCAGAAGATTGAGCTGCCTCTTGGCCGCTCAGGGTGAAAACCCTTCCTTTCACCTGAGGCTTCTGTTCTGGCTGGTTTCCCATATTTTGTGGGCGGCTCCTTGCAAAATGGTCCTTTTGTCCGCATTTAAAACAAACATTTAGTCCTATGTAGCATGGCCGGTTACCATGCATGCGTCCGTATTTAATGCACTTGATTGGAGCAAGGTCTTGTTGAAGGCGTCGAGGACTCACAGTCATTGGCCTCTTGCCAGTACCCTATCCTTTTCCTCTGACATTTCTGCCAGAATTTTATGGCCCCTTCTTCCTTTTCCAAAAGTTCTGTCTTTGTTTCTTATCCTCCACTGCCTTCAAACTCTTCTCCAGGAGTCTGCATTTATTTATCAGAGGTACAAACTCCCTCATCTTCATAGCTATAACAGTATTCTTTATCTCTGGGTTCAGTCCCACTTCGAACTTAACAACCTTCCATGCTTCATCTGGGTTAAATCGCAGGTAAGAGGAGAACTAAGACAACTCCTTAAATCTCGCGATGTACTGGTCTATAGTCATGCTGCCTTGCCTGAGTTGGAGAAATTCGATCTCCTTCTCTGCCCGCACAGTACTTGGAAAGTACTTTTCCAAAAAGGTGTCTTTGAACACCTGCCAAGTGATCTGCCTTCCCTAATGAGCTAAAAGTTCTCTAGCTCCCCGCCACCAGTATTCTGCTTCATCTTTTAGCATATATGCAGTGAAGATTACTTGTTTCTTCTCAGTACAGCCCATCACTTCAAAGATTTTCTCTAACTCCCTTATCCATCTTTCAGTTACAATCGGTTCAAAGCTGCCTTGAAAACAAGTTGGCCTAGTCCTCAGGAACTCGGATATGCCATTATCATTTCCAGCCATCCGGTTGTTAGCACCATTCGAGTTATTAGCATTTTGAAGGTATTGTAGAATTTGGTTAGTGGTCATGACTTGGTCTCGAATTGCTGTGGCCAGTTTGTGCAGGGTTTCCTCCACATTGTTTGCTGGATTCCTTCTTGGTGGTGCCATTTCCTACTATGGCAAAAACAAAGTTATGCTACTATTGAGGTGATCAAGCCCAATAGTTAGTTCAAAAATATTTAACAGCAGTCATAACACCACCTCGGCATATAGATAGGAAACACTAGTAATTTCTTACCTATATGAATACATTGATCCCCTACACAGCACAACTACAAACATACTCAAGACACTATAAGATCGATTCAGATAACCATCCACCCACTGGCCATCTAGGATCAACCTGCTTTGATACCAATTATGTAACAACTTATTTATTTATTTATTTATTATTATACAATATAAAGTTCACATACACATCATTAATCAAAATGTACGTACAACATTTCAAACACATAAATATCTACATCTTATTTATTCTGGTTGACTAATTCTGGAGATTCGGGTGCAGGTGGTTGCACCTTCACCGGGATCTGTGCCAACTCGCCCACAAACATTTTATTTAGGATCCGCCCACCGGGCCAAAAGCCAAAGCAATAGAAAAATCTGCATAACTAATTTTCTGAACATGGCATGGAAATATAGTGAGAATTAAATCCCAGTAAGTTCAACAATAAATCATTATTAATATAGCTCATCACGTCATATTCAGCTGTATAAACTATAGTAAATAACTTTGGTCACATGAATGCACTATATCTATGCACATGAGAATCGTACAATAATGACATGTATGACAGGATTAATTATTTTCAGAATATCATATGATGACTATCAATTTATTCTCATATCAAGCTACCCCGATCAGGGTGAGTATTTTCTACTCTCCGGTACGGGCTTTTCTCGCTCCGTCTGACATGGCACACTTTCTCTTTATTTTCTCATTAACATATTCATAATTGTTGGTAGGGCGCCCCTTACTAGTGCACCACACGGATCGCCATGTGACCGTACTTAGTTCTTTTCTTTTTACATTAATAGCCAAAAATATGTTTTGCAATAACAAGTATGTTCATTATACTCACATACCATAATGTTTCATCAAAATATTTCCATGTCAAAATTACACACTTAGAAAGGTAAGAAGTTCATGCATTGGCAATGGCTATAACATATACTAGTAATTTATTATTTTCAATTATAAAATTCTTCTTCTTTTTAAATATTAATTTTATTCCTTTATTTTCTTGATGCAAGTTTTAATCCTATCTGACATTCTCTTACTAATCAGAGGATAACTCCCTCAATGTAACTTGGATTTAGGTGATCTTGGTGTCATTTTAAAGAAAAAAAAATTATCTAAAACTGTTATGTTGAACAGTTGAATGAAATATTAAGAGATCATGGTGATATTACTCCCTCAAAGTACAGGTTATTTCTTCTCAGGTAGGTTCTGACTTCTACCTACTAATCTATCCATATCTTCCTCATTGGAATTCCAAATTAAGTGATTCTAGTGGTTAAAAATCTGTGACACATATATCTATAAATCATATGTTAACTATTTATTTTAATTCCTTATAGAATGTTCCCAGAAATGAAAACACCGAAGCTATCCTAACATATTCTTCTCTGATTAACCATTTTCTGACCTTTGTTTACTAATCAGACCATATCTACCTCATATGAACTCTAAATTGAATGATTCCAGTGGCTAAAAATCCATGAGACATAAATTTACATTTGTTATGTTAACCATTTGTTTAGATTCCCTATAGAATGTTCTTAAAAATTAAAATACATAATCTTAAAATTCTGCCACCCATAGCCATACCGATACAGAACTATCTACACAAACCTAAGTATTCAAACATACATAATATGTAACATGATAATACAACATCCATGAACAATCATCAAAGTTCTAAGATCAAAATCCCATATAAATATTACAAGTTTCAAAATTTTTCTTCAAAAAGAAATATTGTTAAACTTACCTGGAGCACTTAGTCACCTAGACTTCTCCTTCCTCTTTCTTCCTTTCTTCCTCTCCTTTCCTCGCTCTACCTTGCTTCTATTTTTTCTCTCCCTCACTTGGACGAAATTCTAATGTTTTAAGGGTGGGTTTTCTTATATATACCACCAAATAATTCACTTTTCATGATCATGGGTCTACCTTATCACAATTAGGTTACACTTGGTTGAATTTTTGGAAAACAAACAACTTATGTTCTTGTCTTC
Source organism: Gleditsia sinensis (assembly GCA_037074535.1). NCBI lineage: Eukaryota > Viridiplantae > Streptophyta > Magnoliopsida > Fabales > Fabaceae > Gleditsia > Gleditsia sinensis. Next base: position 63,006,351 of record CM073470.1, on the reverse strand, counting down.
CTCTTCCTTAGTCAAGATATGCATAGGAAAAGGAGATTTGTATTTTGAAAATTATGATAATATGTTCTTAAGATATGGAACAAGGTCCCTTTGATTTAAGGATTCATTTACTTTTTCTTTTGTCTTAATCAATTATGATAGGTTTGCCTTTTTAAGTGGAAAATTTTTAGCCCTTCAATCTCCATTATTTGGTTGAAATTATTTATGTGGGATAGAAATGTTTTGTCCTAATGCTATGTATTATCATACCACTTGATCAATTTTTGTCTTAATGCCATTTCACCTAATCTTGATTACACCATTATCTTATCACTTTATTTTTATTTTTTATTTTTTATTTTTCCTATTGGATTTGGGGTCACTCTTGTCCATTTTCTTTACTTTGGTTAAAATTCTACATTTCATAATGGACATTTTCATGATTTTTGGGCTACCGATCTAATTTCTATATCTTAGTCCAAGTCTATGTTTTATTTCTTGCTTAGGTTATCCAATGGGCTTGCTAAAAAAAATTATGTTAAGTGGAGAACCTCTATATGAATTGTCCATAAGTGAAAGCTCAATTTATGGGTGGAGATACTAAACTTAGTAACTTTAACTCTTAAATTAGGAAAAATTACCCTAATCCAATCTTCTTAAAATTTTAAGACCTTTACTTACTTCACAAAAATTTATCTTCCTTATCCAGGAATTTCAACTTTCTTTGGCATGTTTATTTCTAATATTTCCTCTTAGATTTTCTCTCTTTACCTATTCCATTAATGTTAGAACATTTCTATGCATACACGTAAGTTGAATAATTTCTAAGGATTATATTTCCTTAGGTATCTAAAAATTGTCTAATAAATTTTATTTCCTTAAATATTTATGTATGTTTATCCATAAGGGAAACGAAATTAGGGATGTTACTTTGAATACTTTTGTACTTTTATTCATACATGAAATGAAATTAGGGATGTTATATCAGCAGCCCCAGAATAACTTCAGGCAACCTCTAGGCTTTCAGAATACAAGGCCATTCAACCCTCCTCCTCCTCAACCAAAATCAAATCTGGAGGCTCTAATGGAAAATTTCATCTCCACACAGAGTAAGTAGAATGAGGAATTTAGAGCTCAGAATCACAATATGAATGAAGCCATTAAGGACTTGGCTTCGAAAGTTGATTCACTTGCTACGCATAATAAGATGCTAGAGACCCAAATAGCACAGCAAGCGAGCTCATCAACCAGAAATTTTGGTAAGTTCCCTGGTCAGCTTGAGAATCCTAGAGAACACTGTAAAGCTATCACTTTGAGAAGTGGTAAGCAATTGGATGAACCAGTGAGAAAGGAGGAAGATAAGGAAGATGAGAAAAGGGATGTGCATGAGCCAGTAAATGAAGAAGAATAGCCAATTAGTGGAAGGAAGGAAGTAAATGAGCCTAATGATGTGGCTCTTGAACCATACAAGCCACCAGTTCCCTTCCCTCAGAGACTAGCTAAAGCCAAGTTATAAAAACAGTATGGAAAATTTATAGATGTGCTAAAAATGATGCACATCAATATTCCATTCTTGGAGGTTGTCTCTCAGATGCCTTCATATGCCAAATTTCTGAAGGAGATCCTCTCTAATAAGAGGAAGATTGAGGAGTATGCCACTATGGCATTAACTGAAGAATGCAGTGCCTTGATTCAGAATAAATTGCCTCCCAAACTCAAGGACTTAGGAGCTTCTCTATACCTTGTTCTATTGGAGATGTGCAGATCACTAAAGCTTTATGTGATCTCGGAGCAAGTGTAAGTCTTATGCCATTGTCCATTTGCAAGAAGCTCCAGATGGGAGATCTGAAGCCTACCAATATTTCTCTCTAGTTAGTGGACCGATCTGTCACTCACCCGGTAGGTATATTAAAGGATGTTCCTCTAAAGGTAGGTAAATTTTTCATACCCATTAACTTTGTTGTATTAGAGATGGAGGAAGATAGTCAAATCCCTATCATTCTGGGAAGGCCTTTCCTAGCCACTATAGGTGCTATTATAAACGTTAAAGATGGAAAGCTTTCCTTGAATGTAGGGGATGAAAAGATTGAGTTTAATCTTAATGATGCAATGAAATGTCCATCCTTAGGTGATACTTGTTGCATGGTTGATGTAATTGAACAAAATATTGTTGATAATGCAATGAGTTTATGCCTTACTGATCCACTTGAACTTTACCTTTTGAATAGTTCTGTCTCTTGTGCTGAACAGGTAGAAGCTGATGCATATACTAGATTGCTTGATGAGTGTCCCAAGCTCACCTCAGAAGTGAAATCTGAAAAGTTGGAGCTAGACCATAATCAAAAATCAGCAAAGGTTGAGGAAAGCAAAGCACTTATGGTAGAACTAAAACCTCTTCCCTCTAATCTCAGGTAAGAATTTTTGGACCCTAACTCTTCATATCTAGTCATAGTAAATGCTGATCTGAATGCTGAAGAAATAGGTAAGTTGCTTGATGTACTTAGGAAATTTAAGAAAGTGATTGGGTTTAGTATAGATGATATAAAAGGGATTAGCCCATCTATTTGTATGCATCGTATTATAGTTGACAATGATCATAAACCTTCCAGGGAACACCAGAGGAGACTCAACCCGAACATGAAAGAGGTAGTCAAGAAGGAAGTACTTAAATTGATTGATGCAAGTATTATCTATCCTATCTCAGATAGTGAATGGGTAAGTCTAGTCCACGTGGTTCCTAAAAAGGGAGGTATGACTGTTGTTAGAAATGATAATGATGAATTGATCCCTACTAGAGCTGTTACAGGTTGGCGTATGTGTATTGACTATAGAAAATTGAATAAGGCCACCAGTAAATATCACTTCCCTTTGCCTTTTATTAACCAGTTGTTGGAAAGATTGGCTAAACATTCACACTTCTGTTATCTAGATGGATACTCAGGATTCTTTCAGATCCCTATCTATCCAGACGACCAAGAAAAGACCACGTTCACATGTCCCACCTTTGCATATAGAAGGATGCCATTCGGATTGTGTAACGCACCAGCCACTTTCCAGAGATGCATGATGGCTATTTTCTCTGATTTTATTGAGGAAATAATGGAAGTCTTTATGGATGACTTTTCTGTATATGGTACCTCATTTGATGATTGCTTGAATAATTTGACACAGGTACTTAAGAGATGTGAGGAAGTCAACCTAGTACTGAATTAGGAAAAATGCCACTTTATGGTAAGGGAAGGAATAGTTCTTGGACATTTGGTATTTGAAAGGGGAATTGAGGTGGATAAAGCGAAGATAGAAGCAATTCATACTATGCCACCACCATTGAACATTAAGGAAGTGAGGAGTTTTCTTGCGCATGCAGGCTTTTACAGAAGATTCATCCAAGATTTCTCTAAAATCTCTAAACCCTTAACTAACTTGCTCGTTAAAGATGTCCCATTTTTATTTGATAATGACTACTTGCGTGCTTTTTGTAGGTTGAAGAAGGCGCTTATATCTGCACCTATCATCCAACCTCCTGATTGGATCCTTCCCTTCAAAATCATATGCGATGCAAGTGACTATGCCGTGGGAGCTGTACTTGGGCAAAGGAGGGATAAAAAGCCTTATGTTATCTACTATGCTAGTAAGACCCTGGATGAAGCTCAAGCCAACTATTCCACCACTGAAAAGGAGCTCTTGGCAGTAGTGTTCGTAATTGATAAATTCTAACAATATTTGCTAGGATCCGAAGTCATAGTGTTCACAGATCATGCTGCTATCAGGTACTTGCTAAGTAAGAAGGATGCCAAGCCAAGACTGATTAGATGGATCCTCTTACTATAGGAGTTTGACCTTGTGATCCGGGATAAGAAAGGAACAGAGAATGTGGTTGCAGACCACCTTTCAAGACTTAGGCACGATCTAATGAGAGATGACAAAGATGAATTGCCTATAAACGATTCCTTTCCTAATGACCAACTCCTAATGGTTACTTATGCCGATGCTCCTTGGTATGCAGATGTCGTGAACTATCTAGCATGTAGAATACTACCTGAGGAGTTGAGCTACCATCAGAGAAAGAAATTTTTCTTTGATATTAAGTCTTATTATTGGGATGATCCATGCTTATACAAATGGTGTGCAGATGGTATCTTCCGAAGGTGTATTCCGGAGGAAGAAGTTTATAGCATTATATTCTATTGCCATAGTTCACCTTGTGGAGGCCATACCAGCATTTCTAAGACTGCAGCTAAAATTCTCCAAGCTGGTTTTTATTGGCCTATGCTTTTCAAAGATGTGCACACTTTTGTAAAAGCATGTAACCGGTGTCAAAGAGTTGGCAATATATCCAAAAGGAACGAGATGCCCCTAAACAGTATTTTAGAAGTGGAGATATTTGACGTTTAGGGCATTGACTTTATGGGTCCCTTTCCTTCTTTATGCGGGAACAAGTACATTCTAGTGGCTGTGGACTATGTGTCTAAATGGGTAGAAGCAGTGGCATCCCCCACCAATGATGCTAGAGTAGTTGCTAAGCTCTTCAAGAGGGTGATTTTCCCAAGATTTAGAGTGCCCCAAGCTGTGATAAGTGATGGAGGTTCCCACTTCACTGAGCAACAGTTCCAAAATCTCTTAAAGAAATATGGAGTCACTCATAAAATGGCTCTAGCCTACCATCCTCAGACAAGTGGGTAAGTGGAAATATCAAATAAGGAAATCAAGGCAATATTGGAGAAGACTGTTTCGAAGGCAAGAAAAGATTGGTCTTTTAAACTTGATGATGGGCTTACAGGACTGCCTATAAAACACCGATAGGGACCACACCTTTTCGGTTGATATATGGGAAACCCTGTCACTTGCCGGTAGAGCTAGAGCATAAGGCGTATTGGGCAGTCAAAACAATTAATTTTGACTTATCAGCTGCTGGAAAGAGGATATGCCTACAATTGAATGAGTTAGATGAGCTGAGGCTTGATGCTTATGACAATGCCAAGTTATATAAAGAAAGAACAAAAAGATGGCATGATAAGCACATACTTAGGCGCCAATTTCAAGTAGGAGATTGGTTCTTACTATTCAATTCAAGGCTGAGACTCTTTCTCGGGAAGCTCCGTTCTCGTTGGTCCGATCCATTCCAAGTAACTTAAGTTTTTCTGTATAGAGCAGTTGAGGTGTAGAGTGAATCTACCGGATCCTTCAAGGTCAACAGGAAACGCCTCAAGCATTTTGTGATGGGACAATCGGTTGAAAAGAGAGCCACCCAAGCTCTCTTAGAGCCCCCCTCAATCCATTAATAAGCAAAGGAGTCGAGCTAATGACTTTAAACAAGCACTTTGTGGGAGGCTACCCACATTTTGATTTTTATAAATTTCCTTTTGTTTGAATTCTTGCTTGAAGTTTTGGTTTCTTTTTTTTTTAATTTACTTAATTTCTTAGGTTGAAGTTTATTGAATATTTTCCTTTGATTTCCAGGTCCATTACTATGTTTCCAAGGCAGTCTAAAAGGGTTAGAAGCAAAGGAGCTTAAAGAGGGTTAAAAGAAGAAGTAAAATTTGAAGAATTGAGGGATTCCAGCTAGCAACACGGGCTACCCGTGTCCCCCACCATGGCCATGCTGCAAACATGGGCCAAACCATGAAAATTGAGGTAAACCCGCTGGAACACAGGCAGGCCGTGTCCCAAGACACGGGCGTGCCCTAGGTAAAAAAAAGGGTGCACCAACCTGCAAGAAGCACGGGTACCCCGTGTCCGGGGCTGCCAAAAAAAATTCGGCATTGCAGCAAGCCAGCCCGAAGCACGGGCTGGCCATGCTTCGGGCATGGCCAACCCATTTAAACCTAAATTCCTCCCTCTTTTTCAACCGTGCTTCTCCCCACTCTCACTATGCCCTAGCCCGTGCTTCTCCCATTCTTCTCCCTTCATCTTCTTCGGCAAAAACCCACCCTCAATCTCCCTCACCCACGCCTTCATCCCCCCTATTCTTCCTTCCTCTCCCTTTTTCCTTCCCCATCCGTGCCTTAAATCTCCATTCTTGCCAATTCAGACCTCTTCGCGTTTCCCTTCCCCTGTTTTCCCCCTCCCCATCGAAATCCACTACCCATCCACATTCCCCCTTCATTTTCCCCTTCTAATCATCACATTGCTGTGTTTTTACCCCTTTCCCATGGCTGCGTGATCGCCTTTCCATATTGCAGTGTTTGCTTCCGGTATTTCTCTATCTCTACAATTGTTTTAATTTTCTACATACATACTCTCCTACTTGCTGTTTAGCTCTTGTTTTTGGCTGTGATTGGGATATTGTTGTTTGCTCTTATTTATGACACTGGTTAGGAATGCTTTAGTTATTGATTGCACTTTGGTCTGGTTTTTCACTCTGCACTGAACTGAATTTCATTTCTGGTATGAGTTACACAGCAATTTTAGAATACTTGATACATGCTCTAGTTTTCTGATTACAATGGTTCAAATTTTCTAGTTTTTTTTTCAAATTATTGGTTACTGCTCTGAACTTGTTCATGTTTTCATTTGGACTGATTATTTGAACCTTATACTTTGGCTGGCCTAGACTTCCTGGTTTAATGCTATGCTCTGAACTTTATTGGCCTTGATTGTTCTGAATACATTATACTTACTGGTTGGTTTACTTATATGTTTATCTGGTTGGTTTTTCTGATTCTGCCACTTAGCCCACTTTGACATGAATTTGGTACCCTCTGTTTTTCTTTCCACTATTTATTAATGGGTCCCAAAAGAGCCCGAACTGGCCTACCATCCACCCAATCCCACCAAACACGTAGAGGACGTAATCAACCACCACCCTAACTTCCTCATCAGATTAACGAGTATGGTATTGTGTTCGTTGACTAACGGACCCAATATGATACCCTAGTTCGACGGGGAATGCTGAGTACCTGGTATTTAGATGAGGAATGTCTGGAATGCTTCGACCTTTTACCTGACGTCCAATACCTTGTTGACCGGATTGGGTGGAACACATTTCTCACCTACAGATACCCAGCCTACCCTAGACCCACACTAGAGTTTCTCAGTTCTATTCATATAGTACTGTTTAGGGGTCCGAATGTCCATGAGGGCCAGGTAAACTTTAGACTGTTTAACCGTAGCTTTAACTTAACTCTTGTAGAATTTAATGCACTGCTTGGGCTAACTCCAGAGGGAACTAGATCAGTACCCTCAGATTTCCTTGCTAACATTTTTTGGAACTCAATTGCCATTGAGGGACAATACAGTGCATCAAGTTCCAAAGAATCTTTTATTTGCAACCCTACCTTCCGTTATTTATAGCGTCTTATGGCCCATACTGTTTTCGGTATGGCAGAGAGTGATGGGGTTGTAAATCTCAGAGAGCTTTATTTTTTATATGATATGGTCAACGGTACCAAAGTGGATACCGGAGCCTTCATGGCTTATCAGATAGCCCGGGTAGGTGGGGCAATGAATGGGAAGGTAGCTATAGGAGGCCTGATTACTGCCATTGCTCGAGGGCTAGGATTTCAGGCCAATCTCCAGGGCATGCAACCAGTAAGGGGTAGCAACAGGATTGACTTGGAATCCTGCTTGCATATGAAACTTGTTATTAAGCAAAATACTGAATACTGGTTGTATCTCATAGGGCAAAAATTATTCAGCCTCCCTAACCGTTCTAGGACTGCAGTCACAAATAGGGCCAATTGGATCTACCTCTTAGAGGATAATCGGGATGATGATGAGAATCCCCCTGAAGGGGATGAATATCCCCGTGAGCCACTTTTGGCTCTTCCACCCCCACCCATCCCATTTTACTGACCGTACAGGTACCTCCTCTGCTCCACCAGAGGATCATGCATCCATCTCTTCTAGGCTCAGCCGTATAAAAGCAGAACAACTCTCTTAATGAGCCATCCTGCATGCCATGGAGGCAGAGCAACATTCTCAAAGAACAAACCCTACATGCCATGCAAGACTCTATCCAAAGCATGCAGGCTTGGTATACCTAGCACCTGGGATAGCACCTCCCTCCTCCAACACCGATGACCAGTGAGTACGTAAGTTCTTTCTCCCCTTTGCATATATTTTCTGATATATATGACATTGAGGACACTGTCTAATTTAAGCATGGGGGAGTGTACTTTCGTATTTGATTTTTAGTGCATGAGTTTATGATCTGCACTGGCCATGTTTATTTGTCGATTTAGCTTCTCTTTGCATGTATATATTGTACATATTGCATTCCTTTTGACTTGCTGCATCATCACATAGTTGCTATTTCCAAGATAGACTGGTGTAGTATAGGCTAATTTTAGCTCATGAAAATGTGATGCACAATAGGATATGAAATAGGTAGTTATTATTTTAGTCTTTCTCTTCAAGAACTAAACCTCTAATTTTTTGAAAAATATCCCTCTATTCTGCTGTAAATTGTATGCTTAGGCTGATTTTCACACTATGAGAGTGCGAAGGTAGGGAGAGGTGAAAAATGAGGGATGTAAAACCCAAAAAGTTTTCACTCTGGGTACCTCCTTAAGGCACCAAAAAGGCCTTAGTATGAGTACCTAGATACTTTTACCCTAGTGAGATGGAGCATAAAATGCACTCACAGCATATTTCTAAAAAAAAAAGAGAAGATGAGAAATAAAAGAAATGGGTTAAGAAAAATAGAAATAAGGGTACAGTAACATAAGGAGATCTAAAGGATGAGGTGGCCTACTTGAGTGTTTGAAAATCAGTCTGGTGCATACAACCAATGGTAACAATAGAAAAAGATATATAGTAGAAGAATTTCTGGTTTGGTCTTAGAAGAATAGAGACTATTTGATAATTGTTTATTCATATATCTATTGTGTGCACACTGATTGAGTGGAACGTCACCTGTATTGCATCCTTCTATCTTTTGGAATTTTGATTGCATCTCTCCCCTTTCCTTTAGATATGACATGTTATTTGCTTGGGGACAAGCAAAATTTTGAGCATGGGGGAGTTGATAAAGGGGAATTTTGAGTGTTTATTGGTCATATTTTGTCCCCTAATTCATAGTAACTTGTGATTATTTTTGTGCTTTTGGTCATACTTTGTTCTTGGTACTACTGTGGTTTGTTTTATGGTTGTAGGAGAGCAAAAGAAGCCAAGAAGCAAGGAAAAACAATCATGAAAAGAGTCAAAAAGACTTGGGACATGCTGAGGAGGAAGCAAGGAGGCTACACATAAAAAATCATGAAGAAAGGAACATGGCAGTATGCAGCACGGCCAGGCCGTGCTTGGTGGCCTGCAACATGGCTTGGCCGTGCTCTGAGCAAGAGATGCAAGATTTCCCCAAATCTCAGCCCAAAGCACGGCTAGGCCGTGTCTTGGAACATTGCCATGCTTTGGGGTCTGGACAGAACATTAAAATTAGGGTTTTTGACCACCAAAAGGGAGGGGAAGCTTGGGGATGCGCAGCTAAACAAAGGAGGACCGTAGAAAACACTGGAGAAACACCTTTTAGGCTTAGGAAACACATTTAGACTAGGTTTTTACATAGATTATTGATGATTTCGATGTTCTAGAGTAGATTTTACGGCATTCAAGGTTGTAATTCATCTGAATTTATCTGCACACCAGGTTCTATCTTTCTATTTTCAGTTTTCTTCTTCAACTTCTACTCATTCTCTTTCAATTGTACTGAACTACTATGATTTACTCAATGAAGATGAATTTGATTCTTATTTTGATGATGTGTAAGTAAATTCAATCTAGGGTTTCGGTGAACTCAATTGTGATACAATGATACTGTGCTTATGACCTGAATTGCCAAACCCTAATTGTAATTGGTACTAGATTAATTTGGATTGACTATTATATGCATGAATTAGTTGATAGAATGCTTGATCACCAGTCTATCACGTCTTAGGTATTTAATCGATGAACTGAAAGGTGAAGATTAAAACTGGAACCCAATAGTTAATTAGGGATATCTTAATCACGAAAGTAATTTAAGATACTCTAGGATTGAATCAATTAATGAGAACGAGAAAACCGATTAGTTGCATTCTATGGTTGGCATAAAGCATAATAGACCTAGGTTAAGCTAAGAACCACAAAAGTAGGTAATTTGATTAACCTAGGTATGATTGGTAATGCTTGAAAGAGATTTCTAATTAATTGAGGCTAAACCATCCCCAATAATCTAGACAATTGCAATTAGAGGTAATTATCAGTTGTTGAGTATCACAAGTGTGGTGAACCCTAACCCTAGGCTTTGCTTAATTAGATAATTTCATTTATTTAATTGCAATATTTTCCAATCAAAATGTATCGATTTGGATAGCACCTTTTGTGAAATTCTAGTAATTGGCATTGTTCTCTGTGGGACACGACCCGTACTTGTCGGACTAGCTACCGCTACGCCATACACTTGCGGTATTTGGTAAAACATACAAACAATAGGGCTCCAGATTGGACAGCCCTAAAATGTACTTTTCCAATCTCTATTTGATCAAATTGACCTCAGAAACGTATTTGGATGGTCCAAAAAATAAGAAAGCAACTTCGGGAACTTGGTCACTATTCAACCGCCGAAAAACACTATTCACGACGAACAAAAAGGCTGTTAGATGACCGAAAATATACATATCCTAAGGTTTATCTAGCTCCTGAATCCATTTACGGTGTCAAAATTTCAATTGGAGGTCTCTAAGTAAAAGTTTTAGGATTTACCTTTTTCTGAGATTTTCTACTTTAGATCTACGGCGATTCAACGGCTGATTTAAAAAATTGATCGGTCAAAATCATAGTATTATTTGTCCTGAATCCAGTAACACTTTCAGTTTTGAGATCGGAAGCCAATAGGCACTCTAGATCTAGAGAGAAAGTTGAAGGTTACTATTCACTCACTATTTACTCACTATTCATCCACTTGATTTTCTCGACTTTTTACAGACGGCCGCCCTTTGTCTCCATTTTATTGTTGTTTTGTTTTATTTTATTTTAATAATAATAATAATAATATTTATTTGATAATTGAATAATAGGATTTTCTTTTATATAAATTCTGTTTTTCATCATAAAATATCCCAAAAATTTCTAAAAATTTACATTCTCATAAATCTTTAGTTAAACTCTTAAATTATGATTTTTCTTGATAAAAATCATAATAAAATAAATCTCAAAATAAATATCTTTATACATAATAAAAGAAAGAATATTTTTAAAAACACAACAAAAATTCATTAGAGGCCAATATAATTATTTTAAGCAAAACAATAATTATTTTACTTAAAAGTCCACTTACTTTTAGCAAATCATAATAATTTCTAAACAAATAAAAATATATTTACTTATAGCAAAATACTATCATTTAAAAATAAAAATTACGTGCCAAAACGTAAACTCTCATATTTTCTTTGTATTTCTTTAACCCATGTAGTAAATATACATATTTTCCACGATTCTTATCCCCATTTTCAAAATTCTCTCTTTTATTCCAAATTTTCTTTAATTAGACTTTTCGTTAAATTTTACGGTTATTACACCTGTAGTTCCTTCAAGGCCATTTTCTAAGATGTAATAAAGATATCCTTTGTCCCATGTAGGAGATCAATAGAGAACCATGTCTCTCTCTTAGGAGGTAAGCCTGGAATATCTTATGAAAATACTTCAGGAAACTCGTTGGCTATTGGGATTTCATCAAGCTTTGATTCGACTTCTAGATTTGATAAATACAAGAGAATGTATCCAAGTACTTTATTTTTCAACTCCCTATTGACTTGATTGACATTAAGCATCAATAACTGCATCTCCTCTTTTGAAGTAGGAGGTAGAAATTCAACTGTCTTGTTGCAACAATTCAGCAAGACCCGATTTCTAAACATCCAATCTAACTCTAGATTGATATCAATACCTTTTAAAGGTATATAGACGAGGTCTACTGAAAAAGTTTTCTCCTGAATAGTGACCTAACAGTCTTTACATACAGAGGAAGTTAAGTCATTTTCTCCTGTGGGAGTTACTACAGATAGCTCATAGGGGATTTCAGAAATAGGATACTAAACCTCCCTAATACATTCTTTCGATATAAATAAATGACTAGCACCAGAGTCAAACAACACCATAAGAGCAAATCTATAGATATAATATGTACCTTGAATCATTTCAGGGGATTGAGCTGCCTCTTGGCTGCTTAGGGTGAAATCCTTTCCTTTCACCTGAAGCCTCTGTTCTGGCTGCTTTCCCAAATTCTGTGAGTAGTTCTTTGTAAAATGACCCTTCTATTTGTAATTGAAGCAAACATCTGATCCCATGTAGCATGGCTAGTTACCATGCATACATCCACACTTAGCACAGTTGACTATGGAAAAGTTCTATTAGAAGGGTCGGAGACTTGCAGTCATTGGCCTCTTGTCAGTACCCTATCCTTTTCCTCTAACATTTCTACCAAAGTTTTGTGGCCCATTTTTCCTTTTCCAAAAGTTCTGTCTTTATTTTTGATCTACAACTGTCCTCAAGCTCTTCTCTAAGAGTCTGCATTTATTTATCAGAGGTACAAACTCCCTGATCTTCATAGCTACAACAACATTCCTTATCTCCGCATTCAATCCCGCTTCGAACTTAACAGCCTTCCATGCTTCATCGGGGTTTAATGGTAGGTAAAAGGAGAACTTAGACAACTCTTAAAACCTCGCGATGTACTGGTCTACGGTCATGCTGCCCTGCTTAAGTTGGAGAAATTCAATCTCCTTTTCTGCCCGCACAGTACTTGGAAAGTACTTTACCAAAAAGGTGTCTTTGAACACCTGCCAGATGATTTGCCTTCCTTGGTGAGTTAAAAGTTCTCTAGTTCCACGCCACAAGTATTTTGCTTCATCTTTCAGTATAAAAATCTTAAAATTTTGTCACCCATAGCCATACCTATGTAGAACTTTCCACAATAACCAAAGTATTCAAATATACATCACTTGCAAGATCAACATGTAGCACGATATAGCAACATCCATGGCCAATCATCCAGATAACAAATATACTAAATTTTATCAAATTTTTAGGATAAAAATCCCATATAAATTTTCTAATTTCAAAGCTTTTTCTAAAATAAATATTGTTAAACCTACCTAAAGATCTCTCTAGCTCACTTAGTGAATTCTTTTTCTTGTTTCCTCTTGAAGGAAGTAGCAAGATTCCTCCATTTCCTTAGCTTTTCTAGCAACTTAAATAAGAGAAGGAGATTGAGTTTTTGAACCCCAAGAATAAAGAAGAAAGATAGATTCAAGGGGAGATTAAGATAACTTACCTTGAGTACTTAGTCCTCTAGACTTCTCCTTCCTTTTTCTTTATATCTTCTATTCTTTTTCTCTCCTTTCCTCACTCTACCTTGCTTATGTTTTGCCTCTCCCTCACTTAGACGAAATTATAATGTTATAAGGGTGGGTTTTGCATAAATAAACTATCATGTGGTTCAACTTTCATACCCATGGGTCTACCTTATCACAATTAGGATGCACTTGATTTTTTTTTGGGAAAAATAACTCATGTTCTTGTCTTCCTCTCCATTAGTCAAAATATGCATAGCAAAAGGAGATTTGTATTTTGATAATCATGTTAAAATGTTCTTAAGATAAGGGACAAGGTCCCTTTAATTTAGGGATTCATTTCCTTTTTCTTTTGTCTTAATCAAGTATGATAGGTTTACTTTTTTAGGTAACAAATTTCTAGCCCTTGAATCTCCCTTGCTTAGCTAAAATTATTTGTGTAGGATAATGATGTTTTGTCATAATGATATGTATTATTACCTACTTGTTGAAATTATCAATATAGGATATAGATGTTTTGTCTTATAGCCATGTATTATTACCTACTTGTTAAAATTATGAATGTAGGATATAGATGTTTTGTCTTAATGCCATATGACGTAATTTTGATTATTTTTACACTACTATTTCTTCACATGATTTTTATTTTTCCCTCTTGGATTTGAGCTCATTCTTACCCATTTCCTTTGCTTTGGCTAAAATTCTACCTTTCATGAAGGGTTTGATCACATTTTTATGATTTTTGGTTAATTGGTCTAACTTATATATCCTAGTCCAAATCTATGTTTTATATCTTGCTTGGGCCATCCTATTGGCTTGCTAGAAATTCATGTGAAGTGGAAAAACTCTATATGAAATGTCCATAGGTGAAAGCCCAATTTATGGGTGGAAATATTAAACTTAGTAACTCTAGCTCTTGAATTAGGAAAAATTACCCTAATCCATTCTTCTTGAAATTTTAACACCTTTACTTACTTCACAAAAATTTATATTCCTTACCCAAGAATTTTGCCTCTTTTTAGTATGTTATTTCTAATTTTTTCCTATTAGGTTTTCTCTCTTTACCTATTCCCTTATTGTTAGAAACATTTTCTATGCGTACACATAAGGTGAAGAATTTATAAGGATTATATTTCTTAGATATCTAAAAATTGTCAAATAAATTTTATTTCCTTAATTAATTATTTATGTACCTTTATTAATAAAAGAAACGAAATTATGGATGTTATATTAAATATTTATGTACCTTTATTAATAAATGAAACAAAATTAGGGATGTTACATTTCTTTCCCCCTAAAAGAATTTTTGTCCTCAAATTTTTAGAAATTACCTATTAAGTACAATTGCAGATATTTCTTCCTCATGACTTGTTTTAGCTTCCAAGTTGCTTCTTTCGGCGTCAAACCTTCCCATACCACCTTAACCAAGGGTATGGTCTTATTCCTCAATTGCTTCACTTCGGTGTCCAATATGGATGCCGGTACTAGCTGGTATGTCATGTTCTCCTTTATTTGGATTAGTTCATCCTGTATTACATGTGATGTATCTGGAAGATACTTTCAGAGCAGTTATACATAATTATGCAGGTTGGATAAATCAGGTGGGAGGGCAACTTAATATGCTGACGTCCCCACTTTCTTCAAAATTTGGTAGGGTCCCAAAAATTGCAGACTTAGCTTTCTCGAAAAATTATGTAGGGAATCAAAATAACTAGTTACTATAAAAAATATAGATATATGTCTCACAAAAATTAAGCCACTGGAATTACTCAATTTGGAGTTCATATGAGGGAGATATAGTTAGATTAGTAAGTAAAGTTCAGAACTTACCCGAGAAGAAATAGCATTTAACTAGAGGGAGCAATATCACCAAGATTCCTTAATATTTCACTAAAATGTTCAATATAATAGTTCAACAAACCACTAAACCAATCAGGATGATACGAGACAAAATATTTACAACTCAGAGTCGGCAAAAGAGTTACTATGATAAGAGACATAGACCTCTGGAGTTTGAGGAAGGAGAGCATGTATTTCTGAAATTTTTCCTGACAACTGGAGTTGGTAGGTCTCTCAAAACCAGAAAGCAAAGTTCATGATTTTTGGGACCTTACCAATTTTTGAAGAAAGTGGGGATGTCAGCATATCAAGTTGCCTTCCTAACTAATTTGTCCAACCTACATAATGTTTTCCATGTATCATAACTCTGGAAGAATTTTCCAGATTCATCACTTGTAATACAGGATGAACCAAACTAAACAAAGGAGAACATGACATACCAGCTAGTACCGGCATCCATATTGGACACTAACGTGAAGAAATTGAGGAATAAGACCATTCCCATGGTTAAGGTGTTATGGGAAGGTTTAACTCCAGAAGAAGCAATTTGGGAGCTAGAAGAAGTCATGAGGAAGAAATATCCGCAATTGTTCTTAATAGGTAATTTCTAAAAAATTTAAGGACAAAATTTCTTTTAGGGGGAAAGAAATGTAACATCCCTAATTTTGTTTCATTTATTAATAAATGTACATAAATATTGAATATAACATCCATTATTTTGTTTCTTTTATTAACAAAGGTACATAGACTTGGACTAGGATATAGAAGTTGGACCGATAGCCCAAAAATCATGAAAATGTCACCAAGCCCATCATGAAAGGTAGAATTTCAGCAAAAGCAAAGGAAATGGGTAAGAATGAGCCCAAATCCAAGAGGAAAACAATAAGAATCATGTGAGAAAATAGTAGTGTAAAAATAATCAAGATTAGGTCACCTGACATTAAGACAAAACATCTATATCCTACATTCATAATTTCAACAAGTAAGTAATCATACATGGTTTTAGGACAAAATATCTATCTCCTATATTCATAATTTCAACAAGTGCGTAATAATACATAGCATTATAACAAAACATCCTTATCCTACATAAATAATTTCAGCCAAGCAAGGGAGATTGACTGGCTGAAAATGTGCCACCTAAAAAGGCAAACCTATCATACTTGATTAAGACAAAAGAAAAAAGAATTGAATCCCTAAATCAAAAGGACCTTGTCCCTTGTCTTAAGAACATTTTAACATCATTTTCAAAAGACAAATCTCTTTTTTCTATGCATATCTTGACTAAGGGAGAGGATGACAAGAACACGAGTTGCTTTTCTCCAAAAAACAACTAAGTGCATTTTAATTGTGATAAGGTAGACCCATGGGTATGAAAGGTGAACTACATTATAGTTTATTTAAACAAAACTCACCCTTATAACATTATAATTTCGTCCAAGTGAGGGAGAGGAAAAATATAAGCAAGGTAGAGTGTGGAAAGGAGAGAAAGAGAGGAGAAGAGAGGAAGAAAGAGGAAGGAGAAGTCTAGAGAACTAAGTACTCAAGGTAAGTTAACTTAATCTCCACTTGAATCTATCATTCTTCTTTATTCTTAGGGTTCAAAAACTCACCCTCCTTCCCTTATTTAAGCTGCTAGAAAAGCTAAGGGAAGGGAGGAATCTTGCTACTTCCTTTAAAAAGAAACAAGAAAAAGAATTCACTAAGTGAGCTAGGGAGATCTTTAGGTAGGTTTAACAATATTTATTTTAGAAAAAGCTTTGAAATTAGAAATATCTATATGGGATTTTGATCTAAGAAATTTGATACAATTTTCTATATTTGTTACCTGGATGATTGACCATGGATGTTGCTATATCATGCTACATTTTGATCTTGCAAGCGATGTATATTTGAATACTTAGGTTGGTGTGTAAAGTTTTGCATAGGTATGACTATGGGTGACAAAGTTTTAAGATTTTTATGTTGCTATTTTGTATATTCAAATGTGGTGAAAAATTGATGAAATATGATTAGTGTAAATTAAGAATAAAATGGGAGAGGACATTAAAAAATGATGAACTAAAACCTTAGAAAAGGTTTGGTTTGGAAACTGGATTTCGAAGTAACTAGGGAAGCTTCTATTTTTCAATTTCTGGTAGACATTTGTTAGTAATTAAAAGAGATGGTTAATATGGAAAAAAAAATATGTTTCACGGATTTTTAGCAATTGGAATCACTCAATTTGAAGTCCATATGAGGTAGATATGGTTAGATTTGTAAGCAGTGGTCAAAAAATAGTTAACCAGGGAAAAATCTATTAGGAATGCTTATGTATTTGAATTTATGTGAAAATTATGTAAGAAAATAAAATAACTGGTTAACAGTAAAAATATAGGTATATGTCTCACGGAAATTTAGCCACTAGAATCACTCAATTTGGAGTTCATATGAGGGAGATATGGTCAGATTAGTAAGTAAATGTTAGAATCTACCTGAGAAGAAATAATGTTTAAATTAAGGGAGTAATATCACCAAGATTCCTTAATATGTAATTAAAATGTTCAACATAAAAGTTTTAGATAATTGTATTATGTTTAAATGGACACCAAGATCACTTATGTTAGAGTTAAAATGACGGCATTATGCTCTGATTAGTGAGAGAAGGTCAGGTAGGAAGAAAACCTGCATCAATTGATTGATTAAATGGTTTATTTTGTTTTCCTAATGTTCTTGCTAGTCAACTATCGGTAATATTAAGTTGACTAGCTATTTTTAGAATTTTTAATTTGGATTGGTTTATTTTACAGTTGATTGATTACATCTATTTTGAAGCAATCAACTGCATCCTACCAGTTAACTACATGCTATTTATTCTTGATAAACTTTTATAAGCTCAGAAATGTTTCTTTTCCATGTGTTATTTGTTCAACGAATACTAATAGCTTTAAAGTAGATTTTGCCACATATATTCAAAATTTGCGGTCACTAATTTTTTCCGAAATAGCAACTAGGTTTTGTTTACAGATTTTCAAGAATTATGCCTAACAATTTAAATTTTCTTTCATTGCTTTGTCCAAATTTATGACTTTCTATTTATGCACCATGCTTTACTATGTATTTATCTTTCTCTACTACGTCATCCTTCATTAATGTTTGGCATTGAATGTAAGGTTCTCTTCCTTATTACAAGGAGAGTGAATTTTCTTTCTTTAAAACTCAGTTATTATGGTGCTCAAGTGGTTAGTAGGTTAAAGTAATTGAGATTTTGAATGGAATAGACAGATGATGGCCTTATGGTGCTTTGACGAATGTAATCAAGTGAATTAGTGATATTTAAGTTCTTAAGAAATAAAATATGGGAAGTCGGATTTAAATTAATCTTTGAAATCTTAATTTAGAAATATGGAGAATATTTTGAGAACTATGTCCAAAAATAATGTAGAGCGATCAAGGTATTTGTGTTAAGGGTTTATACCATGCTAAGTTGAGTTTAGTATCTAGGTTGTAAATTATGTTTAGATTGAGAAATCTCGTGTTTATAATTGTTGAGAAAGGAGATTTTAGAAGAAACTATAGATTGTAAATATAGATAACTTCAAGGTAATAAGGATATACTAAGATATGAAAGAATTGTACTAGTATAATAGTAAAAATAATATACAAGTGATATTTCTTTTGTTGTTCGATGTGTTAATAAGTAAAAATTGAATATTTGTTTCAAGAGAACTATTCTGGAAGCCTAAGGATCTTTGTTAGATTATAATATAGCTGATATTAAATCTAAATGATGTGTTTATGCATTAGAAGTTATGCATCAGGTATCTTTACATAATTTTGCTGAAAATTTGAAAAAACTATTTGTCCTTAGTTAAACTTACATATATCAATAGTTATCATGTCAATATACAAATGACACAATTTGATGTTTTATATAAAATATTGTAAGTCTCCTAATAGGTGGATGAGTTTAATAAGGTTAAGTTTTTGGAAACTAATTTGGCATATCATGCAATAAATAAAATATGACTAACCTAAATTGATGATGTTAATTTAGAGAGCATGCTTCAAGCGTATGTCTTCGAGTTTGGAAGGAGATCCCTTAGTAAAATTTGTCTATAATAAAGTGTTATTGGATGACTTAAAGCCTTATGTAAGAGATGTTACAAAATTTTTGTTAGATAACTCAATGTAGTCAGACTTATGGTAAGATGTCGTTAATAAAGTGAAATTGATTAGAGAAAGAATATAAGCAACTCAATATAGGCCAAAATTCTATAAGGACCATGAATGTTAAGTACTAGAAATTATCAGTTGGTGATTAAATTTTCTTAAAGGACTCACCCATGAAAGAGGTAATGAGGTTTGGAAAGAAGGAAAAAAATTAAAATTTAGTATATAGGCTCTTTTGAAATCTTAGACAAAGTATGCATAATATATATCACCTAGTTTTACCATCAGGATTAAGTGATGTTAGTACAATCTTTCTTACATCAATGCTAAGGAAGTACCTATCAGATTCTTCTCATACTATCTAATTCCAAGAAATTCAGTTGGACAAGAATTTGGCTTAATTATGTGTAAAAATCAATGTCTATTGTTGATTGACAAGTGAAGAACTTATGGTTGAAGGAAATCCCTGTAGTTAAAGTTATATGACAAAATCACATAAGTGAAGATATTTCTGAGAAAGTAAATATAATATACAAAAAAAGACATCCCCAATTATTTGAGTAATAAGGTTGATAACTCTGAATTATGCCTTGACTTCATTCCCTACATATGATAGGATAGATTGAAATTTGGGGACCGAATATTTTTTAAAGAGGGAAGAATGTAATATCCCATAATTTTTAAATAATAATTTTTTTCTATAAAAATATATATTTTTATTTGAAATGATTATATTGCTAAAAGTATATATGCTTTTAATTAAAATGAATTTTTGTTTTGCTTAAAATAATTATATTTGCCTCTAATAAATTTTTATTTTATTTTTAGAAATATTCTTTCTTTTATTATGTATAAATATATTTATTTTGTGATTTGTTTTATTAAAATTTTTATCAAGAAAAGTCATGATTTAAGAGTTCAACTAAAGTTTTATAAGAATTTAAATTTTTAAAAAATTTTGGGATATTTTAGGATGAAAAATATTATTTATATGTATATAATAAAAATAATAATACCAAATTTTAAATATTTAATTATTAAATAATAATAAAAGAAAAAGAAAAAGAAAAAGGGGGGGTAGAGACGGAAGCGTGAAGAGGAATGCAAAATCCTGATTTCCGTAACTGATGAATAGTAATATTTGTTTTTCTCTCTAGATCTGGAGTGCGTATTGGCTTCTTATCTGAAAACTATGGGTATCACTAGATTCAAAACGGAGAATACTACGATTTTGACCGAACAATTTTTCAAATCAGCTGTAGAATCGCCATAAATAAAAAGTTAAAAATCTTAGAAAAATGTAAGTTCTGAAACTTCTATTTAGAAACCTCAAATTAAAAATCTGACACCGTAGATAAATTCAAGAGTCAGATAAACCTTAGGACATGAAAATTTTCGGCCATCTGACAATTTTTGTGCGTCGTGAACAGTATAACAACTTCATTTTTCTTATATATATAAATATATATAAATTTCTTTTTAGAGTCCCATGAAATGATTACCTTTATTTAACTCATAATAACATTAAATTAATTTAATCAAGCATAATTAAGGTTTACACATTATTAATTAATGTAACATCCTTAATTTCGTTTCTTTTATTAATAAAGGTACATAAATATTTAATGTAACATCCCTAATTTTATTTCTTTAAAGATACATAAATATTTAATTAAGGAAATAACATTTATTAGACAATTTTTAGATATCTAAGGAAATATAATCTTTAAAAATTCTTCACCCTATGTGTATGTATAGAAAATGTTTCTAACATTAAGGAAACAAGTAAAAGGAGAAAACCTAATAGGAAAAATTAGAAATAACATACTAAAGATAGGTGAAATTCTTTTGTAAGGAAAATAAACATTTGTGAAGTAAGTAAATGTTTTAAAATTTTAAGAAGATTGGATTAAGGTAATTTTTCTAATTCAAGAGTTAGAAATTTCTAAGTTTAACATCTCCACCCATAAATTGGGCTTTCACTTATGGACACTTCATATAGAGTTTTTCCACTTCACATAAGTTTCTAGCAAGCCCATTGGATAACCTAAGCAAAAAATAAAACATAGACTTGGACTAAGATATAGAAGTTGGACCTGTAGTCCAAAAATTGTAAAAATGTGACCAAGCCCTCCAAGAAAGGTAGAATTTTATCCAAAGCAAAGGAAATGGGTAGGAATGAGCCCAAATCCAAGAGGGAAAAATAAAATAAAATAAAATAAATCATGTCATAAAATAATAGTGTAATAATAATAAAGATTAGGTTACATGGCATTAAGACAAAAGTTCAGCAAGTGGTGTGATATTCTACATTCATAATTTTAGCAAGTCGTATGATAATACATGGCATTAGGACAAAACATCTATATCCTACACTCAGAATTTTAACAAGTGGGTAATAATACATAGCATTATGACAAAACATCCTTATCCTACACAAATAATTTTAGCTAAGCAAGGAAGATTCAAGGGTTGGAAATTTGCCACCTAAAAAGGCACACCTATCATACTTGATTAAGACAAAAGAAAAAAGAAATGAATCCCTAAATCAAAGGGACCTTGTCCCTTGTATTAAGAACATATTAGCATAATTTTCAAAATACAAATCTCCTTTTTGTTATGCATATCTTGACTAAGGAAGAGGAAGACAAGAACATGAGTTGTTTGTTTTCCAAAAATCAATCAAGTGCATCCTAATTGTGATAAGGTAGACCCATATTCATGAAAGTTGAATTATTTGATAGTCTATTTAAGCAAAACCCACCCTTATAACATTAGAATTTCTTCCAAGAGAGGGAGAGGAAAAATATAAGAAAGGTAGAGTGAGAAAAGAAAAGGAAGAGAGGAAGGAAGATGAATGAGAAGTCTAGAGGACTAAGTGCTCAAGGTAGGTTTAACAATATTTCTTTTTGAAATTTTTTGAAATTTGTAACATTTATATGGGATTTTGATCTTAAAACTTTGATGATTGGTCATGGATGTTGCTATATCATGTTACATATTAATCATGCATGTGATGTATGTTTAAATACTTAGGCTGGTGTAGATAGTTCTGCATAGTTATGGCTATAGGTGGTAAAATTTTATGCTTTTATTTTTAAAATTCTGGGAAGAATGGGTAAGGAATTAAAACAAATGGTTAACATAAAACATGTATACCTATACCTCACAGTGTTTTAGCCATTGGAATCACTCAATTTGGAGTCTATATGAGGTAGATATGGTCCGATTAGTAAGCAGTGGTCAGAAAATGGTTAACCAGATAAGAATATGTCAGGTATGCTTATGTGCTTAAATTTATGGGATAAATATGTAGGGAAATAAAAGCAATTCTTAACATGAAAAATGTAGATCTATGCTTCACAGATTTTTAGCCACTAGAATCACTCAATTTGGAATCCATATGAGTTAGATATGGTCTAATTAGTAAGCAGTGATAAAAAAATGGTTAATCAAGGAAGAATCATTTAGGAAAGCTTCTGTGTTTGCATTTCTGAAAACATTTTATAGGGAATTAAAATAACTTATTAACATAACAATTATTGATATATGTGTCACAGAATTTTAGCCGCTGGAATCACTCCATTTGGAATTCTTATGAGGGAGATATGGACAAATTAGTAAGTGGAGGTCAGAACCTACCTGAGAAGAAATAACCTATAAATTGAAGAAGTAATATCACCAATATTCCTTAATATTTAGCTAAAATTTTCAATATAATACTTTTAGATCATTGTTTAATCTTAAAATTGACACCAAGATCACCTAAATCGGAGTTAAAATGAGAGAGTTAAGCTCCAATTAGTGAGAGAAAGTCAAATAGGATGAAAACTTGCATTAGGAAATAACTCAACATAAAGCATGGCGTGTTTCAAGGCACGGCCAGGCCATGTTCTGTGCTGGAAATGGCATTTTGAAGCCTAAAGTATGGCTATTTTATAGTAAATGGCCAAGTCGTGTTACAGGATACGTTTAGGCTAGTTTGGGAGTTGGTAAAACTTATTTTCAACATTTTGTCTACTCTAAATGAACCTAATTAACTACTGGATATTAGTATAAACCAAATTGATGAAGAATACTGTATTAGATTTGTGAGAACATGTGTTGGAAATGAAGAGATAAAAATAATATTTTAAAAGGAAGAAGAATCTTATAAATGACTAGTATATGCCATAGTCATTTCCATTGTATGAACTATTTATCATCTTAAGTGTGTAATTTTGACATGGAAACATTTTGAAGAAACATTATGGCATGTGAGTATAATGAACATACTTGTTATTGAATCATATTTTTGGCTATTAATGTGAAAAGAAAAGAAATAAGCACGGTCATATAGTCATCTGTGTGGTGCGCCAATAGGGGACGTCCTACCAACGGTTATGATGATGATAATGAGAAAAGAAAGAATAAGTGTGCCATGTCAGACGGAGTGAGAAAAGCCCGTACCAGAGAGTAGAAAATACTCACCCTGACTGGGCTAGCTTTATATGAGAATAAGTTGATAGTCATCATATGATATTCTGAAAATAGTTAATCCTGCCATACATGTCATTACTGTACGATTTTCATGTGCATAGATAAAGTGCATTCATGTGACCTAAGATATTTGTTGTAGCTTATACTGATGAACATGACATTATGATCTATATTGATTATGATTTATTTTTGAACCTACTGGGATTTAATTATCACTATTTTTCCATATCATGTTCAGAAGATTAAATATGCAGCTATGTTTCATGACTCTTATTATTGTTGTACGTTGGATCTTGGTGCCCTACCTTGGGCAAATACCGATTATATCGGATGTATTAGTAGTAGACGTGACTAAGATTCCAGTGGAGGTGCTGTCACCCGCACCTATGTCCCCAAAAGTAATCGACGTGGATGATTAGGTCTCATATGTACACGTATATGTTAAACTTTTGTACGGATGTTTGTAAATTAATTATGTGTTTGTGAACTCAATATTGTATAAATAATAATGGTAGATTTTAAACCTTAATTACGCTTGGTTAAATTAAATAAATGTTATTATGAGTTAAGTAATAAAAAAGTAATAACTTCATGGTATTGTACAAATATTTAAAAAAAAAATTGAGTTGTTATGTAAATGGAGTTGTTACAATTAATAATATCTGTACACAAATAAAACACATATATGTCTACATCTTATTCATCCATATTGACCAGTTTCTGGGATACAGGTGCGGGTGGTTGCATTGTCACCAGGATCTTAGTCAACTCAACCACAAACACCTTATTAATTTATGGGTTCTGCCTAATATAGAGTAACTCGATCCAATGTACACTAAGAGCCAGAGCCAAAAAAAAAATCTGCAAAACTAGTTTTCTGAACATGATATGGAAATATAGTGAGAATTAAATCCTAGTAGGTTCAACAATAAATCACAATTATCATAAATAAATCACAATTATCCTAATAGATTCAATAATAAATCACAATTATCATGTCATGTTCATCTGTATAAGCTACAAAAAATATCTTAGGTTACATGAATGCACTTCACCTATGCACATAAAAATCATACAGTAATGACATGTATGGCATGAATAATTATCTTCAGATTACCATATGATGTCTATCAACTTATTTTCATATCAAGCTACTATGGTCTGGGTGAGTACGTTTTACTCTCCGGTACGGGCTTTTCTCGCTCTGTCCGACATGGCACACTTTCTCTTTCTTTTCTCATTAACTTAACCATAGCCATTGGTATGATGTCCCCTACTGGTGCACCACACAGACTGCCAAGGGACCGTGCTTATTTCTTTTCTTTTCTTTTCTTTTCTCATTAATAGCCAAATATATGATTTCAATAACAAGTATGTTCATTATACTCATATGCCATAATTTTTAATCAAAATATAATCATTACCAATAATCATTGGTAATCATGACATGAACATAATCGTTTCAAATATCACTTTATAAAATATTTTTATGTCAAAATTACACACTTAAGATGCAATGGCAGTGGCAAGGAGTTCATGTAATGGCAATGGCTATGGCATACATTAGTCATTTATTATTTTCATTTATAAGATTCTTCTTCTTTTTTAAATTTTATTTTTATATCTTCATTTTCTTTATGCTTGGCCTCTAGTCACTTTTCTCCTACTTATATGATTTTCAACACATGTTCTCACAAATTTAATATGGCATTCTTCTTCAATTTGGTTTCTATTAATATCCTATAGTTAATGAGGTTCATTTAGGGTAGAAAAATGTTGAAAATAAGCTTTACCAGCTTCCAACACGGCTTGGCCATTTCCTATAAGACAGCCATGGTTTAGGCTTTAAAATTCCCTTTCCAACATAGAACGCGGCCTGGCCGTGCCTTGGAACACGGCCATGTTCTGTCTTGTGTTATTCCCTGATGCAGGTTTTCGTCCTGCCTAACCTTCTCTCACTAATCAGAGCATAACTCCCTCATTTTAACTCTAACATAGGTGATCTTGTTGTCCATTTAAACATAATACAATTATCTAAAATTGTTATGTTGAACATTTTAGTTAAATATTAAGGAATCTTGGTGATATTACTCCCTCAATTTAAATGTTATTTCTTCTCGGGTAGGTTCTGACCTTTACTTACTAATCTAATCATATCTCCCTCATATGAACGCCGAATTGAGTGATTATAGTGGCTAAATTTCCATGCATAATATATCTATATTTTATATGTTAATCAATGATTCTAATTCCTGACATAATTTTCTCAAAAATTCAAATACAAAAGCTTTCCTAATAGCTTATTCCCTGGTTAACCATTTTCTGACCACTGCTTACTATTTTGACCATATCTACCTCATATGGACTCTAAATTGAGTGATTTCAGTGACTAAAAATCCATTAGCTATATATATATATTTGTTATATTAACCATTTATTTTAATTACTAAATAATTCTTTACAAAATTTGAAAAACAAAAGCTTCCCCAGTTACTCCAAAATCTAGTTTCCTAACCAAACCTTTTATAAGGTTTTAGTTCATCATTTTATTATGTCCTCTTCCATGTTCTTCTTAATTTATATCTAATCATATTTCATCAATTTTTCACCACATTTAAATATACAAAATAACAGCATAAAAATCTTAAAAGTTTGTCACCTATAGCCATACTTATGTAAAACTTTCCACACCAAGCTAAGTATTCAAATATACATCACTTGCAAGATCAACATATAGCATGATATAGCAATATCCATGGCCAATCATCCAGGTAACAAATATAGTAAATTTTATCAAATTTCTAGGATCAAAATCCCATATAAATTTTCTAATTTCAAAGCTTTTTCTAAAATAAATATTGTTAAACCTACCTAAAGATCTCCCTAGCTCACTTAGTGAATTCTTTTTCTTGTTTCTTCTTCAAGGAAGTAGCAAGACTCCTCCCTTCCCTTATCTTTTCTAGCAGCTTAAATAAGAGAAGGAGGGTGATTATTTGAACCCCAAGAATGAAGAAGAAAGATAGATTCAAGTGGAGATTAAGCTAACTTACATTGAGTACTTAGTCTACTAGACTTCTCGTTCCTCTTTCTTTTTATCTTCTCCTCTCTTTCTCTCCTTTCCTCACTCTACCTTGCTTATGTTTTTCCTCTCCCTCACTAGAATGAAATTATAATGTTATAAGGGTGGGTTTTTTTAAATAAAATATCATGTGGTTCACCATTCATACCGATGGGTCTACCTTATCACAATTAGGATGCACTTAGTTGTTTTTTAGGGAAAAATAACTCATGTTCTTGTCTTCCTCTCCTTTAGTCAAGATATGCATAACAAAAGGAGATTTGTATTTTGAAAATCATGCTAAAATATTCTTAAGACAAGGGACAAGGTCCCTTTGATTTAGGGATTCATTTCCTTTTTCTTTTGTCTTAATCAAGTATGATAAGTTTTCCTTTTTAGGTGGAAAATTTTTAGCCCTTGAATCTCCCTTGCTTGGATGAAATTATTTGTGGAGGATAATGATGTTTTGTCATAATGCTATGTATTATTACCCACTTGTAGAAATTATGAATATAGGATATAGATGTTTTGTCCTAAAGCTATGTATTATTACCTACTTGTTGAAATTATGAATGTAGGATATAGATGTTTTGTCTTAATGCCATGTTACCTAATTTTGATTATTTTTACACTACAATTTCTTCACATGATTTTTATTTTTCCCTTTTGGATTTGGGCTCATTCTTAACCATTTCCTTTGCTTTGGATAAAAATTCTACCTCTTATGAAGGGTTTGGTCACATTTTCATGATTTTTGAGCTATCGGTCCAACTTCTATATCTTAGTCCAAGTCTATGTTTTATTTTTTATTTGGGCTATCCTATTGGCTTTCTAGAAATTCATGACCCCTAATTTTAGGGCACGTGAAACACGTATACCATGAACATATATTTTCCATAAACATGAATATTCCAATTCTTTATCATGGAAACAGATATATATAAGATCTCCCATACATATACCATATACAGACCAAGTCCAAAAATAGCAGAGTAACAGCAGAAGTAGGGATTCTACCTATGGCATATAAAGCATACTTTAGAATACAAATACAATACAATCCAAATAACGTGAGCCTTGGAAGCAACGTAGGCTCACCCAGGGATTAAGCAACCTAGTTGATCACCTATCTGCAGGACCAGACTCTATATCCTTATCTAAAAAAAATGTAAATATCATGTAGTGAGTTTGACAACTCAGTGAGCAGATAAGACCTCTTATATCTTCTTAGGTCAACATATGGATGAACTCATGTTTTAAAATTTATCACATAGAAAATTACAGTTCGGAAGTACATCCATATGGAGCCTGTATTTCAAATATCTTCATTTCAAATGATAGTCAAATATTTAACACCAAATATAGTGCAGCTTGATTATAAAACAATATTGTTATACAATAAAATATTTCAAATGCTTTAGAAGGATTCCATATCAGAACCACCATATCAAAGTTCAACCCCTTCCGTACTTTGTCGATATAGGATTTGCCTAAACTAAGCATCCTCACTAAGGTTTACCCTACCACTATTCAAGAGGACATGTGAATGGACTCTAATATGGGTACTTCCCAAGCACATAGCAAGGGAGGGCAAATCACATATCATTAATAACACATATATGAGGCATTCTGCTTTCCATAAATAACACATGACTCTTGTGTGTTGGCTGTCACACGAGGCTAGTACCACCCTTGTTAGTTGAGGTGTTAAGGTGCACCAGGGCTAACATCACCTGTTGTTAAAAAATAATATTTCTAATAGGATTCCTCTACAAAATAATTGCATAAAGCAATGTACTTTTCAAATAAGAATACTTTCCATTTCAATTCCTTTTTCAACAATTTCCATACAAATTTCCATATAGGTTATCAATTCCAAATACCCCTAAATCATCATTCTCAAGTAGTGAAATGCGTATATGCAACATATATTCCAGGGGTTCCAAATTCATGACATGTGAACATTTATAATTTCCATAAAGTCATATTTGAGAGGAATAATATCTAATAAGTAAAGATAATCATTCATAAATTTTCAAGAGCTAAAAATGCAATAATAAAAATCATATGCTGCACCAATATCACAATCAAAGTATAAGAAAAATGTAAAATAGATCATAGAAATTATTATCCACTCATCGGGTAAGGGCTCTAGATTGGATAGCTCTAAAATGCATTTTTTTCAATCTCAAAATGATCAAATAGACCTAAAAAACGTATTTGGAGGGTCCAAAAAACCTAGGAAATGATCTCGGGAGCTTCGTCAACACCGGTCATTATTCACGACTGATAAGAGACATAGACCTCTAGAGTTTGAGGAAGGAGACCATGTATTTCTAAAACTTTCCCAACTACTGGAGTTGGTAGGTCTCTCAAAACAAGAAAGCTAAGTCCACGATTTTTGGGACCCTACCAAATTTTGAAGAAAGTAGGGACATCAGCATATCAAGTTGCTCTCCCACCTAATTTGTCCAACCTGCATAATGTTTTCCACGTATCACAGTTGCGGAAGTATCTTCCAGATTCATCACATGTAATACAGGATGAACCAATCCAAATAAAGGAGAACATGACATACCAGCTAGTACCTGCATCCATATTGGACACTGACGTGAAGCAACTGAGAAATAAAATCATTCCCCTAGTTAAGGTGTTATGGGAAGGTTTGACTCCAGAAGAAGCAACTTAGGAGCTAGAAGAAGTCATGAGGAAGAAATATCCGCAATTGTTCTTATAAGGTAATTTCTGAAATTTTGAGGACAAAATTTCTTTTAGGGGGAGAGAAATGTAACATCCCTAATTTCGTTTCTTTTATTGATAAAGGTACATAAAAAATTTAATTAAGAAAATAAAATTTATTAGACAATATTTTAGATATCTAAGGAAATATAGTCCTTAGAAATTCTTCACCTAATGTATATGCATAGAAAAAGTTTCTAACATTAAGAGAACAAATAAAGAAGGAAAACCTAATAGGAAAGAAATTAGAAATAACATACTAAAGAGATGCAAAATTCTTGGATAAGGAAGATAAATTTTTAGAAACAAGTAAAGGTCTTAAAATTTCAAGAACATTGAATTAGGGTAATTTTTCCTAATTCAAGAACTAGAGTTACTAAGTTTAAAATCTTTACCCATACATTGGGCTTTTACCTATGGACACTTCATATAGAGTTTTTCCACTTCACATAAGTTTCTAGCAAGCCATTGGATAACCTAAGCAAGAAATAAAACATAGACTTGCAGTAGGATATAGTAATTGGACCAATAGCCCAAAAATTATGAAAATGTGACCAAGCCCTCCAAGAAAGGTAGAATTTTATCCAAAGCAAAGAAAAGGGGTAGGAATAAGCCCATAATGGGTAGAAATAAGCCCAAATCCAAGAGAAAAAATAAAATAAAATAAATTAGATGATGATATAATAATAATAATAATAAAGATTAGGTTACATGGCATTAAGACAAAAATTTAGCATGTGGTGTGATTCTACATTCATCATTTAGGCAAGTGGCATGATAATACAAGGCTTTAGGACAAAAACATCTATATCCTACACTTATAATTTTAGCAAGTGGTATGATAATACATGGCATTAGGACAAAACTTTCCTATTCCACACAAATAATATCAACCAAATAATGGAGATTCAAGGGCTAGAAATTTGCCACCTAAAAAGGCAAACCTATCATACTTGTTTAAGACAAAAGAAAATGGAAATGAATCCCTAAATCAAAGGGACCTTGTCCCTTATCTTAAGAACATATCATCATAATTTTCAAAATACAAATCTCCTTTTCCTATGCATATCTTGACTAAGGAAGAGGAAGACAAGAACATAAGTTGTTTGTTTTCCAAAAGTTCAACAAAGTGTATCTTAATTGTGATAAGGTAGACCCATGATCATGAAAGGTGAATTATTTAGTGGTCTATATAAGAAAACCCACCCTTACAACATTATAATTTCATCCAAGTGAGGGAGAGGAAAAATAGAAGCAAGGTAGAGTGAGGAAAGGAGAGGAAGAAAGGAAGAAAGAGGAAGGAGAAGTCTAGGGGACTAAGTGCTCCAGGTAAGTTTAACAATATTTCTTTTTGAAGAAAACTTTTGAAACTTATAATATTTATATGAGATTTTGATCTTAAAACTTTTATGATTGGTCATGATGTTGCTATATCATGTTACATATTGATCTTGCATGTGATATATGTTTGAATACTTAGGTTGGTGTTGATAGTTCTGCATGGGTATGGCTATGGGTGGCAGAATTTTAAGCTTTGGTGTTTTAATTTCTAGGAACAATCTATAAGGAATTAAAATAAATGGTTAACATAAGAATTATAGCTATGTGTGTCATGGATTTGTAGCCACTGGAATCATTCCATTTGGAGTCCATATGTGGTCGATATGGCCCGATTAGTAAGCAAAGGTTAGAAAATGGTTCATTATGGAAGAATATGTTAGGATAGCTTCTGTGTTTTAATTTATGGAAATTATCTGTAGGGAATTAAAATACATGGTTAACATAAGAATTAAAGATATATGTGTCACGGATTTGTAGCCACTGGAATCATTCAAGTTGGAGTCCATATGAGGTAGATATGGTCCGATTAGTAGTCAAAGGTCAGAAAATGGTTCATCAGGGAAGAATATGTTAGGACAGCTTCTGTATTTTAATTTCTGGGAATTCTCTGTATTGAATTAAAATAAATGGTTAACAAAAGAATTATAGCTATGTGTGTCATGGATTTTAGGCCACTGGAATCATTCAATTTGGAGTCCATATGAGGAATATATGAGCTGATTAGTAGTCAAAGGTCAGAAAATGGTTCATCAGGGAAGAATATGTTAGGATAGCTTCTGTATTTTAATTTCTGAGAATTATCTGTATGGTATTAAAATAAATGGTTAACATAATAATTATAGATATGTGTGTCGCAGATTTTTAACCACTGGAATCACTCAAGTTGGAGTCCATATGAGGTAGATATGGTCCGATCAGTAGGTAGAGGCCAGAATCTATCCGAGAAGAAATAACCTATACATTTAAGGAGTAATATCAACTTGATTTCTTAATATTTCACTACAATGTTCAACATTTTATCTTAAAATTGACACCAAGATCACCTACATCAGAGTTAAATTGAGGGAGTTATGCTCTGATTAGTAAGAGAAGGTTAGATAGGATGAAAACCTACATCAAGAAAATAAAGAAATAAAATTAGTATTTAAAAAAGAAGATGAATCTTAATAAATGACTAGTATAGCCATAGCCATTGCCATTGTATAAACTTCTTACCATCTTAAGTGTGAAATTCTGACATGAAAATATTTTATAAAGTGATATTTGAAATGGTTATGTTCTTGGCATGATTACCAATGATTTATGGTAATAATTATATTTTGATGAATATACTTGTTATTGAAAGCATATTTTTGGCTATCATTGTGAAAAGAAAAGAAATGAGCACGGTCACATGGCAATCCGTGTGGTGCACCAGTAGGGGATGCCCTACCAACGGTTATGATTATGATTATGAGAAAAGAAAGAGAAAGTGTGCCATGTCGGATGGAGCGAGAAAAGCCCGTACCGGAGAGTAGAAGATACTCACCCTGACCGGGGTAGCTTGAAATGAGAATAAGTTGATGGCCATCATATGATATTTTGAAAATAGTTAATCCTGTCATACATATCATTACAGTATGATTCTTATGTGCATAGATATAATGCATTATGTGACCAAAGATATTTTCTGTAGTTTATACAGCTGAACATGATGTGATGAGCTATATTGATGATGATTTATTGTTGAACTTACTGGGATTTAATTCTCACTATATTTCCATATCATGTTCAGAAAATTAGTTATGCAGATTTTTCTATAGCTCTAACTTTTAGTGCACGTTGGATCGAGTACTTTATGTTGGGCAGATCCCAGAAGCAAATAAAATGTTTGTGGTCAAGTTGGCTTAGATCCCGGTGAAGGTGCAACCATCCGCACCTGTATCTCCGGAATTGGTCAACCAGAATAAATAAGATGTAGATTTTATGTGTTTGATATGTTGTACGTATATTTTGATTAATGACATGTATGTGAACTCTGTATTGTATAAATTAAATAAATGTTATATTGAGTTAAGTTGTAACGAGGTAATAACTTCATGGTATTTTTTTAAAAAAAATTGATACTTAAATGGAGTTGTTACAGATTTTGCCATATAAACTTAACTATAGGGATTTCCTTTGACCACAATTTTTTTCACTTGCCAATCAACAATGAACATTGGTCTTTCCTAATAAGCTAAATTCCTATCCAATTGAATTTCTTGGGGTTGAATAACGTGAGAAGAATCTAGTAGGCATTTTCTTAATATTGATACATGAAAAACTAGATAAACATCACTCCGTTCTGGTGGCAAGGCCATATGATATGCTACAACACCTACCCTATCGAAGATTCAAAAAGGGTATATATATCGAGGATTCAACTTTTCTTTCTTTCCAAATCTCATCACTCTTTTCATATGAGAAATTCTTGAGAATATAAGTTAGCCCACTACAAATTTAAGTCTTGACTTTTACCATCAACGTAATATTTATGCTTGCTTTATTTGCCAACAACTTCTCTTTTATTCCTTATACTTTTCTATTACATGTCATTCCAAATTAGATCCCAAAAGCTTAACTTCACTTAGCTCAATCACCTATTAAAAGACCTATAATGTTTTTTTTCATGTAAACCTCAAATGGTGCCATTTGTATGTTGGCCTAATAATTACTGATAGGGACAAGTTCAACTAAGGATAAATGATTTTCTCCAAAATTTCATCAAAATTATATAAAGATACTTGAAGCATAACTTCCATTGCATAAACACATCATTTAGATTTAGTATCAACCATACTATAATCTAACAAAGATCTTTAGGCTTCCTGAATAGCTCTCCTGAAATAAAATATTCAATTTTTACTTGCTGACACATCGAAAAACAAAAGAAATATCACTTGTATACTCTTTTTATCATTATGCTAATAAAAATATTTCAAATCTTAGTATATGCCATCAATATTTAAAATTTATGGCTTCTTCTAAAATCTCCTTTCTCAACAATTATTCACACGTGAATTTCTAATCTCAATATAATTCACATTTTAGATACTAGACTCAACTTAGTATGGTATAAACCCTTAACACAAATACCTTGATCACTTTACATTATTTTTTAGCATGGTTCTCAAATTATTCTCCTTTCCCTTCTTAACCACTTTAGGTAAACTTAGGTATTCTTCATACCTTAATACTCAATAAGTATATAAAGTAAACTCATTACTCTTTCTAATTTGCACATAATCTACCAACTTACACAATTATACATACTTGATTTAAAGATTTTTTTAAATGCTTTCTTTGTTAGATAAATTCTTTCAAAATCTCTATACTTCAACCTACTAACCACTTGGACACCATAATAGCTAAGTTTCAAAGAAAAGAAATTAACTTTTCTTGTAATGAGGGAAAATAACTTTGCATTTAATGCTAAACATTAATAAGGAAGAATGCAATAGAACAGACGAAAAGCATAATAAAGAACGGTGCCAAAATAGAAAGTCAAAAATTTGGACAAAGCATTGAAAGAAAATTAAAATCGGTGGCCTTAATTCTTGAAAATCTATAAACAAAATTTAGCTGTTATTTCAGCAAAAATTGGTGGCCGCAAGTTTTAAATATATGTGCCAAAATCTACTTTAGAGTTGTTGATATTCAGTGGAAAAGAAACATTTTTGAGCTTATAAAAGTCTGTGAAAAACAAAAATTACGCAGTTAACTGGTAGGATACAGTTGATTGCTTCAAAATGGATATAATCAATCAACTATAAAATAAATCTGTCCAAATTAAAAATTCTCAAAATAGCTAGTCGACTTAATAATACCGATAGTCGACTGGCAAGAACATTGGGAAAACAAAATAAACCATTTGATTGTCCCTCTTCAACATTTAACTTGTTTGCATTTTCACTCCCATTTTTTTCTACAATGCCTATTACCTACAACTTTTCAACAAGAATCAAGACATCAATACTTTATCAAGGACAATAAGGAAAAGACAGGATGAACCAATCCAAATAAAGGAGAACATGACATACCAACTAGTACTGGCATCCATATTGGACACCGACGTGAAGCAATTGAGGAATAAGACCATTCCCTTGATTAAGGTGTTATGGGAAGGTTTGACCCTGGAAGAAGAAACTTGGGAGCTGGAAGAAGTCACGAGGAAGAAATATCCGCAATTGTTTTTAATAAGTAATTTCTAAAATTTTGAGGTCAAAATTTCTTTTAGGGGGAAAGAAATGTAACATCCCTAATTTCGTTTCATTTATTAATAAATGTACATAAATATTAAATATAACATTCATAATTTCGTTTCTTTTATTAATAAAGGTACATAAATAATTAATTAAAGAAATAAAATTTATTAGACAATTTTTAGATATCTAACAAATATAATCCTCAGCAATTCTTCACCTTATGTTTATGCATAGAAAAAGTTTATAACATTAAGAGAATATGTAAAGAGAGAAAACCTAATAGGAAAAAAATTAGAAATAACATACTAATGAGAGGCAAAATTCTTGGGTAAGAAATATAAATTTTTGTGAAGTAAGTAAAGGTCTTAAAATTTAAAGAATATTGGATTAGGGTAAATTTTCCTAATTCAAGAGTTAGAGTTACTAAGTTTAGTATCTCCACCCATAAATTGGCTTTCACCTATGGACACTTCACATAGAGTTTTTCCACATCACATGAATTTCTAGCAAGCCAGTAGGATAGCCCAAGGAAGAAATAAAATATAGACTTAGACTAGGATATAGAAGTTGGACCAATAGTCCAAAAATCGTGAAAATGTGACCAAGCCCTTCATGAAAGGTAAAATTTCAGCCAAAGCAATGGAAATAGGTAAGAATGAGCCCAAATCCAAGAGGAAAAAATAAGAATAATGTGAGGAAATAGTAGTGTAAAAATAATCAAAATTAGGTCACATGGCATTAAGACAAAACATCTATATCCTACATTTATAATTTCAACAAGTAGGTAATAATACATGGATTTAGGAGAAAACATCTATATCTTATATTCATAATTTCAACAAGTAGGTAATAATACATATCATTATGACAAAACATCATTATCCTACACAAATAATTTTAGCTAAGAAAGGGATTTTCAAGGGCTGGAAATTTGCTACCTTAAAAGGCAAACCTATCATACTTGATTAAGACAAAAAAAGGAATGAATCCTTAAATCAAAAGGACCTTGTCCCTTGTCTTAAGAACATTTTAACATGATTTTAAAAATAAAAATATCCTTTTTCTATGCATACCTTGACTAAGGGAGAGGAAGACAAGAACATGAGTTGTTTTTTCTAAAACAAAAACAAGTGCATCCTAATTGTGAGAAGGTAGACCCATGGGTATGAAAATTGAACCACATGATAGTTTATTTAAGCAAAACCCACCCTTATAACAATATAATTTCGTCTAAGTGAGGGAGAGGAAAAACATAAGCAAGGTAGAGTGAGGAAAGGAGAGAAAAAGAGGAGAAGAGAGGAAGAAAGAGGAAAAAGAAGTCTAGAGGACTAAGTACTCAAGTTAAGTTATCTTAATCTCCACTTGAATCTATCTTTCTTCTTCATTCTTGGGGTTTAAAGACTCACCCTCCTTCTCTTATTTAAGCTACTAGAAAAGCTAAGGGAAGGGAGGAATCTTGCTACTTCTTCAAGAGAAAATAAGAAAAAGAATTCACTAAGTGAGCTAGGGAGATCTTTAGGTAGGTTTAACAATATTTATTTTAGAAAAAGCTTTGAAATTAAAAACATTTATATGGGATTTTGATCCTAGAAACTTGATAAAATTTACTATATTTGTTACCTGGATGATTGGCCATGGATGTTGCTATATCATGCTACATGTTGATCTTACAAGTGATGTATATTTGAATACTTAGGTTGGTGTGGAAAGTTCTGCATAGGTATGGCTATGGGTGACAAAATTTTAAGATTTTTATGCTGCTATTTTGTATATTTAAATATAGTGAAAAATTGATAAAATATGATTAGATGTAAATTAAGAAGAAAATGGAAGAGGACATAATAAAATGATGAACTAAAACCTTAGAAAATGTTTGGTTAGGAAACTAGATTTCGGAGTAACCAAGGAAGCTTTTGTTTTTCAATTTCTAGGAAGAATTAGTTAGTAATTAAAAGAAATGTTTAATATGAAAAATATAGATATATGTCTCATAGATTTTTAGCCACTAGAGTCACTCAATTTGGAGTCCATATGATGTAGGTATGCTCAGATTAGTAAGCAGTGGTCAAAAAATGGTTAACCAGGGAAGAATCTGTTAGGAAAGCTTCTGTGTTTGAATTTCTGGGAAAGTTATGTAGGGAATTAAAATAATTGGCTAAGATAAAAAATATAGATATATGTCTCAGGGAAATTTAGCCACTAGAATCACTCAATTTCGAGTTCATATGAGGGAGATATGGTCAGATTAATAAGTAAAGGTCAGAACATACCCGAGAAGACATAACGTTTAAGTTAAAGGAGTAATATCACAAAGATTCCTTAATATTTCACTAACCAATTATGTAACAACTCTACTCTTTTTTCAATATATACATGTATATAGATTTATTTTTAAAGTCCCATGAAGTGATTACCTTTATTTAACTCATAATAACATTTAATTAATTTAACCAAGCATAATTTAGGTTTACACATCATTAATTAACAACATCCATGCACACAAAAAACACATATGCGTCTGCATCTTATTCATCCATATTGACCAGTATCAGAGATACGGGTACAGGTCGTTGCACCTTCACTGGGATCTTAGCCAACTCGACCACAAACACCTTTTTAATTTCTAGGTTCTACCGGACAAAGAGTAACTCGATCTAACGTACACTAAGAGCCAGAGCTAAAGAAAAATTTGCAAAACTAGTTTTCTGAACATGATATGGAAATATAGTGAGAATTAAATCCCATTAGCTTCAACAAGAAATCACAATTATCATTAATATAGATCATCATGTCATGTTCATCTGTATAAGCTACAGCAAATATCTTAAGTTACATTAATGCACTTTATCTATACACATGAAAATCATACAGTAATTACTTGTATGACATGAATAACTATTTTCAAATTACCACATGATGGATATCAACTTATTTTCATATCAAGTTACCCTGGTCAGGTTAAGTATTTTCTACTCTCGGGTACGGGCTATTCTCACTCTGTCCGACATGGCACACTTTCTCTTTCTTTTCTCATTAACTTAACCATAGCCGATGGTAGGGTGTCCCATACTGGTGCACCACACAGACTGCCATGTGACCGTACTTATTTCTTTTCTTTTCTTTTCTCATTAATTATCAAAAATATGATTTCAATAACAAGTTTGTTTATTATACTCACATGCCATAATTTTTTATCAAAATATAATAATTATAAAAAATCATTAGTAATCATAACATGAACATAATCGTTTCAAATATCACTTTATAAATATTTTCATGTCAAAATTACACACTTAAGATGATAAGGAGTTCACTCAATGGCAATGGCTATGGCATCCACTAGTCATTTATTATTTTTATTTATAAGATTCTTTTTTATTTTTAAATATTATTGTTATCTCTTTATTTTCTTTATGCTTATCCTCTAGTCATTTTCCTCCTACTTATATCATTTCCAACACATGTTCCTTCAAATTTAATACGGTATTCTTCTTCAATTTGGTTTCAATTAATATCCTATAGTTAATAAGGTTCATTTAGGGTAGAAAAATGTTGAAAATAAGCTTTACTAGCTTCTAACATGGCCTAAATGTATCTTATAACACGGCTTGGCCATTTCCTGTAAGACAACCATGTTTTAGGCTTCAAAATGCCCTTTTCATCACAGAACAAAGCCTAGTCGTGCCTTGGAACACGACCATGTTCTATGTTGTGTTATTCCCTGATGTAGATTTTCGTCCTACTTAACCTTCACTCACTAATCAGAGTATAACTCCCTCATTTTAACTCCGACATAGGTGATATTTATGTCCATTTAAAGATAAAACAATTATCTAATACTAATGAACATTTTAGTGAAATTTGAAGCAATATTGGTTATATTACTCCCTTAAGTTAAACATTATTTCTTCTCAAGTAGCTTCTGACCTTTATGTATTAATCTGACCATATCTCTCTCATATGAACTCCAAATTGAGTAATTCCAGTGGTTAAATTTTCATGAAACATATATCTATATTTTTTATGTTAAATAGTTATTTTAATTCCCTACATATTTTTTCCAGAAATTAAAACACAGAAGCTTTCCTACCAGATTCTTCCCTAGTTAACCATTTTCTGACCACTGCTTACCAATCTGACCATATCTACCTCATATATACTCCAAATTGAGTACTTCCAGTGGCTAAATATCAATGAGACATATATATATATATATATATATATATATATATATATATATATATATATATATATATATATATATATATATATATATATATATATATATATATATATATATATATTTCATATTAACCATTTCTTTTAACTACTAATCAATTCTTCCCAAAATTTAAAAAACTTAAGCTTATTTGGTTATTCCGAAATCTAGTTTCTTAACCAAACCTTTTTTAAGGTTTTAGTTCATCATTTTATTATGTCTTCTTCCATTTTATTCTTAATTTACATCTAATCATATTTCATCAATTTTTCACAACATTTAAATATACAAAATAGCAGCATAAAAATCTTAAAATTTTGTCACCCATAGCCATACCTATGCCAAACTTTCCACACCAACCTAAGTATTCAAATATACATCACTTGCAATATCAAAATGTAGCATGATATAGCAACATCTATGGCCAACCATTCAGGTAACAAATATATTGTTTCCTCTTGATGGAAGTAGCAAGATTTCTCCATTCCCTTATCTTTTCTAGCAGCTTAAATTAGAGAAGGAGGGTGAGTTTTTGAACCACAAGAATGAAGAAAAAAGATAGATTCAAGTGGAGGTTAAACTAACTTACGTTGAGTACTTAGTCCTCTAGACTTCTCCTTCCTTTTTCTTCCTCTCTTCTCCTCTTTTTCTCTCTTTTCCTCACTCTACCTTTCTTATGTTTTTCCTCTCCATCACTTGGACGAAATTATAATGTTATAAGGTTAGGTTTTGCTTAAATAAATTATCTTGTGGTTCACCTTTCATACCCATGGGTCTGCCTTATCACAATTAAGATGCACTTGGTTGTTTTTTGCTGAAAAAGAACTCATGTTCTTATCTTCCTCTCTCTTAGTCAATATATACATAGCAAAAGGAGATTTGTATTTAGAAAATCATGTTATGCACTTGGTTGTTTTTTGCTGAAAAATAACTCATGTTCTTATCTTCCTCTCTCTTAGTCAAGATATGCATAGCAAAAGGAGATTTGTATTTTGAAAATCATGTTAAAATGTTCTTAAGACAAGGAATAAGGTCCCTTTGATTTAGGAATTTATTTCCCTTTTCTTGGTCTTAATCAGGAATAATAGGTTTGCCTTTTTAGGTGGCAAATTTCTATCCCTTGAATCTCCCTTGCTTGGCTGAAATTATTTGTGTAGGATAAGGATGTTTTGTCATAATACTATGTATTATTACCCACTTGTTAAAATTATGAATATAGGATATAGATGTTTTGTCCTAAAGCCATGTATTATTACCTACTTGTTGATATTATGAATGTAGGATATAAGTGTTTTGTCTTAATGCCATGTGACCTAATCTTGATTATTTTTACACTACTATTTCCTCACATGATTCTTCTTTTTCCCTCTTAGATTTGGGCTCATTCTTACCTATTTCCTTTCATGAAGGGCTTGGTCATGTTTTCAAGATTTTTGGGCTATCGGTCCAACTTCTATATCCTAGTCTAAGTCTATGTTTTATTTCTTGCTTGGGCTATCCTATTGGATTGCTAGAAATTCATGTGAAGTGGAAAACCTCTATATGAAGTATCCATAGGTGAAAGCCCAATTTATCAGTGGAGATGTTAAACTAAGTAACTGTAACTCTTGAATTAGGAAAAATTACCCTAATGCAATCTTCTTGAAATTTTAAGACATTTACTTACTTCACAAAAATTTATCTTTCTTACCCAAGAATTTCTCCTCTCTTTAGTATGTTATTTCTAATTTTTTCCTTTTAGGTTTTCTCTTTTTACCTATTCCCTTATTATTAAAAACATTTTCTATGCATATACATAAGGTGAAGAATTTCTAAGGATTATATTTCTTAGATATCTAAAAATTGTCTAATAAATTTTATTTCCTTAATTAATTATTTATGTACCTTTATTTATAAGAGAAATGAAATTATGGATGTTATATTAATTATTTATGTACCTTTATTAATAAATGAAATTAGGGATGTTACATTTATTTCCCCCTAATGGAAATTTTATCCTTAACATTTCAGAAATTACCTATTAAGAACAATTGCGGATATTTCTTCCTCTTGACTTCTTTAATAACTGCAACTTATTACAGTTTTTATGAGCTTTCGGAGTATGTTTACTGCACTGTTTTGATACATTGAGCACTCTTATTCCTAGACTTAATTAAATGGAATGACTCCCTTGGATATAATATCACCCATCTCGTTTGCTGCTGCAGTTTTGTAAACATATGTGGCAATTATGGCAGCAACACAAGTGATATTGAGTGAGCTGCCCCTTTTTTTCTTACATGTGGAACTGATTCTGCTGCTACGGCACAGGTAGCAGAGGAGCAGAGCTGCACAGCAAGTGCAGCAACCAACTGACATTGCAAGCTGCTGGTTGGGCTGATGCAGAAAGGCCTCCACTCTGAAAGTAGAGGGAAAAAGCTGACACAAGGACGCTCACTGCAGAGCAGGGGGAATGTCAGTAAAAGCCAGGTAGCTGACTGGGACCACAAGGCTAAACCATAAAAAGAGACAGAGGGGGAGACGAGGTGATATGCACGAGAGAGTGGGTGTAGAGAAAAGAAGACACAGACTGCATAGGAGGGCACTAGAGCACCGGATAGTGGAATTTTTCCAGATTTCCATTTTTATTCTTGTTGTGTTTTCTTCCGTCTTTATCAATAACTGCCTTTGTATCTTCATACAAATCGCTTGGGATGCATACTAGTAATTTTGGAAAATCTGTAATCAGTGTAACCATGAGGCTTGGCTAGTTTTCAACTAGGGTTGCATAAGGGTTGTAATGAACTTGAGCACATTTTTAGTATAACACATTTCACTACAGCATTTTTTTTACATTCAACAGTGTTTATATTTTAAATTCCCCTAATAACGGAAGTTAGTGGAGGTAGGCTGAGGCCAATATTCACCCGAGAGGGGAATGGAGGCTGGAAAAATAGTTTGAATATATGGGGACAACCGATATAAGAATATATGGTCCCCCATCACCCCAGCAGTGGAGCTTTATGGACAACTCGGGGGATGAAGACTGATGCAGGAATGTAGGTTTGAGCCTCAAAATTGCAAGGAATGGAAGTCTGGGAAGACTCCATTCGAGACTGAACTGGGCACCTAAGATAATTGCTGCAGCAATTCCTGGAGCAAATATAAGTGCAACAGTTCATGGCAACCCTGAGCAACCCTAGACCACCCAATACCATTTTCTTTACACCCTAGCACTCCTCACCTTAGTTATAGTTGCATTTACGTGATCTACCCTTATTTTACCTTGTGAACCATTTTATT
This sequence comes from Gleditsia sinensis, assembly GCA_037074535.1. NCBI lineage: Eukaryota > Viridiplantae > Streptophyta > Magnoliopsida > Fabales > Fabaceae > Gleditsia > Gleditsia sinensis. The sequence goes on along the minus strand of CM073470.1, from coordinate 62,963,769 downwards.
TTTTCTACAGCCTTTCACACAGCAGAACTCGATATAATAGTTTTAGTTCACTCCTCGTGGGACGATACTCACTCATTACTTTATTACTTGGTCACGACACGTGCACTTATGTTCGGACACTGTATTCATCTTTGCATGAAATACCAACAAGTTTTTGGCGCCATTGTTGGGGGGTGTCAACTTAAAAATTGTTTTTAGTTACTTGACTGTGTGAAGTGTTTCTAGTTATATCTATTATTCACTCTAGTGTTTTGTTGAACAGGTAACGTAGTGCATGACCCGGGCTGACAGAGAACTTCTGCCTCTAGATCCTGAAATAGAAAGAACGCTTTTGAGAAGAAAAAGAGGACAGTTAAGACCTCAACAGCAGCCAAGAATGGCTAATCAGAATGGTGCAGACAACATGGATGATAGAGATAAGGTCTTAAATGCTTATGTTCAACCAAACCTGAATGGGTTGAACCTAAGTATCGTGAGACCAGAAATTGAGGCTCTACACTTTGAGCTCAAGCCGGTAATGTTTCAGATGTTGCAGACTGCAGGCCAGTTCAGTGGAATGCCTACAGAGGACCCTCATCTTCACTTAAGAGTATTCATGGAAGTTACGTATGCTTTCAAAATGAATGGGGTAACAGAAGAAGTGCTCAGGCTAAAGTTGTTCCCTTACTGATTAAGAGATCGAGAAAGAGCGTGGCTGAACTCTTTGCCACCTGACTCTACCGCTAACTGGAGCAATTTGGCTAAGAAATTTCTGCTGAAATATTTCCCGCCCACTAAGAATGCCAGATTGAGAAATGACATCACCTCTTTCCAGCAGTTGGAAGGTGAATCATTGTATGAGACCTGGGAGAGGTATAAAGAGCTATTACGGAGATGCCCTCATCATGGAATCCCTTACTGCATTTAGATGGAGACCTTTTACAATGGCCTTAATGCTCAAACCCGCACTATAGTGGATGCAGCAGCTAATGGGGCACTACTGTCCAAAACATATAATGAGGCATATGAGCTGCTCGAAAGAATGGCTAGTAACAACTATCAGTGGCCTATGGATAGAGTTTCCACCGGCAGAAAAATGGAAGGCATACATGAAGTGAGTGAAGTTACTTCTCTCACAGCCCAGCTAGCTTCACTAGTTAATGTTATGCACTTGGTTGTTTTTTGCTGAAAAAAAACTCATGTTCTTATCTTCCTCTCTCTTAGTCAAGATATGCATAGCAAAAGGAGATTTGTATTTTGAAAATCATGTTAAAATGTTCTTAAGACAAGGAATAAGATCCCTTTGATTTAGGGATTTATTTCCCTTTTTTTGGTCTTAATCAAGTATAATAGGTTTGCCTTTTTAGGTGGCAAATTTCTATTCCTTGAATCTCCCTTGCTTGGCTGAAATTATCTGTGTAGGATAAGGATGTTTTGTCATAATACTATGTATTATTACCCACTTGTTAAAATTATGAATATAGAATATAGATGTTTTGTCCTAAAGCCATTTATTATTACCTACTTGTTTAAATTATGAATGTAAGATATAGATATTTTGTCTTAATGCCATGTGACCTCATCTTGATTATTTTTACACTACTATTTCCTCACATGATTCTTCTTTTTCCCTCTTGGATTTGGGCTCATTCTTACCTATTTCCTTTTCATGAAGAGCTTGGTCACGTTTTCAAGATTTTTGGGCTATCGGTCCAACTTCTATATCCTAGTCTAAGTCTATGTTTTATTTCTTGCTTCGGCTATCCTATTGGATTGCTAGAAATTCATGTGAAGTGGAAAAACTCTATATGAAGTATTCATAGGTGAAAGCCCAATTTATCAGTGGAGAAGTTAAACTAAGTAACTCTAACTCTTGAATTAGGAAAAATTACCCTAATGCAATCTTCTTAAAATTTTAAGGCATTTACTTACTTCACAAAAATTTATCTTTCTTACCCAATAATTTATCCTCTCTTTAGTATGTTATTTCTATTTTTTTCCTATTAGGTTTTCTCTCTTTACCTATTCCCTTATTATTAAAAACATTTTCTATGCATACACATAAGGTGAAGAATTTCTAAGGATTATATTTCTTAGATATCTAAAAATTGTCTAATAAATTTTATTTCCTTAATTAATTATTTATGTACCTTTATTAATAAGAGAAATGGAATTATGGATGTTATATTAATTATTTATGTACCTTTATTAATAAATGAAACGAAATTAGGGATGCTACATTTATTTCCCCTAATAGAAATTTTTTCCTCAAAATTTCAGAAATTACCTATTAAGAACAATTGCGGATATTTCTTCCTCTTGACTTATTCTAACTCCCAAGTTACTTCTTCTGGAGTCAAACCATCCCATAACACCTTAACCAAGGGAATGGTCTTATTCCTCAATTGCTTCACGTCGGTGTCTAATATGGATGCCGGTACTAGTTGGTAAGTCATGTTCTCCTTTATTTGTATTGGTTCTTCCTGTATAATATGTGATGAATCTGGAATATACTTCTGGAGCTGTGATACATGGAAAACATTATGCAAGTTGGACAAATTAGGTGGGAGGGTAGCTTCATATGCTGATGTCCCTACTTTCTTCAAAATTTCATAGGGTCCCAAAAATCGCGGGTTAAACTTTCTGGTTTTAAGAGACCTACCAACTCTAGTAGTCAGGAAAAGTTTCAAAAATATATGGTCTACTTCCTCAAACTCTAGAGTTTTATGTCTCTTAGCATAGTAACTCTTTTGTCGACTCTGAGCTATAAGTATTTGGTCTTATTAGGTTCTGATATAGATCATCCTGATTTGTTTAGTAGTTTGTTGAACTAGATCAGAACCTAGAAAGTCCTTTTCTCCTACCTCAAACCAACATAGTGGAGATCGGCACTTCCTACCGTATAAAGCTTCGTAAAGGGCCATCTTATACTGGAGTGATAACTATTATTATAAGCAAACTCTACTAAAGGTAGGTACTTATCCCATCCTTTACCTTTCTCTATCACACAGGTCCTTAACATATCTTCTAGAGTTTGAATGGTCCGTTCTGGCTGCCTGTTAGTCTGAGGATGTTAGGTAGTACTGAACCGCAACTGGGTTCTAAAAGCTTCCTGCAAAGTCTTCCAAAACCTCGACGTGAACCTTGAATCGCTATCAGAAATGATATTTGAGGGAATTCCATGTAGTCTAACTATTTCCTAGATGTACAACTAGGCCAATTTATCTAGTGAAAAATTAATTTTTATGGGCAAAAAGTGAGCAGATTTGGTTAATCTGTCAACTATTAACCAGATAGAGTAATGTCCAACTGAAGTCTTAGGTAAGCCCACCACAAAGTCCATCAAAATACTGTCCCATTTCCATTTAGGGATCTCTAGAGGTTGTAAAAATCCCACTGACTTTTGATGCTCTACCTTTACCTTCTGACAAATTAGACATTTTGCCATAAACTCAGCAATGCCCTTTTTCATCCCTGGCCACCAATACATCCTCTTTAAATCCTGGTACATTTTAGTGGATCTAGGATGGACTATGTATTTACTCGGATGTGCTTCCTACAGGAAAATAACGTTATAGAAATATTCTCTTCATCTCATTCCATGTGGTGATAGTGCTAGAAGGTAAATAATATAGCCAATCTTTGGCTAAGTTTCTTAATGAAAAAGAAAAGCCCTAAGTTTTATTTGTTCCTAAGTTACTCCAAGGGGTTCATGCTACTACATACCACATGAAATTCCTTCAAATGTTTATGTGGGTCTTCACCTGCAAGATAATGAAAGTTAGGTAAGAGATGAATTAATCTAGATTTTAATTCAAAATTAACATTATTATCAAGATTCAGAAAAGTAATGCATAAGGGTTGCTGATGCAAATCTAGAGCTGCAAGCTCCTTTAGAGTGGGGTGCCTGGCCATGATTACTTCCTCTTTTTCTTGATCAATATCTTCTTGAAATCTTATGTGCTTGTATACAGATTTTCAAATATCTGGATTAAACTGTAAATCTTGAGAATTAACAGATCAAGTCACAGGCATAAATCAAAATAAAAATGACTAAAAAGTAATAGATGCAGTCCTCGGCAACAGTGCCAAAATTTAGTGCGTACTGTCACAGGTACACCGAAATTGACACCTTACCTCTCAACTAACCTATAGTCGTGAGAGTAAGGATCGATCCCACAGAGACTGGAATTATCTTATATGAAGTAAAAAATGAGGGCTTAATAATTGCAAATAAAAAAAGTAAACAAAAACAAAAGTAATTAAAAAGAGATTGATTAATAATAAAGGCATTGACTTCAGTTGATATCCACCGTCAAGGGATTGCATTGATCATTGACAATATAATTAATCTTAAATATAATATATTTCATTAGGATTCTAACCTTGTTCCTTCTTAAGTATAATAATTGATAACAATTCCCTCAATTAAACCCTAATTAATAAGATATCCTTTAACACATCGGTAAAGTCTTACCTATTAATCGCACGAAGAACTAGAGAAACTAATAGAGCTAAACAGAGGTAAAGTTTTACCTCTATTTTTCAATTTTTGCCTCTTATCACCCTTATTTCCATAGAATTGACTAATATAAAAGTTGTAGCTATATGTATTATCTTTACACAGAAATTAGAATCACATAAATTGGAGTTCATATGTGGGATTTATGCACAAAAAGGTAAAGACAGGTCTAAACCAACCTAAAACTTTGCATATTTCTTAACTTCTTTTCTTCAAATGTTTTGTTAAGTGACCTCCAAAAGTACAACCTCCATCTTTAATCATGTCGTAGGGTTACCAAAAGTATCTAAGCACTATTATTGACACATTAACCAAGTATTATGGAAAGAAACATAACATGTCATGTCTATACTAGTAAAAAACAAATACAAACATTTGTATTGGGGGTCATTATAGATATCAACCAAAACAAACACTTTCATTATTGATTCACTCTCATATTTAATTTATTACGATGGTTTCATTCCATATCTAATAGTTTATTTACAGTTTTCAAAGCCTCATTTTATATTCAGAAAAGGTAATACTAGTCTCTATGAGATCAATCCTAACCCCCATTATTTCAAGTAATTCTAATATATGGTATTAATTATATTTGGTGTACCCATGACAATACCCACCATCCACAAAATAGCTAAAAGCCGAATTTTATTATGAATATTCATATTTTTAACACTATTCACTCAGTCCATGATTGTTCTTTTGAAAATTTTGTATAGCTTAATTAATCAAAGGGTGGAAGGGTGGAGTAAAGGAAACAAAATAAAATTGAAGGAAAAGACAAGAAAATTTCAAAAGAAAGAATGAAAGCCCATGCAATTGGTGAAAAAGAAATAAAGAATCAAAGGAAAGGAATGAATAAGTTAAGCTAATGCAAGAAATTAACTAGGAGAGGAAATTCCCTTAGCTTTGAAAAGCTTAAGATATTAGATATAATCATGTGGTGTTGGGCAACTAAGGGTAAAATTATATCCTCTATCCTGCTTTGTACCTTGGCCACATTACAAGCTAAATAAATCATTTTTTTAATCTAAAAGGTAGTTTTAGCCTAAATGAAAAATAGGCCTATGGAAGTCTTAAATCAACTAGAGATCCATACCCCAAATTTAAGATATATAAACTCATTCGGGTAAGGAAAATTAACGGACCTAAAGACATACACCTTTAGGATTCAAGAGACAAGATTATGGATTGCATTTGAGTTAATTCTTTGCATGGTTATGATATTTTGGAGTTTTTTTCTTGAGAATATTTTCATGCTATGAGGTAAAAATTGGCAAGACAAACACTCACTGCGTACATTGATTTCTGATGTTCTCTTTAGGGATTATTTTGCTTGAGAGCATGCAAAAATTTTAGTGTGTGGGTATTTGATGTATGCAAAATTAAGCATGTTTTAGTTTTTTTTTTGTTACATGAAGGAGAACCAAACCAGCAACCTTATCCTATATCCCTACCCCACCTAACCACCTGAGTTAGCCTTAGGTAGTAGTTTTAGTAAATTTAAACTTACCTTTTGAATTATTTCCATTGGAGTTCATATGTGGGAGATATGGTATAATTACTGCCAAAAGGTCTAGAGTCATTACAATTCAGTATTTTTCCATTAATTTATTCTCTTTTTCTCCTCTTTTCTTCTTCCTTTACTCCTACAACACAAAACACAAAACTAAGCTAATTTATAATCATATTTTACTTAAATTAAACAAAAAGTAAATTTAAAGGTATTAAAATCATGCTTAATTATGAACACATCAAATCCTCAATTAAAATTGAAAATTGAACCATAATTTAATCTCACAATGCATTAAAATCCTTGTGGTTTCAATCTCCATTAACCAATAAAAAAGACTTAGCTATGTAGGGCCATAAGAAAATATAAGATAAGAAGAGAGAATGGAGAGAACTATTAACAATTGTATGATAGAATGTCTTTTTCTACTTCCTTTTCCTCTTATTTATGGATTGGAGAGTCCTAAATGAACTAAGATTCCTCTTAGGTAAGTTCCCAACCTATCAAGCTTCATTCTGGATCAAAATAAAACTTTTTGTGGCCAAATTTACCTTTTGCATGAACATCTCGCTCAAAAGCTTGTGTAACACCATTGAACTCTTAAATATCAAGATGAAAGTTATAGCTGCCTTCTCTTTCCACAGCCCCTAGAATTACCTTAATTGGAGCCCATATGAAAGAGTTATGCCCCAATTAGTGATGAATGGTCAGGATTCACCTTGTTGCACTATGGCTCTAAATTTTGAGCATCGTATTTCTTATATTTCTCTAGAATTTGGTAAATTGATACATAGAAAAGTTGTAAATAATTGTCATAAATTTTCATAGGAACTTGAATCATCTCAATTGGAGTTTATATGTAGAAGTTATGGCCTGATTAGTGTAGAACGGTCTTGATTCACAACAATTTAGCATTTTTTCCATGAATTTCTTCTCCTTTTTTCTTCTTCCTTTACTCCTACAATAGAAAACACAAAGCTAAGCTAATTCCTAACTTTATGAGAGAGTTATGCCCCAATTAGTGATGATTGGTTAGGATTCATCTTGCTGCACTACAATTCTAAATTTTAAGCATCATATTTCTTAGATTTCTTAAGAATTTGCTAAAGTGATATACATAAAAGTTATAGATAATTGTTGTAAACTTCCATAGGCACTTGAATAATCTAAATTGGAGTTTGTATGTGGAAATTGTGGTTTAATTAGTGTAGAAATGACTGGATTCACTCAAATTTAGCTTTTTTTTTCATAAGTTTCTTTTCTTTTTCTCCTATTTTCTTCTTCCTTTTCTCCAATAACAGAAAACACAAGGCTAAACTAATTCCTAACCTTATCTTACTTAGATTAAAAAAACGTAAATTTAAAAGTATTAAAATCATACTTAAATATGCATACATCAAGATGTAAAAAACATGTCTCTTGTTTATACATCAGAGAGGGATCGTGCCTACGATCATCAAAGCAGAACCTAAAGTACATAGAGCTGAAAGCAAAATATCCCAAAGCGACTTACCACTAGGTTTTCACATTACTCTTGAGCGAATGGGCACTATCTAAAAACATTGTGAGAGAAGTAAGTTAATGCAATTCAGTGAACAAACATAGTTTACTATAATAGAAATAGAACAACCCATATGCACGAGTTTTTATGTTAAAGAAAATCATTTTAAAAAACATGCTAGAAAAATAAATGAAAACAAATATTAAGACATTGTATGTGTTTAAAGAAATTTAATCATTTAAAATTTATTTAATAAAGAGATTTGAAAGGAAAGATGTGGAAATAATAAATCAAATTAATAAAGAGAAAATATTAAATTAAATCCTTAATAGAGAAACATCTATTTTTCAATAAAATTATTGATTCTTTATCCTAGTATAAGCGAGTAGAAATAAGAATAAAAGTTCAAGTTTTCTATACTCACATAAGAGGACTTCAAATCAGAACCATGCTAATATCCCAAGTACATAGCAAGGGAGGTTAATCACCACCACATCAATATATAAGAGGAAGTTATGCCTCAACTCCTATATGTCTCATATAATATCTCTAGGAAGAGACTGTGTCTCAACTCCAACATATACCAATCACCATGTGTTGGTCATCACACGGGGTTAGCAACACCCCTGGTATCTAGAGTTCAATGGGCACCAAAGCTAACAATCACTACTACTAGCTGACAATTCTCTGACAAAGATTTCTCCAAAGTATAAAAAATGTAAGAAATAAAATATAAATTAAGTTATATATAAAAGAATGGTGACATTATCACTAATACAACATCCCTCCATAACTTTTCTTGGTTTGAATAAAATTTCCATATCTTTGAATATTTGCAAATTAAATCCATGTAAGCCATTCCCAACCTCTAACTTAATAGATTTCTTGTATCCATTTATAAATACCATTTAACCATCAAAATAATGTAATAATGTCACAATGTGAAAAAATGCTTTCCATCACGAATCTAATTAAAAGAATGGTTATTAACACCATTGTATATATGCACTAAAATAACAATTTGGCCAAATCAATATTTTATGTCACATGTCAGGGACATATTTATTTCAAGGCCTGTGCGACCATCTAGCTAGCTAAATTTGGAAAATTAATTTAGGTGTTGACGTGGCCGGTTAAGTACTTACGTGGCATGTTAAATATCAACTAATCATGCCACATCAACGTTGACTCAACTTTAAAAGAAAAAGTAAATACATAATTTAGTCCCTAAATTTACTAAGTTCGTACAATTTAGTCCTTAAATTCAGGTCAATACACAATTTAGTCTTCGAATTTTTCAAACATAAAATAATTTAGTTCTTCCGTTATTTTTATCTTAATTGTTTGTTGATGCGACATGTTAAGTGCTTACGTGGTACGTTAAATACTAACTAATTATGCCACATCAATATTGACTTGTCCATAAAATTTTGAAATGAAATTGTTCCCTTAACCTCATATAATATTATTTGTTTCAAGTTGTTGAATGGACTATTGTATTCCTTTTACAGGGCAATGGAAACTATAGAAGCATTCAAATAAAAGGGAGGCCATTGCAAATATATTTATAATTCAATGCAAAAAAATTTCATTCTATAAACTTTTTAGTAGTAGAGTGACAATATATTCCATAAGTTAAAGCACATTTTTCCCTATCCCTAAAGGACTAAAGGAAAAGAAATGATATATCTCAAGAAAAAAGATCTGTAAGAAAAGAAGTATTATTAAAATACACAACATTCAAACACAATCATGAGAGCTAACTAATAAATATTAATTAGAAATCATTCAGCATTAAAATACTTGAATGAGAGCAAGAATTATAAGAACTAGCATAACACTGAATAAGAAGGGATTAAAAATGTTAAAATCATGGCCTCTTCATATAGCAAAAAATGTGTAAAGTGTCAATCTAACCATCCACGGTTGTTAATATCACAAATTTTAGAATACATTTCCTATTTTTAGTCATCAAAAACTTATTAGAATAATTTCGTAGCAATTGGGTGTTTCACGGTGTTGTTAGTTGAAGACAAAAATAGGATTTTTCTTGGGAAGGGAAAAAATAGAGTGGAAAATGAAGTTTTTTGAAGTTTTTTTAAAACATAAGTCAGTATTGATGTAATGAGCTACATTACAAGCAGTTAGTGTGAAAATAATAGAACTAAGTTGTTTGACAATTGGTAAATTCGAAAATTAAATTGCATAATGATTAAATTTAAGGACTAAATTGTATGAACTTAATAAATTTAGGGACAAAATTATGTATTTACTATTTTTTTAACTTGAGTCAACGCTGATGTGGCATGAATAGTTGGTATTTAACATGCCACGTAAGCATTTAAGGGTTCATATAAGCAATTAGTTAGTGTAGAGATAACAAAAGGATTAACTTGCCGAACATTTGGTAAATTTGGGGACTAAACTATACAATGACTTAAATTCAGGGATTAAAGTATAATGACTTAATATATTCAGGGATTAAACTATGTATATATCTACTTACTATTTCGAAGCTTTAAAATAATTAATTTCCCTTTACTTCCTTGATAGTTCCACAAGCCAATTTGATTCCAAATTACTTTCGGAATACTTCAACACCTACAATTTATATTAAAGAAACTAGTAAGTACTCATGGTGAAAAGTTCTTAATTGTAAACCATACCTTTTCGCACCTTTATTTGGTTTATTGCTTCTTGAAATTTTTGTCAATTCTTGGCCAAAATTTTGGCCAAACTTTGTGGCCTCCGCAACATGCAAATTTATAATATCATACTAATTCTGTATATACTAGATTCATACATGGAATTCAAGTGCAACATCTCTAACCGTAAACTATGCCTTTTTCCACACTTATTTGGTTTATTGCTTCTTGAATTTTTTCTCAATTGTTGGCTAGCATTTTGGCCAAAATTTATGGCCTCCATAACATGCAAATTTATAATATCATACCAATTCACTATATACTAGATTCATACCATGGAATTCAAGTGCAACATATCCCCAAAATATTCACATTGTTACCAACTTCCAAACCACCATTTCAAGTCTTAAAATAGGCAATTACTTTCAATAATTTTGCACTTAAACTCTTATTTTCATTTCCAAATCATATATCATTATTAGAATAACTCATGAGATAAGAGTATTTTTGATGGTTTTGTTCATAGCTTATGTTTCCTATGATTTAAGTGCCCAAATGATGTTATTTATGCATGAAAATTTTCATGATAACTTGTTAATATGTCCTTAAAAAAAATAAGAACTCAAAAATTTCATATAATATACAAAAAATCAAGAATTGTAACTTATACCTCAAGTTGCCTTCATAATCAATATCACCAAAAACTTGCTTGAAACTTGGTGCTACAATTCTCTATGCTTTTCACCACAAAGGAACAGTTTATACCTCTCTAAAAAATGATTTATTTGGCTAGAATTTCAATGAATTCATTACCTCTTTACTTTTAACTATTTAACTCATAATGACATTCAATTAAATTAACCAAACATAATTAAGATTTCTGAAATACCATTAACACTTATACAATTCTGGGTTCACATACACATTATTAATCAAAACATCTTTACTAAAATCAAACACATATAAATCTACATTTTATTCATCCATATTGACCAGTTCTGGAAATACAGGTGCGGGTGGTTGCACCTTCACTGAGATCTTAGCTAACTCGACCCAACATACGCTAAAAGACGGTCATAGAGAATATCTGCATAACTTAGTTTTCTGAACATGATATAGAAATATAGTGAGAATTAAATCTCAGTAGGTTCAACAATAAATCATAATCATCATCAGTAATGCTTGTCACATCATGTTCATCTGTATAAACTACAACAATTATTTTAGGTCATATGAATGCACTTATCTAAGTACATAAAAATCATACAGTAATGACATGTATGGCATGAATAACTATTTTCAGAATATCATATGATGACTATCAACTTATTTTCATATTAAGCTACCCCGGTCAGGGTGAGTACTTTCTACTCTCCAATATGGGCTTTTCTCACTCCGTCTGATATGGCACACTTTTTCTTTCTTTTCTCATTAACATAATCATAGCCGTTGGTACTACTGGTGCACCACATAGACTGTCATGTGACCATGCTCATTTTTTTTCTTTTCTTTTCACATTAATAGTCAAAAATATGATTTCAATAACAAGTATGTTCATTATACTCACATACCATAATTTTTCATGAAAATATAATCATTGCTAAAAATCATTAGTAATCATGCCATAAACATAATCATTTCAAATATCACTTTAAAATATATTCATATCAAAATTACACACTTAAGATGGTAAGGAGTTCATGCAATGGCAATGGCTATGGCATACACTAGTCATTTATTATTTTCATTTATAAGATTCTTCTTCTTTTTTAAGTATTATTTTTCTCTCTTACTAAACAAAGCATAACACCCTCATTTTAAATCCGATTGAGGTGAGCTTGGTGTCAATATAAAGATAAGACAATCCTCTAAAACCCATATGTTGAAAATTTTAGTGAAATCTTAAGTAATCATGTTGTTATTACTCCCTAAAATTCAACGTTATTTCTTCTCGAGTAGGTTCAGACCTCTACTTACTAATCTGACCATATCTCCCTCATACGAACTCTAATTGAGGTGATTCCAAAGCCTATAAAAATCTAAGACACTTATATACAAATTGAATGTTTGTTATTTATTCATATTCCTGACTAATTACTCCCAGAAAATCGAAAAAAAAAACAACTACATTTACCACCTTGGATTCTAGACTAATTCTAATCTTTACCCATTAATCGGCCATATCTCCCTTATATGGACTCCAAATTAAGTGATTTCAGAGCTTATAGATCCATGATTCATATATATATATTTATTATTTTAACAATTTCCTTTAATTCCCTATAGATTTTACCCAAAATTCAAACACATAAGCATACTTAACAGATTCTTCCCTAGTTAGCTAGTTTCTGACCTCTGCATACTAATTAGAAAATATATCCCTCATCTAGACTCCAAATTAAGTGATTCTAGTGGCTGAAAATCTGTGAGACATAGGTATACATTTTTTACATTAACCATTTCTTTTAATTCCTTACCAAGTCTTCCCAAAATTTCAAAAATAGAAGATTCCCTGGTTACTTCGTAACCCAGTTCCCTACCAAACTTTTTTTAAGGTTTTAGTTCATCATTATATTACATGCTCTTCCCTTTTCTTCCTAATTTACATATAATCATATTCCATCAATTTTTTACCACATTCAAATATACAAAATAGTAGCATAACAATCATAAAATGTTTACCACCCATAGCCATACCTATGTAGACCAACCAAAATTTTTAAAATATCCATCATATACAAAATAACATGTAACATGATATAGCAACATCCATGACCAATTATTAAAGTAGCAAATATTGTAAATTTCATCAAAATTCTAAGATCAAATCCCATATAAATTTTACAAATTTCAAAATTTTTCTTCAAAAAGAGATATTGTTAAACCTACCTAAAGATCTCGCTAGCTCACTTAGCGAATTCTTTTTCTTGTTTCCTCTTGAAAGAGGTAGCAAGATTCCTTCCTTCCCTTTGCTTTTCTAGCAGCTTAAATAAGAGAAGAAGGGTGAGTTTTGAACCCCAAAGATGAAGAGAAAAGATGGATTAAAGTGGAGATTAAACTCACTTACCTTGAGTACTTAGTCCTCTAGACTTTTCTTTCTTCTTCCTTCCTTTCTTCTTCTCTCTTTCACTCCTTTCCTTACTCTACCTTGCTTCTATTTTTTCGTTCCCTCACTTGGACAAAATTATAATGTTATAAGGGTGGGTTTTGCTTAAATAAACTATCAAGTGGTTCACCTTACATGATCATGGGTCTACCTTATCACAATTAGGATGCACTTGGTTATTTTTTTTTTGAAAGACAACTTATGTTCTTGTCTTCCTCTCCATTAGTCAAGATATGCATAGCAAAACAAGATTTGTATTTTGAAAATTGTGATAAAATATTCTTAAGACAAGGGACAAGGTCCCTTTGATTTAGGGATTCATTTCCTTTTTATTTTGTCTTAATCAAGTATAATAGGTTTACCTTTCTAGGTGGTAAATTTTCAGCCCTTGAATCTCCCTTGCTTGGCTAAAATTATTTGTGTAGGATAAGGTTATGTTTTATCATAACGCTATGTATGATTATCCACTTGTTGAAATTATAACTGTAGAATATAGATGTTTTGTCCTAATACCATATATTGTTATCTACTTGATGAAATTATGAATGTAAGATATATATGTTTTGTGCTAATGACATGTGACCTAATCTTGATTATTATTACAATAGTATTTCCTCACATTATTCTTATTTTTTTTCCTCTTAGATTTGGGCTTATTCTTGCCCATTTCCTTTGCTTTGGCTAAAATTCTACCTTTCATGGAGGGCTTGGTTACATTTTCAAAACTTTTGGGCTATCGGTCCAACTTCTATATCCTAGTCCAAGTCTATGCTTTATTTCTTGCTTTGGCTATCCAATTGGCTTGCTAGAAACTTATGTGAAGTAGAAAAACTCTATATGAAGTGTCTATAGGTGAAAGCCCAATGTATGGGTGGAGATGTTAAACTTAGGAACTCTAACTCTTGAATTAGGAAAAATTACCCTAATCCAATCTTCTTGAAGTTTTTAGACCTTTACTTACTTCACAAAAATTTATCTTTCTTATCAAAGAATTTTGCCTCTCTTTAGTTTCTTATTTCTAATTTTTCCTATTAGGTTTTCTCTCTTTACCTATTCCCTTAATGTTAGAAACATTTTCTATGCATACACATAAGGTGAAGAATTTCTAAGGATTATATTTCCTTAGATATCTAAAATTTGTCTAATAAATTTTATTTCCTTAATTAAATATTTATGTACCTTTATTAATAAAAGAAATGAAATTAGAGATGTTACATTAAATATTTATGTACCATTATTAATAAATGAAACGAAATTAAGGATGTTACAAAGATGACCTTTAGCAGGGAGAAATTTGCCATATTTTTTGCTATTTAAAAGGATGACATTCTGCTAGAAAATTAGATTTTTAAGCGTATTCCTAAAATTTTAGAAAATGTTTAGGGGCAAAATTGGAAACCTAAAAGGGGGACATAGATGGAATTTTTATAAAACCATAAGGGTAAGATTGAAAATGAAAAAGAAGGACATACTTGAAATTTTAGTAAACGTGCATGGGCAATATTAAAAATTAAAAATAAAGGACATAGATGGAATTTTTAAAAATGTGCTGGGGCAAAATTGGAAACTAGAGCAAATAAATTTTCTCATACAACTTAACTAGTTTCCAAGGTTTTCAAGAAACAAATTCTCAAGGATTAAAACACATTTTTCCTTTCCTTTCCTTTTCGTTTTTTTCTTAAAAAAATTGTACAATTCCATTTCAAAGTTGCCTTTAAAAATAAATAAATAAAGGTCTTTCAAGGATAAATTACTCCAAAATTTAATTAAATCATTCTAAATTTTTAGGGCATTACACCCATGACACCAAAGGACTCCAACTCATACTTCAAACTATCTATACCTTCAAAATCACACAAAACTTGCTTGATGCATGGTGAGCACAACTCTATGCTTTTACCACCAAAGAGCATGTTTTGGACCTATAAACATTGGTTTGTTGAGTGGAGTTTTTGGTGGAAGAAAATCTTTTTAATAGAAAGGAAGGATGTCCTATTTTCTTGATTGCATAGGATGCAATAGTGCTAGAAATTTTGAGCAGAATTGGCCGAAGTAAGGGATAAGGAAAGTAATGGTATTTTGTTAATTTCTTAGACTACTCAAAGGTTAAATTTATCCAATAAAAATTTAATTTTTAAAAGCAGTATTCTTGGCGTTTACATAAAATTTTAGGGGGAAAATTGGAAACTAAAAGGAGGAACATAGGTGGGATTTCCATAAAATCATAAGGTCAAGATTGGTAGCCAAAAAGAGGAATTTGTTTGGAACTTTTATAAAGTTGTAAAGAAAAAAATAAGGAAACTAAAAATTGGGGACATAGATGGAATTTTCAAAAAAGTGTAAGGGCAAGATTGGAAAGTAGAATAAATAAAATTTGTCATAAATCTTAACTAATTTCTAAAGCCTTCAAGAAAATAATCCTTAATGTTTAAGACACACTTTATCTTTTAAAACATTTACATAAACAATTTCAAAATTTCCTTTCTAATAAAATAGCATAAACTATAAATAGGATAGGCTATTTCAAGAATAGGTCATTTAAAAAATTTATAGGCCATTACAAGTATGGTGCAATCATAATCTATTGAGCAGCTATATCCAACTCTTTTGTCATACGTTTAGATCTTTTATATTTAATAATTTTATAATTTGTATAGATGTCACATTTTTCACCATACAGATAATGTTTCTAGATTTTAACTATGAAAATTACTGCTGCAATATCATGTTCTGGGTACTTTTATTCATGCTATTTAAACTGTAGTGCTGCACAGGAAATAACTTGACCTTGTTCCATTAGTATACAATAATACACAACCAAAACTAATATGGGATTCATCACAATAGATAGTATATCCATCTATACCAAAAGGAATGGAAAAGATCAATGCCATAGTTAAATATTATTTTAACTTCTTAAAACTCCTTTTACATACATCAAATCATTCAAATTTAATTCACATCCTGGTTAATCTTTTAAGAGCAGGAGTAATATTTGAAAATTCTTTAGCAAATCTATGATAATAAATTGTAAAACTCAAATGTTAGACTTATAGTCCCATGCTATAGTTGTTGATGATGACAAATGTGTGTAAAATCACATGTGATGTATCATATGTGCTTCAATACAATGATAAATGTGTGTGCAATAATGTGTCTTTAGCTATCATGTATGTTATCCTATATAGTACAAGTGTGTGTTTATTTGATCTTACATGTTAGACATGACTGTGTGTCTTAATTTGTAATATATCGTTTGAATCATGCTTTATGCACTATCCATTTGTTATACTTACATATATGTGTATATACAATGGTCTTGCAAAATATTTATGTCTTGAACTATGTGTTGCTCTTTGGACCAACTGCAAATAATATAAAGTATTTATCAAATATGTTGGTATATTTTATGGGTATAAATACTATAAATAAAATTTTTAAGAGCATAATTGATAAGGAGCATAATTGGCAAGTATCACTATAATGCAAGATGCCACCTAACCCCATTATACCATATTATATTGTAAACATGCACTTAAATCCCAAAACATCATAATCATGCCATTTATTGCTCCAACACATTACCATCTGCCTTCTTAAACATCTTACTTTAAAACTGAATGGGAGAAGAGAGTAAGGAATTCTTTCTTTATTCTTTCCATGTTATGGCTGTGACAGTGAGAGTTCAAATGTTGGAAATCAAAGATTTTCTTAACCTATTTTAGGTAAAAAGAGAACTAAGTTTACAAGACAAACCAAGGGAAGAAGCAAGCTAAAAAATTGGAAAGGATAAGGGTATCTCTGCGTAAGGTATATTTCCCTTCTTGTAAAATATGGTTTGGAGTTTGTTTTGCTGAATTTTGGTTCTGCATGGTAATAATTAAGCATAAGATGTATGGGATTAAGCATGAAAACATAGAACTTTAGTGATTAGAAGGCTTTTAATTCTACACTTGAAAATTTGGTTCTCTAATTTGAATAACTCAACACTATTTTCATGCCAAAGATATTATATTGTTTTTTGTATGCACTAAGGTGTTGGATACTCAAGGAATTGTAAGAAAATGTATCCTATAAACAAAATAAATAGAAACTTGACAAAACATATCTCTTTGGTGTTTAGTGTGTTCAATATACATTGGACTCTTGGACTATTTAATTAAGTAAAAGGCCTTAAAATGGCTCAATTTTTAGTGTATAAAATCTTGATAGGTTGGCAAAAAATTATGGAAATTTTGGGCAATTTTTAAAACCTACAACTAGGTTATTTTGAATAAAATCTTATTTAGAAAAGTTTGTAGGATAGTTTTGGGTTGTAAATGGAAAGTTTCAAAATTGAAGGGGTTAGGTGTTGAAATTTTCCTTGAAATTTTTATGCTATGTTTTGGATTTGGAGCAAGGTTTTCATCAAATTTAAGGCCATTTTAGTATCTCAGGTCATTTAATAAAATTTTAAAAAATTATAATGTAGGATTTTTAGCAGAGTAAGCAAAAGTTGTGGTTGTCATAAAAAATTGGATTAGTTGTGGGTGCCAAAGAATTAGTTTTTACTTGAAATTTTTATGTTGATTATCTAGCAAATATCATGAATTTTTGAAATGGTTTAGTTATCCAAGTGAATAGAAAAGAGAATTTAAATGGAATAGGAACAAAACAACACTACTCTTGGTAATAGAAATTTTTCTAGGGGTAAACTTAGGATTTATGTGCTAAGAGGTCCATGATATAAAATAGACATCCAAATGCACCTTTATACAAAATCTTAAAATTTTAGATAGCTTTGGATACATTTATTAATAACCCAAAAATAGATTAGAATTACATAGCAATTAAGAGGGGGAAAACGCTTAAACTAAAAACCTGAAGACTATAAATGCTTATGTGCATACATTAACCAAAATATTTTTTTATGATTTAGTTTAAGTAACTGGTTATAACCTTGGCAAATTTGGAAAGGAAGTGATTACACTATAAATTGAGATGGCTAGCTTTCATTAAAACACTACTTATGCCTATGTACATGAATGTATGAATTCCAATTCATTGACTAATTATTCTATGATGAATATGGTTTACAACTATGTTATGTATATATTCTCGGGAAATTTAAGGGGTAACAAAGTGTGCTTAGTAAGCCCCATTTTCTTCACGTGTTTACCAAAAATAGGAGATGCATAACACCTAAACCAAAGTTTTAAGGGTCTCTATGGTGAACAAAATGTTATAGTTCTCTAGTGTGACCAAGATGATATGTGTAGATATGGTTAGTGCCTATAGTTCAGTGCAAATGATTGAAATGGTTTAAAAACTTGAATATGTGATGCTTTTCTAAAAAATTTCCTAGCCATTGAGATTATCATCTTATCATTTTGTTTCCACAAAATCACATTATAGGTACTCTAGTAAGAAGTTAGCAATAAGGTCCTCAAAGGGCAACTTAAAACCTATTTATATTTATGAATGAACATTTTGTGTGTGTATACAAATGTGGGATAGCTTAGTTGAGTGCTAAATCCCTATGATTCAATGTATATTTTTATGTAAAATGGATTATAAGATATGTACATATTTGTATATGGAAAGAGAACCATTTTGTTGTAAATAATATATCTCATTCTTGTATAGTTTCAAACCTTTTCTTAGTCCTAAGAATATGTACTTTGAAAATGTTTGTAATAGCATTGAAATTTTGTATGCTTTTCTATCACTAATTTAGCCTTAGTTCTAGAAGACTTTAGAGGTTAATTTACATTAACAACATATTTTATTTAACAAAATGGGGATAATTAATCCTTCTAGGAATTTTCCAGATTTTAGTTAGCTAATGTTTGAGTTTAGGCTCTGAGAAAATTATGACGGAACCTCAATAGGTGGAAGGTGAGGCATACAAATTTGTGGCTCATTTAAAAAGGTTATAGGTTCCAAAAAGAAAATCAAAGAAAAAAAGTATAAGTATATATATTATTTCCAAGTTATAAGGATGATACTATAAATGTATAGATAAAAATTTAAATATTCTATCCTTTCCATAAATTGTAATATGTTATGTCGGAAGCCAGTTAGTAGGTATCACATTTGGTGGAATTAGAACGAGGGTTCTATGATTAAATATGTGCTAGAATGAAATTCTATGATGTTCTTGATTGTTTTAAAGTGGAATTATTTCATTGAAGTAATAGTTTCTGAACTGGTTAGTTATGGTTTCTGTTTTTTTTTATATGGTGAATTAGTATAAATACACACACAGACAGACACACGCACACACACACGCACACAGATATATATATATATATATATATATATATATATATATATATATATATATATATATATATATATATATATATATAAGTGGGTGTATAGGGAAAAATATGGTAAATAAGAGAACCCAGGCTTAGACCTTGAGAAAATAATCTAAGAATATGCAAGCCCTAGCTACTAGGTTAGATGGATTATGGGTACAGTCAAGAGTACAACAAATATAATTAATACCTCAATACCTTACCTCATAACTATCTATAGAAATGTGGTTTTGAAAGCTATAAATGAACTATTAGATATAAAAAGAAACAATAGTAATAAACTAAATTTGAATCAATTATGAGAGTATTAGTATTGGTCATTATCCACCATCAAGGATTGCATTGATCATTAATAATATAATCCACTCTATATTGAATAACTGACATTGGGATGTTATCCCTACTTCTCCATAGATTTAGTTAATTGACAACAATATCTTAAACTAGCCCTTATTATTAAGTAACCTTGGCAAATTGGCAAAATTTAATTTATTAATCATAAGAAGAATTAGAGAAACTAATAGAGTTAAACAACATAAACACATCAATTGTATTTAGTTTTTTCAATTATTCATCATAGATAATAATCATAATTATACAATCATTAATCCTATTTGTATTTTACATCAAAAGGATCTAAACTTTGTGTATGTTTGATTCAACAATAGATTGGAACAACTAAACTGTAACATCCATAATTTTTTTTTCTTTTATTAATAAAGGTAAATAAATATTTAATTAAAAAAATAAATTTTGAGACAATTTGTAGATATCTAAGGAAATATAATCCTTAGAAATTCTTCACCTTATGTGTATGAATAGAAAATGTTTCTAACATTAAGGGAATAGGTAAAGAGAGAAAATGTAATAGGAAAAATTAGAAATAACATACTAAAGAAAGGCAAAATTCTTGGGTAAGGAAGATAAATTTTTGTGAAGTAAGTAAAGGTCTTAAAATTTTAAGAAGATTGGATTCGAGTAATTTTTCCTAATTCAAGAGCTAGAGTTACTAAGTTTAACATCTCCAACCATAAATTGGGTTTTCACCTACGGACACTTCATATAGAGTTTTTCCACTTCACATGAATTTCTAGCAAGCCAATAGGATAGCCCAAGCAAGAAATAAAAATAGACTTCGACTAGGATATAGAAGTTGGACCGATAAACCAAAAATTATGAAAATGTGACCGAGCCCTTCATGAAAGATAGAATTTCATCCAAAGCAAAGGAAATGGGTAAGAATGAGCCAAAGTTTAAGAAGAAAAAAAATAAGAATCATGTGAGGAAATAGTAGTGTAATAATAATCAAGATTAAGTCACATGGCATTAAGACAAAGCATCTATATTTTATATTCATAATTTCAACAAGTAATAATACATGGCATTAGAACAAAACATCTATATCCTATATTCTTAATTTCAACAAGTGGGTAATAATACATAGCATTATGACAAAACATCCTTATCCTACATAAATAATTTCAACCAAGCAAGGCAGACTCAAGGGCTAAAAATTTACCACCTATAAAGGAAAACCTATCATACTTTAGTGAGACAAAAGAAAAAGGAAATGAATCCCTAAATCAAAGGGACCTTATCTCTTTTCTTAAGAAAATTTTATCATAGTTTTCAAAAGACAAATCTCCTTTTACTATGCATATCTTGACTAAGGGAGAGGAAGACAAGAACATGAGTTGTGTTTCTAAAAAAAAAAACCAAGTGCATCCTAATTGTGATAAAGTAGACCTATGATCATGAAAAGTGAACCACTTGATAGTTTATTTAAGCAAAACCCACCCTTATAACATTATAATTTTGTCTAAGTGGGGGAGAGAAAAAATAGAAGTAAGGTATAGTAAGGAAAGGAGAGAGAGAGGAGAAGAAATAAAGGAAGAAGAAAGAAAAGTCTAGAGCACTAAGTATTCAAGATAAGTTAGCTTAATCTCCACTTGAATCCATCTTTTCTCTTCATCCTTAGGGTTCAAAAACTCACCCTCCTTCTCTTATTTAAACTGCTAGAAAAGTTAAGGGAAAGGAGGAATCTTGCTACTTCTTTCAAAAGGAAACAAGAAAAAGAATTCACTATGTGAGCTAGGGAGATCTTTAGGTAGGTTTAACAATATCTCTTTTTGAAGAAAAGTTTTGAAATTTTTAAAATTTATATGGGATTTTGATTTTAGAAATTTGATGAAATTTACAATATTTGCTACTTTGATGATTGGTCATGGATGTTGCTATATCATGTTACATGTTATTTTGCATATGATGGATGTTTTGAATATTTCGGTTGGTGTGGAAAGTTCTGCATATGTATGGCTATGGGTGGTAAAATTTTATAATTTTTATGCTGCTATTTTGTATATTTGAATGTTTTGAAAAAATGATGGAATATGATCAGATATAAAGAAAATGGAAGATGATGTAATATAATGATGAACTAAAATCTTAGGAAAGGTTTGGTTAGGAAACTAGATTTTGGAGTAACAAGGGAAGTTTTTGTTTTTGAAATTTTGGGAAGAATCGATTAGGACTTAAAAGAAATGGTTAACATCAAAATTGTAAATCTATGTCTTATAGATTTTTAGCCACTTGAATCACTTAATTTGGAGTCTAAATGAGGGAGATATTTCCTGATATGTAAGTAGTGGTCAAAAAATGGTTAACTAGGGAAGAATTTGTTAGGTATACTTCTGTGTTTGAATTTCTGGGATAATTCTATAGGGAATTAAAAGAACTTCTTAACAAGATAAATGTAGATATATGTCTCACAAAATTTTATCCACTGGAATGATTCAAATTGGAATTAATATGAGGGAGATATGGTCAGATTAGTAAGCAAAGGTCATAAACTAACTAACCAAGGAAGAATCTAGTAAGTATTCTTTTGATTTTGAATTTTTAGGCAAAATTTGTAGGGAATTAAAAGACATTGTTAACATAATAAATATAATATATGTATCACGGATATATAGGCTCTAAAATCACTTAATTTAAAGTTTATATGAGAGAGATATGGCTAATTAATAAGTAAAGGTCATAATCAGTCTAGAATTCAGGTTGGTAAATGTAAGTATTTTTGTTTTCAATTTTTTGGGAGTAATTAGTAAGGCATCTGAAGCAATTATAAACATGATAGTTGTATATTAGTGTCTAATCATTTTATAGGCTTTGGAATCACCTGAATTGGAGTTCGTATAATGGAGATATAGTCCCATTAGTAAGTAAAGGTCTCAACCTACCCGAGAAGAAATAACATTGAATTTGAGGGAGTAATAGCACCATGCTTACTTAAGATTTCACTAAAATGTTCAACATAAGCATTTTAGAAGATTGTCTTATCTTTCAATTGACACCAAGATTACCTCAATTGGATTTAAAATGAAGGTGTTATGCGCTATTTAGTGAGAGAGGATAATAATATTTAAAAAAGAAGAAAAATCTTATAAATGAAAATAATAAATGACTAGTGTATGCTATAGGCATTGCCATTGCATAAATTCCTTACCATCTTAAGTGTGTAATTTTGACATGAAAATATTTTATAAAGTGATATTTGAAACGGTTATGTTTATGGCATGATTACCAATGATTTTTGGTAATGATTATATTTTGATGAAAAATTATGGCATGTGAGTATAATGAACATACTTGTTATTGAAATCATATTTTTGGCTATTAATGTGAAAAGAAAAAAAGAAAAAAAAGAAATGAGCATGGTCATATGGGAGTTCGTGTGTTGCACCAATAGGGGACACCCTACCAACGGCTATGATTATGTTAATGAGAAAAGAAAATGTGCCATGTCAGATGGAGCGAGAAAAACCCGTACCAGAGAGTAGAAAGTACTCACTCTAATCGGGTTAGCTTAATATGAAATGATAGTCTGAAAATAGTTATTCATGCCATACATGTCATAACAGTACGATTTTCATGTGCATAAATAAAGTGCGTTCATGTGACCTAAAGATATTTGCTGTAGTTTATAGAGATGAACATAACATGATGAGCTATATTGATGATAATTATGATTTATTGTTGAACCTACTGGAATTTAATTCTCACTATATTTTCATATCATGTTTAGAAAACTAAGTTATACAGATATTCTCTATGAACGACTTTGAGCGTACGTTGGGTCGAGTTGGCTAAAATCCCAATGAAGGTGCAACCACCCGCACCCATATCTCTGAAACTAGTCAATATGGATGAATAAAATGTAGACTTATATGTGTTTGATTTTTGTACAGATGTTTTGATTAATAATGTGTATGTAAACCTAGAATTGTATAAGTGTTAATGGTATTTCATAAACCTTAATTATGTTTGGTTAATTTAGTTGAATGTTATTATGAGTTAAATAGTTAGAAGTAAAGAGGTAATGACTTCATGGAATTTTAGAAATACATATATATATATATATATATATATATATATATATATATATATATATATGTATAGTTGTAAAAAAAGTATATGGAGTTGTTACATAAACCATTAATGTGCACCCTAGCTATCAATTAAAGTTAAACAATCAAACATTAATTAAATCTCACAATTCATAGAATCCTTGAAGTTTCAATCTTAATCAACCAACAAAAGAGAATTAACCATGCAGTGCGATAAGAAAACCCAAAAGAAGATGAGAAAAGAATAGAGAATAAAGAGAATTCTTGATGATTAGATGTATATTTAATACTCTCATGGCCTTTTATTTTTAGATTTTTACAAACCCTAATCGCTTAGGATTTCTTTACGTAAGGTTTTGGGTCATTGGAAAGCATTTTGGGGTGATTTTGCCAATTTTTAGGGTCTCTATCAGTAAGGAACACCACAACACTCTCCGTCTTGGGCTACTACACATGACAGTGCCAAGGCAGTAGGATTTTTATAGAATTTAAAAAAGTGTTCAATGTAAAAGTTGTAGCTCTATGTTGTAGCTTTCTATAGCCACTAGAATTACCTTATTTAGATCTCATATGAGAAAACTATTTTTCAATTAGTGATGAAAAGTCAAGATTTTCCTCGTTGCATTGCAATGCTGAATTATGGGCAAGCTATAGGCCAAGCTACCATAAACCTTGATTATGGGTATTACAATAGGGATTATACCTTTTTGGTTGTCCATGGAAATCACCTATGACATTGGCTTGTTCTATTCGTTTTCCCTAAAGTGGTAAGAAAATTTCAATTTGATGTCCCCCTACTAAACAAATTCTATAGACTTTAAGTAGTTGGACTATGCTTGTAACCAATTATCATACAAGAAAAGTAAGTTCAATTATCTGTTGTTCAAAGAATGAAGTACTTACCTTATAGATATGCCTAACTGGAGGGTCATACCTAATGCCAAACTACTAGGAGTAAGCAGCCATATTTGATATCAAGATTCTAGCTGCTTCAAGAGTTTTGTCTACTATTACCCTATAAAATACCTTCATATAAATATTGAATTAGTATCTACTCATTATTTTGATGATAAAGACAGCTTGCCCAGAGCTTTTTACATCTTTCCCAATATACATAAAAGGTCTCTCTATGTTGTTGCCTAATGCTACATATTTATTTTCTTATATTTATGGCTCTAGATACAGAGAAATATCTTTCTAAAAATATTTTTTTCATCTTATTCCAAGTAGTGATAATTCCAAATGGTAAGTAATATAGCCAATATTTGACTAAATCTATTAAAGAGAAAGGAAAATCCTTGAGTTTAATTTGTTCTCTAGTTACTCTAAGGTGTTCATGTCAGTACACACCACATGGAATTATTTTGCATGCTTATGTGGATCCTTACTTGCGCGACCATGAAAATTAGATAAGAGATGTATCAATCCATTTTCAATTCAAAATTAACATTCTTACCAAGATTAGGAAAAATAATGCATAAGGGCTGTTTGTGCAAATTTGAAGCTACAACATCCTTTAGAGTAGTGTTCCAAGCCATGATTACTTCATCCTTCTTCTAATCAACGTATTCTTATATCTCTCTTCTATACTCGTATATAGATTTTTTAATATTTGAATTTTACTAGAAATCTTGAGAGTTAGCCAATCGAGTAATAGACATAAATAAAAGTAAAAATCACAAAAGATAATTGGACATAGTCCCCATCAACGGTGCCAAATTTTGGTAGGTACTATCATAGGTACACCAAATATATTAAGTTCCTTACCTTAAAACTAACTTATATCAATTGAAGTAAGGGTCGATCCCATAGATATTGTTATTACCTTATTTGAGCAGAAATAAGTGAAATTTGAATGCTATAAAAAAAACTATCAAAATAAAAAGGGAATGATTACCATAAACTAAATGTGAGAGTAATATATTGATAAAAGTATTGGTTTTTGGCTGATATCCATAATCAAGGATTGTATTGATCATCGATAATATAATCAATTCTATATTGAATATCTACCATTAGGATGTTTTCCTTGTTTCTCCTTTGGTTTAGTTAATTGATAACGATCACCTCAACTAACCCTAATTAATAAGAAATCTTAGGCTATTAGTAAAATTCAACTCATTAATTACATGAAGAACTAGAGAAATGGATGGAACAAAACAACATAGACACATTAGTTGTATTTATTCTAGTTAATTGTTCATCATAAGATAATAATTCATAATCATACAATTATTAATCCAATTTGCCTCAATTAAACCTAATTAATAAGCAATCTTAGGCTATTGGTAAAATTCAACTCATTAATCACGTGAAGAACTAGAGAAATCGATAACTCTAAACAACATAGACACACTAATTGTATTTAATCCACTTAATTATTCTTAATAAGATAATAATTCATAATCATACAATTATTAACCCAATTTACCTCTAAAATCAAAGGGATCTAAAATTTGTTTATGTATGATTCAGTGGTAGATTGAAACAATTAAACCATTAGCATGCACCCTACATATCAATTAAAATAATCATGAGAAGAAGAATGGGTAAATAATTAATACCCAAATAAAATTGAACAATCAAACCTTAATCCAATCTTACAATGCATAAAATCTTTGAGGTTTCAATCTTCATCAACCAACAAAAGGGAATTAGCGATGCAAGGCCATAAAAAACATAAGAGAAGGTAAGAGAATAAGAGAGAATATGGAGAATTATTGGTGATGAGATATGTCTTTTATGTTCTCTTAACATTTTATTTATATATTTTTACAACCCTAATGGCTTAGGATTTGTTTAGATTGAGTTCTGGGTCATTAGGCTACATTTTGGATTTGTTTTAGACTTATTTGAACAATGTTTGGGATCAAAATTGATGAGGAGCGTCACAACTCTTCACTAAAGCATTGTTATACTTTGTTGCTATAGTTTCAAGGTGCTGCGATGCTTTGATCTTCTGCTAGGAATGACAACACTGCATCGCTAACTTCTTGGTACTACAACACTATAATTTCTACAGAATTTAAAAATTTGTTTAACACAAAGTTGTAACTTTTCTCTTTCCATAGTCACTAAAATAATATCAATCAAAGCTAATATGAGACAGCCATTACTAACTAGTGATGAAAGGTCATAATTCAACTTTAAGTGCCGCGGTTTTGAATTTCAAGTGTTTTTTCTCTATAATTTTCCAAATTAGTCAACAAAAAAAAGCTTTCTATAGGCACTTAAATCACTTCAATTGGAGCTTGTATAAAGGAGTTATGGTCTAATTAGTGCCAAAAGGTCTGAACTCACTACAATTCAGCATTATTTTTCATGAATTTCTTTTCTTTTTCTCCTATTTTCTTCTTTCTTTACTCCTACAACACAGAACACAAAACTAAGCTAATTCCTAATCATATTTTTCTTAAATCAAACAAAAAGTCAGTTTAAAGATATTAAAATCATGCTTAATTTTATACACATCATTGATCATAAATGTACTACTTTGGATCTTAAATGCCTTCCTTTGTTTAATAATGACGTTAATCTTGGAATGGATTAGTTGTATACTAACAATGCAATCCTTAATTGTTCTTGAAAGTCAATTTCCTTACCTTTTTATAGTTCTGCTTCTAAACACCCGATTGAACTTTCTTTCTTATCCGCTACCTAAGCTGAAAGATATCTTAGGAAGGGATGTCAAGTTTCAAGTCTTCTTTTCTTTGCAAGAAAAAGTAGAAGAGGCATAGAAAACATACATATACCTAGAGGTATTCCCTAAAGAGTTTAGCAGTCTCTTTCTTGATAGGGAAGTAGAGTTTTTCATTGACTTAGTGCCTCACTTAAGTCTTCTTTCTAAGGCTCTCTATAGAATGCTCCTATAGAGCTATCTAAGCTTAATAAATAGATAGAGGAACTCCTAGAGAAAGGGTTCACCAAACTTAATCTATTCCTTTGGGGTGCATTGGTGTTGTTTGTTAAGAAGAAAAATGGTAGCCTAATGTTATTGGCATGTAAAATATTGAATTAAGGGGAAAAAGAAAAGAATAAAGACTTACCAAGAAATTCTAGAGAAATACTTAATAAAATGTACATTAGAAATTCTCAACATGTAAGCATAGGAAATTTTTATAACACTTGTGAAAAAGGAAAAGAAAGAACTTAAGAGGTAGACATTGGAAATAATGGCTTAGTAAGGGACAACATTCTTGGGTAAGAAAAATAAATTTTAGAAGTTGGATAGAGGTTTTGGAATTTCAAGAAGTTGAATTATAGGGATTTTCTTAATTTAAGAACTAAATTCCCTAAACTTAACACCTCACCCTACACTATTTGGCTTCCACCTAGGATGCCACCTCATAGATACCTCATCTAAGATTTTCCACATCACGTTAGTTGTTGGCAAGCTACATGGATGGCCCAATAAAGAGACATATCTTGGACTAGGGCTTGGTAAACCATATGATGATAACCCCCCCCCCACCGTTGGGAGGACCTTCAGGAAACCATAAAGAGGGAAGGAGGGAACTGAAACTTCTAAGGGAAATTGAGTCTTACATGGGGAAATAGTATACTAGAATGATGAACAATCATGATCTTCTCTTGAGTGTAAAATAAGTAAGCCAATGGAGTATGTTATAAGTAAGACTAATGAGTAATATAAAAGGAAAACGATTACAAGAAATTGAGACAAAAGTTCCCACCCATGGCATATGAATTTCGGCCAAGCTAGAGAGGGGAGAGGAGTTGAAATTTCTAACTATAATAGTGCCACTCATAGTGAATTAATAAGCCCTAATCATGCCCTATTGAGTAAGTTATAAGCAAAGAAATGGATCACATGCTTTAAGGGGGTTTTACCACTTGTCTCAAGCCTAGTTCATCACAAAATTTCAAGCTTTTTATTTCCATTTCAAAAGCCCATTTCAACTAGAGTAAGAAGGAAAAGGAAACTTAAGCAAGTCATCCACAAGAAACATTTAAAGTATGCCATGATGATGTACTAAAAGAGTGCCCCATAAGAAAATAAAGTGATGTCATGCATGAAAAACCTTTGACCTTAAAATTAATAAGGCACTTGGCCACCCCATTGAGGAGTATTTTGGCCAAGTGACAGTGGAAAGATGGCAGAAGCAAAGGAGAGAAAGAGAGGAGAAGAAAGTGTAGGAAAAACCAAGGGCTCAAGGTAAGGTAGTATGATCACCTCCCCAATTCTTTATTTCCCTTAATCTCTAGGGCTTAGAAATTACTCTTTTCTTATCATATATGCTAGAATAACAAAAGGAAGGGGAAAATTTTTTCCATTCTTTAAGGAGGAAGCAAAGGGAGACACTAACTAAGTAAGCTTTGGAAGGATTATAAGTAGGTTTAAGAAAGTTTCCTTTGAAGAAAGCTTTGAAAATTTTCAACTTTATATGGGGTCCTTAACCCTAGGACTTTGATAAATTTGTACTTTTGATACTTTTGATGGTTGGCCATAGATGTCTATATCTTGCTATATGTGAATCTTGCATGTGATAGTTGTATGCTTTCTTAGGGTGGTCTCGAATTTCTACATGAATGGCTATGGTTGGCAAAATTTTAGGGTTGTTATAATGACTTCTTTTAATTGAATTGGCTATGGAATATTTGATGGAAGCAGGCTATGTTGCTAGAATAAGTGAAGCTTTGAAATCTAGTGATAACCCTTGGAAGTTTTGGTGTTGGGAACATTCTTGATATTGTTGTTAATAAATTTTGGCTTTTGGAAGAAGTGGATGATGACATATGTTATGATAGATGTTTGTAAGATGAATGCAACTAAAACTTGTTAGAGGAGTAATCTAGATGTTAAGGCATGAATAACTGGAAATTTTGGATACCAAATTTTCCTAGGTAGTGATAAGAAACAATAAGAAAAATGAAAGTAGTAAGAAGCTGGAACCCTAGACACAGTGTAGGAAAGCATTCCGTTTTTGGATTACTAGGTAAAATTCGTATTGAAATTAAAGAAATAGTTAACATAAGAATTGTATCCCTGTGTCTTAAAGTTCTTCCCGCTTTGAAATTACCTAATTTGGAGTTCTTATGATAGATATATGGTATAGTTAGTAACAACAGGTCAAAACCAAGTCAGGAGTGCAGTGGCACTGATTTTCATTATAAGTCCCATATTTATTAGGCATTTGTCTAGGTGGTTAACATAAAAGTTGTGGATAATTATCTTATCATTCTATAGGCTCTATAATTACCTCAATCGGAGTGCAAATGAGTGCATTATGATTTGATTAGTATGAAAAGGTATGACTCCATGGTAACCTGAATATTTTAATGCCTTAAAATTTATGTATAAATTAATGTCACTAGACAAAAAACTGTACAAAAGAGTTTTTGTAAATAATAAGTTATAGGCAAGGATTTTAGGTAAAAGATTAGTCAATGGCACCTTGAAAAAAAAAGTAGAAGATGACGTGAAAACCTAGGATCAAGAAAGTGGAATTTTGGATAAATAGATGTAACTAAAATTTTCCTCAAAATGTCAATATAAGAAAATAAACTACAAGAGAGGGAGGAGAAATCGTCAAAAGTTAAGGATTAAGGGATTATTAAGAATGCCATTGAAAGCACTAGAATTAGCTGAAGTACCAAGGCTTAGCTTAAGGGAAAACTTAATGCGGTGACCATGCATGAAAATATTAGTTACTAGTGATGTGAGGTTGACTAATGTAGTAGGGATAAGTAAATATTTAGAGATGGATGAGTTTGAAATTGAAGAGGACTAAATGGATAAAAAAGTGAACTTCATTAGGGAATTGAAGTTTGAGTGACTGGAATCTTGGAGATTCAGAATGCTTAAGCATAACCCTAAGAATTAATAAGAAATAAAATTACAGAAGGCTGGAAACCCAGGGCAGTGTAAGGAAGCTTTTTATTTTTAAAATTCTAGGAACAATCCATTAGTAATTTAAAGAAATGGTTAACATAAAATTTATACCTCTGTGTCTTATAGTTCTATGGCCACCTGAATCACCCAACTTAGAGCCCATATTAGAGAGATACAAGCTAATTAGTAATAAGAGGTCATAACCAGCTCGTGGTGTAGTAACAATGACATTGAGGACCCAATAACACCTGGATGTTTTGGGAGTTTTGTAACATCTCTAATTTTGTTTCTTTCATTAATAACGGTACAAAAATATTTAATTAAGGAAATAAAACTTATTAAAAAAAATTTGATATCTAAGAAAAAATATAAGCCTTAAAAATTCTTCATCTTATGTGTATGTCTAACATTAAGGGAATAGTTAAAGAGAAAAAACCTAATAGGAAAAATTAGAAATAACATCCTAAAGAGAGGCAAAATTCTTGAGTAAAGAAGATAAATTTTTATAAGTAAGTAAAGGTCTTAAAATTTCAAGAAGATTGGATTAGGGTAATTTTTCCTAATTCAAGAGCTAGAGTTTCTAAGTTTATCATCTCCACCCATACATTAGGCCTTCACCTATGGATACTTTATAGAGTTTATTTTTCCACTTCACATGAGTTTCAAGCAAGCCAATTTGATATTCCAAGCAAGAGATATAACATAGACTTGAATTAGGATATAGAAGTTGGACTGATAGCCCAAAAATCATAAAAATGTGACCAATCCCTCCATGAGATGTAGAATTTCAGCCAAAGAAAAGGAAATGGGCAAGAATGAGCCTAAATACAAGATGGAAAAATAAGAATTATGTGATGAAATAGTAGTGTAATAATAATCAAGATTAGGTCACATGGCATTACGACAAAACATTTATATCTTGCACTAATAATTTTAGCAAGTCATGTGATGATATAATAGGTAATAATACATGGAATTAGGACAAAACATCCATATCCTACACAAATAATTTTAACCAAGCAAGGGAGACTCAAGGGCTGGAAATTTGCCACTTAGAAAAGTAAACCTATCATACTTGAGTGAGACAAAAGAAAAAAAGAAATGAATCCTTAAATCAAAGGGACCATGTCCTTTGTCTTAAGAATATTTTATCATGATTTTCAAATACAAATCTCCTTTTGGTATGCATATCTTGACTAAATGAGAAGAAGACAATAATATGAGTTGTCTTCCCCCAAAAAGAAGGCAAGTGCTATGATTATGAGAGGAGGACCACTTGATAATTTATTTAAGCAAAAGCTGTATGGTGCAACCGTAGAGGACACCTTACCAACGGCTATGATTATGTTAATGAGAAAAGAAAGAGAAAATGTGCCATGTCGGATGGAGCGAGAAAAGTCTGTACTAGAGAGTAGAAAGTACTCACCTTGACCGTGGTAGTTTGATATGAAAATAAGTTGATAACCATCATATCATATTCTAAAAATAGTTATTCATGCCATACATGTCATTACTGTACTATTTTCATATGCATAGATAAAATGCATTCATGTGACCTAAGATATTTGATGTAGCTTATACATATGAACATAACATGATGAGTTATATTGATGATAATTATGATTTATTGTTAAACCTATTGGGATTTATTTCTAACTATATTTCCATATCATGTTTAGAAGACTAAATATGCATATATTCTTTATGATCAGTTTTTAGCATATGTTGGGTCGAGTTGGCTAAGATCCCGGTGAAGGTGCAATCACCTATACCTATATCCCCGAAACTAGTCAATATGGATGAATAAGAAGTAGAGATATATGTGTTTGATTTTTGTTTGGATATTTTCAATTAATTATGTGTATGTGAACCCATAATTGTATTAGTGTTAATGGTCTACGATAAACCTTAATTATGCTTTGTTAATGTAATTGAATGTTATTATGAGTTAAATAGTTAGAAGTAAAAAGGTAATGACTTCATGGAATTTAATAAATAAATAAATAAATAAATAAATAAATAAATATATATATATATATATATATATATATATATATATATATATATATATATATATATGTATGTATGTATGTATGTATATATGTAAAAAAATAGAGTTTTTACATAATTAGTATTAGAGGTAAGTCGATCCTAGATGGTTAGTGGGTGGATGGTTATCTGAAGTATGTTCATCAAAATATAATTATTACAAAAAATCATTGGTAATCATACCATGAACATAACCATTTCAAATATCACTTTATAAAATATTTCCATGTCAAAATTTCACACTTAAGATGGTAAGAAGTTCATACAATGGCAATGGCTATGGCATATACTAGTAATTTATTATTTTCATTTATAAGATTATTCTTCTTTTTTAAACATTAATTTTATTTCTTTATTTTCTTGATGCAAGTTTTCATCCTATTTGACTTTCTCTTACTAATCAGAGCATAACTCCCTCAATTTAACTCCGATGTAGGTGATCTTAGTGTTAATTTAAAGATAAAACTATTATGTTGAACAGTTTAGGAAAATATTAAGAAATCAAGGTGATATTACTCCCTCAAAGTATAGGTTATTTCTTCCCAGGTATGTTCTAACCTTTACCTACTAATCTGTCCATATCTCCCTCATAAGAATTCCAAATTAAGTGATTCCAGTGGCTAAGGGTAAAAGCTCCAGATTGGATAGCCCTAAAATGTATTTTTTTCAATCTCAATTTTATAAAATAGACTTCAAAAATGTATCCGAATGGTCCAAAAATCAAGAAAACAACTTCGGGAACTTGGTCACTATTCAACGCCGGGACATACTATCCACCCCTCGTAAAACAATATTCACCCACCGAAAATCACTATTCACGACAAACAAAAAGATGTTAGATGGTCAAAAATATTCATATTCTAAGATTTATCTACCATCTACGGTGTCAGAATTTCAATTGGAGGTCTCTAAGTTTCAGAATTTACCTTTTTCTGAGACTTTCTACTTCAGATCTACGGCGATTTAACGACTGATTTGAAAAATTGATGAGTCAAAACCATAGTATTTTTTGTCCTGAATCCAGTAGCACCTTCAGTTTTGAGATCGAAAGCCAATAGGCACTCCAGATCTAGAGAGAAAATTGAAAGTTACTATTCACTCACTATTATTCAGTTTTCAGAAATTTGTAGACGAAACTGTTGTCTCCCCCTTCCCCCTTATCTCTTTTTATTGTTTGTTTGTTTTTTTTAATAATTATTATTATTTAATAATTGAAAAATAGGATTTTAATTTATATATATTCATATAAATTCTGTTTTTCATCCTAAAATATCCCTAAAATTTCTAAAAATTTACATTCTCATAAACCTTTAGTTAAACTCTTAATTCATGATTTTTCTTGATAAAAATCGTAATAAAACAAATCTCAAAATAAATATCTTTATACATATTAAAAGAAAGAATATTTCTAAAAAAAAAAAAAAATTTATTAGAGGCCAATATAATTATTTTAAGCAAAACAATAATTACTTTAATTAAAAGTCTAATTACTTTTAGCAGAACATAATCATTTTTAAACAAATAAATATATATTTGTTTATAGCAAAATACTATCGTTTAAAAAAATAAAAATTACGCTCTAAAACGTAAATTCTCATATTTTTTTGTAATTCTTTAATTCATGTAATAAATAAACTTATTTTCACCGGTTCTTATCTCCATTTTCAAAATCCTCTCTTTAATTCAAAATTTCCTTTAATTTGAACTTTATTAAATTTACGGCTATTACATTCTTTCTCCCTTAAAGAAATTCGGTCCCCAAATTTCATCATCATAATTGCAAATAAATACTAACGTCATTGTTCAAACAAATACAGATATCTGGCTCGTATATCATCTTCTCTTTTCCAAGTAGCTTCCTCAAAAGAGTGATTTTTCCATATCACTTTCACTGTAGGTATTTCCTTTGACCGTAACTTCTTTATTTGTCTGTCCACTATTGCTATTGGTTGTTCCTCATAGGTTAAATCTTCTTGTAACTGAATCTGTGGACATTGTATAACGTGTAGGATCCGATAAATATTTTCATAGCATAGACACATGAAAAATTGGATGGACATTACCCAATTTAGGAGGTAAAGCCAAAGGATAAGCTACTAGACCGATCCTATCAATAATTTCAAATGGTCCTATATACCGTGGACTTAATTTCCCTTTCTTCCCAAATCTCACTACTCCCTTCATAGGAGATATTTTCAAAAAACCATGTTCACCTACAGCAAATTCCAATGGGCGACGTCTATTATCAACATAGGCCTTCTTTCTACTCTGAGCTGCTAATAACCTTTCCTTAATTATTTTTACCTTGATTAATGCATCATGTACCATATCAGGCCCTAAAACCTTTGCTTCGCCCATCTCAAACCATCCAATTGGAGAACGGCAACGCCTGCCATATAATGCCTCAAAAGGAGCTATTTGTATACTGGCTTGATAACTATTGTTATAAGCAAATTCAGCTAAAGGTAGAAATATTTCCCAACTACCCTAAAAATCTAAAACACAAGCCCAAAGCATGTCTTTTAATATTTGAATGGTTCGCTCAGATTGCCCATATGTTTGAGGATAGCATGCAGTACTAAGATTCAACTTTGTGCCTAAAACTTCTTGGAAAACTCTCTAGAAACGAGCTGTAAATTGTGGTCCTCGATCAGAAATAATTGATATTGGCACTCCGTGAAGCCTCACTATTTCATTCAAATATAATCTTGCATATTGAGCTACATTGTATGAGGTTTTCACTGGTAAAAAATGTGCTGACTTAGTCAACCTATCAATGATCACTCATATTGAATCAAACCCCTTTGGTGTTCTTGGTAACCCCATAACAAAATCCATAGTTATTCTTTCCCATTTCCATTCAGGTATCTCTATCTGCTAACATCCCTTATTTTTCCCTAAAATACTAATGGGTATTTACGTAATCTTTAATGTAAGGGTCGTATTGTAATGCTTTTAGAGAGTGACAATTGTGTAATTTCAATAGACTAGTAATATTGTAAATACTTTAAAGTGGTATTTTGGTATTTATACAATTTTTGGTAGAATGGCATTTTGGTAATTCCAACCAAGTAGCTTGGAAGTATTTCTAAAACACTTGAGTGGTAGGCTAGAAGGATTTTTAAAACACTTGAGTGGTAGGCTGGAAGAATTTTTAAAACACTTGAGTGGTAGGCTAGAAGTATTTCTAAAACACTTGAGTGATGATGATGGTCTTGACTATCAAAGGGTAAAGGGAGTGATAAAAAAAAATTTAGAAAGGATAGAAGGAGAAGAGAGAGAGAGGAAAAAGAGAGAGAAAGTGCAAGAGGAGAAAAATCAAGGTATGTTTTCTTGATCCAAATTCTTCTATAATCATCTTTTCTTCAATGGATTTCCTAATTCAAGGTATGGATGTAGGTTTTGGTGGTGATAAATTGGTATACAAAGTTTAGGAAGCTTGTTAAGGTAGGCTTAACACCTACTCGCCACAAATTTTGATGCAATTTTTATGTTTTACAAGTGATTAATTGTGAAATTGTGCAACATGTGGGCTGTATATTATGTGGATTTTTTTATTCTGGTTATTTCAAATTTATGGGCAAAATTGGTAACGATTTTAAAGAAAGTATTAACATAAGAATTGTAGCTATGTGTCTCATGAATTTATAGGCTCTGAGAACACCTCATTTGGAGTCAATATGAAGGAGATATGACTCAAGAAGTAAGCAGAGGTCACATAACACGATAAGTCTGGAATCCAGAATTTGTAAATATGAGTACCATTCCTTTGATGTTCTGCTTTTACCTGTTGACAAGTTAAACATCGAGACACGTAATCCACTATGTCTTTCTTCATACCTTCCCACAAATAGATTTCTTTTAGATCCTTATACATTTTAGTTATTCCAGGATAAATCGTATACATAGATCTATGGGCTTTCTCTAAAATTTCTTTCTTAAGTTCTTCTTTATGAGGTATACATAACCGCTTGCCCAATCTTAGAATTTTTTCAGAGTCTACAGTAAAT
This sequence comes from Gleditsia sinensis, assembly GCA_037074535.1. Classification (NCBI taxonomy): domain Eukaryota; kingdom Viridiplantae; phylum Streptophyta; class Magnoliopsida; order Fabales; family Fabaceae; genus Gleditsia; species Gleditsia sinensis. Next base: position 62,926,886 of record CM073470.1, on the reverse strand, counting down.
TCAACTTCACCTCTTCAATTTTATTGCACAAATAGACATCCTCTTTCTATGCCTTTTTCACCTGCTCGATCAAAGATGATTGAAACTGCATATGAGCTAATAATACTCCAGACTCCTTTACTTCCATTACTACCTGATCACTTTCTAGCTTATGCATCTCTTTAACTAACGGCCTTCTTACCATTGTGATATGAGCCAAACTACTCATAGACTTCCTACTTAATGCATTAGCCACAACATTGGCTTTACCTGGATGGTATAGTATTGTGTAATCATAATCTTTAAGTAATTCCATCCATCGTCTTTGTCTCAAATTAAGATCTTTTTGTTGAAAAATATATTTAAGACTTTTATGATCTGTATAAATTTCGCATGTCTCACCAAACAAATAATGCCTCTAAATTTTAAGAGCAAAAACTACAGCTGTCATTTCCAAATCATGAGTCTGATAGTTTTTCTCATGTGGTTTAAGCTGTCTAGATATATATGCAATGACTCAACTATTTTGCATCAACACACATCTCAATCCAATTCTCGATGCATCACAATATACCGTGTATCCCCCAGTACCTGAAGGAATAGCCAATATTTGCGCCGTAGTCATACATTCTTTAAGTTTCAAGAAACTTCTTTCACATTCATCTGACCAGTCAAACTTTATTCCTTTTCTTGTCAACCTTGTCAAAGGAGCAGCTATCTTTGAAAAATCTTTAACAAATCTACAATAATAACCTACTAAACCAAGGAAACTACGAATCTCTGTAACGGTTGTAGGGCGTGGCCATTTTTGCACCGCTTCTATCTTTTTAGGATCAACTTGAATACCATCATTGGTAACCACATGCCCTAGAAAGGTAATACTATTAAGCAAAAATTCACATTTTGAAAACTTGGCATACAACTGGTGTTCCCTCAGGGTTTGCAATGCTATTCTTAAATGCCGCTCATGCTCTTCTGAACTTCTTGAATATACCAAGATATCATCTATGAATACAATGAAAAATTGATCCAAGAAAGGTTTGAACACCCTATTCATTAAATCCATAAATGCAGCTGGGGCATTTGTTAAACCAAATGGCATTACTAAGAACTTGTAGTGCTCATACCGAGTCCTAACAGTAGTTTTTGGAATATCCTCCTTTTTTCTCCTCAATTGATGATACCCAGATCTCAGATCAACTTTTGAAAAACATTGGGCACCTTGTAACTGGTCAAACAAATCATGTATTCTGGGTAAAGGATATTTGTTTCGTATAGTCACATTGTTCAACTGCCTATAGTCAATACATAGGCGTAGGGATCCATCCTTTTTCTTCACAAAGAGAACAGGAGCACCCCAAGGAGATGTACTAGGTCGAATAAAACCTTTATCTAGTAAATCTTGTAGTTGCTCCTTTAATTCTTTAAGTTCTGCAGGTGCCATCCTATAAGGAGGTATGGATATTGGCTGTGTTTCAGGGAAGAGATCAATACCAAACTCAATCTCTCGGTTTGGTGGTAATCCTGGCAATTCCTTAGGAAATACATCAGGGAATTCTCTAACCACTGAAACCTGCTTTACACTGGTATACTTCATATCAACATCTTTGACTACTGCTAAATACCCCTAGCATCCTTTTTGTAACAGCTTATTAGCTGTTAAAGCTAAAATTAAATTACTAGACTCCTTATTACGATCTCCTTGTATCATAAAGGAAGATTCTCTAGGGACATTAAACTTAATCACCTTATGGTGACAGTCTAGAATGGCATGACATGATGACAACCAATCCATTCCTAGAATCACATCAAAGTCTACCATATCTAGAACTATCAAATCTACAAGAGTCTCCTTGGCTTCTATCGAAATCTCACATTATTTATACACATCATTTAGTAATAGTAATTCTCCCATTGGAGTAGCAACCATGAAAGAACAATGTAAACTAGTAGGATCTCTATCCAATTTTTTAGTAAAGCATGGTGATATATAAGAATGAGTAGAACCAGGATTGAACATGACATATGTTTTATGGGAACATACTGATAAAGTACATGTCATAACTGCATTTGAGGCCTGAGCATCCTGTCGTGCCAAGGAAAAAACTCGAGCTTGTTCTCGACCTTGATTTCCTAATCCTCTACCAGTACCACCACTATTTGCTTGAATTGAAGCTGCTCTATTTGGTCGTGCTAGCACAGATGCAGAAGGTGAAGCTGGTTATACTGATGCTTGACTAAGACTTCATAGTTGTGGGCAATTTCTCATCAAATGGCCCATTTATCCACACTTAAAACATGCACCAGTTTCTTTGCGACAGTGTCCAGTATGAGGCCTGCCACATATAGGACATGGTGGAATTGATCTTGAATCTTGTTGGCTAACAGGTCTCATATCCTTTTGATTCATTCTTTGCTTGTTGATATTCACTAATGTCTGATTAGAGCTACCGATTCCTGTTTGAGTGAAGCGCTGTGAATTTTGAAATCTTGATCCTCTGACATTCGAATTATAACTTGTTTGAGCATTACTATCTCGATCTCTTTTTCTTCTCTTTAAACCTTCAATATCTGCTTGCTCCTGTGTTTCCATCATTCTCGCACAGTCCACAGTTGCTGAATAAGTTGAAAAATGATTCATCTGAAGACCCATCGACTTAAACAATGGGCATATTAATCTTGAGAAAAACCTATAATTCTATCTTTTTCAGTAGGGACCAGATATGGTGCATATATGGACAACCGAGTAAAACGGACATCATATTCAGAAACTGTCATGTTCAGTGTTTATCTTAATTCCTCAAATTCTCTGGCCCTTTTGTCTCTTTCACTCATTGACAGGAAGCGATTCATAAATGCTTCCTTAAATTCTTCCCACTCCATTGGTGGTAAAATAACTGTCTGTCCTTGTACCAGTGTCTCAAACCAAACTTGAGCCACATCAAATAGTTGAAAAGACACTAGTTTAATAGATCTTCTACTAGAGCACCCTAAAGTTCTTAGGACTCGTTCCACAGCATCAATAAACATTTGTGGGTCTTCTTGAACATCTGATCCAAAAAAAGTCAAAGGTTTCAACTTAAGGAATTGCGGTAATGACACCTCAATCCCTATAAACTTATCCTTTTGCTCAGCTATTCTTCCCAATTCTTGCACTTTATGAGCATTTTTTGCTGGCTAACCTTCCCTTCTACCCTGTTCTACTATAAATCTAGCCAATGTCTCTAAAATCCTATGTATACCAACAATCATATCAGTGGTTCTATCATGTGGCTCCTAAGGGGGTTCTACTCTTTCCTCAGGAACTTTATCAGATACATGAGCTTGTTCATCTTGTCTTGGGGTTCTCATACCCCGTGCACGCCCTCTACCTCTACCTCTTCCTCTAGGTCGACCTCTACCATGACCTCTTTGTAATGGAATTGTAGATTGTGCAGACTCTTCAATAGAGGGTGCATGATCTACAGCCTCTTCTTTAGTAACCGCTCTAGTTCTTGGTGACATCATTTACTATACATAATAAAACACCTCTTTAGGATACTATAATATGTATTCAAACCTTATGCTAGGAATTTAAGCACACTTAGAATAGGAAGCAAGTGAATATCCTATAGAATCCCTCAGCAGCACCTGAAGTATAAATATGTCCGGCTCATATCGATAGTAAAGGCCCTACTAAAGAATCCTTTGCTCTGATAGCCACAGGGAAACCTAATGCTCTTATACCAACTTACCACACCCTTACTTTAGGAATGCAAATAACACTACTGTCTGATAACTTTATCTTTATTTATTTACAATCAACTTCATGTTATGTCATAACAGGATAATATCATACATTGGAAAATCTCAACATAAATAGTTATACATGCTAGGTCTATAATTTTCAGTTTTTCAGCGAAAACAAAGATCCTGCCTGTGACGTTCAGAGCAACTCTAGAGTACATTTATATTATAATTTAAACACTGAGAGCCCAAAAACAATTTATGCTCACCACGAAAGTACGACACCTAGTCGATTAAGAAGCCGCAGGGCCAAACTCTGGGTCTTTATCCCAAAAATATGTCAACCATGTGTAGTGAGTTTTACAACTCAATGAGCAGATAATACCTCCTATGATCTCTTAGGTCAACATATGGTTGTACTCTTTATTTTAAAACTTTTTACGTTGAAAATCACAATTAAGAGGTACATTCACATTGAACCCGCATTTCAAATAAACTCTGTTCAAATTCATATGCATATTCAATTCATAAAGAATGCTGTAAGAATGGTAATAAAATCATGTTATGCATCAACATAATTCTTATGAAAACATTTGGAGGATCCCATATCAGAGGTTAACCCCTTCCGTACTTTGGTGGTATAGGATTTACCAAAACTCAGCATCCCGCTGAGGTTTGCCCTACTACCATTCAAGAGGACACGCGAAGGGACTCTATATGGGTATCTTCCAAGCACACAGCAAGGGAAGGCAAATCATATCTCATATAACTGGCATCTCACCCATGTAGGAGGCTCTGTGTGTTGGCCCTCACACGGGGCTAGCACCACCCCCTGCTAGCTAAGGCAATCAAGGTGCGCACCAGAGCTAACATCACCTGCTGTTAGTAGACAGTGTTTCCAATAGGATTCCTCCACAGAAAATATCATATGCACATATTCCATCAAATCCAGTATAAAATTCTCAATATAATACAGAATTTTAGTCTCAGTATATTCCTCTGTCAAAACTTACCAATCAGGGGAATCACGTATACATGCCCATATCAGAGGCAAACATATCACTGTATAAATCAATATCATGTGCATAACATATTTCATTTGCCATATAATAAAAAATACATGTAAAAATCACATGTTCAATGTATTTCAAAATTTTATTTCAAAATTCATACTCTTCTTGAACTAGACATAATATTGCAATCGTTTCAGATATTCTAAACCATTTCAGAAACATATCAACGTATAAATATCTTGTAAACATACTCATTTATCAATTTAAAGTTCAAGAAGAGTAAAGGCAAGTCATAGGAAGAATCATCTACTCACAGGGTAAGAGCTCCATATTGGATTGCCTTAAAATGTATCTTTTCAATCTTAATTTAATCAAATCGACTTCGAAAATGTATCCAGAGGGTTCAAAAATAAAGAAAACAACTTCGGGAACTTGGTCACTATTCAGTGTCAAAAATCACTATTCACCCACTAGAAAATCACTATTCATGACAAACAAAAAGCTATCAGATGGTTGAAAATATTCATATCTTAAGGTTTATCTAACTCCTGGTGCACCATGATCATGTTAAGGCTTCGGCCTAGGATACTGTGATGGGCATATGACTACCTAAGACACAGGGATTTAGGGTGGACTTATGTCTACGCCTACAGTGATTGCCATACCCATTGCTATGTGCTTGGGGGAATTTAGGGTGGACTTATGTCTATGCCTACAGTGATTGCCATACCCATTGCTATGTGCTTGGAGAAATTTAGGGTGGACTTATGTCTACGCCTACAGTGATTACCCTACCCTTGCTGTGTGCTTGGGGGAGATGATAAATCTGTTAGGAAAGACCTCCAATAAACTAGTGCATTTTTCTTAAAAAATAAATTTTTTTAAACATTCTCATTCATCATTGTTATTGCATAAATAACTTCATTTCTTACTTACCATGCATAATTGATTTGCTTTACGGTTACTTATTTAATCTTGTTTTATCTTTTGAACATACATTTGAATTGTTTAGCTTTTCTTTCAATAAATTATGGTTAAATGCTCAATGTTTCAATTATTAAACTCATTGCGAAACACTCGTGCTTGGTTTGCCCTGTTTATGTTATAGTATGATTTACCCATTCACTGAGATGTGGTAATCTCACCCCTCTTCTATTTCCTCCCCACAGATAGTCAGAGAAACTTTGATCCAGCTACAGCTCCGTAAGAGGCTGAATATAGCATTGGTGAGCCCCAGTTTGGGCAAGGCTCCGTTGTACTAGTTGTTTAGTTTAGTTATGTCTAGTGTATCTCCATGAACTTACAGGCATGATTCTCGCTTCTTGTGTACTTTGATGTGTTGTTTGGAAAACAGTTTTATGTTTTACAACTATATTTGTATTATGAGGCCATGGGCCAAGTTGAATCACAGATGTTGGATTCATGAGATATATATGTATATATATATATATATATATATATATTTATATATAAATATATAAATAAATATATATATATATATATATATATATATATATATATATACAGTATTTTCTTATATTGGATGTGGCATATGTGGCCAGTTATATTTATTATGTACTCTGGATTGTGTGCTGAATGTTTGTGCATGCTATGTGTTAGGCTTACGGCTAGGGGGAAACCCTTATGCCGTGCCGGTCATGTGTTCTGTAACAACTCCATTTATGTAATTTTTTTTTTTAAAATACCATGAAGTTATTACCTCGTTACAACTTAACTCAATATAACATTTATTTAATTTATACAATACTGAGTTTCCATACACACTATTATTTTACAAACTACACACCATTATTTTACAAACATTTGTACAAAGATACATATTAGTTCTAATCATCTATATCGACTATTTCCGGGGACACTGGTTCGGGTGGCACGTCCACCGGAATCTCAGTTACATCTACGACAGTTATATCTGAAATAACTGGAAGTTGCCCAAGGTAGGGCACCTCGATCCAATGTACAGAGATAATAAGTGTCATAGAGAATATCTGCATATTTATTCTTCTGAACATGATATGGAAATATAGTGAGAATTAAATCCCAGTAAGTTCAACAATAAATCATAATTTACCATTATAGTTCATCATGTCATGTTCAGCTGTATAAACTACAGAAAATATCTTTAAGTCACATGAATGCACTTTATCATGCACATGAAAATTATACAGTTATGACATGTATGGCATGAATAACTATTTTTTTCGAATTTCATATGATGGCTATCAACTTATTCTTACTTCAAGATACCCCGGTCAGGGTAAGTATTCTCTACTTTTCGGTACGGGCTTATCTCGCTCCGTCCGACATGGCACACTTTCTCTTTCTTTTCTCATGAATATAATCATAACTGTTGGTAGGGCGTCCCCTACTGGTGCACCACACGGATTGCCATGTGACCGTGCTTATTTCTTTTCTTTTCACAATGATAGCCAAAAATATGCTTTCAATAACAAGTATGTTCATCAAAATATAACTATTACCATAAATCATTGGTAATCATGCCATGAACATAACCATTTAAAATATCACTTTATAAAATATTTCCATGTCAAAATTCCATACTAATACCTTGGTAACTGGATAGTAATTGTAGTCTGTAAACAGCGCACCAGAAAAGTTCCCAGGAAAGAGAGGTGGGTCACTAATGGACACACTTAAGTACCATGTCTTTCCTTGCCAGAGCTTTCCTTAGACATGCACTTTTCACAATCACAATTTTGTTTTCCAGTAACTAGAATAATTCTTTTCTGATGTGAAAATACTGCAACCACGGAGCATACTAAGATTTTTCAAATAAAACCGGCACTTTCAAAACTTCTTGTAAATTTATATGAGTACTAGGGTAAATTCCATGTTAAAAATTACACACTTAAAATGGTAGTAAGTTCATGCAATGGCAATGGCTATGGCTATACTAGTCATTTGTTAAGATTCATCTTCTTTTTAAAATACTAATTTTATTTCTTTATTTTCTTGATGCAGGTTTTCATCCTATCTAACCTTCTCTTACTAATCAGAGCATAACTCCCTCAATTTAACTCTGATGTAGGTGATCTTAGTGTCAATTTCAAGATAAAACAATTATCTAAAACTATTATGTTGAACATTGTAGCGAAATATTAAAAAATCAAGGTGATATTACTCCCTAAATGTACAGATTATTTCTTCTCGTGTAAGTTCTGACCTTTACTGACTAATTAGACCATATCTCCCAAATTTGAACTCATAATTGAGTTATTCCAGTTGGTAAAAATCCATGAGCCCTATATCTATAATTGTTATCTTGGCGTATGATTTTAACTCCCTACAGAATATTTTCCAGAAATTCAAAAACTAAAGCTTTAATAACATATTCTGAATAAACATTTTCTGACCTCTGCTTACTAATCAGCTTATATCTACCTCAAATGGACTTCAAATTGAATGATTCCAGTGCCTAAAAATCCATGACACATTTATCTTTAATTATTATGTTAATAATTTATTTTAATTCCTTACAGATACTTCTCAGAAATTAAAATACCGAAGCTATCCTAACATATTTTTCCCTGATGACCCATTTTCTGACCTTTGTCTACTAATCGGCTCATATCTCCCTCATATGGACTCCAAATTGAATGATTCCAGTGGCTAAAAATCCATGACATACATATCTTTAATTCTTATGTTAACCATTTATTTTAATTCGCTACCAATAATTCCCAGAAATTAAATTACCGAAGCTATCCTAACATATTCTTCCCTGATGATTCATTTTTTGACCTTTGACTACTAATCAGACCATAACTACCTCATATGGACTCCAAATGGAATGATTCCAGTGGCTAAAAATCCATGACACATTTATCTTTAATTCTTATGTTAACCATTTATTTTAATTCACTACCAATAATTCCCAGAAATTAAATTACCGAAGCTATCCTAACATATTCTTCCCTGATGATTCATTTTCTGACCTTTGACTACTAATCAGACCATAGCTACCTCATATGGACTCCAAATGGAATGATTCCAGTGGCTAAAAATCCATGACACATTTATCTTTAATTCTTATGTTAACCATTTATTTTAATTCCTTATAGATTGTTCCCAGAAATTAAAATACCGAAGCTTAAAATTCTGCCACCCATAGCCATAACCATGCAGAACTATCTACACCAACCTAAGTATTCAAACATACATCACATGCAAGATCAATATGTAACATGATATAGCAACATCATGACCAATCATAAAAGTTCTAAGATCAAAATCTCATACAAATATTATAAGTTTCAAAAGTTTTCTTCAAAAAGAAATATTGTTAAACTTACTTGGAGCACTTAGTCTTCTAGACTTCTCCTTCCTCTTTCTTCCTTTCTTCCTCTCCTTTCCTCACTCTACCTTGCTTCTATTTTTTTCTCTCCCTCACTTGGACGAAATTCTAATGTTGTAAGGGTGGGTTTTCTTATATAGACCACCAAATAATTCACCTTTCATGATCATGGGTCTACCTTATCACAATTAGGATACACTTTGTTGAATTTTTGGAAAACAAACAACTTATGTTCTTGTCTTCCTCTTCCTTAGTCAAGATATGCATAGGAAAAGGAGATTTGTATTTTGAAAATTATGATAATATGTTCTTAAGATATGGGACAAGGTCCCTTTGATTTAGGGATTCATTTCCATTTTCTTTTATCTTAAACAAGTATGATAGGTTTGCCTTTTTAGGTGGCAAATTTCTAGCCATTGAATCTTCATTATTTGGTTGATATTATTTGTGTGGGCTATGAATGTTTTGTCCTAATACCATGTATTATCATACCACTTGCTAAAATTATGAGTGTAGGATATAGATGTTTTTGTCCTAAAGCCTTGTATTATCATGCCACTTGCTTAAGTGATGAATGTAGAATCACACCACTTGCTAAATTTTTTGTCTTAATGCCATGTAACCTAATCTTTATTCTTATTATTATATCATCATCTAATTTATTTTATTTTAGTTTTCCTCTTGGATTTGGGCTTATTCCTACCCATTATGGGCTTGTCCTACCCATTTTGCTTGCTTTGGATAAAATTCTTCCTTTCTTGGTGGGCTTGGTCACATTTTCATAATTTTTGGGCTATTTGTGAAATTACTATATCCTAGTCCAAGTCTATGTTTAATTTCTTGTTTAGGTTATCCAATGGGCTTGCTAGAAACTTATGTGAAGTGGAAAAAACTCTATATGAAGTGTCCATAGGTAAAAGCCCAATGTATGGGTAAAGATTTTAAACTTAGTAACTATAGTTCTTGAATTAGGAAAAATTACCCTAATTCAATGTTCTTTGAAATTTTAAGACCTTTACTTGTTTCTAAAAATTTATCTTCCTTATCCAAGAATTTTGCATCTCTTTAGTATGTTATTTCTAATTTCTTTCCTATTAGATTTTCCTTCTTTATTTGTTCTCTTAATGTTAGAAACATTTTCTATGCATATACCTAAGGTGAAGAATTTCTAAGGATTATATTTCCTTAGATATCTAAAATATTGTCTAATAAATTTTATTTCCTTAATTAAATTTTTTATATACCTTTATCAATAAAAGAAACGAAATTAAGGATGTTACATGTTCCATCATTTGGGGCCGTGACAATTTTGTTTTCCCAATGTTCTTGTTAGTCGACTATCGATATTATTAAGTTGACTAGCTATTTTGAAATTTTAATTTGGACTAGTTTATTTCACAGTTGATTGAATACATCTATTCTGAAGTAATCAACTACATCCTACCAATTAACTACTTGCTATTTATTCTTCATAAAATTTTATAAGCTCAGAAATGTTTCTTTTCCATATCTATTTTTCCACCGAATACCAACAGCTTTAAAAGTACATTTTGGCATATATATTCAAAACTTGCAGCCACCGTTTTTTGACGAAAGAGCAACTAGGTTTTGTTTACAGATTTTTAAGAATTACGACTATTGATTCTAATTTTCTTTCAATGCTTTGTCCAAATTTTTGACTTTTTATTTTGGCATCATGCTCTACTATGTATTTCTCTTTTTCTGCTACGTCATCCTTCATTAATGTTTGGCATTGAATGTAAGGTTCTCTTCCTTATTACAAGGAGAGTGAATTTTCTTTTTTTAAAACTCAGTTATTATGGTGTTCAAATGGTTAGTAAGTTAAAGTAATAGAGATTTTGAAAGGAATAGATGGATGATGGCCTTATAGTGCTTTGAACAATGTAATTAAGTGAATTAGTGGTGTTGAAGTTCTTGAGAAATAAAATATGGGAAGTAGGATTTATTTTAATCTGTGAACTCTTAATTTAGAAATATGGAGAATATTTTGAAAACCATGTCCAAAAATAATGTAAAGTGATCAAGGTATTTGTGTTAAGGGTTTATACCATGCTAAGTTGAGTCTAGTACTTAGGATGTGAATTATATTGAGATTGGAAAATCACGTGTGAATAATTGTTGAGAAAGGAGATTTCAGAAGAAGCCATAAATTTTAAATATTGATGGGATATACTAAGATTTGAATTATTTGTATTAGCATAATGATAAAAAAAAGTGTACATGTGATATTTCTTTCGTTGTTCGGTGTGTCAGCAAGTAAAAATTGAATATTTTTTTTCAAGAAAGCTATTTAGGAAGCCTAAAGATCTTTGTTAGATTATAGTATGACTAATAGTAAATCTAAATGATGTGTTTATGCAATAGAAGTTATGCTTCAGGTATCTTTATATAATTTTAGTGAAAGTTAGGAGAAGTTATTTGTCCTTAGTTGAATTTACTCATATCAGTAATAATTAGGTCAACATACAAAGGCATTATTTGAGGTTTTATATGAACATCGTAGGTCTCTTAATAGGTGAGTGAATTGAGTAAAGTTAAGCTTTGGGAATCTAGTTTGGAATAACATGCAATAGATAGAAATATGACTAACCTAAGTTAATGATGCTAGTTTGGAAAGTATGCTTCAAGCGTATGTCTTCAAGTTTGGTGGAAGATCCCTTAACAGAATTTGCCTATAATAAGATGATATTGGATGACTTAATGCCTTATATAAGAGGTGTTACAAAATTTTTGTTAAATGACTAAGTGGAGTCAGACTTATTGTAAGATGTCATTGATAAAGTGAAATTAATTAGAAAAAGAATACAAGAAACTCAATACAGGCCAAAAGTCTATAAGGATCATGAAAGTTTAGCACTAGAAATTATCAACTAGTGACCAAATATTTTTGAAGGACTCACCTATGAAAGAGGTAATGAGGTTTAGAAAGAAAGAAAAAGTTAAGCTCTAGTATATAGGCTCTTTTGAAATCTTCGACAAAGATTGCATAGTATATATCGCCTAGCGTTGCCATCAGGATTAAGTGATGTTGGTACAATCTTTCTTACATCAATGCTAAGGAAGTACGTATCAGATTCTTCTCATGCTATCTAATTCCAAGAAATTTAGTTGGACAATAATTTGGCTTAATTATGAGTAAAAATCGATGTCTATTATTGATTAACAAGTGAAGAACTTATGATTGAAGCAAATCCTTATAGCTAAGGTTATATGAAAAAAAATCACACAAGTGAAGAGATTTCCTAGAAAGTAAAGATGATATGTAGAAAAGATATCCCCAATTATTTGAGTAATAAGGTTGGTAACTTTGAATTATGCCTTGACATCATTCCCTACAATATCCCATCCTTTTTAAATAATAATGTTTTACGATAAAAAAAAATATTTTTATTTTAAATGATTATGTTTTGCTAAAAAAAATATTTTCAATTCAAATGATTTTTGTTTTGCTTAAAATAATTATATTGGCCTCTAATGAATTTTTTTTATTTTTAGAAATATTTTTTCTTTTATTATGCTCTATATGCCACAGGCAGGATCCCTACTTCTGCTGTTATTATGATGTTTATGGACTTGGTTTGTATATTATATATGTATGTGAGAACCCTGCTTTTACTGTTACCATGATAAAGAATTGAAATATTCATGTTCATGGAAAATATATGTTGATGATATACGTGTTTCACATGCCCTAAAATTAGGGGCATGACAAGTAAATGGTTCGTTTTATCTGCCCATTAGTCTAAGGATGGTAGGCAGTACTGAACCACAACTGAGTTCCAAAAGCTTCCTGCAACGTCTTCCAAAACCTCGACGTGAACCTTGGATTTCTATCAAAAACAATATTTAAGAGAATTCCATGTAGTTTAACTATTTTTTGGACGTACAACTAGGTCAATTTGTCTAGAGAAAAATTAATTTTTATGGGCTAAAAGAGAGCAGCTTTGTTAATCTGTCAACTATTACCCAGATAGAGTCATGGTCCAACTGAAGTCTTAGGTAAGCCTACCACAAAGTCCATCGAAATACTGTCTCATTTCACTTTAGGGATCTTAAGAGGTTGTAAAAATCCTGCTGGATTTTGATGCTCTACCTTCAACTTCTGACAAGTTAGACATTTTTGTCACAAACTCAGCAATGTCCTTTTTCATCCCTGACCACCAATACATCCTCTTTAAATCTTAGTACATTTTAGTGGATCTAGGATGGACTGTGTATTTACTCTGATGCGCTTCCTGCAAGATCTTAGTCCTCAACTCTTGTTCTTGAGGAACACAGACCCATCCTTAATACATGATTACTCCATCTTCTGAGACAGAAAAATCATCATGATCATTATGATCCCGTAAGTATCGGTCATGAACTTGAACCTCTTTAATCTAGGCTCTAAGATCACACTCTATACTCAACTTGTAACATCCCTGATTTTTTTTTCTTATGTTACTAATTGAAATTTATTTCTTTCAGAGAGGAGAACGGATTTTGGATTTCATGGGAGGATTAAATTATTTTTATTTAAGTCAAATAAGATAGTAGGAATGGTTAAAATAACATTTAATTTATGTAATTAATAGGGATGGCATTAGTGTAATTATGGATGATGGCAAGGGCATTTTGGAGATAAAGAGGTGGTAGGTACGGGATAAGTAAGGAAAAAATAAAATAAAATAAAATAATGGGAAGATAAGAAGGAGAAGGGGAGGGAGTGATGGAGGGAAAGAGAAGAAAAAGAAAAGGAGAAAAAGAAAATAGAAGAAAAAGAAAAGGACAAAAAGAAAGGGAAAGAAGAGAAAAGGGGAAGAAGAAGAAGAGAACAAAGAAGAAGAGAAAGAGGAAGAAGAAGGAGAAGGAAGAGTAAAGAGAACTCAAGGAATCAAGCACCGAGTTTAAAGGAATTTGAGGTAGGTTTAACATCTTCTAATAAACTTTTGTACAAAATTATATATACATTTTTAGATTTGTTTAGATGTGATTTTGGATAACATGTGGTCTGGATATTTATATGAAATTCTGTTTTGAATGTTTGGACATGCATATGGGTGCATGGGATTATATAAAAGAAAATCAAAGGAGAAGATAAATTAAGCTGATTTTCAGAATAATTGGGGAAGTTTTGGTTTGTGGAATTCTGGAAAAATTGGGTAAGGATTTTAAAGAAATGGTCAACATATGAATTGTAGATATATGTCTCACAGATCTTTAGGATTTAGAATTACTTAATTTGGAGTTCATATGAGGGAGATATGGCTGGTTAATTGAGCAGAGGTTGGAATTCAGTATAGTAAAAATAAGTGTTTTTATTTTAATTTTCTGGGAATAATACGTAGAGAATTTGAAGAAACTATAAACAAAAAGTTGTAGATAATTGTCGTAGCTTCTTATAGGATTTGAAATCACCTCAGTTGGAGTTCGTATGAGGGAGATATGATGGAATAAGTGAAGAAAGGTCACAAAACACGGCCAGGCCATGTTCTAAGTTGCTTCCACACGGGTAGGCCGTGTTCGGGGCTGTTTTTTAAGCATGTTTGAAGTATTTTTCAAGCATGGCCGTGTCTTGAACAGGGACAGTGGTAATGTGAGGGGACATGAGGGTGATGTACTCACATTCTCTGATCACTTATTGTGACTGTAGTCGATCAGTCACTATGCGTATATCAAATGAGTAAATTAAAAGCTGTGATATGGCTGAGCATTAAAAAAAATGTATTTTTAGTGCATGTGTAGTATGATAATTATGCATAACTCTTCACTATACTTTCCTACTGTATTTATCCGCTACCTTACACAACGTTTCCACATAACTCTTCAAGACTCCTTTAAGTTAATCTAGGTGACCACCCACCCCATGGTCGCCTAAGATCGACAGCTCTGATACCAACTTTGTAACGTCCAGATTTTTTTTTCGATACGCATGTTAAATACGCCATATGTATAAACACAATATATACATATTTATTACAAACCTTATACATGTTATAATTATACAATACAACATTTCAAAACACAATATACATGTTTACATATATATTACAAACCTCACACATATTATATTTATACATTACAACATTTCAGTACATAATTAAGAGACTTTATACAGCACTTCACCCTTGAAATACAAAGGGTGAGGAGGTGGTGCTGACATCTAGATCTCCATCAATAACGTCATTTTGTGTTGCATCTCATTTCCTTTTATCTGAACATAACACCACAATAATAGTGAGAACAAAGGTTCCCAATAGATTTAACATAAATTAAAGGAAATGAGATGCAACACAAAATGACGTTACTGATGGAGATCTAGATGTCAGCACCACCTCCTCACCCTTTGTATTTCAAGGGTGAAGTGCTGTATAAAGTCTCTTAATTATGTACTAAAATGTTGTAATGTATAAATATAATATGTGTGAGGTTTGTAATATATATGTAAACATGTATATTGTGTTTTGAAATGTTGTATTGTATAATTATAACATGTATAAGGTTTGTAATAAATATGTATATATTGTGTTTATACATATGGCGTATTTAACATGCGTATCGAAAAAAAAATCTGGACGTTACAAAGTTGGTATCAGAGCTGTCGATCTTAGGCGACCATGGGGTGGGTGGTCACCTAGATTAACTTAAAGGAGTCTTGAAGAGTTATGTGGAAACGTTGTGTAAGGTAGCGGATAAATACAGTAGGAAAGTACTAGTATTTCCTATTTATAATCTTGTGTAGTGTGATAAATACTGTAAAATTTTGAACTGTTGTTGAGCTTGATCACCTCAATAGTGACTAATATTTTGCTTTACTAATACAGTGAGTTATGGCCCCACCAAGAAGGGATCTGCCAAGCAGCGCAGATGCTACCTTAAATAACATAGTCATAGCTATTCAAGCTCAGGCAGCTGCTACAAATTAGATTCTACAGCATCTTCAGAATATTAATAATAATGACGAGGTTAGGGGAGATGAAAGAAATCGAAATGGGAACAAAACTGGAAATGGTAATGGATGGTCTGAATTTATGGGAATGCGACCTCCGTCTTTTGTCAGTGCATATGACCCAATAGTTGCTGAGAGATGGCTGATGGAACTCGAGAAGATTTTTGAAGTTCTAAATTGTTCTAATGAGCAGAAGATCAATTTTGTGACATATATGCTGAAAGAAGAAGCTGAATACTGGTGGAGAGGAGCCAAAGAGTTACTGGTACATCAAGACAGGGAAATTACATGGCACTTATTCCGAGAGACTTTTCTGAACAAATATTTTCCCAGTCATGTGAGAGCTGAGAAAGAGATTGAGTTTCTTCAGCTTAGACAGGGAAATGGGACCATTGAGCACTATATTACCAAGTTTGAAGAATTGTCTAAGTTCTCAAGTACTTCGAAGAATAATCCAGATGAAGTTTGGAAGGCAGTGAAGTTTGAACCAGGACTGAACCCGAAGGTTAGAAATGCTGTGGTGGCATTAGGATTCGGGAATATGCCTCGTTGGTAAATAAATGTCGGATGCTGGCGACAAGTCTAAAAGCAGTTGAGGATGAAAAGGAGAGGTGAACTCAGTGGAAGCGGAAGAGAGAGTTCCCAGTTATGGATAGAAATACTAGAGGGAAGAATATCATGAGAGGTAAACAACCAGCAACTGTGGAACCCAGACCTTATTTGAAAAATCCGGCAATAGGTCAGTGTAGAAAATGCGGGAAATTCCATGGGAATAAACCATGTTATTTTGATTCAATTACTTGCTACCAATGTGAACAGAAGGGGCACATGTCACGATATTGTCCATTGGGAAATGTGAAAGGTATTTCACGAACTCAACAAACGACAGGAAGAGTTTTCACCTTGAGCAGTGCTAAAGCAAAGACAGCTCCTGATTTGATGCAAGGTACGTGATGTATCAACAATTTGTCTCTGAATGTATTGTTCGATTCTGGCGCGAGCCATTCTTTCATAGCAATAAAATGTGTAGAGAAATTACAACACTTTATTACGGAGTTACCATATGAGTTAATGGTGGTGACACCTACAGGAGGAAAAATAATTACCTCCTCAGTGTGTTTGAATTGTCCCGTTGTATTGAATGACAGATCCTTTGTAGTGGATCTGATCTGTCTACCTCTGGACGGTATAGATGTCATCTTGGGTATGGATTGGTTAAGTCAAAACTGAGTCCTACTGGATTGCTACAATAAGACTTTTGCGTTTCTCTCGGACCCACCGAAGGACCAAAAGTATAGCATTATTTAGTGCTCACCGACTCTATAAGGAGATGAGGGATGCAGATTTGGAATGTGTTTTCTTGTATACCATCATTCCGAGTATGAAACGGGAACTGCTTGAGATTCCAGTAGTCCGTGAATTTCCAGAGGTTTTTTCCTCTGAAATTTTTGAACCTCTACCGAAGAGAGAAGTGGAATTTTCCATCGATCTAGCACCAGAGGCGAGGCCTATTTTTATCACTCCCTATAGAATGTCTCCTGTGGAACTACAAGAGCTGAAGAAGCAAATCGAAGAGCTGTTAGAAAATAATTTTATCAGACCTAGTGTATCACCTTGGGGAGAGCCTGTATTATTTGTAAAGAAGAAAGATGGTAGTTTGAGATTGTGTATTGATTACAGACAATTGAATAAGACGACTATTAAGAATAAGTATCTGTTGCCTAGAATAGACGATCTATTAGATCAATTAAAGGGAGCTACTATTTTCTCTAAGATAGACTTGAGGTCAGGATATCATCATATCGGAGTTAAAGAAGAAGACATTCTAAAAACAGCTTTCAGAACTCGGTATGGACACTAAGAATTTTTTGTTATGCCTTTTGGGGTCACAAATGCACCTGCAGTCTTTATGGACTATATGAATCGCATTTTTAGACCCTACTTGGATCAATTCGTAGTAGTGTTCATAGATGATATTTTAATCTATTCTAAGAGTGAGGAAGAACACAACCAGCATCTTCGAGCTAAGTTGGAAAAATGTGAATTTTGGCTGGAAGAAGTGAAGTTTTTGGGTCACGTAATTTCTAAAGATGGTGTGTCGGTGGATCTCAGTAAAACTGAAGCAGTGCTGAAATGGGAGAGACCAAAAACTGTGACTGAAATTAGAAGTTTCTTGGATTTAGCAAGATATTACAGAAGGTTTATACAGGGATTCTCCTAAATAGCTTTGCCTTTGACTCAATTGACCAGAAAAGGAAGTCTCTTTAATTGGACTGAAGAATGCGAGAATAGTTTCCAAGAGCTTAAAGTCAAATTGACTTCTCCACCTGTTCTAGTTGTTCCTAACCCTTTTGGATGCTTTGTAGTCTATACAGATGCTTCCAAGAAAGGTTTAGGTTGTGTTTTGATGCAAGAAAGTAGGGTAGTTGCTTATGCGTCTCGACAATTGAGACCGCATGAGGAGAACTATCCTACTCATGATTTAGAGTTGGTTGCAATAGTTTTTTCCCTGAAGATGTGGAGACATTACTTGTATATAGCTGTATTTGAAAAATACAGTGACCACAAGATTTTAAAGTATCTCTTTAACCAAAAAAGAATTGAATATGAGGCAAAGAAGGTGGATGGAATTCATTAATGATTACAAAGTTGAATTAAAGTATCACCCAGGGAAGGCAAATGTAATAGCTGATGCATTGAGTTGGAAGTCATTGCATTTAAGTCAAATACTGATAAAAGAAATGGAGCTAATTGAGGAATTTAGAAATTTGAAATTATCAGTTATAACTGTCCCTGGTAGTTTGATTGTTAGTGAATTAAGAATTGAAAGTGACTTGAAGACTCAGATTAAAGAAGTGCAGACACATGATCAATTTTTACAAGATCAAAGAGATTAGCCTAACTTTGCAATGTCAGAGGATAGAATTATTATGTACCAGGGCAGAACATGTATACCATAAGGAGAGAATTTGAAGGCTAAGATTCTGGAAGAAGCTTATCAAAGTAAGTATACAATCCATCCAGGATCTACAAAAATGTATCAAGATTTGAAAAGATTATACTGGTGGCCAGGAGTGAAGAGAGACATTGCTGAATATGTGTCTAAGTGTTTGGTTTGTCAAAAGGTGAAGATAGAACATCAAAAACCTTCTAGGATGTTACAACCTTTAGAAATCCCTGAGTGGAAGTGGGATAGTATATCTATGGATTTTATTGTCGGATTACCTAAGATTCAGACAGGTTATGATGCGATATGGGTAATAGTTTATAGACTGACGAAATCTGCACATTTTTTACCCATTAAGAAAAACTACTTGTTGAATAAGTTGGCTCAGTTGTATATGAAGGAAATTGTATGGTTGCATGGAATTCCTAATAGTATCATTTCAGATCGAGATCCTCGATTTACTTCTACATTTTGGAGAGCACTACAAGAAGTTTTTGGTACTCGTTTGTGTTTTAGTACTGCATATCATCCTCAAACAGACGGTCAAACGGAGAGCACTATACAGACTTTAGAGGATATACTAATAGCGTGCGTGCTAGAGCAAGGAAAAGGATAGGATGGATATCTGTCATTGACTGAGTTTACATATAATAATAGTTATCATTCTAGTATCGGAATGGCACCATATGAAGCTTTGTATGGTAGGAGATGTAAATCACCATTACGTTGGAATGAAGTGGAGGAGAAAAGGTTATTGGGGCCCGAGTTAGTGCAACATACTTCTGAGCAAATACAGATAATTCGAGATAAAATGCGAATAGCTCAGAGTCGACAAAAGAGCTATTTCGATAGGAGAATGAGACCGATACAATTCCAAGAAGGTGAGCATGTGTTCTTGAAAATTTCTCCTACAACCGAAATTGGCTGAGCAATGAAAATTAAGAAATTGAATCTGAGATATTTAGGACCTTTTAAAATTTTGAAAAGGATAGGGTCATCGGCGTATCAGATTACACTTCCTCTGCATTTATCAAATCTGCATGATGTGTTCCATGTTTCTCAACTTCAAAAGTATTTACCAGATCCGTCGCACATAATTCAAGAAGAAAGAATAGTTGTAGACGAGAATCTAACCTACCGACCGAGGCCGATAGTAATTATGGATAAAGAAGTGAAACAGTTGAGAAACAAAACCATTCCATTGGTGAAAGTAGTTTGGGAGAGTTTAACAATGGAAGAAGCCACGTGGAAAAGGGAAGATGACATGAGACAGAAGTATCCACAACTGTTTGAAAATAGGTAAACCTTGAATTTTGAGGACAAAATTTTTTTTAGGGGGGGAGAACTGTAACATCCTTGATTTTTTTTTCTTATGTTACTAATTGAAATTTATTTCTTTCAGAGAGGAGAACGGATTTTGGATCTCATGAGAGGATTAAATTATTTTTACTTAAGTCAAATAAGATAGTAGGAATGGTTAAAATAGCATTTAATTTATGTAAATAATAGGGATGGCATTGGTGTAATTATGGATGATGGCATGGCATTTTGGAGATAAAGAGGTGGTAGGTAAGGGGTAAGTAGGGAAAAAAATAAAATAAAATAAAATAATAGGAAGATAAGAAGGAGAAGGGGATGGAGTGACGGAGCGAAAGAGAAGAAAAAGAAAAGGAGAAAAAGAAAAGAGAAGAAAAAGAAAAGGAGAAAAAGAAAGGGAAAGAAGAGGAAAGGGGAAGAAGAAGAGAAATAAGAAGAAGAGAAACAGGAAGAAGAGAAAGAGGAAGAAGAAGAAGAGAAAGAGGAAGAAGAAGGAGAAGGAAGAGTAAAGAGAACTTAAGAAATCAAGCACTGAGTTTAAAGGAATTTGAGGTAGGTTTAATATCTTCTAATACATTTTTGTATAAAATTATATATACATTTTTAGATTTGTTTAGATGTGATTTTGGATAACATGTGGTCTAGATATTTATATGAAATTATGTTTTAGATGTTTGGACATGCATATGGGTGCATAGGATTATATAAAAGAAAATCAAAGGAGAAGATAAATTAAGCTGAATTTCGGAATAATTGGGGAAGCTTCGGTTTTTGGAATTTTGGGAAAATTTAGTAAGGATTTTAAAGAAATGGTCAACATATAAATTGTAGATGTATGTCTCACGGATCTATAGGATTTATAATTACTTAATTTTCAGTTCATATGAGGGATATATGGCTGATTAATTGAGCAGAGGTCGGAATTCAGTATAGTAAAAATAAGTGTTTTATTGTAATTTTCTGGGAATAATACGTAGAGAATTTGAAGAAAATATAAACATAAAAGTTGTAGATACTTGTCTTAGCTTCTTATAGGATTTGAAATTACCTCAATTGGAGTTCGTATAAGGGAGATATGAGAGAATAAGTGAAGAAAGGTCACAGAACACGGCCAGGGTGTGTTCTAGGTTGCTTCAACACGGGTAGGCCGTGTTCGGGGCTGTTTTTTAAGCATGTTTGAAGTATTTTTCAAGCATGGCCGTGTCTTGAAGATGGCCAGGCCGTGTTGGGTGCTGGATTATCATACTTTTTACTGTTTTATGTCTAAAAATAATCTTGTTTGTTGTAATATTTTTAAGAAACATATAGTCAAGAAAAATACTTTTAAAATGATGATTTTGGTATCAAAAATTACTCTTTATCTTTATTTGATTTAAAATCAATTATCTTGAATATTGGTATGTGATGATTGGTATAAAAATGATGCATCATATTATGAAAGTAATTAAATGGCAAGCATAAAACTCATGACGAGTTGCTTGATAGTTATGTATTATTTTTGATGAATATGAATTTATATATATACATTTATATGTATGGATGAATATCGACGGGTTGTATGGCTTGAGACGGTACCGAGTAGGGGACACCCTATTAGCTTGTGTGAGCCAAGGGAGGGCCGCTCCAACCGGGTGACAGTGGTAATGTGAGGGAGCAGGAGGGTGATGTACTCACATTCCCTGATCACTTATTGTGACTGTAGTCGATCGGTCACTATGCATATAGCAAATGAGTAAATTAAAAGCTGTGATATGGCTGAGCATTAAAAAAATGGATTTTTAGTGCATGTGTAGTATGATAATTATGCATAAACAAAAATTATGATTTTATCTCAAAATTTTTATTTTTTCTGTAGCTTATACAGCTGAACATAACTCCTGTTTTCTCATCATATTTTATTTATGTTAAATCTATTGGGAACCTTTGTTCTCACTATTATTGTAGTGTTATGTTCAGATAAAAAGAAATGAGATGCAACACAAAATGATGTTACTGATGGAGATCTAGATGTCAGCACCACCTCCTCACCCTTTGTATTTCAAGGGTGAAGTGCTGTATAAAGACTCTTAATTATGTATTGAAATGTTGTAATGTATAAATATAATATGTGTGAGGTTTGTAATATATATGTAAACATGTATATTTTGTTTTGAAATGTTGTATTGTATAATTATAACATGTATGAGGTTTGTAATAAATATGTATATATTGTGTTTATACATATGGCGTATTTAACATACGTATCGAAAAAAAACCCAGACGTTACATAACCCATTGATGATTAGCTTCTTTGAGGTAAAAGTAATGTCCAGCTTCAAATTTCAAAACTCTTCTAGCATTTGCATCTCATGCACCATCATTCGACCTATGTGTAGAGATTTTTGACTTAAGGCTTAAGTTACAACATTTGCGTTTCCTAGATGATACTTTATCTTAAACTTGTAGTCATTGAGGAATTCTACCCATCTTTGTTGCTTCATATTTAACTCCTTCTGATAAAAAAGGTACTTAAGACTCTTATGATCATAGTATACTTTAAATGTCGGTCTATATAAATAGTGTCGCCAAATCTTTAAGGAAAACACCACTGCCGCCAATTCAAGATCATGGGTTGGATAGTTTCCTTCATGGGGTCTCAATTACCTAGAGGCGTAATTAACTACTATTTTGTCTTGCATCAGCACACACCCTATCCCCTTCTTTGAAGCGTCACTATACACTTCAAAATGTCCTGTAGGGTTTGGAATAATTAAAACAAGAGGAGTGGTCAAGCTGGTCTTAATTTCCTGGAAACTAGCTTCACATTGATCAGTCCATTTGAAAGGACTTCCCTTCTTAGTCAATTTAGTAAATGGCAAGGCTATATGAGAGAAGTTTTGTATAAACCTCCTGTAGTATTATTCTAAACCCAAGAAACTTCTGACTTCTGTAACCGTCTTTCCCACTAAATCACTGCTTCTGTCTTGATAGGGTCTATGGCTACCCCTATATTAGAGATGACATGTCCAAGAAACTTTACCTCTGTCAATGAAAATTTACAATTCTCCAATTTCGCATACAACTTTTTCTCTTTCATCACTTGCAGCATGATTCAGAGATGTTGTTCATGTTCTTTCTCACTCTTAGAGTATATCAAGATGTCATCAATGAACACTACCATAAATTGATCTAAGTAGGGTCAAAAAATGTGATTCATGTAGTCCATAAAAATTATAGGTGCATTTGTAAACCCAAAGGGCATTACGAGAAACTCATAGTGCCCATACCTAGTCCTGAAAGCTGTTTTTGGTACATCCTCTTCTTTAATCCTAATCTGATGGTATCCTGATCTCAAGTCAATTTTAGAAAAGATGGAGGCTCCCTTTAGTTGATTAATAAATCATCTATCCTAGGAAGAGAATACTTATTTTTGATAGTCACCTTATTTAGCTGTCTGTAATCTATGCATAGTCTCGAGCTCCCGTCTTTCTTCTTAACAAATAACAGAGGAGCTCCCCAAGGTGATACACTTGGTCTAATGAATTGCTTGTCTAACAATTCCTCCAACTATTTTTTGAGTTCCTGTTGTCACGCCCCTAATTTTAGGGCACGTGAAACACGTATACTATGAACATATTTTTCCATAAACACAAATATTCCAATCCTTTATCAAGGAAACAGATACATATAGGATTTCCCATACATATACCATATACAAATCAAGTCCATAAACATCAGAGTACAGCAGAAGTAAGGATCCTGCCTATGGCATTCAAAGCAACTCTAGAGTACATTTATATTACAAATAAAACACTGAGAGCCTAGAAACAATTTAGTTTCACCACAGAAATACGACACCCAGTCGATCAAGAAGCTGTAGGACCAAACTCTGGGTCTTTATCTGAAAAACATATAAACCACGTGTAGTGAGTTTTACAACTCAGCGAGTAGATAATACCTCCTATGACCTCTTAGGTCAACATATGGATGTACTCTTTATTTTAAAATTTATCACATTGAAAATCACAATTCAAAGTTTCATCCATATGGGACCAGCATTTTCAAATATTCTCTGTTTTAAAATTCGTAATCAGATAATTCAAACTGTCTGTAGTACTGAATAAACATTATTCAAATCATGTTCAAAATCATATTCAATACTATAGAATCATTAACCAAATCATGTTATGCATCAAAACATTCCTCATAAAATATTCGAAGGATCCCGTATCAAAACCACCATACTAGAGTTTGACCCCTTCCGTACTTTGGTGGTATAGGATTTGCCTAAACTCAGCATCCCACTGAGGTTTGCCCTACTACCATTCAAGAGGACACGCGAAGGAAATCTGTATAGATCTTTCCCAAGGACACAGCAAGGGAAGGCAAATAACATCTCATATAACTGGCATCTCGCCCATATATAAGAGGCATTCCGTTCTCCTTCACATATAATCTCCCATGTGTTGGCCCTCACACGAGGCTAGCACCACCTCCCCTGCTAGCTGAGGCAATCAAGGTGCGCACCAGGGCTAACATAACCTGTTGTTAGTAGATAGTGTTTCCAATAGGATTCCTCCACAGAAAATACCATATGCACATATGCCATATAATCCAGTATAAAATTCTCAATATAATACAGACTTTCAGTCTCAGTATTTTTATTTGTCAAAACTTTCCAATCAGGGGAATCATGTATACATGCCTATATTCGAGGCAAACATATCACTGTATAAATCAATATCATATACATAACATATTTCCTTTGCCATGTAATGCAAAATACATTTAAAAATCACATGTTCAATGTGTTTCAAAATTCATTTCAAAAGTCATACTCTTCTTGAACTAGTAATCATATTTCAACTGTTCCAGATATTCCAAACCATTTCAAAAACATATGAAAGAATAAATAACATGTAATCATAATCATTTATCAATGTAAAGTTCAAGAAGAGTAAAAACAAGCCAAAGGAAGAATCATTTACTCACAGGTAAGGGCTTGATAAAGGGGAATTTTGAGTGCTTATTGGTCATATTTTGTCCCCTAATTCATAGTAACTTGTGATTATTTCTATGCTTTTGGTCATACTTTGTTCTGGGTACTGCTGTGGTTTGTTTTATGGTTGCAGGAGAGCAAAAAAAGCCAAGAAGTAAGGAAAATCAATCATGGAAAGAGCCAAAAAGACTTGGGACATGCTAAGGAGGAAGCAAGGAGGCTACACATCAAAAATCATGAAGAAAGGAACATGGCAGCATGCAGCACGGCCAGGCCGTGCTTGGTGGCCTGCAACACGGCCTGGCTGTGCTCTGAGCAAGAGATGCAGGATTTCCCCAAATTCTAGACTGAAGAATAGCCTGGCCGTGTCTTAGAACACGACCGAGCTTTGGGGTTTGGACATAACATTAAAATTAGGGTTTTCGGCTGCCAGAAGGGAGGGGAAACTTGAGGATGCGCAGCTGAACAGAGGAGGACCGTAGAAAACACTAGAGAAACACCTTTTAGGCTTAGGAAACACATTTAGACTAGGTTTTTACATAGATTATTGATGATTTTGATGTTCTAGAGTAGATTTTACGACATTCAAGGTTATAATTCATCTGAATTTATCTGCACACCAAGTTCTATCTTTCTATTTTCAATTTTCTTCTTCTACTTCTACTCATTCTCTTTCAATTGTACTAAACTACTATGATTTACTCAATGAAGATGAATTTGATTCTTGTTTTGATGATGTGTAAGTAAATTCAATCTAGGGTTTCGGTGAACTCAATTGTGATACAATGATACTGTGCTTATGACCTGAATTGCGAAACCCTAATTGTAATTGGTACTAGATTAATTTGAATTGACTATTATAAGCATGAATTAGTTGATAGAATGCTTGATCACCAGTCTATCACGTCTTAGGTATTTAATCGATGAACTGAAAGGTGAAGATTAAAACTGGAACCCAATAGTTAATTAGGGATATCTTAATCACAAAAGTAGTTTAAGATACTCTAGGATTGAATCAATTAATGGGAACGAGAAAACCGATTAGTTGCATTCTATGGTTGGCATAAAGCTTAATAGACCTAGGTTAAGCTAAGAACCACAAAAGTAGGTAATTTGATTAACCTAGGTACGATTGGTAATGCTTGAAATAGATTTCAAATTAATTGAGGCTAAACCATCCCCAATAATCTAGACAATTGCAATTAGAGGTAATTATCAGTTGTTGAGTATCACAAGTGTGGTGAACCCTAACCCTAGGCTTTGCTTAATTAGATAATTTCATTTATTTAATTGCAATATTTTCCAATCGAATTGTATCGATTTGGATAGCACCTTTTGTGAAATTCTAGTAATTGGAATTGTTCTCTGTGGGACACGACCCATACTTGCCGGACTAGCTACAGCTATGCCGTGCACTTGCGGTATTTGGTAAAACATACACACAACAAGTTTTTAGCGCCGTTGCCGAGGAACAAAGCCAATATTAGATATTTTACAAAATAGCTAGACTAAATAATTTTCTTTTTATTTTTTTGCATAATTTTCTTTTACTGATTTTTTGCTTCTTTTCTTCCTTCATGGGTGTGTTTCTCTTTTATGCGAAGAGAACGTGAGATAATTGCTGAATTTGACCCAGAAATTGAACGCACTCTACGAAGGATAAGAAGAAGAAAGCAGCAAGAGAATTCTACAACTATTATGGGAGAAAGAGATAACCGGTCATTAAAGGACTTTGCTGACCCAAACACTCATGGCCTGAACCCCAGCATAGTTAGGCTAGTGGTAGAAGCTAATAACTTCGAGCTGAAGCCATCTCTCTTGCAAATGGTTCAACAGAACCAGTTTGGAGGGTCGCCTACTGAAGACCCTAATCTCCACCTCTCTGTGTTTTTGGAGTACTATGACACCCTGAAGTTGAATGGGGTCTCCTCAAATGCTATCAGGTTAAGATTATTCCCTTTCTCATTGAGGGATAAGTCACGTGCATGGTTGCACTCTCTTCCATCGGGGTCCATTACTACTTGGCAATAGCTTTCTTAAGTTTTCCTAGCCAAGTATTTCTCACCGAGCAAGCCGGCCCACTTGAGGAATCAGATCACTACTTTTACTCAGAAGGATGGGGAATCTTTATATGAGGCTTGGGAGAGATTTAAAGAGCTCCTCAGGGTTGGAGAAATGGTTGATAGTCCATACATTCTACAATGGACTAATTTACAGCACCCGGATGTCAGTGGATGCTGCAGCTGGAGGAGCACTGATGAACAAGATAGTAGATGAGGCCTATGAATTGATTGAAGACATGGCTCAGAACCACTACTCCTGGTCTAGTGAGAGACAACCTAGAAAACAAGCAGGTATGTATGAAGTAGATGCATTCAATCATCTAACTTCTAAAGTTTATGCTTTATTTCAGAAGTTAGATAAACTAAGTATCAATGCTGTTAGTTCCCCTTATTCGTCAGCATCCTGTGAGATTTGTGGAGGTGTTGGCCATGCAGACAATGAGTGTCAGCTTGGAAGTTCTACAGTTCAGGATTGTGAGCAGGTGCATTTTGTGAACAATCAAAGGAATAACCCATACAGCAATACTTACAATCCAGGCTGGAGAAATCACCATAACCTTTCATATAAGCCGAACGTTGGTCAGCTGTAACAACTTATTTATTTATTTATTTATTATTATACAATATAAAGTTCATATATACATCATTAATCAAAACGTACGTACAACATTTCAAACACATAAATATCTACATCTTATTTATTCTGGTTGACCAATTCTGGAGATTCGGGTGCAGGTGGTTGTACCTTCATCGGGATCTGTGCCAACTCGCCCATAAACATTTTATTTAGGATCTGCCCATCATAGAATAACTCGATCCAACGTGCACTAAAAGCCAGAGCTATAGAAAAATCTGCATAACTAATTTTCTGAACATGACATGGAAATATAGTGAGAATTAAATCCCAGTAAGTTCAACAATAAATCATTATCAATATAGCTCATCACGTCATGTTCAGCTGTATAAACTGCAGTAAATAACTTTGGTCACATGAATGCACTATATCTATGCACATAAGAATCATACAGCAATGACATATATGACAGGATTAATTATTTTCAAAATATCATATGATGATTATCAATTTATTCTCATATCAAGCTACCTCGGTCAGGGTGAGTATTTTCTACTCTTTGGTACGGGCTTTCTCGCTCCGTCTGACATGGCACAATTTCTCTTTCTTTTCTCATTAACATATTCATAACCATTGGTAGGGCGTCACCTACAGGTGCACCACACGGATCGCCATGTGACCGTGCTTATTTCTTTTCTTTTTACATTAATAGCCAAAAATATGATTTGCAATAACAAGTATGTTCATTATACTTACATACCATAATGTTTCATCAAAATATTTCCATGTCAAAATTACACACTTAGAAAGGTAAGAAGTTCATGCATTGGCAATAGCTATAGCATATACTAGTCATTTATTATTTTCAATTATAAAATTCTTCTTCTTTTTAAATATTAATTTTATTCCTTTATTTTCTTGATACAAGTTTTCATCCTATCTGACGTTCTCTTACTAATTAGAGGATAAATCCCTCAATTTAACTCCGATTTAGGTGATCTTGGAGTCAATTTAAAGATAAAAAAAATTATCTAAAACTGTTATGTTAAACAGTTGAACGAAATATTAAGAGATCATGGTGATATTATACCCTCAAAGTACAGGTTATTTATTCTCCGGTAGGTTCTGACCTCTACCTACTAATCGGTCCATATCTCCCTAATAAGAATTCCAAATTAAGTGATTCTAGTGGTTAAAAATCCGTGACACATATATCTATAATTCATATGTTAACTATTTATTTTAATTCCTATTAGAATATTCCCAGAAATTAAAACATCGAAACTATCCTAACATATTCTTCCCTGATTAACCATTTTCTGACCTTTGTTTACTAATCAGACCATATCTACCACATATGAACTCTAAATTGAATAATTCCAGTGGCTACAAATCCGTGAGACATAAATCTACATTTGTTATGTTAACCATTTGTTTAGATTCCCTATAGAATGTTCCCAGAAATTAAAACACATAATCTTAAAATTCTGCCACCCATAGCCATACCCATGTAGAACTATCTACACAAACCTAAGTATTCAAACATACATAATATGTAACATGATATAGCAACATCCATGACGAATCATCAAAGTTCTAAGATCAAAATACCATATAAATATTACAAGTTTCAAAACTTTTCTTCAAAAAGAAATATTGTTAAACTTACTTGGAGCACTTAGTCCCCTAGACTTCTCCTTCCTCTTTCTTCCTTTCTTCCTCTCCTTTCCTCGCTCTACCTTGCTTCTATTTTTCCTCTCCCTCACTTGGACGAAATTCTAATGTTGTAAGGGTGGGTTTTCTTATATAGACCACCAAATAATTCACCTTTCATGATCATGGGTCTACCTTATCACAATTAGGTTACACTTGGTTGAATTTTTGGAAAACAAACAACTTATGTTCTTGTCTTCCTCTTCCTTAGTCAAGATATGCATAGGAAAAGGAGATTTGTATTTTGAAAATTATGATAATATGTTCTTAAGATATGGGACAAGGTCCCTTTGATTTAGGGATTCATCTACTTTTTCTTTTGTCTTAATCAATTATGATAGGTTTGCCTTTTTTAGTGAAAAATTTCTATCCCTTCAATCTCCATTATTTGGTTGAAATTATTTATGTGGGATAGAAATGTTTTGTCCTAATGCTATGTATTATCATACCACTTGCTAAAATTATGAGTGTAGGATATAGATGTTTTGTCCTAAAGCCTTGTATTATCATACCACTTGCTAAATTTTTGTCTTAATGCCATTTCACCTAATCTTGATTACACCATTATCTTATCACTTTATTTTTTTTTTTATTTTTTTTTCCTATTGGATTTGGGCTCACTCTTGTCCATTTTCTTTATTTTGGTTAAAATTCTATATTTCATAATGGGCTTGGTCACATTTTCATGATTTTTGGGCTACCGGTCCAATTTCTATATCCTAGTCCAAGTCTATGTTTTATTTCTTGCTTAGGTTATCCAATGGGCTTGCTAAAAAAAATTATGTTAAGTGGAAAACCTCTATATGAATTGTCCATAAGTGAAAGCCCAATTTATGGGTGGAGATACTAAACTTAGTAACTTTAACTCTTAAATTAGGAAAAATTACCCTAATCCAATCTTCTTGAAATTTTAAGACCTTTACTTACTTCACAAAAATTTATCTTCCTTATCCAAGAATTTCAACTTTCTTTGGCATGTTTATTTCTAATATTTCCTCTTAGATTTTCTCTCTTTACCTATTCCATTAATGTTAGAACATTTCTATGCATACACGTAAGTTGAATAATTTCTAAGGATTATATTTCCTTAGGTATCTAAAAATTGTCTAATAAATTTTATTTCCTTAAATATTTATGTATGTTTATCCATAAAGGAAACGAAATTAGGGATGTTACTTTGAATACTTTTGTACTTTTATTAATACATGAAACAAAATTAGGGATGCTACATTTCCTTTCCCCTAAAAAAATTTTTGTCCTCAAAATTTCAAAAATTACCTAGTAAGAACAATTTCAGATATTTCTTCCTCATGACTTCTTCTTCCTCCCAAGTTGCTTCTTCTGGAGTCAAACCTTCCCATAACACCTTAACTAGGGGAATAGTTTTGTTCTGCAATTGCTTCACGTCAGTGTGCAATATAGATGCTAGTACTAGCTAGTATGTCATGTTCTTCTTTATTTGGATTGGTTCATCTCATATCACATGTGAAGAGTCTGGAAGATACTTTCAGAGCTGTGATACATGGAAAACATTATGCAAGTTGAACAAATTAGGTGGGAGAGCAACTTGATATACTGACGTCCCTACTTTCTTCAAAATTTGGTAGGGTCCTAAAATTTGCGGATTTAGCTTTTTGGTCTTGAGAGACCTTCTAACTCTAGTGGTCGGAGAAAGTTTTAGAAATACATGGTTCCCTTCCTTAAACTCCAGAGGTCTATGTCTCTTATCATAGTAACTCTTTTGCCAACTTTGAGCTGTGAGTATTTGATCTCGTATCATCCTGATTTGTTCAGTGGTTTGTTGAACTAGATCAGGACCTAGCAAGTTCTTTTCTCCTACCTCACACCAACATAGTGGAGATCGGCACTTCCTACCGTATAAAGCTTCGTAGGGGGCCATCTTAATACTAGAGTGATAACTATTATTATAAGAAAACTCTACTAAAGGTAGGTACTTATCCCATCCTTTACCTTACTCGATCACACAGGCCCTTAACATGTCTTCTAGAGTTTGAATGGTTCGTTTTGTTTGCCCGTCAGTCTGAGGATGGTAGGCAGTATTGAACCACAAATGAGTACCAAAAGCTTCCTGCAACGTCTTCCAAAACTTCGACGTGAACCTCAGATCTCTATTAAAAACAATATTTAAGGGAATCCCATGCAGTCTAACTATTTCCTAGACATACAATTGGGCCAATTTATCCAATGAAAAGTTAATTTTTGTGGGCAGAAAGTGAGCAGATTTGGTAAATTTGTCAACTATTACCCAGATAAAGTCATGTCCCACTGAAGTCTTAGGTAAATCCACAACAAAGTCCATCGAGATACTGTCCTATTTCCATTTAGGGATCTCAAGAGGTTATAGAAATCCCGCTGGCTTTTGATGCTCCACCTTCACCTTTTGACAAATTAGACATTTCGCCACGAACTCCGCAATATCCTTTTTCATCCCTGGCCACCAATACATCCTCTTTAAGTCCTGGTACATTTTAGTGAATCCAGGATGGACAATATATTTACTCTGATGTGCTTCCTGTAGGATCTTAGTCCTCAACTCTCGTTCTTAAGGGACATAAATCCTTCCTTGATATATGATTGCTCTATCTTTCATGACAGAAAAATTTCCTTGATCTTTATGATCCTGTAAGTATTGGTTGTGAACTTGAGCATCTTTGATCTGGGCTCTAAGGTCACACCCTATACTTAAACCATTAATGATTAGCTTCTTTAAGGAAAAAGTAGTGTCTAGCTTCAAATTCCAAAACTCCTCTAGCATTTGCATCTCATACACCATCATTTGGCCCATGTGTAGAGATTTTTGACTTAAGGCATCAGCTACAACATTCGCCTTTCTTGGATGATACTTTATCTCAAACTTGTAGTCATTGAGAAATTCCACCAATCTTCGTTGCCTCATATTAACTCCTTTTGATTAAAGAGATATTTAAGACTTTTGTGATCGCAATATACTTCAAAGGTTGCTCCGTATAAGTAATGTCACCAAATCTTTAAAGCAAACACCACTGCCGCCAATTCAAGATTATGGGTTGGATAGTTTCCTTCATAAGGTCTTAGTTGTCTAGAGGCGTTAGCAACAACTATCTTGTCTTGCATTAGCACACACCCTAGCCCTATCTTTGAAGCATCACTATACACTTGAAAATGTCCTGTGGGGTCTGGAATAATTAAAACCGGAGGAGTGGTCAGTCTTGTCTTAAGCTCCTGAAAACTAACTTCACATTGATTAGTCCATTTGAAAGGACTTTCCTTCCTGGTCAATTTAGTCAATGGCAAGGCTATACGAGAGAATTTTTGTATAAACCTCTTGTAGTATCCTGCAAAAC
The DNA here is from genome assembly GCA_037074535.1 of Gleditsia sinensis. NCBI lineage: Eukaryota > Viridiplantae > Streptophyta > Magnoliopsida > Fabales > Fabaceae > Gleditsia > Gleditsia sinensis. The sequence continues at coordinate 62,893,947 of CM073470.1, read as the reverse complement.
CCAGGAAACTTCTGATTTCCGTAACCGTCTTTGGTCTCTCCCATTGAATTACTGCTTCTGTCTTGTTAGGATCTACGGCTATCCCTCTATTTGAGATGACATGTTCGAGAAACTTTACTTCTGACAGCCAAAATTTACACTTCTCCAATTTGGCATACAACTTTTTCTCTTTCAGTACTTGCAGCACAATTCGGAGATGTTGTTCATGTTCTTTCTCACTCTTAGAATATATCAAGATGTCATCAATGAACACTACCACAAATTGATATAGGTAGGGTCGAAAAATGCGATTCATGTAATCCATGAAAATTGCAGATGTATTTGTCAACCCGAAAGGCATTACGACAAACTTATAGTGCCCATACTTAGTCCTGAAGGCAGTTTTTGGTACATCCTCCTCCTTAATCCTAATCTGATGATATCCTGACCTCAAGTCAATCTTAGAAAAGATAGAGGCTCCCTTCAATTGATCAAATAAGTCATCTATCCTAGGGAGAGGATACTTGTTTTTTACAGTCGCCTTATTTAGCTGTCTATAGTCTATGCATAGTCTAAGACTTCTGTCTTTCTACTTAACAAACAATACAGGAGCTCCCCAAGGTGATACACTTGGTCTAACAAATTGCTTGTCTAACAGTTCCTCCAACTGTTTCTTGAGTTCCTGTAGTTCTTTCGAGGCCATTCTATAAGGTGCAATAGAGATAGGCCCTGTCCCAGGTAAGAGATCAATAGAAAATTCTATCTTTCTCTTGGGAGGTAAGCCTGGAATATCTGATGGAAATACTTCAGGAAATTCGTTGGCTATTGGAATTTCATCAAGCTTCGCTTTAACTTCTAGATTTGATAAGTGCAAGAGAATGTATCCAAGTACTCCATTATTCAACTCCCTATTAACTTGATTGGCATTAAGCATCAATAACTGCACCTCCTCTTTTGGAGTAGGAGATAGAAGTTCAACGGTCTTGTTACAACAATTCAGCAAGACCCAATTTCTAGACATCCAGTCTAACCCTAGAATGACCTTATTACCTCTTAAAGGTAAACAGACGAGGTCTATAGAAAAGGTTTTCTCCTGGATGATGACTTGACAGTCCTTACATATAGAGGAAGTTAATACCCTTTCCCCTGTGGAGGTAACTACAGATAGCTCATAGGGAGTTTCAGAAATAGGAAACTGAAACTTCCTAATACATTATTCCGATATAAATGAATGACTAGCACCAGAGTCAAACAACACCATAAGAGCAAATCCATAAATATAGCATGTACCTTGAATCATTTCATAAGATTAAGCTGCCTCTTGTCCGCTCAGGGTGAAAACCCTTCCTTTCACCTGAGGCTTCTGTTCTAGCTGGTTTCCCATATTTTATGGGCAGCTCCTTGCAAAATGGTCCTTTTGTCCGCATTTAAAACAAACATTTAGTCTTATGTAGCATGGCCGGTTACCATGCATGCGTCCGTACTTAGTGCACTTGACTGAAGCAAGGTCTTGTTGAAGGGGTCGAGGACTCACAATCATTGGCCTCTTGCCACTACCCTATCCTTTTCCTCTGACATTTTTGCCAGAATTTTGTGGCCCCTTCTTCCTTTTCCAAAAGTTCCGTCTTTGTTTCTCATCCTCCACTGCCTTCAAACTCTTCTCCAGGAGTCTGCATTTATTTATCAGAGGTACAAACTCCCTCATCTTCATAGCTATAACAGCATTCTTTATCTATGGGTTCAGTCCCACTTCGAACTTAACAACCTTCCATGCTTCATCTGGGTTAAATCGCAGGTAAGAGGAGAACTAAGACAACTCCTCAAATCTCACGATGTACTGGTCTATGGTCATGCTGCCTTGCCTGAGTTGGAGAAATTCGATCTCCTTCTCCGCCCACACAGTACTTGGAAAGTACTTTTCCAAAAAGGTGTCTTTGAACACCTGCCAAGTGATCTGCCTTCCCTAATGAGCTAAAAGTTCTCTAGCTCCCCGCCACCAGTATTCTGCTTCATCTTTTAGCATATATGCAGTGAAGATTACTTGTTTCTTCTCAGTACAGCCCATCACTTCAAAGATTTTCTCTAACTCCCTTATCCATCTTTCAGCTACAATCGGTTCAAAGCCGCCTTGAAAACAAGGTGGCCTAGTTCTCAGGAATTTGGATATGCCGTTATCATTTCCAGCCATCCGGTTGTTAGCACCATTCGAGTTATTAGCATTTTGAAGGTATTGTAGAATTTGGTTAGTGGTCATGACTTGGTCTCGAATTGCTGTGGCCAGGTTGTGCAGGGTTTCCTCCACATTGTTTGCTGGATTCCTTCTTGGTGGTACCATTTCCTACTATGGAAAAAACAAAGTTATGCTGCTATTGAGGTGATCAAGCCCAATAGTTAGTTCAAAAATATTTAACAGCAATCATAACACCACCTCGGCATATAGATAGGAAACACTAGTAATTTCTTACCTATATGAATTCATTGATCCCCTACACAGCACAACCATAAACATACTCAAGATACTATAAGATCAATTCAGATAACCATCCACCCATTGGCCATCTAGGATCGACCTACTCTGATACCAATTATGCAACAACTTATTTATTTATTTATTTATTATTATACAATATAAAGTTCACATACACATCATTAATCAAAACATACATACAACATTTCAAACACATAAATATCTACATCTTATTTATTCTAGTTGACTAAATTCTGGAGATTCGAGTGCAGGTGATTGCACCTTCACCAGGATCTGTGCCAACTCGCCCACAAACATTTTATTTAGGATCCGCCCACTGGGCCAAAAGCCAAAGCTATAGAAAAATCTGCATAACTAATTTTTTGAACATGGCATGGAAATATAGTGAGAATTAAATCCCAGTAAGTTCAACAATAAATCATTATTAATATAGCTCATCACGTCATGTTCAGCTGTATAAACTATAGTAAATAACTTTGGTCACATGAATGCACTATATCTATGCACATGAGAATCGTATAGTAATGACATGTATGACAGGATTAATTATTTTCAGAATATCATATGATGACTATCAATTTATTCTCATATCAAGCTACCCCGATCAGGGTGAGTATTTTCTACTCTTCGGTACGGGCTTTTCTCGCTCTGTCCGACATGGCACACTTTCCCTTTCTTTTCTCATTAACATATTCATAATTGTTGGTAGGGCGTCCCTTACTAGTGCACCACACGGATCGCCATATGACCGTGCTTATTTCTTTTCTTTTTACATTAATAGCCAAAAATATGTTTTGCAATAACAAGTATGTTCATTATACTCACATACCATAATGTTTCATCAAAATATTTCCATGTCAAAATTACACACTTAGAAAGGTAAGAAGTTTATGCATTGGCAATGGCTATAACATATACTAGTAATTTATTATTTTCAATTATAAAATTCTTCTTCTTTTTAAATATTAATTTTGTTCCTTTATTTTCTTGATGCAAGTTTTAATCCTATCTGACCTTCTCTTACTAATAAGAGGATAACTCCCTCAATTTAACTCGGATTTAGGTGATCTTGGTGTCATTTTAAAGAAAAAAAAAATTATCTAAAACTGTTATGTTGAACAGTTGAATGAAATATTAAGAGATCATGGTGATATTACTCCCTCAAAGTACAGGTTATTTCTTCTCAGGTAGTTTCTGACCTCTACCTACTAATCTATCCATTTCTTCCTCATTGGAATTCCAAATTAAGTGATTCCAGTGGTTAAAAATCCGTGACACTAATATCTATAAATCATATGTTAACTATTTATTTTAATTCCTTATAGAATGTTCCCAGAAATGAAAACACCGAAGCTATCCTAACATATTCTTCCCTGATTAACCATTTTCTGACCTTTGTTTACTAATTGGACCATATCTACCTCATATGAACTCTAAATTGAATGATTCCAGTGGCTAAAAATCCGTGAGACATAAATCTACATTTGTTATGTTAACCATTTGTTTAGATTCCCTATAGAATGTTCCTAAAAATTGAAATACAGAATCTTAAAATTCTGCCACCCATAGCCATACCGATGCAGAACTATCTACACAAACCTAAGTATTCAAACATACATAATATGTAACATGATATTGCAACATCCATGAACAATCATCAAAGTTCTAAGATCAAAATCCCATATAAATATTACAAGTTTCAAAACTTTTCTTCAAAAAGAAATATTGTTAAACTTACCTGGAGCACTTAGTCACCTAGACTTCTCCTTCCTCTTTCTTCCTTTCTTCCTCTCCTTTCCTCGCTCTACCTTGCTTCTATTTTTCCTCTCCCTCACTTGGACGAAATTCTAATGTTGTAAGGGTGGGTTTTCTTATATAGACCACCAAATAACTTATGTTCTTGTCTTCCTCTTCCTTAGTCAAAATATGCATAGGAAAAGGAGATTTGTATTTTAAAATTATGATAATATGTTCTTAAGATATGGGACAAGGTCCCTTTGATTTAGGGATTCATTTACTTTTTCTTTTTTCTTAATCAATTATGATAGATTTGCCTTTTTAAGTGAAAAATTTCTAGCCCTTCAATCTCCATTATTTGGTTGAAATTATTTGTGTGGGATGGAAATATTTTGTCCTAATGCTATGTATTATCATACCACTTGCTAAAATTATGAGTGTAGGATATAGATGTTTTGTCCTTAAGCCTTGTATTATCATACCACTTGCTAAATTTTTGTCTTAATGCCATTTCACCTAATCTTGATTACACCATTATCTTATCACTTTATTTTTATTTTTTATTTTTTATTTTTCCTATTGGATTTGGGGTCACTCTTGTCCATTTTCTTTACTTTGGTTAAAATTCTACATTTCATAATGGACATTTTCATGATTTTTGGGCTACCGATCTAATTTCTATATTTTAGTCCAAGTCTATGTTTTATTTCTTGTTTAGGTTATCCAATGGGCTTGCTAAAAAAAATTATGTTAAGTGGAGAACCTCTATATGAATTGTCCATAAGTGAAAGCTCAATTTATGGGTGGAGATACTAAACTTAGTAACTTTAACTCTTAAATTAGGAAAAATTACCCTAATCCAATCTTCTTGAAATTTTAAGACATTTACTTACTTCACAAAAATTTATCTTCCTTATCCAGGAATTTTAACTTTCTTTGGCATGTTTATTTGTAATATTTCCTCTTAGGTTTTCTCTCTTTACCTATTCCATTAATGTTAGAACATTTCTATGCATACACGTAAGTTGAAGAATTTCTAAGGATTATATTTCCTTAGGTATCTAAAAATTGTCTAATAAATTTTATTTCCTTAAATATTTATGTATGTTTATCCATAAAGGAAACGAAATTAGGGATGTCACTTTGAATACTTTTGTACTTTTATTCATACATGAAATGAAATTAGGGATGTTACATCAGCAGCCCCAGAATAACTTCAGGCAACCTCTAGGCTTTTAGAATACAAGGCCATTCAACCCTCCTCCTCCTCAACCAAAATCAAATCTGGAGGCTCTAATGGAAAATTTCATCTCCACACAGAGTAAGTAGAATGAGGAGTTTAGAGCTCAGAATCATAATATGAATGAAGCCATTAAGGACTTGGCTTCGAAAGTTGATTCACTTGCTACGCATAATAAGATACTAGAGACCCAAATAGCACAGCAAGCGAGCTCATCAACCAGAAATTTTGGTAAGTTCCCTGGTCAGCTTGAGAATCCTAAAGAACACTGTAAAGCTATCACTTTGAGAAGTGGTAAGCAATTGGATGAACGAGTGAGAAAGGAGGAAGATAAGGAAGATGAGAAAAGGGATGTGCATGAGCCAGTAAATGAAGAAGAAGAGCCAATTAGTGGAAGGAAGGAAGTAAATGAGCCTAATGATGTGGCTCTTGAACCATACAAGCCACCAGTTCCCTTCCCTCAGAGACTAGCTAAAGCCAAGTTATAAAAACAGTATGGAAAATTTATAGATGTGCTAAAAACGCTGCACATCAATATTCCATTCTTGGAGGTTGTCTCTCAGATGCCTTCATATGCCAAATTTCTGAAGGAGATCCTCTCTAATAAGAGGAAGATTGAGGAGTATGCCACTATGGCATTAACTGAAGAATGCAGTGCCTTAATTCAGAACAAACTACCTCCCAAACTCAAGGACTTAGGAGCTTCTCTATACCTTGTTCTATTGGAGATGTGCAGATCACTAAAGCTTTATGTGATCTCGAAGCAAGTGTAAGTCTTATGCCATTGTCCATTTGCAAGAAGCTCCAGATGGGAGATCTGAAGCCTACCAATATTTCTATCTAGTTAGCGGACCGATCCGTCACTCACCCGGTAGGTATATTAAAGGATGTTCCTATAAAGGTAGGTAAGTTTTTCATACCCATTAACTTTGTTGTATTAGAGATGGAGGAAGATAGTCAAATCCCTATCATTCTGGGAAGGCCTTTCCTAGCCACTATAGGTGCTATTATAAACGTTAAAGATGGAAAGCTTTCCTTGAATGTAGGGGATGAAAAGATTGAGTTTAATCTTAATGATGCAATGAAATGTCCATCCTTAGGTGATACTTGTTGCATGGTTGATGTAATTGAACAAAATATTGTTGATAATGCAATGAGTTTATGCCTTACTGATCCACTTGAACTTTGCCTTTTGAATAGTTCTGTCTCTTGTGCTGAACAGGTAAAAGCTGATGCATATACTAGATTGCTTGATGAGTGTCCCAATCTCACCTCAGAAGTGAAATCTGAAAAGCTGGAGCTGGACCATAATCAAAAATTAGCAAAGGTTGAGGAAAGCAAAGCACTTAAGGTAGAACTAAAACCTCTTCCCTCTAATCTCAGGTAAGAATTTTTGGACCCTAACTCTTCATATCTAGTCATAGTAAATGCTGATCTGAATGCTGAAGAAATAGGTAAGTTGCTTGATGTACTTAGGAAATTTAAGAAAGTGATTGGGTTTAGTATAGATGATATAAAAGGGATTAGCCCATCTATTTGTATGCATCGTATTATAGTTGACAATGATCATAAACCTTCCAGGGAACACCAGAGGAGACTCAACCTGAACATGAAAGAGGTAGTCAAGAAGGAAGTACTTAAATTGCTTGATGTAAGTATTATCTATCCTATCTCAGATAGTGAATGGGTAAGTCTAGCCCACGTGGTTCCTAAAAAGGGAGGTATGACTGTTGTTAGAAATGATAATGATGAATTGATCCCTACTAGAGCTGTTACGGGTTGGCGTTTGTGTATTGACTATAGAAAATTGAATAAGGCCACCAGTAAAGATCACTTCCCTTTGCCTTTTATTAACCAGTTGTTGGAAAGATTGGCTAAACATTCACACTTCTGTTATCTAGATGGATACTCAGGATTCTTTCAGATCCCTATCTATCCAAACGACCAAGAAAAGACCACGTTCACATGTCCCACCTTTGCATATAGAAGGATGCCATTCGGATTGTGTAACGCACTAGCCACTTTCCAGAAATGCATGATGGCTATTTTCTCTGATTTTATTGAGGAAATAATGGAAGTCTTTATGGATGACTTTTCTGTATATGGTACCTCATTTGATGATTGCTTGAATAATTTGACACTTAAGAGATGTGAGGAAGTCAACCTAGTACTGAATTGGGAAAAATGCCACTTTATGGTAAGGGAAGGAATAGTTCTTGGACATTTGGTATCTGAAAGGGGAATTGAGGTGGATAAAGCGAAGATAGAAGCAATTCAGACTATGCCACCACCATTGAACATTAAGGAAGTGAGGAGTTTTCTTGGGCATGCAGGCTTTTACAGAAGATTCATCCAAGATTTCTCTAAAATCTCTAAACCCTTAACTAACTTGCTCGTTAAAGATGTCCCATTTTTATTTGATAATGACTACTTGCGTGCTTTTTGTAGGTTGAAGGAGGCGCTTATATCTGCACCTATCATCCAACCTCCTGATTGGATCCTTCCCTTCGAAATCATGTGCGATGCAAGTGACTATGCCGTGGGAGCTGTACTTGGGCAAAGGAGGGATAAAAAGCCTTATGTTATCTACTATGCTAGTAAGACCATGGATGAAGCTCAAGTCAACTATTCCACCACTGAAAAGGAGCTCTTGGCAGTAGTGTTCGTAATTGATAAATTCTGACAATATTTGCTAGGATCCGAAGTCATAGTGTTCACAGATCATGCTGCTATCAGGTACTTGCTAAGTAAGAAGGATGCCAAGCCAAGACTGATTAGATGGATCCTCTTACTACAGGAGTTTGACCTTGTGATACGGGATAAGAAAGGAACAGAGAATGTGGTTGCAGACCACCTTTCAAGACTTAGGCACGATCTAATGAGAGATGACAAAGATGAATTGCCTATAAACGATTCCTTTCCCAATGACCAACTCCTGATGGTTACTTATGCCGATGCTTCTTGGTATGCAGATGTCGTGAACTATCTAGCATGTAGAATACTACCTGAGGAGTTGAGCTACCATCAGAGAAAGAAATTTTTCTTTGATATTAAGTCTTATTATTGGGATGATCCATGCTTATACAAATGGTGTGCAGATGGCATCTTCCGAAGGTGTATTCCGGAGGAAGAAGTTTATAGCATTATATTCTATTGCCATAGTTCACCTTGTGGAGGCCATACCAGCATTTCTAAGACTGCGGCTAAAATTCTCCAAGCTGGTTTTTATTGGCCTACGCTTTTCAAAGATGTGCAAACTTTTGTAAAAGCATGTGACCGGTGTCAAAGAGTTGGCAATATATCCAAAAGGAACAAGATGCCCCTAAACAGTATTTTAGAAGTAGAGATATTTGACGTTTGGGGCATTGACTTTATAGGTCCCTTTCCTTCTTTATGCAGGAACAAGTACATTCTAGTGGCTGTGGACTATGTGTCTAAATGGGTAGAAGCAGTGGCTCCCCCACCAATGATTCTAGAGTAGTTGCTAAGCTCTTCAAGAGGGTGATTTTCCCAAGATTTGGAGTGCCCCGAGCTGTGATAAGTGATGGAGGTTCCCACTTCACTGAGCAACAGTTCCAAAATCTCTTAAAGAAATATGGAGTCACTCATAAAATGGCTCTAGCATACCATCCTCATACAAGTGGGTAAGTGGAAATATCAAAAAAGGAAATCAAGGCAATATTGGAGAAGACCGTTTCGAAGGCAAGAAAAGATTGGTCTCTTAATCTTGATGATGCATTATGGGCTTACAGGACTGCCTATAAAACACCGATAGGGACCACACCTTTTCGGTTGATATATGGGAAACCCTGTCACTTGCCGGTAGAGCTAGAGCATAAGGCATATTGGGCAGTCAAAACAATTAATTTTAGCTTATCAGCTGCTAGAAAGAGGAGATGCCTACAATTGAATGAGTTAGATGAGCTGAGGCTTGATGCTTATGACAATGCCAAGTTATATAAAGAAAGAACAAAAAGATGGCATGATAAGAACATACTTAGGCGCCAATTTCAAGTAGGAGATTGGGTCTTACTATTCAATTCAAGGCTGAGACTCTTTCCCGGGAAGCTCCTTTCTCGTTGGTCCAGTCCATTCCAAGTAACTCAAGTTTTTACGCATAGAGCAGTGGAGGTGTAGAGTGAATCCACCGGATCCTTCAAGGTCAACAGGAAATGCCTCAAGCATTTTGTGATGGGACAACCGGTTGAAAAGAGAGCCACCTAAGCTCTCTTAAAGCCCCCCTCAATCCATTAATAAGCAAATGAGTCGAGCTAATGACTTTAAACAAGCACTTTGTAGGAGGCAACCCACATTTTGATTTTTATAAATTTCCTTTTGTTTGAATTCTTTCTTTAAGTTTTGGTTTCTTTTTTTTTAATTTACTTAATTTCTTAGGTTGAAGTTTATTGAATATTTTCCTTTGATTTCCAGGTCCATTACTATGTTTCCAGGCAGTCTAAAAGGGTTAGAAGCAAAGGAGCTTAAAGAGAGTTAAAAGAAGAAGTAAAATTTGAAGAATTGAGGGTTTCCAGCTAGCAACACGGGTTACCCGTGTCCCCCACCAAGGCCATGCTGCAAACATGGGCCAAACCATGAAAATTGAGGTAAACCCGCTGGAACACAGGCAGGCCGTGTCCCAAGACACGGGCGTGCCCCAGGTAAAAAAAAGGGTGCACCAACCTACAAGAAGCACGGGTACCCCGTGTCCCAGGACACGGGCGTGCCCAGGGCTGCCAAAAAAAAAATTGGCATTGTAGCAAGCCAGCCCGAAGCATGGGCTGGCCGTGCTTCGGGCATGGCCAACCCATTTAAACCCAAATTCCTCCCTCTTTTTCAACCGTGCTTCTCCCCACTCTCACTATGCCCTAGCCTGTGCTTCTCCCATTCTTCTCCCTTCATCTTCTTCGGCAAAAACCCACCCTCAATCTCCCTCACCCACGCCTTCATCCCCCCTATTCTTCCTTCCTCTCCCTTTTTCCTTCCCCATCCGTGCCTTAAATCTCCATTCTTGCCAATTCAGACCTCTTCGCGTTTCCCTTCCCCTGTTTTCCCCCTCCCCATCAAAATCCACTACCCATCCACATTCCCCCTTCGTTTTCCCCTTCTAATCATCACATTGCTGTGTTTTTACCCCTTTCCCATGGCTGCGTGATCGCCTCTCCATATTGCAGCGTTTGCTTCCGGTATTTCTCTATCTCTACATTTGTTTTAATTTTCTACATACATACTCTCCTACTTGCTGTTTAGCTCTTGTTTCCGGCTGTGATTGGGATATTGTTGTTTGCTCTTATTTATGACATTGGTTAGGAATGCTTTAGTTATTGATTGCACTTTGGTCTGGTTTTTCACTCTGCACTGAACTGAATTTCATTTCTGGTATGAGTTACACAGTAATTTTAGAATCCTTGATACATGCTCTAGTTTTCTGATTACAATGGTTCAAATTTTCTAGTTTTTGTTTCAAATTATTGGTTACTGCTCTGAACTTGTTCATGTTTTCATTTGGACTGATTATTTGAACCTTATACTTTGGCTGGCCTAGACTTCCTGGTTTAATGCTATGCTCTGAACTTTATTGGCCTTGATTGTTCTGAATACATTATACTTACTGGTTGGTTTACTTATATGTTTATCTGGTTGGTTTTTCTGATTCTGCCACTTAGCCCACTTTGACATGAATTTGGTACCCTCTGTTTTTCTTTCCATTATTTATTAATGGGTCCCAAAAGAGCCCGAACTGGCCCACCATCCACCCAATCCCACTAAACACGTAGAGGACGTAATCAACCACCACCCTAACTTCCTCATCAGATTAACGAGTATGGTATTGTGTTCGTTGACTAACGGACCCAATATGATACCCTAGTTCGACGGGGAATGCTGAGTACCTAGTATTTGGATGAGGAATGTCTGGAACGCTTAGACCTTTTACCTGACGTCCAATACCTTATTGACCGGATTAGGTGGAACACATTTCTCACCCACAGATACCCAGCCTACCCTAGACCCACACTAGAGTTTCTCAGTTCTATTCATATAGTACTGTTTAGGGGTCCGAATGTCCATGAGGGCCAGGTAAACTTTAGATTGTTTAACCGTAGTTTTAACTTAACTCTTGCAGAATTTAATGCACTGCTTGGGCTAACTCCAGAGGGAACTAGATCAGTACCCTCAGATTTCCTTGCTAACAGTTTTTGGAACTCAATTGCCATTGAGGGACAATACAGTGCATCAAGTTCCAAAGCATCTTTTATTTTCAACCCTACCTTCTGTTATTTACAGCGTCTTATGGCCCATACTATTTTCGGTAGGGCAGAGAGTGATGGGGTTGTAAATCTCAGAGAGCTTTATTTTTTATATGATATGGTTAACGGTACCAAAGTGGATACCGGAGCCTTCATGGCTCATCAGATATCCCGGGTAGGTGGGGCAATGAATGGGAAGGTAGCTATAGGAGGCCTGATTACTACCATTGCTCGAGGGCTAGGATTTGAGGCCAATCTCCAGGGCATGCAACCAGTAAGGGGTAGCAATAGGATTGACTTAGAATCCTGCTTGCATATGAAACTTGTTGTTAAGCAAAATACTGAATACTGGTTGTATCTCATAGGGCAAAAATTATTCAGCCTCCCTAACCGTTCTAGGACTGCAGTCACAAATAGGGCCAATTGGATCTACCTCTTAGAGGATGATCGGGATGATGATGAGAATCCCCCTGAAGGGGATGAATATCCCTGTGAGCCACTTTTGGCTCTTCCACCCCCACCCCTCCCATTTTACTGACCGTACAGGTACCTCCTCTGCTCCACCAGAGGATCATGCATCCATCTCTTCTAGGCTTAGCCGTATAAAAGCAGAACAACTCTCTCAATGAGCCATCCTGCATGCCATGGAGGCAGAGCAACATTCTCAAAGAACAACCCTACATGCCATGCAAGACTCTATCCAAAGCATGCAGGCTTGGTATACCTAGCACCTGGGATAGCACCCCCCTCCTCCAACACTGATGACCAGTGAGTACGTAAGTTCTTTCTCCCCTTTGCATATAATTTCTGATATATATGACATTGAGGACACTGTCTAATTTAAGCATGGGGGAGTGTACTTTCGTATTTGATTTTTAGTGCATGAGTTTATGATCTTCGCTGGCCATGTTTATTTGTTGATTTAGCTTCTCTTTGCATGTATATATTGTACATATTGCATTCCTTTTGACTTGCTGCATCATCACATAGTTGCTATTTCCAAGATAGACTGGTGTAGTATAGGCTGATTTTAGCTCATAAATATGTGATGCACAATAGGATATGAAATAGGTAGTTATTATTTTAGTCTTTCTCTTGTAGAACTAAACCTCTAATTTTTTGAAAAATATCCCTCTATTCTGTTGTAAATTGTATGCTTAGGCTGATTTTCACACTATGAGAGTGCGAAGGTAGGGAGAGGTGAAAAATGAGGGATGTAAAACCCAAAAAGTTTTCAATCTGAGTACCTCCTTAAGGCACCAAAAAGGCCTTAGTATGAGTACCTAGATACTTTTACCCTAGTGAGATGGAGCATGAAATGCACTCACAGCATATTTCTAAAAAAAAAAGAGAAGATGAGAAATAAAAGAAATGGGTTAAGAAAAATAGAAATAAGGGTACAGTAACATAAGGAGATCTAAAGGATGAGGTGGCCTACTTGAGTGTTTGAAAATCAGTCTGGTGCATACAACCAATGGTAACAATAGAAAAAGATATATAGTAGAAGAATTTCTGGTTTGGTCTTAGAAGAATAGAGACTATTTGATAATTGTTTATTCATATATCTATTGTGTGCACACTGATTGAGTGAAACGTCACCTGTATTGCATCCTTCTATCTTTTGGAATTTTGATTGCATCTCTCCCCTTTCCTTTAGATATGACATGTTATTTGCTTGGGGACAAGCAAAAGTTTAAGCATGGGGGAGTTGATAAAGGGGAATTTTGAGTGTTTATTGGTCATATTTTGTCCCCTAATTTATAGTAAATTGTGATTATTTTTGTGTTTTTGGTCGTTCTTTGTTCTTGGTACTGCTGTGGTTTGTTTTATGGTTGTAGGAGAGCAAAAGAAGCCAAGAAGCAAGGAAAAACAATCATGAAAAGAGTCAAAAAGACTTAGGACATGCTGAGGAGGAAGCAAGGAGGCTACACATAAAAAATCATGAAGAAAGGAACATGGCAGCATGCAGCACGGCCAGGCCGTGCTTGGTGGCCTGCAACATGGCTTGGCCATGCTCTGAGCAAGAGATGCAAGATTTCCCCAGATTTCAGCCCAAAGCACGCCCAGGCCGTGTCTTGGAACATTGCCATGCTTTGGGGTCTAGATAGAACATTAAAATTAGGGTTTTTGGCCGCCAAAAGGGAGGGGAAGCTTGGGGATGCGCAGCTAAACAAAGGAGGACTGTAGAAAACACTGGAGAAACACCTTTTAGGCTTAGGAAACACATTTAGACTAGGTTTTTACATAGATTATTGATGATTTTGATGTTCTAGAGTAGATTTTACGGCATTCAAGGTTGTAATTCATCTGAATTTATCTGCACACCAGGTTCTATCTTTCTCTTTTCAGTTTTCTTCTTCTACTTCTACTCATTCTCTTTCAATTGTACTGAACTACTATGATTTACTCAATGAAGATGAATTTGATTCTTATTTTGATGATGTGTGAGTAAATTCAATCTAGGGTTTCAGTGAACTCAATTGTGATACAATGATACTGTGCTTATGACCTGAATTGCGAAACCCTAATTGTAATTGGTACTAGATTAATTTAGATTGACTATTATATGCATGAATTAGTTGATAGAATGCTTGATCACCAGTCTATCACGTCTTAGGTATTTAATCGATGAATTGAAAGGTGAAGATTAAAACTGGAACCCAATAGTTAATTAGGGATATATTAATCACGAAAGTAGTTTAAGATATTCTAGGATTGAATCAATTAATGGGAACGAGAAAACCGATTAGTTGCATTCTATGGTTGGCATAAAGCTTAATGGACCTAGGTTAAGCTAAGAACCACAAAAGTAGGTAATTTGATTAACCTATGTACGATTGGTAATGCTTGAAAGAGATTTCTAAACAATTGAGGCTAAACCATCCCCAATAATCTAGACAATTACAATTAGAGGTAATTATCAGTTGTTGAGTATCACAAGTGTGGTGAACCCTAACTCTAGGCTTTGCTTAATTAGATAATTTCATTTATTTAATTGCAATATTTTCCAATCGAATTGTATCGATTTGGATAGCACCTTTTGTGAAATTCTAGTAATTGGCATTGTTCTCTGTGGGACACGACCCGTACTTGCCGGACTAGCTACCGCTACGCCGTACACTTGCGGTATTTGGTAAAACATACACACAACAGGGCTCTAGATTGGACAACCCTAAAATGTACTTTTCGAATCTCTATTTGATCAAATTGAGCTTAGAAACGTATCTGGATGGTCCAAAAAACAAGAAAACAACTTCGAGAACTTGGTCACTATTCAACCGCCAAAAAACACTATTCACGACGAATAAAAAGGCTGTTAGATGATCGAAAATATACATATCCTAAGGTTTATCTAGCTCTTGAATCCATTTACGGTGTCAGAATTTCAATTGGAGGTCTCTAAGTAAAAGTTTTAGGATTTACCTTTTTCTGAGATTTTCTACTTTAGATCTACGGCGATTCAACGGCTGATTTAAAAAATTGATCAGTCAAAATCGTAGTATTCTTTGTCCTGAATCCAGTAACACTTTCAGTTTTGAGATCGGAAGCCAATAGGCACTCTAGATCTAGAGAGAAAGTTGAAAGTTACTATTCACTCACTATTTACTCACTATTCATCCTCTTGATTTTCTCGACATTTTGCAGACGGCCGCCCCTTGTCTCCATTTTATTGTTGTTTTGTTTTATTTTATTTTAATAATAATAATAATAATAATATTTATTTGATAATTGAATAATAGGATTTTCTTTTATATAAATTCTGTTTTTCATCATAAAATATCCCAAAAATTTCTAAAAATTTACATTATCATAAATCTTTAGTTAAACTCTTAAATCATGATTTTCCTTGATAAAAATCGTAATAAAATAAATCTCAAAATAAATATCTTTATACATAATAAAAGAAAGAATATTTTTAAAAACAAAACAAAAATTCATTAGAGGCCAATATAATTATTTTAAGCAAAACAATAATTATTTTACTTAAAAGTCCACTTACTTTTTGCAAATCATAATAATTTCTAAACAAATAAAAATATATTTACTTATAGCAAAATACTATCATTTAAAAATAAAAATTACGTGCCAAAACGTAAATTCTCATATTTTCTTTGTATTTCTTTAACCCATGTAGTAAATATACATATTTTCTACGATTCTTATCCCCATTTTCAAAATTCTCTCTTTTATTCCAAATTTTCTTTAATTGGACTTTTCGTTAAATTTTACAGTTATTACACCTGTAGTTCCTTCAAGGCCATTTTCTAAGATGTAATAGAGATATGCTTTGTCCCATGTAGGAGATCAATAGAGAACCCTATCTCTCTCTTAGGAGGTAAGCCTAGAATATCTTATGAAAATACTTCAGGAAACTCGTTGGCTATTGGGATTTCATCAAGCTTTGATTCGACTTCTAGATTTGATAAATACAAGAGAATGTATCCAAGTACTTTATTTTTCAACTCCCTATTGACTTGATTGACATTAAGCATCAATAACTGCATCTCCTCTTTTGAAGTAGGAGGTAGAAATTCAACTGTCTTGTTGCAACAATTTAGCAAGACCCGATTTCTAAACATCCAATCTAACCCTAGATTGATATCAATACCTTTTAAAGGTATATAGACGAGGTCTACTGAAAAAGTTTTCTCCTGAATAGTGACCTAACAGTCTTTACATACAGAGGAAGTTAAGTCATTTTCTCCTGTGGGAGTTACTACAGATAGCTCATAGGGATTTCAGAAATAGGATACTGAACCTCCCTAATACATTTTTTTGATATAAATAAATGACTAGCACTAGAGTCAAACAACACCATAAGAGCAAATCTATAGATATAATATGTACATTGAATCATTTCAGGAGATTGAGCTGCCTCTTGGCTGCTCAGGGTGAAATCCTTTCCTTTCACCTGAGGCCTCTGTTCTGGTTGCTTTCCCAAATTCTGTGAGTAGTTCTTTGTAAAATGACCCTTCTATTTGCAATTGAAGCAAACATCTGATCCCATGTAGCATGGCTAGTTACCATGCATACATCCACACTTAGCACAATTGACTATGGAAAAGTTCTATTAGAAGGGTCGGAGACTTGCAGTCATTGGCCTCTTGTCAGTACCCTGTCCTTTTCCTCTAACATTTCTACCAAAGTTTTGTGGCCCATTTTTCCTTTTCCAAAAGTTCTGCCTTTATTTTTGATCTACAACTGCCCTCAAGCTCTTCTCTAAGAGTCTGCATTTATTTATCAGAGGTACAAACTCCCTGATCTTCATAGCTACAACAACATTCCTTATCTCCGCATTCAATCCCGCTTCGAACTTAACAGCCTTCCATGCTTCATCGGGGTTAAATGGCAGGTAAAAGGAGAACTTAGACAACTCTTAAAACCTCGCGATGTACTGGTCTACGGTCATGCTGCCTTGCTTAAGTTGGAGAAATTCAATCTCCTTTTCTGCCCACACAGTACTTGGAAAGTACTTTACCAAAAAGGTGTCTTTGAACACCTGCCAGATGATTTGCCTTCCTTGGTGAGCTAAAAGTTCTCTAGTTCCACGCTACAAGTATTTTGCTTGATCTTTCAGTATAAAAATCTTAAAATTTTGTCACCCATAGCCATACCTATGTAGAACTTTCCACAATAACCAAAGTATTCAAATATACATCACTTGCAAGATCAACATGTAGCACGATATAGCAACATCCATGGCCAATCATCCAGATAACAAATATACTAAATTTTATCAAATTTTTAGGATAAAAATCCCATATAAATTTTCTAATTTCAAAGCTTTTTCTAAAATAAATATTGCTAAACCTACCTAAAGATCTCTTTAGCTCACTTAATGAATTCTTTTTCTTGTTTCCTCTTGAAGGAAGTAGCAAGATTCCTCCATTTCCTTAGCTTTTCTAGCAACTTAAATAAGAGAAAGAGATTGAGTTTTTGAACCCCAAGAATAAAGAAGAAAGATAGATTCAAGGGGAGATTAAGATAACTTACCTTGAGTACTTAGTCCTCTAGACTTCTCCTTCCTTTTTCTTCATATCTTATCTTCTTTTTCTCTCCTTTCCTCACTCTACCTTGCTTATGTTTTGCCTCTCCCTCACTTAGATGAAATTATAATGTTATAAGGGTGGGTTTTGCGTAAATAAACTATCATGTGGTTCAACTTTCATACCCATGGGTCTACCTTATCACAATTAGGATGCACTTGATTTTTTTTGGGAAAAACAACTCATGTTCTTGTCTTCCTCTCCATTAGTCAAAATATGCATAGCAAAAGGAGATTTGTATTTTGATAATCATGTTAAAATGTTCTTAAGATAAAGGACAAGGTCCCTTTGATTTAGGGATTCATTTCCTTTTTCTTTTGTCTTAATCAAGTATGATAGGTTTGCCTTTTTAGGTAACAAATTTCTAGCCCTTGAATCTCCCTTGCTTAGCTAAAATTATTTGTGTAGGATAATGATATGTATTATTACCTACTTGTTGAAATTATCAATATAGGATATAGATGTTTTATCTTAAAGCCATGTATTATTACCTACTTGTTAAAATTATGAATGTAGGATATAGATGTTTTGTCTTAATGCCATATGACGTAATTTTGATTATTTTTACACTACTATTTCTTCACATGATTTTTATTTTTCCCTCTTGGATTTTAGCTCATTCTTTCCCATTTCCTTTGCTTTGGCTAAAATTCTACCTTTCATGAAGGGTTTGATCACATTTTTATGATTTTTGGTTAATTGGTCTAACTTCTATATCCTAGTCCAAATCTATGTTTTATATCTTGCTTGGGCCATCCTATTGGCTTGCTAGAAATTCATGTGAAGTGGAAAAACTCTATATGAAATGTCCATAGTTGAAAGCCCAATTTATGGGTGGAAATATTAAACTTAGTAACTCTAACTCTTGAATTAGGAAAAATTACCCTAATCCATTCTTCTTGAAATTTTAAGACCTTTACTTACTTCACAAAAATTTATCTTCCATACCCAAGAATTTTGCCTCTTTTTAGTATGTTATTTCTAATTTTTTCCTATTAGGTTTTCTCTCTTTACCTATTCCCTTATTGTTAGAAACATTTTCTATGCATACACATAAGGTGAAGAATTTCTAAGGATTATATTTCTTAGATATCTAAAAATTGTCAAATAAATTTTATTTCCTTAATTAATTATTTATGTACCTTTATTAATAAAAGAAACAAAATTATGGATGTTATATTAAATATTTATGTACCTTTATTAATAAATGAAACAAAATTAGGGATGTTACATTTCTTTCCCCCTAAAAGAATTTTTGTCCTCAAATTTTTAGAAATTACCTATTAAGTACAATTGCGGATATTTTTTCCTCATGACTTGTTTTAGCTTCCAAGTTGCTTCTTTCGGCGTCAAACCTTCCTATACCACCTTAACCAAGGGAATGGTCTTATTCCTCAATTGCTTCACTTCGGTGTCCAATATGGATGCCGGTACTAGCTGGTATGTCATGTTCTCCTTTATTTGGATTAGTTCATCCTGTATTACATGTGATGTATCTGGAAGATACTTTCAGAGTAGTTATACATAATTATGCAGGTTGGATAAATTAGGTGGGAGGGCAACTTAATATGCTGACGTCCCCACTTTCTTCAAAATTTGGTAGGGTCCCAAAAATTGCAGACTTAGCTTTCTCGAAAAATTATGTAGGGAATCAAAATAACTAGTTACTATAAAAAATATAGATATATGTCTCACAAAAATTTAGCCACTGGAATTACTCAATTTAGAGTTCATATGAGGGAGATATAGTTAGATTAGTAAGTAAAGTTCAGAATTTACCCGAGAAGAAATAGCATTTAACTAGAGGGAGCAATATCACCAAGATTCCTTAATATTTCACTAAAATGTTCAATATAATAGTTCAACAAACCACAAAACCAATCAGGATGATACGAGACAAAATACTTACAACTCAGAGTCGGCAAAAGAGTTACTATGATAAGAGACATAGACCTCTGGAGTTTGAGAAAGGAGAGCATGTATTTCTGAAACTTTCCCTGACAACTGGAGTGGTAGGTCTCTCAAAACCAGAAAGCAAAGTTCACGATTTTTGGGACCTTACCAAATTTTGAAGAAAGTGGGGATGTCAGCATATCAAGTTGCCTTCCTAACTAATTTGTCCAACCTGCATAATGTTTTCCATGTATCATAACTCTGAAAGAATTTTCCAGATTCATCACTTGTAATACAGGATGAACCAAACTAAACAAAGGAGAACATGACATACCAGCTAGTACCGGCATCCATATTGGACACTAACGTGAAGAAATTGAGGAATAAGACCATTCCCTTGGTTAAGGTGTTATGGGAAGGTTTGACTCCGGAAGAAGCAATTTGGGAGCTAGAAGAAGTCATGAGGAAGAAATATCCGCAATTGTTCTTAATAGGTAATTTCTAAAAAATTTAAGGACAAAATTTCTTTTAGGGGGAAAGAAATGTAACATCCCTAATTTCGTTTCATTTATTAATAAAGGTACATAAATATTTAATATAACATCCATTATTTTGTTTCTTTTATTAACAAAGGTACATAGACTTGGACTAGGATATAGAAGTTGGACCGATAACCCAAAAATCATGAAAATGTGACCAAGCCCATCATGAAAGGTAGAATTTCAGCAAAAGCAAAGGAAATGGGTAAGAATGAGCCCAAATCCAAGAGGAAAACAATAAGAATCATGTGAGAAAATAGTAGTGTAAAAATAATCAAGATTAGGTCTCCTGACATTAAGACAAAACATCTATATCCTACATTCATAATTTCAACAGGTAAGTAATCATACATGGTTTTAGGACAAAATATCTATCTCTTATATTCATAATTTCAACAAGTGCGTAATAATACATAGCATTATAACAAAACATCCTTATCCTACATAAATAATTTCAGCCAAGCAAGGGAGATTGACTGGCTGAAAATATGCCACCTAAAAAGGCAAACCTATCATACTTGATTAAGACAAAAGAAAAAAGAATTGAATCCCTAAATCAAAAGGACCTTGTCCCTTGTTTTAAGAAAATTTTAACATCATTTTCAAAAGACAAATCTCTTTTTTCTATGCATATCTTGACTAAGGGAGAGGATGACAAGAACACGAGTTTCTTTTCTCCAAAAAACAACCAAGTGCATTTTAATTGTGATAAGGTAGACCCATGGGTATGAAAGGTGAACCACATGATATTTTATTTAAACAAAGCCCACCCTTATAACATTATAATTTCGTCCAAGTGAGGGAGAGGAAAAATATAAGCAAGGTAGAGCGTGGAAAGGAGAGAAAGAGAGGAGAAGAGAGGAAGAAAGAGGAAGGAGAAGTCTAGAGAACTAAGTACTCAAGGTAAGTTAGCTTAATCTCCACTTGAATCTATCATTCTTCTTTATTCTTAGGGTTCAAAAACTCACCCTCCTTCCCTTATTTAAGCTGCTAGAAAAGCTAAGGGAAGGGAAGAATCTTGCTACTTCCTTTAAAAAGAAACAAGAAAAAGAATTCACTAAGTGAGCTAGGGAGATCTTTAGGTAGGTTTAACAATATTTATTTTAGAAAAAGCTTTGAAATTAGAAATATCTATATGGGATTTTGATCTAAGAAATTTGATACAATTTTCTATATTTGTTTGATCTAAGAAATATCTATATGTATATTTGAATACTTAGGTTGGTGTGTAAAGTTTTGCATAGGTATGACTATGGGTGACAAAGTTTTAAGATTTTTATGTTGCTATTTTGTATATTCAAATGTGGTGAAAAATTGATGAAATATGATTAGTGTAAATTAAGAATAAAATGGGAGAGGACATTAAAAAATGATGAACTAAAACCTTAGAAAATGTTTGGTTTGGAAACTGGATTTTGAAGTAACTAGGGAAGCTTCTATTTTTCAATTTCTTGTATACATTTGTTAGTAATTAAAAGAGATGGTTAATATGGAAAATAAATATGTTTCACGGATTTTTAGCAATTGGAATCACTCAATTTGAAGTCCATATGAGGTAGATATGGTTAGATTCGTAAGCAGTGGTCAAAAAATAGTTAACCAGGGAAAAATCTATTAGGAATGCTTCTGTATTTGAATTTATGTGAAAATTATGTAAGAAAATAAAATAACTGGTTAACAGTAAAAATATAGGTATATGTCTCACAGAAATTTAGCCACTATAATAACTCAATTTGGAGTTCATATGAGGGAGATATGGTCAGATTAGTAAGTAAAGGTCAGAATCTACCCGAGAAGAAATAATGTTTAAATTAAGGGAGTAATATCACCAAGATTCCTTAATATGTAACTAAAATGTTCAACATAAAAGTTTTAGATAATTGTATTATGTTTAAATGGTCACCAAGATCACTTATGTTAGAGTTAAAATGATGGCATTATGCTCTGATTAGTGAGAGAAGGTCAGGTAGGAAGAAAACCTGCATCAGTTGATTGATTAAATGGTTTATTTTGTTTTCCCAATGTTCTTGCTAGTCGACTATCGGTAATATTAAGTTGACTAGCTATTTTTAGAATTTTTAATTTGGATTGGTTTATTTTACTGTTGATTGATTACATCTATTTTGAAGTAATCAACTGCATCCTACCAGTTAACTACATGCTATTTATTCTTCATAAACTTTTATAAGCTCAGAAATGTTTCTTTTCCATGTGTTATTTGTTCAACGAATACTAATAGCTTTAAAGTAGATTTTGCCACATATATTCAAAATTTGCGGCCACTGATTTTTTCCGAAATAGCAACTAGGTTTTGTTTACAGATTTTCAAGAATTATGCCTAACAATTTAAATTTTCTTTCAATGCTTTGTCCAAATTTATGAATTTCTATTTATGCACCATGCTTTACTATGTATTTATCTTTCTCTACTACGTCATCCTTCATTAATGTTTGGCATTGAATGTAAGGTTCTCTTCCTTATTACAAGGAGAGTGAATTTTCTTTCTTTAAAACTCAGTTATTATGGTGCTCAAGTGGTTAGTAGGTTAAAGTAATTGAGATTTTGAATGGAATAGACAGATGATGGCCTTATGGTGCTTTGACGAATGTAATCAAGTGAATTAGTGATATTTAAGTTCTTGAGAAATAAAATATGGGAAGTCGGATTTAAATTAATCTTTGAAATCTTAATTTAGAAATATGGAGAATATTTTGAGAACTATGTCCAAAAATAATGTAGAGCGATCAAGGTATTTGTGTTAAGGGTTTATACCATGCTAAGTTGAGTTTAGTATCTAGGTTGTAAATTATGTTTAGATTGAGAAATCTCGTGTTTATGATTGTTGAGAAATGAGATTTTAGAAGAAACTATAGATTGTAAATATAGATAACTTCAAGGTAATAAGGATATACTAAGATATGAAAGAATTGTACTAGTATAATAGTAAAAAGAATATACAAGTGATATTTCTTTTGTTGTTCGATGTGTCAATAAGTAAAAATTGAATATTTGTTTCAAGAGAACTATTCTGGAAGCCTAAGGATCTTTGTTAGATTATAATATAGCTGATATTAATTCTAAATGATGTGTTTACACATTAGAAGTTATGCATCAGGTATCTTTATATAATTTTGCTGAAAATTGAAAAAACTATTTGTCCTTAGTTAAACTTACATATATCAGTAGTTATCATGTCAATATACAAATGACACAATTTAAGGTTTTATATAAAGTATTGTAAGTCTCCTAATAGGTGGATGAGTTTAATAAGGTTAAGTTTTTGGAAACTAATTTGGCATATCATGCAATAAATAAAATATGACTAACCTAAATTGATGATGTTAATTTAGAGAGCATGCTTCAAGCGTATGTCTTCGAGTTTGGAAGGAGATCCCTTAGTAAAATTTGTCTATAATAAAGTGTTATTGGATGACTTAAAGCCTTATGTAAGAGATGTTACAAACTTTTTGTTAGATAACTCAATGTAGTCAGACTTATGGTAAGATGTCGTTAATAAAGTAAAATTGATTAGAGAAAGAATATAAGTAACTCAATATAGGCCAAAATTCTATAAGGACCATGAATGTTAAGTACTAGAAATTATCAGTTGGTGATTAAATTTTCTTAAAGGACTCACCCATGAAAGAGGTAATGAGGTTTGGAAAGAAGGAAAAAAATTAAAATTTAGTATATAGGCTCTTTTGAAATCTTGGACAAAGTATGCATAATATATATCACCTAGTTTTACCATCAGGATTAAGTGATGTTAGTACAATCTTTCTTACATCAATGCTAAGGAAGTACCTATCAGATTCTTCTCATACTATCTAATTCCAAGAAATTCAGTTGGACAAGAATTTGGCTTAATTATGTGTAAAAATCAATGTCTATTGTTGATTGACAAGTGAAGAACTTATGGTTGAAGGAAATCCCCGTAGTTAAAGTTATATGACAAAATCACACAAGTGAAGATATTTCTGAGAAAGTAAATATAATATACAAAAAAAGATATCCCCAATTATTTGAGTAATAAAGTTGATAACTCTGAATTATGCCTTGACTTCATTCCCTACATATGATAGGATAGATTGAAATTTGGGGACCGAATATTTTTTAAAGAAGGAAGAATGTAATATCCCATAATTTTTAAATAATAATTTTTTTCTATAAAAAAATATATTTTTATTTGAAATGATTATGTTGCTAAAAGTATATATGCTTTTAATTAAAATGAATTTTTGTTTTGCTTAAAATAATTATATTTGCCTCTAATAAATTTTTATTTTATTTTTAGAAATATTCTTTCTTTTATTATGTATAAATATATTTATTTTGTGATTTGTTTTATTAAAATTTTTATCAAGAAAAGTCATGATTTAAGAGTTCAACTAAAGTTTTATAAGAATTTAAATTTTTAAAAAATTTTGGGATATTTTAGGATGAAAAATATTATTTATATGTATATAATAAAAATAATAATACCAAATTTTAAATATTTAATTATTAAATAATAATAAAAGAAAAAGAAAAAGAAAAAGAAAAAGAAAAAGGGGGAGGTAGAGACGGAAGCGTGAAGAGGAATGCAAAATCCTGATTTCCATAACTGATGAATAGTAACATTTGTTTTTCTCTCTAGATCTGGAGTGCCTATTGGCTTCTTATCTGAAAACTATGGGTATCACTAGATTCAAAACGGAGAATACTACAATTTTGACCGAACAATTTTTCAAATCAGCTGTAGAATCGCCATAAATAAAAAGTTAAAAATATTAGAAAAATGTAAGTTCTGAAACTTCTATTTAGAAACCTCAAATTGAAAATCTGACACCGTAGATAGATTCAAGAGTTAGATAAACCTTAGGACATGAAAATTTTCGGCCATCTGACAATTTTTGTGCGTCGTGAACAGTATAACAACTTCATTTTTCTTATATATATAAATATATATAAATTTCTTTTTAGAGTCCCATGAAATGATTACCTTTATTTAACTCATAATAACATTAAATTAATTTAATCAAGCATAATTAAGGTTTACACATTATTAATTAATGTAACATCCTTAATTTCGTTTCTTTTATTAATAAAGGTACATAAATATTTAATGTAACATCCCTAATTTTGTTTCTTTAAAGATACATAAATATTTAATTAAGGAAATAACATTTATTAGACAACTTTTAGATATCTAAGGAAATATAATCTTTAAAAATTCTTCACCCTATGTGTATGTATAGAAAATGTTTCTAACATTAAGGGAACAAGTAAAAAGAGAAAACCTAATAGGAAAAATTAGAAATAACATACTAAAGATAGGTGAAATTCTTTTGTAAGGAAAATAAACATTTGTGAAGTAAGTAAATGTTTTAAAATTTTAAGAAGATTGGATTAAGGTAATTTTTCTAATTCAAGAGTTAGAAATTTCTAAGTTTAACATCTCCACCCATAAATTGGGCTTTCACTTATGGACACTTCATATAGAGTTTTTCCACTTCACATAAGTTTTTAGCAAGCCCATTGGATAACCTAAGCAAGAAATAAAACATAGACTTGGACTAAGATATAGAAGTTGGACCTGTAGTCCAAAAATTGTAAAAATGTAACCAAGCCCTCCAAGAAAGGTAGAATTTTATCCAAAGCAAAGGAAATGGGTAGGAATGAGCCCAAATCCAAGAGGGAAAAATAAAATAAAATAAAATAAATCATGTCATAAAATAATAGTGTAATAATAATAAAGATTAGGTTACATGGCATTAAGACAAAAGTTCAGCAAGTGGTGTGATATTCTACATTCATAATTTTAGCAAGTCGTATGATAATACATGGCATTAGGACAAAACATATATATCCTACACTCATAATTTTAACAAGTGGGTAATAATACATAGCATTATGACAAAACATCCTTATCCTACACAAATAATTTCAGCTAAGCAAGGAAGATTCAAGGGTTGGAAATTTGCCACCTAAAAAGGCACACCTATCATACTTGATTAAGACAAAAGAAAAAAGAAATGAATCCCTAAATCAAAGGGACCTTGTCCCTTGTCTTAAGAACATATTAGCATAATTTTCAAAATACAAATCTCCTTTTTGCTATGCATATCTTGACTAAGGAAGAGGAAGACAAGAACATGAGTTGTTTTTTTTTCAAAAATCAATCAAGTGCATCCTAATTGTGATAAGGTAGACCCATATTCATGAAAGTTGAATTATTTGATAGTGTATTTAAGTAAAACCCACCCTTATAACATTAAAATTTCTTCCAAGAGAGGGAGAGGAAAAATATAAAAAAGGTAGAGTGAGAAAAGAAGAGGAAGAGAGGAAGGAAGATGAATGAGAAGTCTAGAGGACTAAGTGCTCAAGGTAGGTTTAACAATATTTCTTTTTGAATTTTTTTGAAATTTGTAACATTTATATGGGATTTTGATCTTAAAACTTTGATGATTGGTCATGGATGTTGCTATATCATGTTACATATTAATCATGCATGTGATGTATGTTTAAATACTTAGGCTAGTGTAGATAGTTCTGCATAGTTATGGCTATAGGTGGTAAAATTTTATGCTTTTATTTTTAAAATTCTGGGAAGAATCGGTAAGGAATTAAAACAAATGGTTAACATAAAACATGTATACCTATACCTCACAGTGTTTTAGCCATTAGAATCACTCAATTTGGAATCTATATGAGGTAGATATGGTCCGATTAGTAAGCAATGGTCAGAAAATGGTTAACCAAAGAAGAATATGTCAGGTATGCTTATGTGCTTAAATTTATGGGATAAATATGTAGGGAAATAAAAGCAACTCTTAACATGAAAAATGTAGATCTATGCTTCACAGATTTTTAGCCACTAGAATCACTCAATTTGGAATCCATATGAGTTAGATATGGTCTAATTAGTAAGCAGTGATCAAAAAATGGTTAATCAAGGAAGAATCATTTAGGAAAGCTTCTGTGTTTGCATTTCTGAAAACATTTTATAGGGAATTAAAATAACTTATTAACATAACAATTATTGATATATGTGTCACAGAATTTTAGCCGCTGGAATCACTCCATTTGGAATTCTTATGAGGGAGATATGGAAAAATTAGTAAGTGGAGGTCAGAACCTACCTGAGAAGAAATAACCTATAAATTGAAGAAGTAATATCACCAAGATTCCTTAATATTTAGCTAAAATTTTCAATATAATACTTTTAGATCATTGTTTAATCTTAAAATTGACACCAAGATCACCTAAATCGAAGTTAAAATGAGAGAGTTAAGCTCCAATTAGTGAGAGAAAGTCAAATAGGATGAAAACCTGCATCAGGAAATAACTCAACATAAAGCATGGCGTGTTTCAAGGCATGGCCAGGCCATGTTCTGTGCTGGAAATGGCATTTTGAAGCCTAAAGTATGGCTATTTTATAGTAAATGGCCAAGTCGTGTTATAGGATACGTTTAGGCTAGTTTGGGAGTTGGTAAAACTTATTTTCAACATTTTGTCTACTCTAAATGAACCTAATTAACTACTGGATATTAGTATAAACCAAATTGATGAAGAATACTGTATTAGATTTGTGAGAACATGTGTTGGAAATGAAGAGATAAAAATTATATTTTAAAAGGAAGAAGAATCTTATAAATGACTAGTATATGCCATAGTCATTGCCATTGTATGAACTATTTACCATCTTAAGTGTGTAATTTTGACATGGAAACATTTTGAAGAAACATTATGGCATGTGAGTATAATGAACATACTTGTTATTGAATCATATTTTTGGCTATTAATGTGAAAAGAAAAGAAATAAGCACGGTCATATAGTCATCTGTGTGGTGCGCCAATAGGGGACGTCCTACCAACGGTTATGATGATGATAACGAGAAAAGAAAGAATAAGTGTGCCATGTCAGACGGAGTGAGAAAAGCCCGTACCAGAGAGTAGAAAATACTCACCTTGATTGGGCTAGCTTTATATGAGAACAAGTTGATAGTCATCATATGATATTCTGAAAATAGTTAATCCTGCCATACATGTCATTACTGTACGATTTTCATGTGCATAGATAAAGTGCATTCATGTGACCTAAGATATTTGTTGTAGCTTATACTGATGAACATGACATGATGAGCTATATTGATTATGATTTATTTTTGAACCTACTGGGATTTAATTATCACTATTTTTCCATATCATGTTCAGAAGATTAAATATGCAGCTATGTTTCATGACTCTTATTATTGTTGTACGTTGGATCTTGGTGCCCTACCTTGGGCAAATACCGATTATATCGGATGTATTAGTAGTAGACGTGACTAAGATTCCAGTGGAGGTGTTGTCACCTGCACCTATGTCCCCGAAAGTAATCGACGTGGATGATTAGGTCTCATATGTACACGTATATGTTAAACTTTTGTACGGATGTTTGTAAATTAATTATGTGTTTGTGAACTCAGTATTGTATAAATAATAATGGTAGATTTTAAACCTTAATTACGCTTGGTTAAATTAAATAAATGTTATTATGAGTTAAGTAATAAAAAAGTAATAACTTCATGGTATTGTACAAATATTTAAAAAAAAATTGAGTTGTTATGTAAATGGAGTTGTTACAATTAACAATATCTGTACACAAATAAAACACATATATGTCTACATCTTATTCATCCATATTGACCAGTTTCTGGGATACAGGTGCAGGTGGTTGCATTGTCACCAGGATCTTAGTCAACTCAACCACAAACACCTTATTAATTTATGGGTTCTGCCTAATATAGAGTAACTCGATCCAATGTACACTAAGAGCCAGAGCCAAAAAAAAAATCTGCAAAACTAGTTTTCTGAACATGATATGGAAATATAGTGAGAATTAAATCCTAGTAGGTTCAACAATAAATCACAATTATCATAAATAAATCACAATTATCCTAATAGATTCAATAATAAATCACAATTATCATGTCGTGTTCATCTGTATAAGCTACAAAAAATATCTTAGGTTACATGAATGCACTTCACCTATGCACATAAAAATCATACAGCAATAACATGTATGGCATGAATAATTATCTTCAGATTACCATATGATGTCTATCAACTTATTTTCATATCAAGCTACTATGGTCTAGGTGAGTACTTTCTACTCTCCGGTACGGGCTTTTCTCGCTCTGTCCGACATGGCACACTTTCTCTTTCTTTTATCATTAACTTAACCATAGCCATTGGTATGATGTCCCCTACTGGTGCACCACACAGACTGCCAAGGGACCGTGCTTATTTCTTTTCTTTTCTTTTCTCATTAATAGCCAAATATATGATTTCAATAACAAGTATGTTCATTATACTCATATTCCATAATTTTTAATCAAAATATAATCATTACCAATAATCATTGGTAATCATGACATGAACATAATCGTTTCAAATATCACTTTATAAAATATTTTCATGTCAAAATTACACACTTAAGATGCAATGGCAGTGGCAAGGAGTTCATGTAATGGCAATGGCTATGGCATACACTAGTCATTTATTATTTTCATTTATAAGATTCTTCTTCTTTTTTAAATTTTATTTTTATATCTTCATTTTCTTTATGCTTGGCCTCTAGTCACTTTTCTCCTACTTATATGATTTTCAACACATGTTCTCACAAATTTAATATGGCATTCTTCTTCAATTTGGTTTCTATTAATATCTTATAGTTAATGAGGTTCATTTAGGGTAGAAAAATGTTGAAAATAAGCTTTACCAGCTTCCAACACGGCTTGGCCATTTCCTATAAGACAGCCATGCTTTAGGCTTTAAAATTCCCTTTCCAACATAGAACGCGGCCTGGCCGTGCCTTGGAACACGGCCATGTTCTGTCTTGTGTTATTCCCTGATGCAGGTTTTCGTCCTGCCTAACCTTCTCTCACTAATCAGAGCATAACTCCCTCATTTTAACTCTAACATAGGTGATCTTGTTGTCCATTTAAACATAATACAATTATCTAAAATTGTTATGTTGAACATTTTAGTTAAATATTAAGGAATCTTGGTGATATTACTCCCTCAATTTAAATGTTATTTCTTCTCGGGTAGGTTCTGACCTTTACTTACTAATCTAATCATATCTCCCTCATATGAACGCCGAATTGAGTGATTCTAGTGGCTAAATTTCTATGCGTAATATATCTCTATTTTATATGTTAATCAATGATTCTAATTCCTGACATAATTTTCTCAAAAATTCAAATACAAAAGCTTTCCTAATAGCTTATTCCTTGGTTAACCATTTTCTGACCACTGCTTACTATTTTGACCATATTTACCTCATATGGACTCCAAATTGAGTGATTTCAGTGACTAAAAATCCATTAGCTATATATATATATATATATATATATATATATATATATATATATATATATATTTGTTATATTAACCATTTATTTTAATTACTAAATAATTCTTTACAAAATTTGAAAAACAAAAGCTTCCCCAGTTACTCCAAAATCTAGTTTCCTAACCAAACCTTTTATAAGGTTTTAGTTCATCATTTTATTATGTCCTCTTCCATGTTCTTCTTAATTTATATCTAATCATATTTCATCAATTTTTCACCACATTTAAATATACAAAATAGCAGCATAAAAATCTTAAAAGTTTGTCACCTATAGCCATACTTATGTAAAACTTTCCACACCAAGCTAAGTATTCAAATATACATCACTTGCAAGATCAACATATAGCATGATATAGCAATATCCATGGCCAATCATCCAGGTAACAAATATAGTAAATTTTATCAAATTTCTAGGATCAAAATCCCATATAAATTTTCTAATTTCAAAGCTTTTTCTAAAATAAATATTGTTAAACCTACCTAAAGATCTCCCTAACTCACTTAGTGAATTCTTTTTCTTGTTTCTTCTTCAAGGAAGTAGCAAGACTCCTCCCTTCCCTTAGCTTTTCTAGTAGCTTAAATAAGAGAAGGAGGGTGATTATTTGAACCCCAAGAATGAAGAAGAAAGATAGATTCAAGTGGAGATTAAGCTAACTTACATTGAGTACTTAGTCTACTAGACTTCTCGTTCCTCTTTCTTTTTATCTTCTCCTCTCTTTCTCTCCTTTCCTCACTCTACCTTGCTTATGTTTTTCCTCTCCCTCACTAGAATGAAATTATAATGTTATAAGGGTGGGTTTTTCTTAAATAAAATATCATGTGGTTCACCATTCATACCGATGGGTCTACCTTATTACAATTAGGATGCACTTAGTTGTTTTTTAGGGAAAAATAACTCATGTTCTTGTCTTCCTCTCCTTTAGCCAAGATATGCATAACAAAAGGAGATTTGTATTTTGAAAATCATGCTAAAATATTCTTAAGACAAGGGACAAGGTCCCTTTGATTTAGGGATTCATTTCCTTTTTCTTTTTTCTTAATCAAGTATGATAAGTTTTCCTTTTTAGGTGGAAAATTTTTAGCCCTTGAATCTCCCTTGCTTGGATGAAATTATTTGTGGAGGATAATGATGTTTTGTCATAATGCTATGTATTATTACCCACTTGTTGAAATTATGAATATAGGATATAGATGTTTTGTCCTAAAGCTATGTATTATTACCTACTTGTTGAAATTATGAATGTAGGATATAGATGTTTTGTCTTAATGCCATGTTACCTAATTTTGATTATTTTTACACTACTATTTCTTCACATGATTTTTATTTTTCCCTTTTGGATTTGGGCTCATTCTTAACCATTTCCTTTGCTTTGGATACAAATTCTACCTCTTATGAAGGGTTTGGTCACATTTTCATGATTTTTGAGCTATCGGTCCAACTTCTATATCTTAGTCCAAGTCTATGTTTTATTTTTTATTTGGGCTATCCTATTGGCTTTCTAGAAATTCATGACCCCTAATTTTAGGGCACGTGAAACACGTATACCATGAACATATATTTTCCATAAACATGAATATTCCAATTCTTTATCATGGAAACAGATATATATAAGATCTCCCATACATATACCATATACAGACCAAGTCCAAAAATAGCAGAGTAACAGCAGAAGTAGGGATTCTACCTATGGCATATAAAGCATACTTTAGAATACAAATACAACACAATCCAAATAACGTGAGCCTTGGAAGCAACGTAGGCTCACCTAGGGATTAAGCAACCTAGTTGATCACCTATCTGCAGGACCAAACTCTATATCCTTATCTAAAAAAAATGTAAATATCATGTAGTGAGTTTGACAACTCAGTGAGCAGATAAGACCTCCTATATCTTCTTAGGTCAACATATGGATGAACTCATGTTTTAAAATTTATCACATAGAAAATTACAGTTCGGAAGTACATCCATATGGAGCCTGTATTTCAAATATCTTCATTTCAAATGATAGTCAAATATTTAACACCAAATATAGTGCAGCTTGATTATAAAACAATATTGTTATACAATAAAATATTTCAAATGCTTTAGAAGGATTCCATATCAGAACCACCATATCAAAGTTCAACCCCTTCCGTACTTTGTCGATGTAGGATTTGCCTAAACTAAGCATCCTCGCTAAGGTTTACCCTACCACTATTCAAGAGGACATGCGAATGGACTCTAATATGGGTACTTCCCAAGCACATAGCAAGGGAGGGCAAATCACATATCATTAATAACACATATATGAGGCATTCTGCTTTCCATAAATAACACATGACTCTTGTGTGTTGGCTGTCACACGAGGCTAGTACTACCCTTGTTAGTTGAGGTGTCAAGGTACACCAGGGCTAACATCACCTGTTGTTAAAAAATAATATTTCTAATAGGATTCCTCTACAAAATAATTGCATAAAACAATGTACTTTTCAAATAAGAATACTTTCCATTTCAATTCCTTTTTCCACAATTTCCATACAAATTTCCATATGGGTTATCAATTCCAAATACCCCTAAATCATCATTCTCAAGTAGTGAAATGCGTATATGCAACATATATTCCAGGGGTTCCAAATTCATGACATGTGAACATTTACAATTTCCATAAAGTCATATTTGAGAGGAATAATATCTAATGAGTAAAGATAATCATTCATAAATTTTCAAGAGCTAAAAATACAATAATAAAAATCATATGCTGCACCAATATCACAATCAAAGTATAAGAAAAATGTAAAATAGATCATAGAAATTATTATCCACTCATCGGGTAAGGGCTCTAGATTGGACAGCTCTAAAATGCATTTTTTTCAATCTCAAAATGATCAAATAAACCTAAAAAACGTATTTGGAGGGTCCAAAAACCTAGGAAATGATCTTGGGAGCTTCGTCAACACTGGTCATTATTAACGACCGATAAGAGAGACCTCTAGAGTTTGAGGAAGGAGACCATGTATTTCTAAAACTTTCCCCAACTACTGGAGTTGGTAGGTCTCTCAAAACAAGAAAGCTAAGTCCGTGATTTTTAGGACCCTACCAAATTCTGAAGAAAGTAAGGACATCAGCATATCAAGTTGCTCTCCCACCTAATTTGTCCAACCTGCATAATGTTTTCCACGTATCACAGCTGCAGAAGTATCTTCCAGATTCATCACATGTAATACAGGATGAACCAATCCAAATAAAGGAGAACATGACATACCAGTTAGTACCTGCATCCATATTGGACACTGACGTGAAGCAACTGAGAAATAAAACCATTCCCCTAGTTAAGGTGTTATGAGAAGGTTTGACTCCAGAAGAAGCAACTTGGGAGCTGGAAGAAGTCATGAGGAAGAAATATCCGCAATTGTTCTTATAAGGTAATTTCTGAAATTTTGAGGACAAAATTTCTTTTAGGGGGAGAAAAATGTAACATCCCTAATTTCGTTTCTTTTATTGATAAAGGTACATAAAAAATTTAATTAAGGAAATAAAATTTATTAGACAATATTTTAGATATCTAAGGAAATATAGTCCTTAGAAATTCTTCACCTTATGTATATGCATAGAAAAAGTTTCTAACATTAAGAGAACAAATAAAGAAGGAAAACCTAATAGGAAAGAAATTAGAAATAACATACTAAAGAGATGCAAAATTCTTGGATAAGGAAGATAAATTTTTAGAAACAAGTAAAGATCTTAAAATTTCAAGAACATTGAATTAGGGTAATTTTTCCTAATTCAATAACTAGAGTTACTAAGGTTAAAATCTTTACCCATATATTGGGCTTTTACCTATGGACACTTCATATAGAGTTTTTCCACTTCACATAAGTTTCTAGCAAGCCATTGGATAACCTAAGCAAGAAATAAAACATAGACTTGCACAAGGATATAGTAATTGGACCAATAGCCCAAAAATTATGAAAATGTGACCAAGCCCTCCAAGAAAGGTAGAATTTTATCCAAAGCAAAGAAAAGGGGTAGGAATAAGCCCATAATGGGTAGAAATAACCCAAGAGGAAAAATAAAATAAAATAAATTAGATGATGATATAATAATAATAATAAAGATTAGGTTACATGGCATTAAGACAAAAATTTAGCAAGTGGTGTGATTCTACATTCATCATTTAGGCAAGTGGCATGATAATACAAGGTTTTAGGACAAAAACATCTATATCCTACACTCATAATTTTAGCAAGTGGTATGATAATACATGGCATTAGGACAAAACTTTCCTATCCCACACAAATAATATCAACCAAATAATGGAGATTCAAGGGCTGGAAATTTGCCACCTAAAAAGGCAAACCTATCATACTTGTTTAAGACAAAAGAAAATGGAAATGAATCCCTAAATCAAAGGGACCTTGTCCCTTATCTTAAGAACATATCATCATAATTTTCAAAATACAAATCTCCTTTTTCTATGCATATCTTGACTAAGGAAGAGGAAGACAAGAACATAAGTTGTTTGTTTTCCAAAAATTCAACAAAGTGTATCTTAATTGTGATAAGGTAGACCCATGATCATGAAAGGTGAATTATTTGGTGGTCTATATAAGAAAACCCACCCTTACAACATTATAATTTCATCCAAGTGTGGGAGAAGAAAAATAGAAGCAAGGTAGAGTGAGGAAAGGAGAGGAAGAAAGGAAGAAAGAGGAAGGAGAAGTCTAGGGGACTAAGTGCTCTAGGTAAGTTTAACAATATTTCTTTTTGAAGAAAACATTTGAAACTTATAATATTTATATGAGATTTTGATCTTAGAACTTTTATGATTGGTCATGATGTTGCTATATCATGTTACATATTGATCTTGCATGTGATATATGTTTGAATACTTAGGTTGGTGTAGATAGTTTTGCATGGGTATGGCTATGGGTGGCAGAATTTTAAGCTTCGGTGTTTTAATTTCTAGGAACCATCTATAAGAAATTAAAATAAATGGTTAACATAAGAATTATAGCTATGTGTGTCATGGATTTTTAGCCACTGGAATCATTCCATTTGGAGTCCATATGTGGTAGATATGGACCGATTAGTAAGCAAAGGTCATAAAATGGTTCATTAGGGAAGAATATGTTAGGATAGCTTCTGTGTTTTAATTTATGGGAATTATTTGTAAGGAATTAAAATAAATGGTTAACATAAGAATTAAAGATATATGTGTCACGGATTTGTATCCACTGGAATCATTCAAGTTGGAGTCCATATGAGGTAGATATGGTTCGATTAGTAGTCAATGGTCAGAAAATGGTTCATCAGGGAAGAATATGTTAGGACAGCTTCTGTATTTTAATTTATGGGAATTCTCTATATGGAATTCAAATAAATGGTTAACATAAGAATTATAGCTATGTGTGTCATGTATTTTAGGCCACTGGAATCATTCAATTTGGAGTCCATATGAGGAATATATGAGCTGATTAGTAGTCAAAGTTTAGAAAATGGTTCATCAGGGAAGAATATGTTAGGATAGCTTCTGTATTTTAATTTCTGGGAATTATCTGTATGGTATTAAAATAAATGGTTAACATAATTATTATAGATATGTGTGTCGCGGATTTTTAGCCACTGGAATCACTCAAGTTGGAGTCCATATGAGGTAGATATGGTCCGATTTGTAGGTAGAGGTCAGAACCTATCCGAAAAGAAATAACCTATACATTTAGGGAGTAATATCAACTTGATTTCTTAATATTTTGCTACAATGTTCAACATAATAGTTTTAGATCATTGTTTTATCTTGAAATTGACACCAAGATCACCTACATCAGAGTTAAATTGAGGGATTTTTGCTCTGATTAGTAAGAGAAGGTTAGATAGGATGAAAACCTGCATCAAGAAAATAAAGAAATAAAATTAGTATTTAAAAAAGAAGATGAATCTTAATAAATGACTAGTATAGCCATAGCCATTGCCATTGTATGAACTTCTTACCATCTTAAGTGTGAAATTCTGACATGAAAATATTTTATAAATTGATATTTGAAATGGTTATGTTCATGGCATGATTACCAATGATTTATGGTAATAATTATATTTTGATGAATATACTTGTTATTGAAAGCAAATTTTTGGCTATCATTGTGAAAAGAAAAGAAATGAGCACGGTCACATGGCAATCCGTGTGGTGCACCAGTAGGGGATGCCCTACCAACGGTTATGATTATGATTATGAGAAAAGAAAGAGAAAGTGTGCCATGTCGGACGGAGCGAGAAAAGCCCGTACCGGAGAGTAGAAGATACTCACCCTGACCGGGGTAGCTTGAAATGAGAATAAGTTGATAGCCATCATATGATATTTTGAAAATAGTTAA
Organism: Gleditsia sinensis; assembly: GCA_037074535.1. Lineage (NCBI taxonomy): Eukaryota > Viridiplantae > Streptophyta > Magnoliopsida > Fabales > Fabaceae > Gleditsia > Gleditsia sinensis. The sequence goes on along the minus strand of CM073470.1, from coordinate 62,857,050 downwards.
TCATGTCATACATATCATTACAGTATGATTCTTATGTGCATAGATATAATGCATTATGTGACCAAAGATATTTTCTGTAGTTTATACAGCTGAACATGATGTGATGAGCTATATTGATGATGATTTATTGTTGAACTTACTGGGATTTAATTCTCACTATATTTCCATATCATGTTCAGAAAATTAGTTATGCAGATTTTTCTATAGCTCTAACTTTTAGTGCACGTTGTATTGAGTACTTTATGTTGGGCAGATCCTAGAAGCAAATAAAATGTTTGTGGTCAAGTTGGCTTAGATCCCGGTGAAGGTGCAACCACCTGCACCTGTATCTCCGGAATTGGTCAACCAGAATAAATAAGATGTAGATTTTATGTGTTTGATATGTTGTACGTATGTTTTGATTAATGACATGTATGTGAACTCTGTATTGTATAAATTAAATAAATGTTATATTGAGTTAAGTTGTAACGAGGTAATAACTTCATGGTATTTTTTTTAAAAAAATTGATACTTAAATGGAGTTGTTACAGATTTTTCCATATAAACTTAACTATAGGGATTTCCTTTGACCACAATTTTTTTCACTTGCCAATCAACAATGAACATTGGTCTTTCCTAATAAGCTAAATTCCTATCCAATTGAATTTCTTGGGGTTGAATAACGTGAGAAGAATCTAGTAGGCATTTTCTTAATATTGATACATGAAAAACTAGATAAACATCACTCCGTTCTGGTGGCAAGGCTATACGATATGCTACAACACCTACCCTATCGAAGATTCAAAAAGGATATATATATCGAGGATTCAAATTTTCTTTCTTTCCAAATCTCATCACTCTTTTCATATGAGAAATTCTTGAGAATATAAGTTAGCCCACTACAAATTTAAGTCTTGACTTTTACCATCAACGTAATATTTATGCTTGCTTTAGCTGCCAACAACTTCTCTTTTATTCCTTATACTTTTCTATTACATGTCATTCCAAATTAGATCCCAAAAGCTTAACTTCACTTAGCTCAATCACCTATTAAAAGACCTATAATGTTTTTTTTTCATGTAAACCTCAAATGGTGCCATTTGTATGTTGGCCTAATAATTACTGATAGGGACAAGTTCAACTAAGGATAAATGATTTTCTCCAAAATTTCACCAAAATTATATAAAGATACTTGAAGCATAACTTCCATTGCATAAACACATCATTTAGATTTAGTATCAACCATACTATAATCTAACAAAGATCTTTAGGCTTCCTGAATAGCTCTCCTGAAATAAAATATTCAATTTTTACTTGCTGACACATCAAACAACAAAAGAAATATCACTTGTATACTCTTTTTATCATTATGCTAATAAAAATATTTCAAATCTTAGTATATGCCATCAATATTTAAAATTTATGGCTTCTTCTAAAATCTCCTTTCTCAACAATTATTCACACGTGAATTTCTAATCTCAATATAATTCACATTTTAGGTACTAGACTCAACTTAGCATGGTATAAACCCTTAACACAAATACCTTGATCACTTTACATTATTTTTTAGCATGGTTCTCAAATTATTCTCCTTTCCCTTCTTAACCACTTTAGGTAAACTTAGGTATTCTTCATACCTTAATACTCAATCAGTATATACTGTAAACTCATTATTCTTTCTAATTTGCACATAATCTACCAACTTACACAATTATACATACTTTATTTAAATATTTTTTTAAATGCTTTCTTTGTTAGATAAATTCTTTCAAAATCTCTATACTTCAACCTACTAACCACTTTGACACCATAATAGCTGAGTTTCAAAGAAAATAAATTAACTTTTCTTGTAATGAGGGAAAATAACTTTGCATTTAATGCTAAACATTAATAAGGAAGAATGCAGTAGAACAGACGAAAAGCATAATAAAGAGCGGTGCCAAAATAGAAAGTCAAAAATTTGGACAAAGCATTGAAAGAAAATTAAAATCGGTGGCCTTAATTCTTGAAAATCTATAAACAAAATTTAGCTGTTATTTCAGCAAAAGTTGGTGGCCGCAAGTTTTAAATATATGTGCCAAAATCTACTTTAGAGTTGTTGATATTCAGTGGAAAAGAAACATTTCTGAGCTTATAAAAGTCTGTGAAAAACAAAAATTACGCAGTTAACTGGTAGGATACAGTTGATTGCTTCAAAATAGATATAATCAATCAACTGTAAAATAAATCTGTCCAAATTAAAAATTCTCAAAATAGCTAGTCGACTTAATAATACCGATAGTCGACTGACAAGAACATTGGGAAAACAAAATAAACCATTTGATTGTCCCTCTTCAACATTTAACTTGTTTTCATTTTCACTCCCATTTTTTTCTACAATGCCTATTACCTACAACTTTTCAACAAGAATCAAGATATCAATACTTTATCAAGGACAATAAGGAAAAGACAGGATGAACCAATCCAAATAAAGGAGAACATGACATACCAACTAGTACTGGCATCCATATTGGACACCGACGTGAAGCAATTGAGGAATAAGACCATTCCCTTGATTAAGGTGTTATGGGAAGGTTTGACCCTGGAAGAAGAAGTCACGAGGAAGAAATATCCGTAATTGTTTTTAATAAGTAATTTCTAAAATTTTGAGGTCAAAATTTCTTTTAGGGGAAAAGAAATGTAACATCCCTAATTTCGTTTCATTTATTAATAAAGGTACATAAATATTAAATATAACATCCATAATTTCGTTTCTTTTATTAATAAAGGTACATAAATAATTAATTAAAGAAATAAAATTTATTAGACAATTTTTAGATATCTAAGAAATATAATCCTCAGCAATTCTTCACCTTATGTTTATGCATAGAAAATGTTTATAACATTAAGAGAATATGTAAAGAGAGAAAATCTAATAGGAAAAAAATTAGAAATAACATACTAAAGAGAGGCAAAATTTTTGGGTAAGAAAGATAAATTTTTGTGAAGTAAGTAAAGGTCTTAAAATTTAAAGAATATTAGATTAGGGTAAATTTTCCTAATTCAAGAGTTAGAGTTACTAAGTTTAGTATCTCCACCCATAAATTGGCTTTCACCTATGGACACTTCACATAGAGTTTTTCCACATCACATGAATTTCTAGCAAGCCAATAGGGTAGCCCAAGGAAGAAATAAAATATAGACTTAGACTAGGATATAGAAGTTGGACCAATAGTGCAAAAATCGTGAAAATCTGACCAAGTCATTCATGAAAGGTAAAATTTCAGCCAAAGCAATGGACATGGGTAAGAATGAGCCCAAATCCAAGAGGAAAAAATAAGAATCATGTGAGGAAATAGTAGTGTAAAAATAATCAAAATTAGGTCACATGGCATTAAGACAAAACATCTATATCCTACATTTATAATTTCAACAAGTAGGTAATAATACATGGATTTAGGAGAAAACATATATATCTTATATTCATAATTTCAACAAGTAGGTAATAATACATATCATTATGACAAAACATCATTATCCTACACAAATAATTTTAGCTAAGAAAGGGATTTTCAAGGGCTGGAAATTTACTACCTTAAAAGGCAAACCTATCATACTTGATTAAGAAAAAAAAAGGAATGAATCTCTAAATCAAAGGGACCTTGTCCCTTGTCTTAAGAATATTTTAACATGATTTTGAAAATAAAAATCTCCTTTTTCTATGCATACCTTGACTAAGGGAGAGGAAGACAAGAACATGAGTTGTTTTTTCTCAAAAAAAACAAAGTGCATCCTAATTGTGAGAAGGTAGACCCATGGGTATGAAAGTTGAACCACATGATAGTTTATTTAAGCAAAACCCACCCTTATAACAATATAATTTCGTCTAAGTGAGGGAGAGGAAAAACATAAGCAAGGTAGAGTGAGGAAAGGAGAGAAAAAGAGGAGAAGAGAGGAAGAAAGAGGAAAAAGAAGTCTAGAGGACTAAGTACTCAAGTTAAGTTAGCTTAATCTCCACTTGAATCTATCTTTCTTCTTCATTCTTGGGGTTCAAAGACTCACCCTCCTTCTCTTATTTAAGCTACTAGAAAAGCTAAGGGAAGGGAGGAATCTTGCTACTTCTTCAAGAGAAAACAAGAAAAAGAATTCACTAAGTGAGCTAGGGAGATCTTTAGGTAGGTTTAACAATATTTATTTTAGAAAAAGCTTTGAAATTAAAAACATTTATATGGGATTTTGATCCTAGAAACTTGATAAAATTTACTATATTTGTTACCTGGATGATTGGCCATGGATGTTGCTATATCATGCTACATGTTGATCTTACAAGTGATGTATATTTGAATACTTAGGTTGGTGTGGAAAGTTCTGCATAGGTATGGCTATGGGTGACAAAATTTTAAGATTTTTATGCTGCTATTTTGTATATTTAAATATAGTGAAAAATTGATAAAATATGATTAGATGTAAATTAAGAAGAAAATTGAAGAGGACATATAATAAAATGATGAACTAAAACCTTAGAAAATGTTTGGTTAGGAAACTAGATTTCGAAGTAACCAAGGAAGCTTTTGTTTTTCAATTTCTAGGAAGAATTAGTTAGTAATTAAAAGAAATGTTTAATATGAAAAATATAGATATATGTCTCATAGATTTTTAGCCACTAGAGTCACTCAATTTGGAGTCCATATGATGTAGGTATGGTCAGATTAGTAAGCAGTGGTCAAAAAATGGTTAACCAGGGAAGAATCTGTTAGGAAAGCTTCTGTGTTTGAATTTCTGGAAAAGTTATGTAGGGAATTAAAATAATTGGCTAAGATAAAAAATATAGATATATGTCTCAGGGAAATTTAGCCACTAGAATCACTCAATTTCGAGTTCATATGAGGGAGATATGGTCAGATTAATAAGTAAATGTCAGAACCTACCCGAGAAGACATAATGTTTAAGTTAAAGGAGTAATATCACAAAGATTCCTTAATATTTCACTAACCAATTATGTAACAACTCTACTCTTTTTTCAATATATACATGTATATAGATTTATTTTTAAAGTCCCATGAAGTGATTACCTTTATTTAACTCATAATAACATTCAATTAATTTAACCAAGCATAATTTAGGTTTACACATCATTAATTAACAACATCCATACACAAAAAAAACACATATGCGTCTACATCTTATTCATCCATATTGACCAGTATCGGAGATACGGGTACAGGTCGTTGCACCTTCACTGGGATCTTAGCCAACTCGACCACAAACACCTTTTTAATTTCTAGGTTCTACCGGACAAAGAGTAACTCGATCTAACGTACACTAAGAGCCAGAGCTAAAGAAAAATTTGCAAAACTAGTTTTCTGAACATGATATGGAAATATAGTGAGAATTAAATCCCATTAGCTTCAACAAGAAATCACAATTATCATTAATATAGATCATCATGTCATGTTCATCTGTATAAGCTATAGCAAATATCTGAAGTTACATTAATGCACTTTATCTATGCACATGAAAATCATACAGTAATTACATGTATGACATGAATAACTATTTTCAGATTACCACATGATGGATATCAACTTATTTTCATATGAAGTTACCCTGGTCAGGTTAAGTATTTTCTACTCTTGGGTACGGGCTATTCTCACTCTGTCCGACATGGCACACTTTCTCTTTCTTTTCTCATTAACTTAACTATAGCTGATGGTAGGGCGTCCCATACTGGTGCACCACACAGACTGCCATGTGACCGTGCTTATTTCTTTTCTTTTCTCATTAATTATCAAAAATATGATTTCAATAACAAGTTTGTTTATTATACTCACATGCCATAATTTTTTATCAAAATATAATAATTATAAAAAATCATTAGTAATCATAACATGAACATAATCATTTCAAATATCACTTTATAAATATTTTCATGTCAAAATTACACACTTAAAATGGTAAGGAGTTCACTCAATGGCAATGGCTATGGCATCCACTAGTCATTTATTATTTTTATTTATAAGATTCTTTTTCATTTTTAAATATTATTGTTATCTCTTCATTTTCTTTATACTTAGCCTCTAGTCATTTTCCTCCTACTTATATCATTTCCAACACATGTTCCTTCAAATTTAATACGGTATTCTTCTTCAATTTGGTTTCAATTAATATCCTATAGTTAATAAGGTTCATTTAGGGTAGAAAAATGTTGAAAATAAGCTTTACTAGCTTCTAACACGGCCTAAATGTATCCTATAACACGGCTTGGCCATTTCCTGTAAGACAACCATGTTTTAGGCTTTAAAATGCCCTTTTCATCACAGAAGAAAGTCTGGTCGTGCCTTGGAACACGACCATGTTCTATGTTGTGTTATTCCCTAATGTAGATTTTCGTCCTACCTAACCTTCACTCACTAATCAGAGTATAACTCCCTCATTTTAACTCCGACATAGGTGATATTTATGTCCATTTAAAGATAAAAAAATTATCTAATACTAATGAACATTTTAGTGAAATCTGAAGCAATATTGGTTATATTACTCCCTTAAGTTAAACGTTATTTCTTCTCGAGTAGCTTCTGACCTTTATGTATTAATCTGACCATATCTCTCTCATTTGAACTCCAAATTGAGTGATTCCAATGGTTAAATTTTCATGAAACATATATCTATATTTTTTATGTTAAATAATTATTTTAATTCCCTACATATTGTTTCTAGAAATTAAAACACAGAAGCTTTCCTACCAGATTCTTCCCTAGTTAACCATTTTCTGACCACTGCTTACTAATCTGACAATATCTACCTCATATATACTCCAAATTGAGTAATTCCAGTGGCTAAATATCAATGAGACATATATATATATATATATATATATATATATATATATATATTTCATATTAACCATTTCTTTTAACTACTAATCAATTCTTCCCAAAATTTAAAAAACTTAAGCTTATCTGGTTATTCCGAAATCTAGCTTCTTAACCAAACCTTTTTTAAGGTTTTAGTTCATCATTTTATTATGTCTTCTTCCATTTTATTCTTAATTTACATCTAATCATATTTCATCAATTTTTCACAACATTTAAATATACAAAATAGCAGCATAAAAATCTTAAAATTTTGTCACCCATAGCCATACCTATGCCAAACTTTCTACACCAACCTAAGTATTCAAATATACATCACTTGCAAGATCAAAATGTAGCATGATATAGCAACATCTATGGCCAACCATTCAGGTAACAAATATATTGTTTCCTCTTGATGGAAGTAGCAAGATTCCTCCCTTCCCTTATCTTTTCTAGCAGCTTAAATTAGAGAAGGAGGGTGAGTTTTTAAACCCCAAGAATGAAGAAAAAACATAGATTCAAGTGGAGATTAAACTAACTTACATTGAGTACTTAGTCCTCTAGACTTCTCCTTCCTTTTTCTTCCTCTCTTCTCCTCTCTTTCTCTCTTTTCCTCACTCTACCTTTCTTATGTTTTTCCTCTCCCTCACTTGGACGAAATTATAATGTTATAAGGTTAGGTTTTTCTTAAATAAATTATCTTGTGGTTCACCTTTCATACCCATGGGTCTGCCTTATCATAATTAAGATGCACTTGGTTGTTTTTTGCTGAAAAAGAACTCATGTTCTTATCTTCCTCTCTCTTAGTCAATATATGCATAGCAAAAGGAGATTTGTATTTTGAAAATCATGTTATGCACTTGGTTGTTTTTTGTTGAAAAAGAACTCATGTTCTTATCTTCCCCTCTCTTAGTCAAGATATGCATAGCAAAAGGATATTTGTATTTTGAAAATCATCTTGAAATGTTCTTAAGACAAGGAATAAGGTCCCTTTGATTTAGGGATTTATTTCCCTTTTCTTGGTCTTAATCAAGTATAATAGGTTTGCCTTTTTAGGTGGCAAATTTCTATCCCTTGAATCTCCATTGTTTGGCTGAAATTATTTGTGTAGGATAAGGATGTTTTGTGATAATACTATGTATTATTACCCACTTGTTAAAATTATGAATATAGGATATAGATGTTTTGTCCTAAAGCCATGTATTATTACCTACTTGTTGATATTATGAATGTAGGATATAGATGTTTTGTCTTAATGTCATGTGACCTAATCTTGATTATTTTTACACTACTATTTCCTCACATGATTCTTCTTTTTCTCTCTTGGATTTGGGCTCATTCTTACCTATTTCCTTTCATGAAGGGCTTGGTCATGTTTTCAAGATTTTTGGGCTATCGGTCCAACTTCTATGTCCTAGTCTAAGTCCATGTTTTATTTCTTGCTTGGGCTATCCTATTGGATTGCTAGAAATTCATGTGAAGTGGAAAACCTCTATATGAAGTATCCACAGGTGAAAGCCCAATTTATCAGTGGAGATGTTAAACTAAGTAACTGTAACTCTTGAATTAGGAAAAATTACCCTAATGCAATCTTCTTGAAATTTTAAGACATTTACTTACTTCACAAAAATTTATCTTTCTTACCCAAGAATTTCTCCTCTCTTTAGTATGTTATTTCTAATTTTTTCCTTTTAGGTTTTCTCTCTTTACCTATTCCCTTATTATTAAAAACATTTTCTATGCATATACATAAGGTGAAGAATTTCTAAGGATTATATTTCTTAGATATCTAAAAATTGTCTAATAAATTTTATTTCCTTAATTAATTATTTATGTACCTTTATTTATAAGAGAAATGAAATTATGGATGTTATATTAATTATTTATGTACCTTTATTAATAAATGAAATGAAATTAGGGATGTTACATTTATTTCCCCCTAATAGAAATTTTATCCTCAACATTTCAGAAATTACCTATTAAGAACAATTGCGGATATTTTTTCCTCTTGACTTCTTTAATAATTGCAAATTTTTATAGTTTTTATGAGCTTTCAGAGTATGTTTACTGCACTGTTTTGATACATTGAGCACTCTTATTCCTAGACTTAATTAAATGGAATGACTCCCTTGGATATAATATCACCCATCTCGTTTGCTGCTGTAGTTTTGTAAACATATGTGGCAATTATGGCAGCAACACAAGTGATATTGAGTGAGCTGCCCCTTTTTTTCTTACATGTGGAACTGATTCTGCTGCTACGGCGCAGGTAGCAGAGGAGCAGAGCTGCACAGCAGGTGCAGCAACCAACTGACATTGCAAGCTGCTGGTTAGGCTGATGTAGAAAGGCCTCCACTCTGAAAGTAGAGGGAAAAAGCTGACACAAGGACGCTGACTGCAGAGTAGGGGGAATGTCAGCAAAAGCCAGGCAGCTGACTGGGACCACAAGGCTGAACCATAAAAAGAGACAGAGGGGGAGACGAGGTGATATGCACGAGAGAGTGGGTGTAGAGAAAAGAAGCCACAGACTGCATAGAAGGGCACTGGAGCACCGAATAGTGGAATATTTCTAGATTTCCATTTTTATTCTTGTTGTGTTTTCTTCCGTCTTTATCAACAACTGCCTTTGTATCTTCATACAAATCGCTTGGGATGCATACTAGTAATTTTGGAAAATCTGTAATCAGTGTAACCATGAGGCTTGGCTAGTTTTCAACTAGGTTTGCATAAGGGTTGTAATGAACTTGAGCACATTTCTAGTATAACACATTTCACTGCAGCATTGTTTTTACATTCAACAGTGTTTATATTTTAAATTCCCCTGATAACAGAAATTAGTGGAGGTAGGCTGAGGCTAATATTCACCTGAGAGGGGAATGGAGGCTGGAAAAATAGTTTGAATATATGGGGACAACCAATATAGGAATATATGGTCCCCCATCACCCCAGCCGTGGAGCTTTATGGACAACTCGGGGGATGAAGACTGATGCAGGAATGTAGGTTTGAGCCTCAAAATTGCAAGGAATGGAAGTCTGGGAAGACTCCATTCGAGACTGAACTGGGCACCTAAGATAATTGCTGCAGCAATTCCTGGAGCAAATATAAGTGCAACAGTTCATGGCAACCCTGAGCAACCCTAGACCACCCAATACCATTTTCTTTACACCCTAGCACTCCTCACCTTAGTTATAGTTGCATTTGCGTGATCTACCCTTATTTTACCTTGTGAACCATTTTATTTTTTCTACAGCCTTTCACACAGCAGAACTCGATATAATAGTTTTAGTTCACTCCTCGTGGGACGATACTCACTCATTACTTTATTACTTGGTCACGACACGTGCACTTACGTTCGGACACTGTATTCATCTTTGCATGAAATACCAACAAGTTTTTGGCGCCATTGTTGCGGGGTGTCAACTTAAAAATTGTTCTTAGTTACTTGACTGTGTGAGGTGTTTCTAGTTATGTCTATTATTCACTCTGGTGTTTTTTTGAACAGGTAACGCAGTGCATGACCCAGGCTGACAGAGAACTTCTGCCTCTAGATCCTGAAATAGAAAGAACGCTTTTGAGAAGAAAAAGAGGACAGTTAGGACCTCCAGAGCAGCCAAGAATGGCTAATCAGAATGGTACAGACAACATGGACGATAGAGATAGGGTCTTAAATGCTTATTTTCAACCAAACCTAAATAGGTTGAACCTAAGTATCGTGAGACCAGAAATTGAGGCTCTACACTTTGAGCTCAAGCCGGTAATTTTTCAGATGTTGCAGACTGCAAGCCAGTTCAGTGGAATGCCTACAGAGGACCCTCATCTTCACTTAATAGTATTCATGGAAGTCACGTATGCTTTCAAAATGAATGGGGTAATAGAAGAAGTGCTCAGGCTAAAGTTGTTCCCTTACTCATTAAGAGATCGAGCAAGAGCGTGGCTGAACTCTCTGCGACCTAACTCTACTGCTAACTGGAGCAATTTGGCTAAGAAATTTCTGCTGAAATATTTCCCGCCCACTAAGAATGCCAGATGGAGAAATGACATCACCTCTTTCTAGCAGTTGGAAGGTGAATCATTGTATGAGACCTGGGAGAGGTATAAAGAGCTGTTACAGAGATGCCCTCATCATGGAATCCCTTACTGCATTCAGATGGAGACCTTTTACAATGGCCTTAATGCTCAAACCCGCACTATAGTGGATGCCGCAGCTAATGGGGCACTACTGTCCAAAACATATAATGAGGCATATGAGTTGCTTGAAAGAATGGCTAGTAACAACTATCAGTGGCCTATGGATAGAGTTTCCACCGGCAGAAAAATGGCAGGCATACATGAAGTGAGTGAAGTTACTTCTCTCATAGCCCAGCTAGCTTCACTAGTTAATGTTATGCACTTGGTTGTTTTTTGCTGAAAAAAACTCATGTTCTTATCTTCCTCTCTCTTAGTCAAGATATGCATAGTAAAAGGAGATTTATATTTTGAAAATCATGTTAAAATGTTCTTAAGACAAGGAATAAGATCCCTTTGATTTAGGGATTTATTTCCCTTTTTTTGGTCTTAATGAAGTATAATAGGTTTGCCTTTTTAGGCGGCAAATTTCTATTCCTTGAATCTCCCTTGCTTGGCTGAAATTATTTGTGTAGGATAAGGATGTTTTGTCATAATACTATGTATTATTACCCACTTGTTAAAGTTATGAATATAGGATATAGATGTTTTGTCCTAAAGCCATTTATTATTACCTACTTATTTAAATTATGAATGTAGGATATAGATGTTTTGTCTTAATGCCATGTAACCTCATCTTGATTATTTTTACACTACTATTTCCTCACATGATTCTTCTTTTTCCCTCTTGGATTTGGGCTCATTCTTACCTATTTCCTTTCATGAAGGGCTTGGTCACATTTTCAAGATTTTTGTGCTATCGATCCAACTTCTATATCCTAGTCTAAGTCTATGTTTTATTTCTTGCTTGGGCTATCCTATTGGATTGCTAGAAATTCATATGAAGTGGAAAAACTCTATATGAAGTATTCATAGGTGAAAGCCCAATTTATCAGTGGAGATGTTAAACTAAGTAACTGTAACTCTTGAATTAGGAAAAATTACCCTAATGCAATCTTCTTGAAATTTTAAGACATTTACTTACTTCACAAAAATTTATCTTTCTTACCGAAGAATTTCTCCTCTCTTTAGTATGTTATTTCTAATTTTTTCCTATTAGGTTTTCTCTCTTTACCTATTCCCTTATTATTAAAAACATTTTCTATGCATACACATAAGGTGAAGAATTTCTAAGGATTATATTTCTTAGATATCTAAAAATTGTCTAATAAATTTTATTTCCTTAATTAATTATTTATGTACCTTTATTAATAAGAGAAATGAAATTATGGATGTTATATTAATTATTTATGTACCTTTATTAATAAATGAAACGAAATTAGGGATGTTACATTTATTTCCCCTAATAGAAATTTTGTCCTTAAAATTTCAGAAATTACCTATTAAGAACAATTGCGGATATTTCTTCCTCTTCTGGAGTCAAACCATCCCATAACACCTTAACCAAGGGAATGGTCTTATTCCTCAATTGCTTCACGTCGGTGTCTAATATGGATGCCGGTACTAGTTGGTAAGTCATGTTCTCCTTTATTTGTATTGGTTCATCCTGTATAATATGTGATGAATCTGGAATATACTTCTGGAGCTGTGATACATGGAAAACATTATGCAAGTTGGACAAATTAGGTGGGAGGGTAGCTTGATATGCTGATGTCCCTACTTTCTTCAAAATTTCATAGGGTCCCAAAAATCGCGGGTTAAGCTTTCTGGTTTTAAGAGACCTACCAACTCTACTAGTCAGGAAAAGTTTCAAAAATATATGGTCTACTTCCTCAAACTCTAGAGTTTTATGTCTCTTAGCATAGTAACTCTTTTGTCGACTCCGAGCTATAAGTATTTGGTCTTATTAGGTTCTGATATAGATCATCCTGATTTTTTTAGTAGTTTGTTGAACTAGATCAGAACCTAGAAAGTCCTTTTCTCCTACCTCAAACCAACATAGTGGAGATCGGCACTTCCTACCGTATAAAGCTTCGTAAAGGGCCATCTTATACTGGAGTGATAACTATTATTATAAGCAAACTCTACTAAAGGTAGGTACTTATCCCATCCTTTACCTTTCTCTATCACACAGGTCCTTAACATATCTTCTAGAGTTTGAATGGTCCGTTCTGGCTGCCTGTTAGTCTGAGGATGTTAGGTAGTACTGAACCGCAACTAGGTTCCAAAAGCTTCCTGCAAAGTCTTCCAAAACCTCGACGTGAACCTTGAATCGCTATCAGAAATGATATTTGAGGGAATTCCATGTAGTCTAACTATTTCCTAGACGTACAACTAGGCCAATTTATCTAGTGAAAAAATAATTTTTATGGGCAAAAAGTGAGCAGATTTGGTTAATCTGTCAACTATTAACCAGATAGAGTAATGTCCAACTGAAGTCTTAGGTAAGCCCACCACAAAGTCCATCAAAATACTGTCCCATTTCCATTTAGGGATCTCTAAAGGTTGTAAAAATCCCACTGACTTTTGATGCTCTACCTTTACCTTCTGACAAGTTAGACATTTTGCCATAAACTCAGCAATGCCCTTTTTCATCCCTGGCCACCAATACATCCTCTTTAAATCCTGGTACATTTTAATGGATCTAGGATGGACTATGTATTTACTCTGATGTGCTTCCTATACAGGAAAATAAAGTTATAGAAATATTCTCTTCATCTCATTCCATGTGGTGATAGTGCTAGAAGGTAAATAATATAGCCAATCTTTGGCTGAGTTTCTTAATGAAAAAGAAAGCCCTAAGTTTTATTTGTTCCTAAGTTACTCCAGGGGGTTCATGCTACTACATACCACATGAAATTCCTTCAAATGTTTATGTGGGTCTTCACCTGCAAGATAATGAAAGTTAGGTAAGAGATGAATTAATCTAGATTTTAATTCAAAATTAACATTATCATCAAGATTCAGAAAAGTAATGCATAAGGGTTGCTGATGCAAATCTAGAGCTGCAAGCTCCTTTAGAGTGGGGTGCCTGGCCATGATTACTTCCTCTTTTTCTTGATCAATATCTTCTTGAAATCTTATGTGCTTGTATACAGATTTTCAAATATCTGGATTAAACTGTAAATCTTGAGAATTAACAGATCAAGTCACAGGCATAAATCAAAATAAAAATGACTAAAAAGTAATAGACGCAGTCCTCGACAACAGTGCCAAAATTTAGTGCGTACTGTCACAGGTACACCGAAATTGACACCTTACCTCTCAACTAACCTATAGTCGTGAGAGTAAGGATCGATTCCACAGAAACTGGAATTATCTTATATGAAGTAGAAAATGGGGGCTTAATGATTGCAAATAAAAAAAGTAAACAAAAACAAAAGTAATTAAAAAGAGATTGATTAATAATAAAGGCATTGACTTCAGTTGATATCCACCGTCAAGGGATTGCATTAATCATTGACAATATAATTAATCTTAAATAGAATATATTTCATTAGGATTCTAACCTTGTTCCTTCTTAAGTATAATAATTGATAACAATTGCCTCAATTAAACCCTAATTAATAAGATATCCTTTAACACATCGGTAAAGTCTTACCTATTAATCGCACGAAGAACTAGAGAAACTAATAGAGCTAAACAGAGGTAAAGTTTTACCTCTGTTTTTCAATTTTTGCCCCTTATCACCCTTATTTCCATAGAACTGACCAATATAAAAGTTGTAGCTATATGTATTATCTTTACACAGAAACTAGAATCATATAAATTGGAGTTCATATGTGGGATTTATGCACAAAAAGGTAAAGACAGGTCTAAACCAACCTAAAACTTTGCATATTTCTTAACTTCTTTGCTTCAAATGTTTTGTTAAGTGACCTCCAAAAGTACAACCTCCATATTTAATCATGTCGTAGGGTTACCAAAAGTATCTAAGCACTATTATTGACACATTAACCAAGTATTATGGAAAGAAACATAACATGTCATGTCTATACTTGTAAAAAACAAATACAAAAATTTGTATTAGGGGTCATTATAGATATCAACCAAAACAAACACTTTCATTATTGATTCACTCTCATATTTAATTTATTACGATGGTTTCATTCCATATCTAATAGTTTATTTACAGTTTTCAAAGCCTCATTTTATATTCACAAAAGGTAATACTAGTCTCTATGAGATCAATCCTGACCCCCATTATTTCAAGTAATTCTAATATATGGTATTAATTATATTTAGTGTACCCGTGACAATACCCACCATCCACAAAATAGCCAAAAGCCAAATTTTATTATGAATATTCATATTTTTAACACTATTCACTCAGTCCATGATTGTTCTTTTGAAAATTTTGTATAGCTTAATTAATCAAAGGGTGGAAGGGTGGAGTAAAGGAAACAAAATAAAATTGAAGGAAAAGACAAGAAAATTTCAAAAGAAAGAATGAAAGCCCATGCAATTGGTGAAAAAGAAATAAAGAATCAAAGGAAAGGAATGAATAAGTTAAGCTAATGCAAGAAATTAACTAGGAGAGGAAATTCCCTTAGCTTTGAAAAGCTTAAGATATTAGATATAATCATGTGGTGTTGGGCAACTAAGGGTAAAATTATATCCTCTATCCTGCTTTGTACCTTGGCCACATTACAAGCTAAATAAATCATTTTTTTAATCTAAAAGGTAGTTTTAGCCTAAATGAAAAATAGGCCTATGGAAGTCTTAAATCAACTAGAGATCCATACCCCAAATTTAAGATATATAAACTCATTCGAGTAAGGAAAATTAACGGACCTAAAGACATACACCTTTAGGATTCAAGAGACAAGATTATGGATTGCATTTGAGTTAATTCTTTGCATGGTTATGATATTTTGGAGTTTTTTTCTTGAGAATATTTTCATGCTATGAGGTAAAAATTGGCAAGACAAACACTCACTGCGTACATTGATTTCTGATGTTCTCTTTAGGGATTATTTTGCTTGAGAGCATGCAAAAATTTTAGTGTGTGGGTATTTGATGTATGCAAAATTAAGCATGTTTTAGTTTTTTTTTTGTTACATGAAGGAGAACCAAACCAGCAACCTTATCCTATATCCCTACCCCACCTAACCACCTGAGTTAGCCTTAGGTAGTAGTTTTAGTAAATTTAAACTTACCTTTTGAATTATTTCCATTGGAGTTCATATGTGGGAGATATGGTATAATTACTGCCAAAAGGTCTAGAGTCATTACAATTCATTATTTTTCCATTAATTTATTCTCTTTTTCTCCTCTTTTCTTCTTCCTTTACTCCTACAACACAAAACACAAAACTAAGCTAATTTATAATCATATTTTACTTAAATTAAACAAAAAGTAATTTTAAAGGTATTAAAATCATGCTTAATTATGAACACATCAAATCCTCAATTAAAATTGAAAATTGAACCATAATTTAATCTCACAATGCATTAAAATCCTTGTGGTTTCAATCTCCATTAACCAATAAAAAAGACTTAGCTATGTAGGTCCATAAGAAAATATAAGATAAGAAGAGAGAATGGAGAGAACTATTAACAATTGTATGATAGAATGTCTTTTTCTACTTCCTTTTCCTCTTATTTATGGATTGGAGAGTCCTAAATGAACTAAGATTCCTCTTAGGTAAGTTCCCAACCTATCAAGCTTCATTCTGGATCAAAATAAAACTTTTTGTGGCCAAATTTACCTTTTGCATGAACATCTCGCTCAAAAGCTTGTGTAACACCATTGAACTCTTAAATATCAAGATGAAAGTTATAGCTGCCTTCTCTTTCCACAGCCCCTAGAATTACCTTAATTGGAGCCCATATGAAAGAGTTATGCCCCAATTAGTGATGAATGGTCAGGATTCACCTTGTTGCACTATGGCTCTAAATTTTGAGCATCGTATTTCTTATATTTCTCTAGAATTTGGTAAATTGATACATAGAAAAGTTGTAAATAATTGTCATAAATTTTCATAGGCACTTGAATCATCTCAATTGGAGTTTATATGTAGAAGTTATGGCCTGATTAGTGTAGAACGGTCTTGATTCACAACAATTTAGCATTTTTTCCATGAATTTCTTCTCCTTTTTTCTTCTTCCTTTACTCCTACAATAGAAAACACAAAGCTAAGCTAATTCCTAACTTTATGAGAGAGTTATGCCCCAATTAGTGATGATTGGTTAGGATTCATCTTGCTGCACTACAATTCTAAATTTTGAGCATCATATTTCTTAGATTTCTTATGAATTTGCTAAAGTGATATACATAAAAGTTGTAGATAATTGTTGTAAACTTCCATAGGCACTTGAATCATCTAAATTGGAGTTTGTATGTGGAAATTGTGGTTTAATTAGTGTAGAAATGACTGGATTCACTCAAATTTAGCTTTTTTTTTCATAAGTTTCTTTTCTTTTTCTCCTATTTTCTTCTTCCTTTTCTCCAATAATAGAAAACACAAGGCTAAACTAATTCCTAACCTTATCTTACTTAGATTTAAAAAAAGTAAATTTAAAAGTATTAAAATCATACTTAAATATGCATACATCAAGATGTAAAAAACATGTCTCTTGTTTATACATCAGAGAGGGATCGTGCCTACGATCATCGAAGCAGAACCTAAAGTACATAGAGCTGAAAGCAAAATATCCCAAAGCGACTTACCACTAGGTTTTCACATTACTCTTGAGCGAATGGGCACTATCTAAAAACATTGTGAGAGAAGTAAGTTTATGCAACTCAGTGAACAAACATAGTTTACTATAATAGAAATAGAACAACCCATATGCACGAGTTTTTATGTTAAAGAAAATCATTTTAAAAAACATGCTAGAAAAATAAATGAAAACAAATATTAAGACATTGTATGTGTTTAAAGAAATTTAATCATTTAAAATTTATTTAATAAAGAGATTTGAAAGGAAAGATGTGGAAATAATAAATCAAATTAATAAAGAGAAAATATTAAATTAAATCCTTTATAGAGAAACATCTATTTTTCAATAAAATTATTGATTCTTTATCCTAGTATAAGCGAGTAGAAATAAGAATAAAAGTTCAAGTTTTCTATACTCACATAAGAGGACTTCAAATCAGAACCATGCTAATATCCCAAGTATATAGCAAGGGAGGTTAATCACCACCACATCAATATATAAGAGGAAGTTATGCCTCAACTCCTATATGTCTCATATAATATCTCTAGGAAGAGATTGTGTCTCAACTCCAACATATACCAATCACCATGTGTTGGTCATCACACGGGGTTAGCAACACCCCTGGTATCTAGAGTTCAATGGGCACCAAAGCTAACAATCACTACTACTAGCTGACAATTCTCTGACAAAGATTTCTCCAAAGTATAAAAAATGTAAGAAATAAAATATAAATTAAGTTATATATAAAAGAATGGTGACATTATCACTAATACAACATCCCTCCATAACTTTTCTTGGTTTGAATAAAATTTCCATATCTTTGAATATTTGCAAATTAAATCCATGTAAGCCATTCCCAACCTCTAACTTAATAGATTTCTTGTATCCATTTATAACTACCATTTAACCATCAAAATAATGTAATAATGTCACAATGTGAAAAAATGCTTTCCATCACAAATCTAATTAAAAGAATGGTTATTAACACCATTGTATATATGCACTAAAATAACAATTTGGCCAAATCAATATTTTATGTCACATGTCAGGGACATATTTATTTCAAGGCCTGTGCGACCATCTAGCTAGCTAAATTTGGAAAATTAATTTAGGTGTTGACGTGGCCGGTTAAGTACTTACGTGGCATGTTAAATATCAACTAATCATGCCACATCAACGTTGACTCAACTTTAAAAGAAAAAGTAAATACATAATTTAGTCCCTAAATTTACTAAGTTCGTACAATTTAGTCCTTAAATTCAGGTCAATACACAATTTAGTCTTCGAATTTTTCAAACATAAAATAATTTAGTTCTTCCGTTATTTTTATCTTAATTGTTTGTTGATGCGACATGTTAAGTGCTTACGTGGTACGTTAAATACTAACTAATCATGCCACATCAATATTGACTTGTCCATAAAATTTTGAAATGAAATTGTTCCCTTAACCTCATATAATATTGTTTGTTTCAAGTTGTTGAATGAACTATTGCATTCCTTTTACGGGGCAATGGAAACTATAGAAGCATTCAAATAAAAGGGAGGCCATCACAAATATATTTATAATTCAATGCAAAAAAATTTCATTCTATAAACTTTTTAGTAGTAGAGTGACAATATATTCCATAAGTTAAAGCACATTTTTCCCTATCCCTAAAGGACTAAAGGAAAAGAAATGATATATCTCAAGAAAAAAGATCTGTAAGAAAAGAAGTCTTATTAAAATACACAACATTCAAACACAATCATGAGGGCTAACTAATAAATATTAATTAGAAATCATTCAGCATTATAATACTTGAATGAGAGCAAGAATTATAAGAACTAGCATAACACTGAATAAGAAGGGATTAAAAATGTTAAAATCATGGCTTCTTCATATAGCAAAAAATGTGTAAAGTGTCAATCTAACCATCCACGGTTGTTAATATCACAAATTTTAGAATAAATTTCCTATTTTTAGTCATCAAAAACTTATTAGAATAATTTCGTAGTAATTGGGTGTTTCACGGTGTTGTTAGTTGAAGACAAAAATAGGATTTTTCATGGGAAGGGAAAAAATAGAGTGGAAAATGAAGTTTTTTGAAGTTTTTTTAAAACATAAGTCAGTATTGATGTAATGAGCTACATTACAAGCAGTTAGTGTGAAAATAATAGAACTAAGTTGTTTGACAATTGGTAAATTCGAAAATTAAATTGCATAATGATTTAATTTAAGGACTAAATTGTATGAACCTAATAAATTTAGGGACAAAATTATGTATTTACTATTTTTTTTAACTTGAGTCAATGCTGATGTGGCATGAATAGTTGGTATTTAACATGCCACGTAAGCATTTAACGGTTCATATCAGCAATTAGTTAGTGTACAGATAACAGAAGGATTAACTTGTCGAACATTTGGTAAATTTGGGGACTAAACTATACAATGACTTAAATTCAGGGATTAAAGTATAATGACCTAATATATTCAGGGATTAAACTATGTATATATCTACTCACTACTTCGAAGCTTTAAAATAATTAATTTCCCTTTACTTCCTTGATAGTTCCACAAGCCAATTTGATTCCAAATTACTTTCGGAATACTTCAACACCTACAATTTATATTAAAGAAACTAGTAAGTACTCATGGTGAAAAGTTTTTAATCGTAAACCATACCTTTTTGCACCTTTATTTGGTTTATTGCTTCTTGAAATTTTTGTCAATTCTTGGCCAAAATTTTGGCCAAACTTTGTGGCCTCCGCAACATGCAAATTTATAATATCATACTAATTATGTATATACTAGATTCATACATGGAATTCAAGTGCAACATCTCTAACCGTAAACTATGCCTTTTTCCACACTTATTTGGTTTATTGCTTCTTGAATTTTTTTCTCAATTCTTGGCTAGCATTTTGGCCAAAATTTATGGCCTCCATAACATGCAAATTTATAATATCATACCAATTCACTATATACTAGATTCATACCATGGAATTCAAGTGCAACATATCCCCAAAATATTCACATTGTTATCAACTTCCGAACCATCATTTCAAGTCTTAAAATAGGCAATTACTTTCAATACTTTTGCACTTAAACTCTTATTTTCGTTTCCAAATCATATATCATTATTAGAATAACTCATGAGATAAGAGTATTTTTGATGGTTTTGTTCATAGCTTATGTTTCCTATGATTTAAGTGCCCAAATGATGTTATTTATGCATGAAAATTTTCATGATAACTTGTTAATACGTCCTTAAAAAAAATAAGAACTCAAAAATTTCATATAATATACAAAAAATCAAGAATTGTAACTTATACCTCAAGTTGCCTTCATAATCAATATCACCAAAAACTTGCTTGAAACTTGGTGCTACAATTCTCTATGCTTTTCACCACAAAGGAACAGTTTCTACCTCTCTAAAAAATGATTTATTTGGCTAGAATTTCAATGAAGTCATTACCTCTTTACTTCTAACTATTTAACTCATAATGACATTCAATTAAATTAAGCAAACATAATTAAGATTTCTGAAATACCATTAACACTTATACAATTCTGGGTTCACATACACATTATTAATCAAAACATCTTTACTAAAATCAAACACATATAAATCTACATTTTATTCATCCATATTGACCAGTTCTGGAAATACAGGTGCGGGTGGTTGCACCTTCACTGAGATCTTAGCTAACTCGACCCAACATACGCTAAAAGCCGGTCATAGAGAATATCTGCATAACTTAGTTTTCTGAACATGATATAGAAATATAGTGAGAATTAAATCCCAGTAGGTTCAATAATAAATCATAATCATCATCAGTCATGCTTGTCACATCATGTTCATCTGTATAAACTACAACAATTATTTTAAGTCATATGAATGCACTTATCTAAGTACATAAAAATCATACAGTAATGACATGTATGGCATGAATAACTATTTTCAGAATATCATATGATGACTATCAACTTATTTTCATATTAAGTTACCCCGGTCAGGGTGAGTACTTTCTACTCTCCAATATGGGATTTTCTCACTCCGTCTCATATGGCACACTTTTTCTTTCTTTTCTCATTAACATAATCATAGCCGTTGGTACTACTGGTGCACCACATAGACTGTCATGTGACCATGCTCGTTTTCTTTTCTTTTCTTTTCACATTAATAGTCAAAAATATGATTTCAATAACAAGTATGTTCATTATACTCACATACCATAATTTTTCATCAAAATATAATCATTGCTAAAAATCATTAGTAATCATGCCA
Organism: Gleditsia sinensis; assembly: GCA_037074535.1. Taxonomy (NCBI): domain Eukaryota; kingdom Viridiplantae; phylum Streptophyta; class Magnoliopsida; order Fabales; family Fabaceae; genus Gleditsia; species Gleditsia sinensis. The sequence goes on along the minus strand of CM073470.1, from coordinate 62,835,239 downwards.
TAAACATAATCATTTCAAATATCACTTTAAAATATTTCCATGTCAAAATTACACACTTATGATGGTAAGGAGTTCATGCAATGGCAATGGCTATGGCATACACTAGTCATTTATTATTTTCATTTATAAGATTCTTCTTCTTTTTTAAGTATTATTTGTCTCTCTTACTAAACAAAGCATAACACCCTCATTTTAAATCCGATTGAGATGATCTTGGTGTCAATATAAAGATAAGACAATCCTCTAAAACCCATATGTTGAACATTTTAGTGAAATCTTAAGTAATCATGGTGTTATTACTCCCTAAAATTCAACGTTATTTCTTCTCGAGTAGGTTCAGACCTCTACTTACTAATCTGACCATATCTCCCTCATACGAACTCTAATTGAGGTGATTCCAAAGCCTATAAAAATCTAAGACACTTATATACAAATTGAATGTTTGTTATTTATTCATATTCTTGACTAATTACTCCCAGAAAATCGAAAACAAAAACAACTACATTTACCACCCTGGATTCTAGACTAATTCTGATCTTTACCCATTAATCGGCCATATCTCCCTTATATGGACTCCAAATTAAGTGATTTCAGAGCTTATAGATCCATGATTCATATATATATATTTATTATTTTAAAAATTTCCTTTAATTCCCTACAAATTTTACCCAAAATTCAAACACATAAGCATACTTAACAGATTCTTCCCTGGTTAGCTAGTTTCTGACCTTTGCATACTAATTAGAAAATATATCCCTCATCTAGACTCCAAATTAAGTGATTCTAGTGGCTGAAAATCTGTGAGACATAGGTATACATTTTTTATGTTAACCATTTCTTTTAATTCCTTACCAAGTCTTCCCAAAATTTCAAAAATAGAAGATTCCCTTGTTACTTCGTAACCCAGTTCCCTACCAAACTTTTTTTAAGGTTTTAGTTCATCATTATATTACATGCTCTTCCCTTTTCTTCCTAATTTACATATAATCATATTCCATCAATTTTTTACCACATTCAAATATACAAAATAGTAGCATAAAAATCATAAAATGTTTACCACCCATAGCCATACCTATGTAGACCAACCAAAATTTTCAAAATATCCATCATATACAAAATAACATGTAACATGATATAGCAACATCCATGACCAATTATTAAAGTAGCAAATATTGTAAATTTCATCAAAATTCTAAGATCAAATCCCATATAAATTTTACAAATTTCAAAATTTTTCTTCAAAAAGAGATATTGTTAAACCTACCTAAAGATCTCAGTAGCTCACTTAGCAAATTCTTTTTCTTGTTTCCTCTTGAAAGAGGTAGCAAGATTCCTTCCTTCCCTTAGCTTTTCTAGCAGCTTAAATAAGAGAAGAAGGGTGAGTTTTGAACCCCAAAGATGAAGAGAAAAGATGGATTAAAGTGGAGATTAAACTCACTTACCTTGAGTACTTAGTCCTCTAGACTTTTCTTTCTTCTTCCTTCCTTTCTTCTTCTCTCTTTCACTCCTTTCCTTACTCTACCTTGCTTCTATTTTTTCATTCCCTCACTTGGACGAAATTATAATGTTATAAGGGTGGGTTTTGCTTAAATAAACTATCAAGTGGTTCACCTTACATGATCATGGGTCTACCTTATCACAATTAGGATGCACTTGGTTATTTTTTTTTTTGGAAAGACAACTTATGTTCTTGTCTTCCTCTCCATTAGTCAAGATATGCATAGCAAAACAAGATTCGTATTTTGAAAATTGTGATAAAATATTCTTAAGAAAAGGGACAAGGTCCCTTTGATTTAGGGATTCATTTCCTTTTTATTTTTTCTTAATCAAGTATAATAGGCTTACCTTTCTAGGTGGTAAATTTTCAGCCCTTGAATCTCCCTTGCTTGGCTAAAATTATTTGTGTAGGATAAGGATGTTTTATCATAACGCTATGTATGATTATCCACTTGTTGAAATTATAACTGTAGGATATAGATGTTTTGTCCTAATGCCATATATTGTTATCTACTTGATGAAATTATGAATGTAGGATATAGATGTTTTGTCCTAATGACATGTGACCTAATCTTGATTATTATTACAATAGTATTTCCTCACATTATTCTTATTTTTTTTCCTCTTGGATTTGGGCTTATTCTTGCCCATTTCCTTTGCTTTGGCTAAAATTCTACCTTTCATGGAGGGCTTGGTTACATTTTCAAAAAATTTAGGCTATCGGTCCAACTTCTATATCCTAGTCCAAGTCTATGCTTTATTTCTTGCTTTGGCTATCCAATTGGCTTGCTAGAAACTTATGTGAAGTAGAAAAACTCTATATGAAGTGTCTATAGGTGAAAGCCCAATGTATGGGTGGAGATGTTAAACTTAGGAACTCTAACTCTTGAATTAGGAAAAATTACCCTAATCCAATCTTCTTGAAGTTTTTAGACCTTTACTTACTTCACAAAAAATTATCTTTCTTATCAAAGAATTTTGCCTCTCTTTAGTTTCTTATTTCTAATTTTTCCTATTAGGTTTTCTCTCTTTACCTATTCCCTTAATGTTAGAAACATTTTCTATGCATACACATAAGGTGAAGAATTTCTAAGGATTATATTTCCTTAGATATCTAAAATTTGTCTAATAAATTTTATTTCCTTAATTAAATATTTATGTACCTTTATTAATAAAAGAAATGAAATTAGAGATGTTACATTAAATATTTATGTACCATTATTAATAAATGAAACGAAATTAAGGATGTTACAAAGATGACCTTTAGCAGGGAGACATTTAACATATTTTTTGCTGTTTAGAAGGATGACATTCTACTAGAAAATTAGATTTTTAAGCGTATTCCTAAAATTTTAGAAAATTTTTAGGGGCAAAATTGGAAACCTAAAAGGGGGACATAGATGGAATTTTTATAAAACCATAAGGGTAAGATTGAAAATGAAAAAGAAGGACATACTTGAAATTTTAGTAAACGTGCATGGGCAATATTAAAAATTAAAAATAAAGGACATAGATGGAATTTTTAAAAATGTGCTGGGGCAAAATTGGAAACTAGAGCAAATAAATTTTCTCATACAACTTAACTAGTTTCCAAGGTTTTCAAGAAACAAATTCTCAAGGATTAAAACACATTTTTCCTTTCCTTTCCTTTTCTTTTTTTCTTAAAAAAATTGTACAATTCCATTTCAAAGTTGCCTTTAAAAATAAATAAATAAAGGTCTTTCAAGGATAAATTACTCCAAAATTTAATTAAATCATTCTAAATTTTTAGGGCATTACACCCATGACACCAAAGGACTCCAACTCATACTTCAAACTATCTATACCTTCAAAATCACACAAAACTTGCTTGATGCATGGTGTAGCACAACTCTATGCTTTTACCACCAAAGAGCATGTTTTGGACCTATAAACATTGGTTTGTTGAGTGGAGTTTTTGGTGGAAGAAAATCTTTTTAATAGAAAGAAAGGATGTCCTATTTTCTTGATTACATAGGATGCAATAGTGCTAGAAATTTTGAGCAGAATTGGCCGAAGTAAGGGATAAGGAAAGTAATGGTATTTTGTTAATTTCTTAGACTACTCAAAGGTTAAATTTATCCAATAAAAATTTAATTTTTAAAAGCGGTATTCTTGGCGTTTACATAAAATTTTAGGGGAAAAATTGGAAACTAAAAGGAGGAACATAGGTGGGATTTCCATAAAAACATAAGGTCAAGATTGGTAGCCAAAAAGAGGAATTTGTTTGGAACTTTTATAAAGTTGTAAAGAAAAAAATAAGGAAACTAAAAATTGGGGACATATATGGAATTTTCAAAAAAGTGTAAGGGCAAGATTGGAAAGTAGAATAAATAAAATTTGTCATAAATCTTAACTAATTTCTAAAGCCTTCAAGAAAATAATCCTTAATGTTTAAGACACACTTTCTCTTTTAAAACATTTACATAAACAATTTCAAATTTTCCTTTCTAATAAAATAGCATAAACTATAAATAGGATAGGCTATTTCAAGAATAGGTCATTTAAAAAATTTATAGGCCATTACAAGTATGGTGCAATCATAATCTATTGAGCAGCTATATCCAACTCTTTTGTCATACGTTTAGATCTTTTATATTTAATAATTTTATATTTTGTATAGATGTCACATTTTTCACCATACAGATAATGTCTCTAGATTGTAACTATGAAAATTACTGCTGCAATATCATGTTCTGGGTACTTTTATTCATGCTATTTAAACTGTAGTGCTGCACAGGAAATAACTTGACCTTGTTCCATCAGTATACAATAATACACAACCAAAACTAATATGGGATTCATCACAATAGATAGTATATCCATCTATACCAAAAGGAATGGAAAAGATCAATGCCATAGTTAAATATTATTTTAACTTCTTAAAACTCCTTTTACATACATCAAATCATTCAAATTTAATTCACATCCTGGTTAATCTTTTAAGAGCAGGAGTAATATTTGAAAATTCTTTAGCAAATCTATGATAATAAATTGTAAAACTCAAATGTTAGACTTATAGTCCCATGCTATAGTTGTTGATGATGACAAATGTGTGTAAAATCACATGTGATGTATCATATGTGCTTCAATACACTGATAAATGTGTGTGCAATAATGTGTCTTTAGCTATCATGTATGTTATCCTATATAGTACAAGTGTGTGTTTATTTGATCTTACGTGTTAGACATGACTGTGTGTCTTAATTTGTAATATATCGTTTGAATCATGCTTTATGCACTATCCATTTGTTATACTTACATATATGTGTATATACAATGGTCTTGTAAAATATTTATGTCTTGAACTATGTGTTGCTCTTTGGACCAAATGCAAATAATATAAAGTATTTATCAAATATGTTGGTATATTTTATGGGTATAAATACTATAAATAAAATTTTTAAGAGCATAATTGATAAGGAGCATAATTGCCAAGTATCACTATAATGCAAGATGCCACCTAACCCCATTATACCATATTATATTGTAAACATGCACTTAAAACCCAAAACATCATAATCATGCCATTTATTGCTCCAACACATTACCATCTACCTTCTTAAACATCTTGCTTTAAAACTGAATGGGAGAAGAGAGTAAGGAATTCTTTCTTTATTCTTTCCATGTTATGGCTGTGACAGTGAGAGTTCAAATGTTGGAAATCAAAGATTTTCTTAACCTATTTTAGGTAAAAAGAGAACTGAGTTTACAAGACAAACCAAGGGAAGAAGCAAGCTAAAAAATTGGAAAGGATAAGGGTGTCTCTGCGTAAGGTATATTTCCCTTCTTGTAAAATATGGTTTGGAGTTTGTTTTGCTGAATTTTGGTTCTGCATGGTAATAATTAAGCATAAGATGTAGGGGATTAAGCATGAAAACATAGAACTTTAGTGATTAGAAGGCTTTTAATTCTACACTTGAAAATTTGGTTCTCTAATTTGAATAACTCAACACTATTTTCATGCCAAAGATATTATATTGTTTTTTGTATGCACTAAGGTGTTGGATACTCAAGGAATTGTAAGAAAATGTATCCTATAAACACAATAAATAGAAACTTGACAAAACATATCTCTTTGGTGTTTAGTGTGTTCAATATACATTGGACTCTTGGACTATTTAATTAAGTAAAAGGCCTTAAAATGGCTTAATTTTTAGTGTATAAAATCTTGATAGGTTGGCAAAAAATTATGGAAATTTTGGGCAATTTTTAAAACCTACAACTAGGTTATTTTGAATAAAATCTTATTTAGAAAAGTTTGTAGGATAGTTTTGGGTTGTAAATGGAAAGTTTCAAAATTGAAGGGGTTAGGTGTTGAAATTTTCTTTGAAATTTTTATGCTATGTTTTGGATTTGGAGCAAGGTTTTCATCAAATTTAAGGCCATTTTAGTATCTCAGGTCATTTAATAAAATTTTAAAAAATTATAATGTAGGATTTTTAGCAGAGTAAGCAAAAGCTGTGGTTGTCATAAAAAATTGGATTAGTTGTGGGTGCCAAAGAATTAGTTTTTACTTGAAATTTTTATGTTGATTATCTAGCAAATATCATGAATTTTTGAAATGGTTTAGTTATCCAAGTGAATAGAAAAGAGAATTTAAATGGAATAGGAACAAAACAACACTACTCTTGGTAATAGAAATTTTTCTAGGGGTAAACTTAGGATTTATGTGCTAAGAGGTCCATGATATAAAATAGACATCCAAATGCACCTTTATGCAAAATCTTAAAATTTTAGATAGCTTTGGATACATTTATTAATAACCCAAAAATAGATTAGAATTACATAGCAATTAAGAGGGGGAAAACGCTTAAACTAAAAACCTGAAGACTATAAATGCTTATGTGCATACATTAACCAAAATATTTTTTTATGTTTTAGTTTAAGTAACTGGTTATAACCTTGGCAAATTTGGAAAGGAAGTGATTACACTATAAATTGAGATGGCTAGCTTTCATTAAAACACTACTTATGCCTATGTACATGAATGTATGAATTCCATTATTCATTGACTAATTATTCTATGATGAATATGGTTTACAACTATGTTATGTATATATTCTCGGGAAATTTAAGGGGTAACAAAGTGTGCTTAGTAAGCCCCATTTTCTTCACGTGTTTACCAAAAATAGGAGATGCATAACACCTAAACCAAAGTTTTAAGGGTCTCTATGGTGAACAAAAAGTTATAGTTCTCTAGTGTGACCAAGATGATATGTGTAGATATGGTTAGTGCCTATAGTTCAGTGCAAATGATTGAAATGGTTTAAAAACTTGAATATGTGATGCTTTTCTAAAACATTTCCTAGCCATTGAGATTATCATCTTATCATTTTGTTTCCACAAAATCACATTATAGGTACTCTAGTAAGAAGTTAGCAATAAGGTCCTCAAAGGGCAACTTAAAACCTATTTATATTTATGAATGAACATTTTGTGTGTGTATGCAAATGTGGGATAGCTTAGTTGAGTGCTAAATCCCTATGATTCAATGTATATTTTTATGTAAAATGGATTATAAGATATGTACATATTTGTATATGGCAAGAGAACCATTTTGTTGTAAATAATATATCTCATTCTTGTATAGTTTCAAACCTTTTCTTAGTCCTAAGAATATGTACTTTGAAAATGTTTGTAATAGCATTGAAATTTTGTATGCTTTTCTATCACTAATTTAGCCTTAGTTCTAGAAGACTTTAGAGGTTAATTTACATTAACAACATATTTTATTTAACAAAATGGGGATAATTAATCCTTCTAGGAATTTTCCAGATTTTAGTTAGCTAATGTTTGAGTTTAGGCTCTGAGAAAATTATGACGGAACCTCAATAGGTGGAAGGTGAGGCATACAAATTTGTGGCTCATTTAAAAAGGTTATAGGTTCCAAAAAGAAAATCAAAGAAAAAAAGTATAAGTATATATATTATTTCCAAGTTATAAGGATGATACTATAAATGTATAGATAAAAATTTAAATATTCTATCCTTTCCATAAATTGTAATATGTTATGTCGGAAGCCAGTTAGTAGGTATCACATTTGGTGGAATTAGAACGAGGGTTCTATGATTAAATATGTGCTAGAATGAAATTCTATGATGTTCTTGATTGTTTTAAAGTGGAATTATTTCATTAAAGTAATAGTTTCTGAACTGGTTAGTTATGGTTTCTGTTTTTTTTATATGGTGAATTAGTATAAATACACACACACACACACACACACACAGATATATATATATATATATATATATATATATATATATATATATATATATATATATAAGTGGGTGTATAGGGAAAAATATGGTAAATAAGAGAACCCAGGCTTAGACCTTGAGAAAAATATCTAAGAATATGCAAGCCCTAGCTGCTAGGTTAGATGGATTATGGGTACAGTCAAGAGTACAACAAATATAATTAATACCTTACCTCATAACTATCTATAGAAATGTGGTTTTGAAAGCTATAAATGAACTATTAGATATAAAACGAAACAATAGTAATAAACTAAATTTAAATCAATTATGAGAGTATTAGTATTGGTCATTATCCACCATCAAGGATTGCATTGATCATTAATAATATAATCCACTCTATATTGAATAACTGACATTGGGATGTTATCCCTACTTCTCCATAGATTTAGTTAATTGACAACAATATCTTAAACTAGCCCTTATTATTAAGTAACCTTGGCAAATTGGCAAAATTTAACTTATTAATCATAAGAAGAATTAGAAAACTAATAGAGTTAAACAACATAAGCACATCAATTGTATTTAGTTTTTTCAATTATTCATCATAGATAATAATCATAATTATACAATCATTAATCCTATTTGTATTTTACATCAAAAGGATCTAAACTTTGTGTATGTTTGATTCAACAATAGATTGAAACAACTAAACTGTAACATCCATAATTTTTTTTCTTTTATTAATAAAGGTAAATAAATATTTAATTAAAAAAATAAATTTTGAGACAATTTGTAGATATCTAAGGAAATATAATCCTTAGAAATTCTTCACCTTATGTGTATGAATAGAAAATGTTTCTAACATTAAGGGAATAGGTAAAGAGAGAAAATGTAATAGGAAAAATTAGAAATAACATACTAAAGAAAGGCAAAATTCTTGGGTAAGGAAGATAAATTTTTGTGAAGTAAGTAAAGGTCTTAAAATTTTAAGAAGATTGGATTCAAGTAATTTTTCCTAATTCAAGAGCTAGAGTTACTAAGTTTAACATCTCCAACCATAAATTGGGTTTTCACCTACGGACACTTCATATAGAGTTTTTCCACTTCACATGAATTTCTAGCAAGCTAATAGGATAGCCCAAGCAAGAAATAAAAATAGACTTCGACTAGGATATAGAAGTTAGACCGATAAACCAAAAATTATGAAAATGTGACCAAGCCCTTCATGAAAGGTAGAATTTCATCCAAAGCAAAGGAAATGGGTAAGAATGAGCCAAAATTTAAGAAGAAAAAATAAGAATCATGTGAGGAAATAGTAGTGTAATAATAATCAAGATTAAGTCACATGGCATTAAGACAAAGCATCTATATTTTATATTCATAATTTCAACAAGTAATAATACATGGCATTAGAACAAAACATCTATATCCTATATTCTTAATTTCAACAAGTGGGTAATAATACATAGCATTATGACAAAACATCCTTATCCTACATAAATAATTTCAACCAAGCAAGGCAGACTCAAGGGCTAAAAATTTACCACATATAAAGGAAAACCTATCATACTTTAGTGAGACAAAAGAAAAAGGAAATGAATCCCTAAATCAAAGGGACCTTGTCTCTTTTCTTAAGAAAATTTTATCATAGTTTTCAAAAGACAAATCTCCTTTTACTATGCATATCTTGACTAAGGGAGAGGAAGACAAGAACATGAGTTGTGTTTCTAAAAAAAAAACATAAGTGCATCCTAATTGTGATAAAGTAGACCTATGATCATGAAAAGTGAACCACTTGATAGTTTATTTATGCAAAACCCACCCTTATAACATTATAATTTCGTCTAAGTGGGGGAGAGGAAAAATAGAAGTAAGGTATAGTAAGAAAGGAGAGAGAGAGGAGAAGAAATAAAGGAAGAAGAAAGAAAAGTCTAGAGCACTAAGTACTCAAGGTAAGTTAACTTAATCTCCACTTGAATCCATCTTTTCTCTTCATCCTTAGGGTTCAAAAACTCACCCTCCTTCTCTTATTTAAACTGCTAGAAAAGTTAAGGGAAAGGAGGAATCTTGCTACTTCTTTCAAAAGGAAACAAGAAAAAGAATTCACTAAGTGAGCTAGGGAGATCTTTAGGTAGGTTTAACAATATCTCTTTTTGAAGAAAAGTTTTGAAATTTGTAAAATTTATATGGGATTTTGATTTTAGAAATTTGATGAAATTTACAATATTTGCTACTTTGATGATTGGTCATGGATGTTGCTATATCATGTTACATGTTATTTTGCATATGATGGATGTTTTGAATATTTCAGTTGGTGTGGAAAGTTCTGCATATGTATGGCTATGGGTGGTAAAATTTTATAATTTTTATGCTGCTATTTTGTATATTTGAATGTGTTGAAAAATTGATGGAATATGATCAGATATAAAGAAAATGGAAGATGATGTAATATAATGATGAACTAAAATCTTAGGAAAGGTTTGGTTAGGAAACTAGATTTTGGAGTAACAAGGGAAGCTTTTGTTTTTGAAATTTTGGGAAGAATCGATTAAGACTTAAAAGAAATGGTTAACATCAAAATTGTAGATCTATGTCTCGCAGATTTTTAGCCACTTGAATCACTTAATTTGGAGTCTAGATGAGGGAGATATTTCCTGATATGTAAGTAGTGGTCAAAAAATGGTTAACTAGGGAAGAATTTGTTAGGTATGCTTCTGTGTTTGAATTTCTAGGATAAGTCTATAGGGAATTAAAAGAACTTCTTAACATAATAAATGTAGATATATGTCTCACAAAATTTTATCCACTGGAATGATTCGAATTGGAATCAATATGAGGGAGATATGGTCAGATTAGTAAGCAAAGGTCATAAACTAACTAACCAAGGAAGAATCTAGTAAGTATTCTTTTGATTTTGAATTTTTAGGCAAAATTTGTAAGGAATTAAAAGAAATTGTTAACATAATAAATATAATATATGTATCACGGATCTATAGGCTCTAAAATCACTTAATTTAAAGTTTATATGAGAGAGATATGGCTAATTAATAAGTAAAGGTCATAATCAGTCTAGAATTTAGGTTGGTAAATGTAAGTATTTTTGTTTTCAATTTTTTGGGAGTAATTAGTAAGGCATCTGAAGCAATTATAAACATGATAGTTGTATATTAGTGTCTAATCATTTTATAGGCTTTGGAATCACCTGAATTGGAGTTCGTATAATGGAGATATAGTCCCATTAGTAAGTAGAGGTCTGAACCTACCCGAGAAGAAATAACATTGAATTTGAGGGAGTAATAGCACCATGCTTACTTAAGATTTCACTAAAATGTTCAACATAAGTGTTTTAGAAGATTGTCTTATCTTTCAATTGACACCAAGATTACTTCAATTGGATTTAAAATGAAGGTGTTATGCGCTGTTTAGTGAGAGAGGATAATAATATTTAAAAAAGAAGAAAAATCTTTTAAATGAAAATAATAAATGACTAGTGTATGCTATAGGCATTGCCATTGCATAAATTCCTTACCATCTTAAGTGTGTAATTTTGACATGAAAATATTTTATAAAGTGATATTTGAAACGGTTATGTTTATGGCATGATTACCAATGATTTTTGGTAATGATTATATTTTGATGAAAAATTATGGCATGTGAGTATAATGAACATACTTGTTATTGAAATCATATTTTTGGCTATTAATGTGAAAAGAAAAAAAGAAAAAAAAGAAATGAGCATGGTCATATGGCAGTTCGTGTGGTGCACCAATAGGGGACACCCTACCAACGGCTATGATTATGTTAATGAGAAAAGAAAATGTGCCATGTCGGATGGAGCAAGAAAAGCCCGTACCGGAGAGTAGAAAGTACTCACTCTAATCGGGTTAGCTTAATATGAAAATAAGTTGATAGCCATCTTATGATAGTCTGAAAATAGTTATTCATGCCATACATGTCATAACAGTACGATTTTCATGTGCATAAATAAAGTGCGTTCATGTGACCTAAAGATATTTGTTGTAGTTTATAGAGATGAACATAACACAATGAGCTATATTGATGATAATTATAATTTATTGTTGAACCTACTGGGATTTAATTCTCACTATATTTTCATATCATGTTTAGAAAACTAAGTTATACAGATATTCTCTATGAACGACTTTTAGCGTACGTTAGGTCGAGTTGGCTAAAATCCCAATGAAGGTGCAACCACCCGCACCCATATCTCTGAAACTAGTCAATATGGACGAATAAAATGTAGACTTATATGTGTTTGATTTTTGTACAGATGTTTTGATTAATAATGTGTATGTAAACCTAGAATTGTATAAGTGTTAATGGTATTTCATAAACCTTAATTATGTTTGGTTAATTTAGTTGAATGTTATTATGAGTTAAATAGTTAGAAGTAAAGAGGTAATGACTTCATGGAATTTTAGAAATACATATATATATATATATATATACATATATGTATGTATATTTGTAAAAAAAGTATATGGAGTTGTTACATAAACCATTAATGTGCACCCTACCTATCAATTAAAGTTAAACAATCAAACATTAATTAAATCTCACAATTCATAGAATCCTTGAAGTTTCAATCTTAATCAACCAACCAAAGAGAATTAACCATGCAGTGCGATAAGAAAACCCAAAAGAAGATGAGAAAAGAATAGAGAATAAAGAGAATTCTTGATGATTAGATGTATATTTAATACTCTCATGGCCTTTTATTTTTAGATTTTTACAAACCCTAATCGCTTAGGATTTCTTTACGTAAGGTTTTGGGTCATTGGAAAGCATTTTGGGGTGATTTTGCCAATTCTTAGGGTCTCTATCAGTAAGGAACACCACAACGCTCTACTTCTTGGGCTACTGCACATGACAGTGCCAAGGCAGTAGGATTTCTATAGAATTTAAAAAAGTGTTCAATGTAAAAAGTTGTAGCTCTATGTTGTAGCTTTCTATAGTCATTAGAATTACCTTATTTAGATCTCATATGAGAAAACTATTTTTCAATTAGTGATGAAAAGTCAAGATTTTCCTCGTTGCATTGCAATGCTGAATTATGGGCAAGCTATAGGCCAAGCTACCATAAACCTTGATTATGGGTATTACAATAGGGATTATACCTTTTTGGTTGTCCATGGAAATCACCTATGACATTGGCTTGTTCTATGCGTTCTCCCTAAAGTGGTAAGAAAATTTCAATTTGATGTCCCCCTACTAAACAAATTCTATAGACTTTAAGTAGTTGGACTATGCTTGTAACCAATTATCATACAAGAAAAGTAAGTTCAATTATCTGTTGTTCAAAGAATGAAGTACTTACCTTATGGATATGCCTAACTGGAGGGTCATACCTAATGCCAAACTACTAGGAGTAAGCAGCCATATTTGATATCAAGATTCTAGCTGCTTCAAGAGTTTTGTCTACTATTGCATTTCTACTAGTTGCATCTATTGTACTACTATTACCCTATAAAATACCTTCATATAAATATTGAATTAGTATCTACTCATTATTTTGATGATAAAGACAGCTTGCCCAGAGCTTTTTACATCTCTCCCAATATACATAAAAGGTCTCTCTATGTTGTTGCCTAATGCTACATATTTATTTTCTTATATTTATGGCTCTAGATACAGGGAAATATCTTTCTAAAAATATTTTTTTCATCTTATTCCAAGTAGTGATAATTCCAAATGGTAAGTAATATAGCCAATATTTGACTAAATCTATTAAAGAGAAAGGAAAATCCTTGAGTTTAATTTGTTCTCTAGTTACTCTAAGGTGTTCATGTCAGTACACACCACATGGAATTATTTTACATGCTTATGTGGATCCTTACTTGCGCGACCATGAAAATTAGATAAGAGATGTATCAATCCATTTTCAATTCAAAATTAACATTCTTACCAAGATTAGGAAAAATAATGCATAAGGGCTGTTTGTGCAAATTTGAAGCTACAACGTCCTTTAGAGTAGTGTTCCAAGCCATGATTACTTCATCCTTCTTCTAATCAACGTATTCTTATATCTCTCTTCTATACTCGTATATAGATTTTTTAATATTTGAATTTTACTAGAAATCTTGAGAGTTAGCCAATCGAGTAATAGACATAAATGAAAGTAAAAATCACAAAAGATAATTGGACATAGTCCCCATCAACGGTGCCAAATTTTGGTAGGTACTATCATAGGTAGAACAAATATATTAAGTTCCTTACCTTAAAACTAACTTATATCAATTGAAGTAAGGGTCGATCCCACAGATATTGTTATTACCTTATTTGAGCAGAAATAAGTGAAATTTGAATGCTATAAAAAAACTATCAAATTAAAAAGGGAATGATTGCCATAAACTAAATGTGAGAGTAATATATTGATAAAAGTATTGGTTTTTGGCTGATATCCATAATCAAGGATTGTATTGATCATCGATTATATAATCAATTCTATATTGAATATCTACCATTAGGATGTTTTCCTTGTTTCTCCTTTGGTTTAGTTAATTGATAACGATCACCTCAACTAACCCTAATTAATAAGAAATCTTAGGCTATTAGTAAAATTCAACTCATTAATTACATGAAGAACTAGAGAAATGGATGGAACAAAACAACATAGACACATTAGTTGTATTTATTCTAGTTAATTGTTCATCATAAGATAATAATTCATAATCATACAATTATTAATCCAATTTGCCTCAATTAACCCTAATTAATAAGCAATCTTAGGCTATTGGTAAAATTCAACTCATTAATCACGTGAAGAACTAGAGAAATGGATAACTCTAAACAACATAGACACACTAATTGTATTTAATCCACTTAATTATTCTTAATAAGATAATAATTCATAATCATACGATTATTAACCCAATTTACCTCTAAAATCAAAGGGATCTAAAATTTGTTTATGTATGATTCAGTGGTAGATTGAAACAATTAAACCATTAGCATGCACCCTACATATCAATTAAAATAATCATGAGAAGAAGAATGGGTAAATAATTAATACCCAAATAAAATTGAACAATCAAACCTTAATCCAATCTTACAATGCATAAAATCTTTGAGGTTTCAATCTTCATCAACCAACAAAAGGGAATTAGCGATGCAAGGCCATAAAAAACATAAGAGAAGGTAAGAGAATAAGAGAGAATATGGAGAATTATTGGTGATGAGATATGTCTTTTATGCTCTCTTAACATTTTATTTATATATTTTTACAACCCTAATGGCTTAGGATTTGTTTAGATTGAGTTCTAGGTCATTAGGCCACATTTTGGATTTGTTTTAGACTTATTTGAACAATGTTTGGGATCAAAATTGATGAGGAGCATCACAACTCTTCACTAAAGCATTGTTATACTTTGTTGCTATAGTTTCAAGGTGCTGCGATGCTTTGATCTTCTGCTAGGAATGACAACACTGCATCGCTAACTTCTTGGTACTACAACACTATAATTTCTACAGAATTTAAAAATTTGTTTAACACAAAGTTGTAACTTTTCTCTTTCCATAGTCACTAAAATAATCTCAATCAAAGCTATTATGAGACAACCATTACTAACTAGTGATGAAAGGTCCTAATTCAACTTCAAGTGCCGCGGTTTTGAATTTCAAGTATTTTTTCTCTATAATTTTCCAAATTAGTCAACAAAAAATAAGCTTTCTATAGGCACTTAAATCACTTCAATTGGAGCTTGTATAAAGGAGTTATGGTCTAATTAGTGCCAAAAGGTCTGAACTCACTATAATTCAGCATTATTTTTCATGAATTTCTTTTCTTTTTCTCCTATTTTCTTCTTTCTTTACTCCTACAACACAAAACACAAAACGAAGCTAATTCCTAATCATATTTTTCTTAAATCAAACAAAAA
Source organism: Gleditsia sinensis (assembly GCA_037074535.1). Lineage (NCBI taxonomy): Eukaryota > Viridiplantae > Streptophyta > Magnoliopsida > Fabales > Fabaceae > Gleditsia > Gleditsia sinensis. The sequence continues at coordinate 62,819,626 of CM073470.1, read as the reverse complement.
GTCAGTTTAAAGATATTAAAATCATGCTTAATGTTATACACATCATTGATCATAAATGTACTACTTTGGATCTTAAATGCCTTCCTTTGTTTAATAATGATGTTAATCTTGGAATGGATTAGTTGTATACTAACAATGCAATCCTTAATTGTTCTTGAAAGTCAATTTCCTTACCTTTTTATAGTTCTGCTTCTAAACACCCGATTGAACTTTCTTTCTTATCCGCTACCTAAGCTGAAAGATATCTTAGGAAGGGATGTCAAGTTTCAAGTCTTCTTTTCTTTGCAAGAAAAAGTAGAAGAGGCATAGAAAACATACATATACCTAGAGGTATTCCCTAAAGAGTTTAGCAGTCTCTTTCTTGATAGGGAAGTAGAGTTTTTCATTGACTTAGTGCCTCGCTTAGGTCTTCTTTCTAAGGCTCTCTATAGAATGCTGCTATAGAGCTATCTAAGCTTAAGAAATAGATAGAGGAACTCCTAGAGAAAGGGTTCACCAAATTTAATCTATTCCTTTGGGGTGCATTGGTGTTGTTTGTTAAGAAGAAAAATGGTAGCCTAATGTTATTGGCATGTAAAATATTGAATTAAGGGGAAAAAGAAAAGAATAAAGACTTACCAAGAAATTCTAGAGAAATACTTAATAAAATGTACATTAGAAATTCTCAACGTGTAAGCATAGGAAATTTTTATAACACTTGTGAAAAAGGAAAAGAAAGAACTTAAAAGGTAGACATTGGAAATAATGGCTTAGTGAGGGACAACATTCTTGGGTAAGAAAAATAAATTTTAGAAGTTGGATAGAGGTTTTGGAATTTCAAGAAGTTGAATTATAGGGATTTTCTTAATTTAAGAACTAAATTCCCTAAACTTAACACCTCACCCTACACTATTTGGCTTCCACCTAGGATGTCACCTCATAGATACCTCATCTAAGATTTTCCACATCACATTAGTTGTTGGCAAGCTACATGGATGGCCCAATAAAGAGACATATCTTGGACTAGGGCTTGGTAAACCATATGACGATAACCCCACCCCCCCAACGTTGGGAGGACCTTCAGGAAACCATAAAGGGGAAAGGAGGGAACTGAAACTTCTAAGGGAAATTGAGTCTCACATGGGGAAATAGTATACTAGAATGATGAACAATCATGATCTTCTCTTGAGTGTAAAATAAGTAAGCCAATGGAGTATGTTATAAGTAAGACTAATGAGTAATATAAAAGGAAAACGATTACAAGAAATTGAGACAAAAGTTCCCACCCATGACATATGAATTTCGGCCAAGCTAGAGAGGGGAGAGGAGTTGAAATTTCTAACTAGAATAGTGCCACTCATAGTGAATTAATAAGCCCTAATCATGCCCTATTGAGTAAGTTATAAGCAAAGAAATGGATCACATGCTTTAAGGGGGTTTTACCACTTGTCTCAAGCCTAGTTCATCACAAAATTTCAAGCTTTTTATTCCCATTTCAAAAGCCCATTTCGACTAGAGTAAGAAGGAAAAGGAAACTTAAGCAAGTCATCCACAAGAAACATTTAAAGTATGCCATGATGATGTACTAAAAGAGTGCCCCATAAGAAAATAAAGTGATGTCATGCATGAAAAACCTTTGACCTTAAAATTAATAAGGCACTTGGCCACCCCATTGAGGAGTATTTTGGCCAAGTGACAATCGAAAGATGGCAGAAGCAAAGGAGAGAAAGAGAGGAGAAGAAAGTGTAGGAAAAACCAAGGGCTCAAGGTAAGGTAGTATGATCACCTCCCCAATTCCTTCTTTCCCTTAATCTCTAGGGCTTAGAAATTACTCTTTTCTTATCATATATGCTAGAATAACAAAAGGAAGGGGAAAAATTTTGCCATTCTTTAAGGAGGAAGCAAAGGGAGACACTAACTAAGTAAGCTTCGGAAGGATTATAGGTATGTTCAAGAAAGTTTCCTTTGAAGAAAGCTTTGAAAATTTTCAACTTTATATGGGGTCCTTAACCCTAGGACTTTGATAAATTTGTACTTTTGATACTTTTGATGGTTGGCCATAGATGTCTATATCTTGCTATATGTGAATCTTGCATGTGATAGTTGTATGCTTTCTTAGGGTGGTCTCGAATTTCTACATGAATGGCTATGGTTGGCAAAATTTTAGGGTTGTTATAATGACTTCTTTTAATTGAATTGGCTATGGAATATTTGATGGAAGCAGGCTATGTTGCTAGAATAAGTGAAGCTTTGAAATCTAGTGATAACCCTTGGAAGTTTTGGTGTTGGGAACATTCTTGATATTGTTGTTAATAAATTTTGGCTTTTGGAAGAAGTGGATGATGACATATGTTATGATAGATGTTTGTAAGATGAATGCAACTAAAACTTGTTAGAGGAGTAATCTAGATGTTAAGGCATGAATAACTGGAAATTTTGGATACCAAATTTTCCTAGGTAGTGATAAGAAACAATAAGAAAAATGAAAGTAGTAAGAAGCTGGAACCCTAGACACAGTGTAGGAAAGCATTCGGTTTTTGGATTACTAGGTAAAATTCGTATTGAAATTAAAGAAATAGTTAACATAAGAATTGTATCCATGTGTCTTAAAGTTCTTCCCGCTTTGAAATTACCCAATTTGGAGTTCTTATGATAGATATATGGTATAGTTAGTAACAACAGGTCAAAACCAAGTCAAGAGTGAAGTGGCACTGATTTTCATTATAAGTCCCAGATTTATTAGGCATTTGTCTAGGTGGTTAACATAAAAGTTGTGGATAATTTTCTTATCATTCTATAGGCTCTATAATTACCTCAATCGGAGTGCAAATGAGTGCATTATGATTTGATTAGTATGAAAAGGTCTGACTCCATGGTAACCTGAATATTTTAATGCCTTAAAATTTATGTATAAATTAATGTCACTAGACAAAAAACTGTACAAAAGAGTTTTTGTAAATAATAAGTTATAGGCAAGGATTTTAGGTAAAAGATTAGTCAATGGCACCTTGAAAAAAAAGTAGAAGATGACGTGAAAACCTAGGATCAAGAAAGTGGAATTTTGGATAAATAGATGTAACTAAAATTTTCCTCAAAATGTCAATATAAGAAAATAAACTACAAGAGAGGGAGGAGAAATCGTCAAAAGTTAAGGATTAAGGGATTATTAAGAATGCCATTGAAAGCACTAGAATTAGCTTAAGTACCAAGGTTTAGCTTAAGGGAAAACTTAATGCGGTGACCATGCATGAAAATATTAGTTACTAGTGATGTGAGGTTGACTAATGTAGTAGGGATAGGTAAATATTTAGAGATGGATGAGTTTGAAATTGAAGAGGACTAAATGGATAAAAAAGTGAACTTCATTAGGGAATTGAAGTTTGAGTGACTGGAATCTTGGAGATTCAGAATGCTTAAGCATAACCCTAAGAATTAATAAGAAATAAAATTACAGAAGGCTGGAAACCCAGGGCAATGTAAGGAAGCTTTTTATTTTTAAAATTCTAGGAACAATCCATTAGTAATTTAAAGAAATGGTTAACATAAAATTTATACCTCTGTGTCTTATAGTTCTTATGGCCACTGGAATCACCCAATTTAGAGCCCATATTATAGAGATACGAGCTAATTAATAATGAGAGGTCATAACCAGCTCGTGGTGTAGTAACAATGACATTGAGGACCCAATAACACCTGGATGTTTTGGGAGTTTTGTAACATCTCTAATTTTGTTTCTTTCATTAATAACGGTACAAAAATATTTAATTAAGGAAATAAAACTTATTAAAAAAAATTGATATCTAAGAAAAAATATAAGCCTTAAAAATTCTTCATCTTATGTGTATGTCTAACATTAAGGGAATAGTTAAAGAGAAAAAACCTAATAGGAAAAATTAGAAATAACATCCTAAAGAGAGGCAAAATTCTTGAGTAAAGAAGATAAATTTTTATAAGTAAGTAAAGGTCTTAAAATTTCAAGAAGATTGGATTAGGGTAATTTTTCCTAATTCAAGAGCTAGAGTTTCTAAGTTTATCATCTCCACCCATACATTAGGCCTTCACCTATGGATACTTTATAGAGTTTGTTTTTCCACTTCACATGAGTTTCAAGCAAGCCAATTTGATATTCCAAGCAAGAGATATAACATAGACTTGAATTAGGATATAGAAGTTGGACTGATAGCCCAAAAATCATAAAAATGTGACCAATCCCTCCATGAGATGTAGAATTTCAGCCAAAGAAAAGGAAATGGGAAAGAATGAGCCTAAATACAAGAGGGAAAAATAAGAACTATGTGATGAAATAGTAGTGTAATAATAATCAAGATTAGGTCACATGGCATTATGACAAAACATTTATATCTTGCACTAATAATTTTAGCAAGTCATGTGATGATATAATAGGTAATAATACATGGAATTAGGACAAAACATCCCTATCCTACACAAATAATTTTAACCAAGCAAGGGAGACTCAAGGGCTGGAAATTTGCCACTTAGAAAAGTAAACCTATCATACATGAGTGAGACAAAAGAAAAAAAAGAAATGAATCCTTAAATCAAAGGGACCATGTCCTTTGTCTTAAGAATATTTTATCATGATTTTCAAATACAAATCTCCTTTTGGTATGCATATCTTGACTAAATGAGAAGAAGACAAGAATATGAGTTGTCTTCCCCCAAAAAGAAGGTAAGTGCTATGATTATGAGAGGAGGACCACTTGATAATTTATTTAAGCAAAAGCCGTATGGTGCACCCATAGAGGACACCTTACCAACGGCTATGATTATGTTAATGAGAAAAGAAAGAGAAAATGTGCCATGTCGGATGGAGCGAGAAAAGTATGTACTAGAGAGTAGAAAGTACTCACCTTGACCGTGGTAGTTTGATATGAAAATAAGTTGATAACCATCATATCATATTCTAAAAATAGTTATTCATGCCATACATGTCATTACTGTACTATTTTCATATGCATAGATAAAATGCATTCATGTGACCTAAGATATTTGCTGTAGCTTATACATATGAACATAACATGATGAGTTATATTGATGATAATTATGATTTATTGTTAAACCTATTGGGATTTATTTCTAACTATATTTCTATATCATGTTTAGAAGACTAAATATGCATATATTCTTTATGATCAGTTTTTAGCATATGTTGGGTCGAGTTGGCTAAGATCCCGGTGAAGGTGCAATCACCTATACCTATATCCCCGAAACTAGTCAATATGGATGAATAAGAAGTAGAGATATATATGTTTGATTTTTGTTTGGATATTTTCAATTAATTATGTGTATGTGAACCCATAATTGTATCAGTGTTAATGTTCTACAATAAACCTTAATTATGCTTTGTTAATGTAATTGAATGTTATTATGAGTTAAATAGTTAGAAGTAAAAAGGTAATAACTTCATGGAATTTAATAAATATATATATATATATATATATATATATATATATATATATATATATATATATATATGTATGTATGTATGTATATATGTAAAAAAATAGAGTTTTTACATAATTAGTATTAGAGGTAAGTCGATCCTAGATGGCTAGTGGGTGGATGGTTATCTGAAGTATGTTCATCAAAATATAATTATTACAAAAAATCATTGGTAATCATGCCATGAACATAACCATTTCAAATATCACTTTATAAAATATTTCCATGTCAAAATTTCACACTTAAGATGGTAAGAAGTTCATACAATGGCAATGGCTATGGCATATACTAGTAATTTATTATTTTCATTTATAAGATTCTTCTTCTTTTTTAAACATTAATTTTATTTCTTTATTTTCTTGATGTAGGTTTTCATCATATTTGACTTTCTCTTACTAATCAGAGTATAACTCCCTCAATTTAACTCCAATGTAGGTGATCTTAGTGTTAATTTAAAGATAAAACAATTATCTAAAACTATTATGTTGAACAGTTTAGCAAAATATTAAGAAATCAAGGTGATATTACTCCCTTAAAGTATAGGTTATTTCTTCTCGAGTATGTTCTAACCTTTACCTACTAATCTATCCATATCTCTGATAACTGCATTGTGTTAACTGCATTTCACTATAGTTTCCATGCATTTCCCATAATTATTTACTGAATTTTCTGGTGTTTTAAGCACTTTTGCCCTCTGATTTAATAAAAAAGGATGACTCGTCTAGATATGACACCAGCTACCCATTGCTGCAGCATTTCACTGAGCATCTGTGGCAATGATAGCAGAACCACAAGTGATAGAGGGTGAGCTGCCCCTTCCTCCCGAAATACCCTGATTCCGTTTGATTTGGTGTAGCAGCAGACAACAGCAGACAGCAGCAGTGCAGGCAGAAAGCAGCAGGGTCACTACAAGCCGTTGGTACAGGACTGCCTCCACTACTGAAAGTGGAGAGTATAAAAGCTGCAAGGGCGCATGCTGCAGAGCAAAAGGAATGGCAGCATCCAGGGAGCTTTTCTGGGACCACAGAGGCTGCTGATAAAAGACCGAAAAATAGAGAATGAAAGGGGGCGTGAGAGAAAGGAAAAAAGTAGAATTAGGTAGAAAAATCATTCCACAAGAGAGAGTGCTGATAACACCGGAAGGTGCAGCATAAGGGAGGAGAGAAGTAGTGTAGGAAGGAACTTAGTTTTTCTGCGGAGGTTTTGTTGTTTATCATAGGAAAAGAAAGAACCGCATTTTGCAACAAGTTTTTATCTTTTAGAATGCATATTAGAGTTTCAAAACCTTTTGTAACTAGTGCACCCATGAGGCTCGGCTAGTTTCCAGCTGGGGTTGCACAAGGGGTTGTAATGGACTGAGGCACATTTTTAACGTGAGTACATTTGCTGCAGTTTTGTTTACATTCAGCTGTTGTTCCAGTAACTTTTCTTTCCTTAATAATGGAAGTTTGAAGGAAGAAATCCAAGGCCACCATTCACCTGGGAGGGTAATGGAGGCTGGAAAAAGAGGCTGATTGTAGGGGGTTACCTCATGTAGGGATATACGGGTACCCCATTAGTCCATAACGAAATGCATGCACAACTAAGAGGTGAGGACTAAGGCAGGAATGCATGTCTGAACCTTGGAGTTGTAAGGAATGGCAGTCTGGGAAGACTCCATTCAGGACTAAGTTTAGCACCAGGGACCTTATTGCAGCAAAGTCTACAGCATCTCTGAATGCTGAAGTCCATGGCAACCCCGAGCACCCCAGATCCCCTTACATATTTCCTTTTCTATTCCCTAATACTCTTCACTTTAGTCACAGTAAAAATCGGATAAACCAAGCGTATTCCAATTTTGTGAAACAACTTGACATTGCTACAGCATTCATACAGCAAAGGTATCTAGACAGTTTCAGTTCACTCCTCGTGGGACGATACTCACTCATCACTTTATTACTTGGTCACGATACGTGCACTTGCGTACCGATATTGTATTCATCTTTGTATGAATAACACACAAACGTATCCCAACAAGTTTTTGGCGCCGTTGTCGGGGAGTGTCAAACTTTGAAAATTGTTTTTAGATATCCTACTGTGTGAAGGATTGTTGTGCTTTTATTCTAGTGTCCTGATTGAGCAGGTGACACGGTGTATGAGCAGGGCTGACAGAGAACTTCTGCCCCTTGACCCAGAAATAGAAAGAACACTTCTGAGAAGAAGAAGAGGACAGCTAACACACCAGCAGCAGGTGGAGATGGCAAATCAAAATGAAACAGACAACATGGACGATAGAGATAGGGTCTTGAATGCTTACGTTCAACCAAATCTGAATGGATTGAACCCAAGCATTGTGAGACCAGAGATTGAGGCTCTACATTTTGAACTTAAGCCAGTAATGTTCCAGATGCTGCAAACTGCTGGGCAATTCAGTGGCATGCCTACAGAGGACCCCCACCTTCATTTAAGAGTATTCATGGAAGTCACGGATGCTTTTAAAATGAATGGTGTAACAGAAGAAGTGCTCAGGCTTAAGCTGTTTCCTTATTCATTAAGAGACCGAGCAAGAGCCTGGTTAAACTCTCTACCACCTGACTCTATCACTAACTGGAGTGATTTGGCAGAAAAATTTCTGCTGAAATACTTCCCGCCTACCAAAAATGCTAGATTGAGAAACGACATCACCTCTTTCCAGCAATTAGAAGGTGAATCTTTGTATGAGACGTGGGAGAGGTATAAAGAGCTATTACGGAGATGCCCACATCATGGAATCCCTTACTTCATTCAGATGGAGACCTTTTATAATGGTCTCAATGCCCAAACCCGGACCCTAGTAGATGCAGCGGCCAATGGGGCACTCTTGTCCAAAATATACAATGAAGCATATGAGTTGCTCGAAAGAATGGCCAGTAACAACTACCAATGGCCAATGGACAGGGTTTTAAACGAAAAGAAAGCAGCAGGCATGCATGAAGTAAGTGAAGTGACTTCTCTCACAGCCCAGCTAGCCTCGCTAGTCAATGTTTTGAAAAGCCAGCAGTCTCACCGCCCTCAAGGAACCAATGCAGTCCAGGAAACTGGACCATCTTGCGTACTATGCAATGGATCTCATTTATTTGAAGCTTGTCCCTCAAACCCTGAATCAGTGTGTTTTGTGGGCAATATGAATCGCAATAACAACCCTTACTCCAACACATATAACCCAGGATGGAGGCAACACCCCAATTTCTCCTGGAGCAATTATGGTGCAGGACAAGGGAGCAACTCTGCCCCACAAAGACCACAGGGTCCACCAGGCTTTCAGCAACAGAGACAACAGCCTCAGGAAGCCCACACTTCACTGGAATCCCTGTTGAAGGAGTATATGGCAAGGAATGACGCTTTAATCCAGAGTCAAGCAGCCTCACTGAGGAATCTGGAGACTCAAGTGGGACAGCTTGCCAATGAACTGAAAAGCAGACCCCCAGGGACACTTCCTAGCAATACTGAAGTCCCTAGGAGAGAGGGGAAAGAACACTGTAAAGCCATAGCCCTGAGGAGTGGAAAGATGGTGGAAACACCAAAAGCAAGAGAGCAAGACCAGACAGACTCCACTGCACCCCTAGAAAACGAAAACGCCAAGAAAAAGCAAAAGGAGGAGATAAGCAAGGACGAAAACATCTCTGGAGAGAATGCTGCAGCTATGCCGCAGCAAAAGTCGTCAACTTTGCTGCAGCAGGATATGCAGCAATCCAAGCTACCTCCCCCTTTCCCTCAAAGATTTCAGAAGCAGCAGAATGACCATCAATTTAGAAGGTTCTTGGATGTCCTGAAACAGCTACACATCAACATTCCGCTAGTGGAAGCACTGGAGCAGATGCCCAATTATGTGAAGTTCATGAAGGACATTCTGACAAAGAAAAGGAGGTTTGGCGAGTTTGAAACCGTTGCCCTCACAAGAGAATGCAGCGCTGTATTGCAAAATAAGTTGCCACCCAAACTTAAAGATCCAGGCAGTTTCACCATACCTTGTTCGATTGGAAACCAGTATTTCGGCAAGGCACTTTGTGATTTGGGAGCAAGTATCAACCTTATGCCAATGGCCATCTTTAAAAAGCTAGGAATTGGAGAAGATCGGCCTACCATAGTTACACTGCATTTGGCAGATAGATCCATTGCATACCCAGAGGGAAAAATAGAGGATGTCTTAGTTAAGGTGGACAAGTTCATCTTCCCAGTAGATTTCATAATTCTGGATTATGAAGCTGACGCAGAAGTACCTATTATATTAGGCAGACCATTCCTAGCAACTGGCCGGACACTCATTGATGTTCAGAAGGGTGAATTAACTATGAGAGTACAGGATGAGCAGGTTACATTCAATGTGCTCCAGACCATGAGGTTTGCCAGTGAAGAAGAGGAATGTGCTGTAGTGTTAATGATAGATACATTAGCATCAGAACAACTGGAAAGATGCTGCAAGGAGCCATCACCAGCAGAGTGGATAGATCACTCAGAGTCCGAAGGAGAAGATGAGAAGGAATGGGCTTGGATTGATTTCAGACAAGGCTTCAGTAAGAAGGAGCCATTGTTCGAAACCACGACAGATTCAAGACTGCTAAAAGCACCAATGGAAGAACCACCAGCTCTGGAGATGAAGCCTCTGCCAGCTCACCTCAAGTATGCATATCTAGGAGAAACAGCCACTCTTCCTGTCGTTATCTTAGCATTTCTAACAGAGGAGCAAGAGGAGAAATTGGTCCTGACACTGAAGAAATTCAGGAAGGCAATTGGCTGGACACTTGCTGACATTAAGGGAATCAGTCCCTCATTTTGCATGCATAAGATCCTTCTGGAAACCAATGAAAAAGGGTCCATTGAACCTCAGCGTAGGCTTAACCCAATAATGAAGGAAGTAGTGAAGAAGGAGATCATCAAATGGCTGGATGCTGGAATCATTTACCCTATATCAGATAGCTCTTGGGTGAGTCCAGTCCAGTGTGTGCCCAAGAAAGGAGGCATGACTGTGGTGGAAACTGATAGCAACGAGCTCATTCCCATTAAGGTGGTAACCGGTTGGAGGATTTGCATGGACTACCGAAAGCTGAACAAAAGCACTAGGAAGGATCACTTCCCTCTGCCATTCATCGATCAAATGCTAGATAGACTTGCTGGGAGGGAATATTATTGCTTCCTGGATGGGTACTCAGGGTATAACCAGATCGCCATAGCACCAGAAGATCAGCATAAGACCACATTCACATGTCCTTATGGTACCTTTGCATTTCGAAGGATGCCATTCGGGCTGTGCAATGCTCTAGCAACGTTCCAGCGATGCATGATGGCAATATTCACAGAAATGGCTGAACAGTTTGTGGAAATCTTTATGGATGATTTCTCAGTTTTTGGAGACTCCTTCGACCAATGCTTGGGAAACCTTGCTAAAGTATTGCAGAGGTGTGAGGAGACGAACTTGGTGCTAAACTGGGAAAAGTGCCAGTTTATGGTAAAGGAGAGAATTGTGCTGGGGCATAAGGTATCGCAGAGAGGACTAGAGGTGGACAAGGCCAAAGTAAAAGTTATTGAGAAATTGCCTCCTCCCACCTCGGTAAAGGGCATTCGGAGTTTTTTGGGACATGCAGGATTTTATAGAAGATTCATCAAGGACTTTTCTAAGGTGGCCAAACCACTATGCAGTTTGCTGGAGAAGGATAGAACCTTTTGTTTTGATAAAGGCTGCATGACAGCATTCTGCGATCTCAAGCAGAAATTGAGCATAGCCCCGATCATCGTAGCACCAGACTGGACCTCCCCATTTGAGCTAATGTGTGATGCTAGCGAAACAGCATTAGGAGCTGTCCTGGGACAGCGCAAAAATAAGCTGTTTCACTCTATTTACTATGCTAGCACAATGCTGCAAGGTGCCCAGCTGAACTACGCTGTGACAGAGAAGGAATTGCTTGCTGTAGTGTTTTCCTTTGAGGAATTCAGAGAATATCTGGTAGGAGCAAAGGTGATAGTGCACACAGACCACTCTGCCATCAAACACTTGGTCAGAAAGAAGGATTCTAAACCGAGGCTCATTCGGTGGGTGCTTTTGCTTCAAGAGTTTGATCTAGAGATCAGAGATAGAAAGGGGACTGAGAACCAAGTGGCAGACCATCTTTTCAGGTTAGAGGAGCACAGCTCTAGAGCAGAGGCTATCAATGAAAGATTCCCGGATGAGCAACTCTATCTCATGTCTCAAATGGATGTGCCATGGTATGCGGACTATGTGAATTACCTCGTGAGTGGAATGCTCCCACCAGACCTGACATGGCAGCAGAAGAAAAAATTCCTGCATGAAGTCAACTCCTACTACTGGGATGAGCCCTATCTTTACAAACAATGTGCTGACCAGATGATAAGGAGGTGTATACCCAGTGAAGAAACGGAGCAAATATTGCAGCAATGCCACGCTTCTCCTTATGGAGGTCATTTTGGAGGAATTAGGACAACAAACAAAGTGTTGCAGGCGAGTTTCTATTGGCCCTCATTATTCAAGGACTCCCACGTGTATGCAAGGAAATGTGACCGGTGCCAGAGAACAGGAAATATATCTCGCAGGCATGAAATGCCACTGAACAACATCCTGGAGGTGGAATTATTTGATGTCTGGGGCATAGATTTCATGGGACCATTCCCTTCAAGCTTTGGCAACCAATACATCCTTGTAGCTGGAGATTATGTCTCAAAGTGGTTGGAAGCCAGTGCATCTCAGACTAATGAAGCCAGGGTTGTGACCAGATTCTTGAAGAGGAATATCTTTACAAGGTTTGGAACCCCCAGAGCTATCATCAGCGATGGAGGAACCCATTTCTGCAATAGGCCGTTCAAGGCACTACTGGCCAAATACGGAGTAAGACACAAGGTAGCAACCCCCTATCATCCACAAACAAGTGGGCAGGCTGAGGTCTCTAACAGAGAGATCAAGAGAATTTTGGAAAAAACAGTAAGTCCAACAAGGAAGGATTGGTCCTCAAGGTTGGATGATGCACTTTGGGCATATAGAACAGCCTATAAGACACCTCTGGGCATGTCACCTTACAGGTTGGTATTCGGGAAGGCTTGTCATCTCCCAGTAGAGTTGGAACATCGAGCATATTGGGCAGTGAAGAAACTGAACTAGAGCCTGGATGCTGCAGGGGAGAGAAGGATGCTGCAGCTAAATGAGTTGGACGAATTTCGGGGGCAGGCCTATGAGAATGCCAAGCTATACAAGGAGAAAGCCAAGCAATGGCATGACAGGAAGATACAGCCCAGAAACTTCGAAGTAGGACAGAAAGTACTACTGTACAACTCCAGGCTAACCTTGTTTCCTGGAAAGTTGAAATCACGATGGTCTGGACCCTTTCGTATAAGCTAGGTCTTTCCATTTGGGACAATTGAATTGGAAGAAGAGAAGGAAGGAAGGACATTCAAGTTTAATGGGCAAAGAGTCAAGCATTATCTGGGGGGTGACGTGGAGAGACAGCACACTTCCATTCAGCTGCAAGAGGATTGAACAGAAGGGAAGTCAGGCTGAAGACTCTAAACTAAGCGCTCATGGGAGGCAACCCATATTTAAATTTGTTATTATTTAGGATAATAGTTTTAAGACAAGCTTAGATCAAGAACCTAATAGCTTTTGTGGTTAATACGCAGGTTAGGAAGCAAGGAGTTGCTGAACCAGCCTTTGTTTTGCTGCAGCAGCATAGCACTAAAGGTAGTCCCTGGTTGCTATAGCAGAACTGGTAGCAAGCACTCTATGCTGCAGTAGGAAATTTTTGGGCTCCTAGCTTGCTGAAGCATTGCTCCAGTATTGCTGCAGCAACACAGTCAGCTTCAAGCCAAGGGTTCCCCTCTGCCATGCTGTAAAAAAAAAAAAGTGGGCGAGAAACTGGCAGAAGGCCATAAGACACCTGCGGTCTTTAAACCTCTGCAGCTTCCAACCCACTTCTTTCAAGAGTTAACGCACCCACACTGCCACCTCTTCAACCTCCCCTCACCTCACCTCTCCCGAGTTCTAAACACTGCAACCCTCTCATCACCTTCGTCCCAGAAAACCCCAACCTTCAACTCTTCGAAGCAAGCATGCCGAGAATCAAGACTGTGGCGAGGAAGGCCAGCAAGATGAGGAAATTAATTTTTGAAGAAAACAGAAAGAGGCATGACAACGAAATCATGCACAGGAACTTCTGTGCCGAGAAGGGGTTCACATTCACTCCCACTGGCGATTTGGGAGTGCCGATGTACGTTGGAACGGTGGTAAAACAGAGGAATTGGGAAAATTTTGCAAGCCATCCACGAACGGCCCTCATCCCATTGGTTAGGGAGTTTTATGCGAACTTCGCCCCAGAAACGGACAAATGGGTGAAAGTTCGGGAAATAAAGGTCCATTTTGACCAAGCTGCTATCAACAAGGCCTACAACTTGCCCGACGAGGAGGACAACTACGAAGGCTATCTGCAGAGTCTGCGGGATGAAGATTGGGAAGCAATACTCACCAGGATGTGCCTTCCTGGCACCACCTGGGACAAATCTCCCCAGGGCTCCACCACTGTAAATCGCATCTCCTTGGTGCCGGCAGCGAAGGTTTGGTACCATTTTCTCAAGACCCGTCTCCTGCCTTCCACCCACGGGCAGACTGTGAGCAGAGAAAGAGTAGCAATGGTGGATGCGCTCATACTCGGCCGGCCACTCAACGTTGGCCGCATTATAAGTGATCAAATCCGAGCTTGTGCCAGCCGAAAGAAGGGAAGCCTCCTCTTTCCTTCCCTCATCACCACCCTGTGCAACAATCATGGAGTGCCAGTCTCCATCGACAAAGAGGTCTTAAAGGACACCCCCCATCACCCCTACCACCATTTCTCGCATTGTTCTCGAGAAAGCCGCCCAGCATCCACCAACTGCCTCTCGTAATCCCCCACCAACTACTGGACCATCTGCGTCCTCCTCTACCGCTCCACCAGCTGACAAGGTCATTCAGCACCTGCTGCAGCAACAATCCACACTCCTCAAACAGCAAGCACAGTTGCTGCAGCACCAGCAAACATTCTGGCAATATGCGCAGAAAAGGGACTTGGCCCTCCACACCACTCTGGAACAAAATTTCAAGCAATTTTTCCCATTCCCAGAGTTCCCAACTGCCCTGCTCCACGCCACCTTCGAGGAGTCAGCTGCAGTACCAGAAACTCAAGCAGAGCACCCTAAGGCCTCTGAAGGATCCTCCTCCAGCAAGGAGCCCTGCCCTGAGCCCCACCAGACATCGGAGGAATGTGTGTCCTCTGATGATGATGAGCCCATTGCAAAAAGGGCAGCAGTACTGCGCAAAGGAAAGGCACCACATCAATCAACGCAGAGGAAGAGTGGACTCAGAAGCTCCTCGAAATCTTCTGGGGGTCAATGACCTTAGGGTGCTGCAGCATACCTGCTAGCACCCTCAGGAAAGTTCCTTCAACCCTTTGTCCTTCTCTGCAGTATTTGGAATTTCTTTGTTTCTGTTTCTGTTTGTGGGCATATTTTATTTTCTGACTATTGCATCAGGAGTGAGGACACTGCTCACCTTAAGTTTGGGGGGGTGTGATATAATTGTCTATTGGGAATGAAGTTGCTAGAGCATATCACTTTTGTGTATGGATTCATTGCTGTAGCATCACTTGTGTCTTTTGATTCATTGCTGGAGCATATTTTATTTTGATTCATTGCTAAAGCATTCTGCATGATTAGTTCTGCTAGGTGTTTGTTTATAGTACTGTCTACCTGTGTCTTCATCCACCCGTGTTGAATGAATCTTTCCCAGTAATCACTAAGTTTGTTTAATGTTCAAAAAAAAAGAGAGAAAAAAGGGGGGAACAGATGCTTATCCTGCTGAAAGTTTTGGGATACTCCATGAGGAGGATTGGGTATTCTGTTAAAAATCAGAATAGGGAACCTTCAGTCTCACCCCATCACAAAGCACCTTCCTCTTATAAGCACTGGATCATGGGCAGCTTGCCCATAAGAGAATTTGGTGAACTTCCAGAAAGAGGCCCTTAATCTTAGAGCTAGTATTGAGAGCTTCTAGTAAAATTTAAAAAAAAAAAAAAGAGGCAGAATCATAGGGGCATAACAGCTTAAGTTTGGGGGAGGGGAGTAGAAAATAAAGAAAAATATGGACGCTCAAATGCTCTGTAATTCCTTAGTAACCAGGGGCATGCATGAGTCCCATGTGTGCCTTTGCGTAAAACGGGGATGAAGAGTGGACACTCCAATACTCTGTAATCCCTTAGTAACCAGGGGTATGCATGAGCCCCATGTGTGCCTTTGCGTAAAACAGGGATGTAGAGTATGAGTGGGGAGTAGTTGAAAGGTGATAAGGTTGAGTAACCAGGTGCCGGCATTGAACATGTTGGCACTCGCGTCAAAAGGCTGTAATGACCTCTGCTGTAATAAGATCCATATCAAAAACAACAGTAAAAGGAGAAAAGTCAGTAAGCTGCCCCTTTTTCCCCCATATCTGCTGCCCTTATTATGATGAATGCTAGCTTGACCTAGGAAAGGAAGCTCAAAATATTAGCATAAAAGTCTTAAGAACTCTGGCTGTTTGTGACCCAAGTAACTCCTAGACAAATTGTCCATACCACACACATACAAATTCAAATAAGGTATTACTGTGATTGGGAGAAAGAGTTGTGGTATCCTTTGTATGAAGGCAATCCTGAGAGTTGAGAGCTTTCAGCAGAACCAAAGCCTAAAACTGCCAGGTGTTTAGTTTGTAGTGGGCAATGTAGGATGCTTGGGGACAAGCAATCCTTTAAGTTTGGGGGGATTTGATAACTGCATTGTGTTAACTGCATTTCACTATAGTTTCCATGCATTTCCCATAATTATTTACTGAATTTTCTGGTGTTTTAAGCACTTTTTCCCTCTGATTTAATAAAAAAGGATGACTCGTCTAGATATGACACCAGCTACCCATTGCTGCAGCATTTCACTAAGCATCTGTGGCAATGATAGCAGAACCACAAGTGATAGAGGGTGAGCTGCCCCTTCCTCCCGAAATACCCTGATTCCGTTTGATTTGGTGCAGCAGCAGACAACAGCAGACAGCAGCAGACAGCAGCAGTGCAGGCAGAAAGCAGCAGGGTCACTACAAGCCGTTGGCACAGGACTGCCTCCACTACTGAAAGTGGAGAGTATAAAAACTGCAAGGGCGCCTGCAGCAGAGCAGAAGGAATGGCAGCATCCAGGGAGCTTTTCTGGGACCACAGAGGCTGCTGATAAAAGACCGAAAAATAGAGAATGAAAGGGGGCGTGAGAGAAAGGAAAAAAGTAGAATTAGGTAGAAAAATCATTCCACAAGAGAGAGTGCTGAGAACACCGGAAGGTACAGCATAAGGGAGGAGAGAAGTAGTGTAGGAAGGAACTTAGTTTTTCTGCGGAGGTTTTGTTGTTTATCAGAGGAAAAGAAAGAACCGCATTTTGCAACAAGTTTTTTTCTTTTAGAATGCATATTAGAGTTTCAAAACCTTTTGTAACTAGTGCACCCATGAGGCTCGGCTAGTTTCCAGCTGGGGTTGCACAAGGGGTTGTAATGGACTGAGGCACATTTTTAACGTGAGTACATTTGCTGCAGTTTTGTTTACATTCAGCTGTTGTTCCAGTAACTTTTCTTTCCTTAATAACGGAAGTTTGAAGGAAGAAATCCAAGGCCACCATTCACCTGGGAGGGTAATGGAGGCTGGAAAAAGAGGTTGATTGTAGGGGGTTACCTCATGTAGGGATATACGGGTACCCCATTAGTCCATAACGAAATGCATGCACAACTAAGAGGTGAGGACTAAGGCAGGAATGCGTGTCTGAACCTTGGAGTTGTAAGGAATGGCAGTCTGGGAAGACTCCATTCAGGACTAAGTTTAGCACCAGGGACCTTGCTGCAGCAAAGTCTACAGCATCTCTGAATGCTGAAGTCCATGGCAACCCCGAGCACCCCAGATCCCCTTACATATTTCCTTTTCTATTCCCTAATACTCTTCACTTTAGTCACAGTAAAAATCGGATAAACCAAGCGTATTCCAATTTTGTGAAACAACTTGACATTGCTACAGCATTCATACAGCAAAGGTATCTAGACAGTTTCAGTTCACTCCTCGTGGGATGATACTCACTCATCACTTTATTACTTGGTCACGATACGTGCACTTGCGTACCGATATTGTATTCATCTTTGTATGAATAACACACAAACGTATCCCAACAATCTCCCTCATAAGAATGCCAAATTAAGTGATTCCAGTGGCTAAGGGTAAAAGCTCTAGATTGGATAGCCCTAAAATGTATTTTTTTCAATCTCAATTTGATAAAATAGACTTCAAAAATGTATCCGAAGGGTCCAAAAATCAAGAAAACAACTTCGGGAACTTGGTCATTATTCAACGCCGGGACATACTATCCACCCCTCGTAAAACAATATTCACCCACTGAAAATCACTATTCATGACAAACAAAAAGATGTTAGATGGTCGAAAATATTCATATTCTAAGATTTATCTAGCTTCTGAATCCATCTACGGTGTCAGAATTTCAATTGGAGGTCTCTAAGTTTCAGAATTTACCTTTTTCTGAGACTTTCTACTTCAGATCTACGGCGATTTAACGACTGATTTGAAAAATTGATGAGTCAAAACTATAGTATTCTTCGTCTTGAATCCAGTAGCAACTTTAGTTTTGAGATCGAAAGCCAATAGGCACTCCAGATCTAGAGAGAAAATTGAAAGTTACTATTCACTCACTATTATTCAGTTTTCAGAAATTTGTAGACGGAACTGTTGTCTCCCCCTTCCCCCTTATCTCTTTTTATTGTTTGTTTTTTTTTAATAATTATTATTTAATAATTAAAAAATAGGATTTTAATTTATATATATTCATATAAATTCTGTTTTTCATCCTAAAATATCCCTAAAATTTCTAAAAATTTACATTCTCATAAACCTTTAGTTAAACTCTTAATTCATGATTTTTCTTGATAAAAATCGTAATAAAACAAATCTCAAAATAAATATCTTTATACATATTAAAAGAAAGAATATTTCTAAAAATAAAACAAAAATTTATTAAAGGCCAATATAATTATTTTAAGCAAAACAATAATTACTTTAATTAAAAGTCTAATTACTTTTAGCAGGACATAATCATTTTTAAACAAATAAATATATATTTGTTTATAGCAAAATACTATCATTTTAAAAAATAAAAATTACGCTCTAAAACGTAAATTCTCATATTTTTTTGTAATTCTTTAATTCATGTAATAAATAAACTTATTTTCACCGGTTCTTATCTCCATTTTCAAAATCCTCTCTTTAATTCAAAATTTCCTTTAATTTGAACTTTATTAAATTTACGGCTATTACATTCTTTCTCCCTTAAAGAAATTCGGTCCCCAAATTTCATCACCATAATTGCAAATAAAGACTAACGTCATTGTTCAAACAAATACAGATATTTGGCTCGTATATCATCTTCTCTTTTCCAAGTAGCTTCCTCAAAAGAGTGATTTTTCCATATCACTTTCACTGTAGGTATTTCCTTTGACTGTAACTTCTTTATTTGTCTGTCCACTATTGCTATTGGTTGTTCCTCATAGGTTAAATCTTCTTGTAACTGAATCTGTGGACATTGTATAACGTGTAGGATCCGATAAATATTTTCATAGCATAGACACATGAAAAATTGGATGGACATTACCCAATTTAGGAGGTAAAGCCAAAGGATAAGCTACTAGGCCGATCCTATCAATAATTTCAAATGGTCCTATATACCGTGGACTTAATTTCCCTTTCTTCCCAAATCTCACTACTCCCTTCATAGGAGATATTTTCAAAAAACCATGTTCACCTACAGCAAATTCCAATGGGCGACGTCTATTATCAACATAGGCCTTCTTTCTACTCTGAGTTGCTAATAACCTTTCCTTAATTATTTTTACCTTGATCAATGCATCATGTACCATATCAAGCCCTAAAACCTTTGCTTCGCCCATCCAAACCATCCAATTGGAGAACGGCAACACCTGCCATATAATGCCTCAAAAGGAGCTATTTGTATACTGGCTTGATAACTATTGTTATAAGCAAATTCAGCTAAAGGTAGAAATCTTTCCCAACTACCCTAAAAATCTAAAACACAAGCCCAAAGCATGTCTTTTAATATTTGAATGGTTTGCTCAGATTGCCCATCTGTTTGAGGATAGAATGCAGTACTAAGATTCAACTTCGTGCCTAAAACTTCTTGGAAAACTCTCTAGAAACGAGCTGTAAATTGTGGTCCTCGATCAGAAATAATTGATATTGGCACTCTGTGAAGCCTCACTATTTCATTCAAATATAATCTTGCATATTAAGCTACATTGTATGTGGTTTTCACTGGTAGAAAATGTGCTGACTTAGTCAACCTATCAATGATCACTCATATTGAATCAAACCCTTCTGGTGTTCTTGGTAACCCCATAACAAAATCCATAGTTATTCTTTCCCATTTCTATTCAGGTATCTCTATTTGCTAACATCCCTTATTTTTCCCTAAAATACTAATGGGTATTTACGTAATCTTTAATGTAAGGGTCGTATTATAATGCTTTCAGAGAGTGACAATTGTGTAATTTCAATAGACTAGTAATGTTGTAAATACTTTAAAGTGGTATTTTGGTATTTATACAATTTTTGGTAGAATGGCATTTTGGTAATTCCAACCAAGTAGCTTGGAAGTATTTCTAAAACACTTGAGTGGTAGGCTAGAAGGATTTTTAAAACACTTGAGTGGTAGGCTGGAAGAATTTTTAAAACACTTGAGTGGTAGGCTAGAAGTATTTCTAAAACACTTGAGTGATGATGATGGTCTTGACTATCAAAGGGGAAGGGGAGTGATCAAAAAAAATTTAGAAAGGATAGAAGAAGAAGAGAGAGAGAGAGGAAAAAAAGAGAGAAAGTGCAAGAGGAGAAAAATCAAGGTAGGTTTTCTTGATCCAAATTCTTCTATAATCATCTTTTCTTCAATGGATTTCCTAATTCAAGGTATGGATGTAGGTTTTGGTGGTGATAAATTGGTATACAAAGTTTAGGAAGCTTGTTAAGGTAGGCTTAACACCTACTCTCCACAAATTTTGATGCAATTTCTATGTTTTACAAGTGATTAATTGTGAAATTGTGCAACATGTGGGCTGTATATTATGTGGATTTTTTTATTCTGGTTATTTTTAATTTATGGGCAAAATTGGTAACGATTTTAAAGAAAGTATTAACATAAGAATTGTAGCTATGTGTCTTATGAATTTATAGGCTCTGAGAACACCTCATTTGGAGTCAATATGAAGGAGATATGACTCAAGAAGTAAGCAGAGGTCACATAACACGATAAGTCTGGAATCCAGAATTTGTAAATATGAGTACCATTCCTTTGATGTTCTGCTTTTACCTGTTGACAAGTTAAACATCGAGACACGTAATCCACTATGTCTTTTTTCATACCTTCCCACAAATAGATTTCTTTTAGATCCTTATACATTTTAGTTATTCCAGGATAAATCGTATACATAGATCTATGGGCTTTCTCTAAAATTTCTTTCTTAAGTTCTTCTTTATGAGGTACACATAACCGCTTGCCCAATCTTAGAATTTTTTCAGAGTCTACAGTAAATTCAACTTCACCTCTTCAATTTTCTTGCACAAATAGACATCCTCTTTCTATGCCTTTTTCACCTGCTCGATCAAAGATGATTGAAACTGCATATGAGCTAATAATACTCCAGACTCCTTTACTTCCATTACTACCCGATCACTTTCTATCTTATGCATCTCTTTAACTAACGGCCTTCTTACCATTGTGATATGAGCCAAACTACTCATAGACTTCCTACTTAATGCATTAGCCACAACATTGGCTTTACCTGGATGGTATAGTATTGTGTAATCATAATCTTTAAGTAATTCCATCCATCGTCTTTGTCTCAAATTAAGATCTTTTTGTTGAAAAATATATTTAAGACTTTTATGATATGTATAAATTTCGCATGTCTCACCAAACAAATAATGCCTCTAAATTTTAAGAGCAAAAACTACAGCTGCCATTTCCAAATCATGAGTCTGATAGTTTTTCTCATGTGGTTTAAGCTGTCTAGATGCATATGCAATGACTCAACTATTTTGCATCAACACACATCTCAATCCAATTCTCGATGCATCACAATATACCGTGTATCCCCCAATACCTGAAGGAATAGCCAATATTTGCGCTGTAGTCATACATTCTTTAAGTTTCAAGAAACTTCTTTCACATTCATCTGACCAGTCAAACTTTATTCCTTTTCTTGTCAACCTTGTCAAAGGAGCAGCTATCTTTGAAAAATCTTTAACAAATCTACAATAATAACCTACTAAACCAAGGAAACTACGAATCTCTGTAATGGTTGTAGGGCGTGGCCATTTTTGCACTGCTTCTATCTTTTTAGGATCAACTTGAATACCATCATTGGTAACCACATGCCCTAGAAAGGTAATACTATTAAGCAAAAATTCACATTTTGAAAACTTGGCATATAACTGGTGTTCCCTCAGGGTTTGCAATGTTATTCTTAAATGCCGCTCATGCTCTTCTGAACTTCTTGAATATACCAAGATATCATCTATGAATACAATGACAAATTGATCCAAGAAAGGTTTGAACACCCTATTCATTAAATCCATAAGTGCAGCTGGGGCATTTGTTAAACCAAATGGCATTACTAAGAACTTGTAGTGCTCATACCGAGTCCTAAAAGCAGTTTTTCGAATATCCTCCTTCTTTCTCCTCAATTGATGATACCCAAATCTCAGATCAACTTTTGAAAAACATTGGGCACCTTGTAACTGGTCAAACAAATCATGTATTCTGGGTAAAGGATATTTGTTTCGTATAGTTGCTTTGTTCAACTGCCTATAGTCAATACATAGGCGTAGGGATCCATCCTTTTTCTTCACAAAGAGAACAGGAGCACCCCAAGGAGATGTACTAGGTCGAATAAAACCTTTATCTAGTAAATCTTGCAGTTGCTCCTTTAATTCCTTAAGTTCTGCAGGTGCCATCCTATAAGGAGGTATGGATATTGGCTGTGTTTCAGGGAGGAGGTCAATACCAAACTCAATCTCTCAGTTTGGTGGTAATCCTGGCAATTCCTTAGGAAATACATCAGGGAATTCTCTAACCACTGAAACCTGTTTTACACTGGTATACTTCATATCAACATCTTTGACTACTGCTAAATACCCCTAGCATCCTTTTTGTAACAGCTTATTAGCTGTTAAAGCTAAAATTAAATTACTAGACTCCTTATTACGATCTCCTTGTATCATAAAGGAAGATTCTCTAGGGACATTAAACTTAATCACCTTATGGTGACAATCTAGAATGGCATGACATGATGACAACTAATCCATTCCTAGAATCACATCAAAGTCTACCATATCTAGAACTATCAAATCTACAAGAGTCTCCTTGGCTTCTATCGAAATCTCACATTATTTATACACATCATTTAGTAATAGTAATTCTCCCATTGGAGTAGCAACCATGAAAGAACAATGTAAACTAGTAGGATCTCTATCCAATTTTTTAGTAAAGCATGGTGATATATAAGAATGAGTAGAACCAGGATTGAACATGACATATGTTTTATGGGAACATACTGATAAAGTACATGTCATAACTGCATTTGAGGCCTGAGCATCTTGTCGTGCCAAGGAAAAAACTCGAGCTTGTTCTCGACCTTGATTTCTTAATCCTCTACCAGTACCACCACTATTTGCTTGAATTGAAGCTGCTCTATTTGGTCGTGCTAGCACAGATGCAGAAGGTGAAGCTGGTTATACTGATGCTTGACTAAGACTTCATAGTTGTGGGCAATTTCTCATCAAATGGCCCATTTATCCACACTTAAAACATGCACCAGTTTCTCTGCGACAGTGTCCAGTATGAGGCCTGCCACATATAGGACATGGTGGAATTGATCTCGAATCTTGTTGGCTAACAGGTCTCATCTCCTTTTGATTCATTCTTTGCTTGTTGATATTCACTAATGTCTGATTAGAGCTACCGATTCCTGTTTGAGTGAAGCGTTGTGAATTTTGAAATCTTGATCCTCTGACATTCGAATTATAACTTGTTTGAGTATTACTATCTCGCTCTCTTTTTCTTCTCTTTAAACCTTCAATATCTGCTTGCTCCTGTGTTTCCATCATTCTCGCGCAGTCCACAGCTGCTGAATAAGTTGAAAAATGATTCATCTGAGGACCCACCGACTTAAACAACGGGCATATCAATCTTGAGACAAACCTCTTAATTCTATCTTTTTCAGTAGGGACCAGATATGGTGCATATATGGACAACCGAGTAAAACGGACATCATATTCAGAAACTGTCATGTTCAGTGTTTATCTTAATTCCTCAAATTCTCTGGCCCTTTTGTCTCTTTCACTCATTGACAGGAAGCGATTCATAAATGCTTCCTTAAATTCTTCCCACTCCATTGGTGGTAAAATAACTGTCTGTCCTTGTACCAGTGTCTCAAACTAAACTTGAGCCACATCAAATAGTTGAAAAGACACCAGTTTAATAGATCTTCTACAAGAGCACCCCCAAAGTTCTTAGGACTCGTTCCACAGCATCAATAAACATTTGTGGGTCTTCTTGAACATCTGATCCAAAAAAAGTCAAAGGTTTCAACTTAAGGAATTGCGGTAATGACACCTCAATCCCTATAAACTTATCCTTTTGCTCAGCTGTTCTTCCTAATTCTTGCACTTTATGAGCATTTTCTGCTGGCTAACCTTCCCTTCTACCTTGTTCCACTATAAATCTAGCCAATGTCTCTAAAATCCTATGTATACCAACAATCATATCAGTGGTTCTATCATGTGGCTCCTAAGGGGGTTCTACTCTTTCCTTAGGAACTCTATCAGATACATGAGTTTGTTCATCTTATCTTGGGGTTCTCATACCCCGTGCACGCCCTCTACCTCTACCTCTTCCTCTAGGTCGGCCTCTACCATGACCTCTTTGTAATGGAATTGTAGATTGTGCAGACTCTTCAATAGAGGGTGCATGATCTACATCCTCTTCTTTAGTGACCGCTCTAGTTCTTGGTGACATCATTTACTATACAGAATAAAACACCTCTTTAGGATACTATAATATGTATTCAAACCTTATGCTAGGAATTTAAGCACACTTAGAATAGGAAGCAAGTGAATATCCTATAGAATCCCTCAGCAGCACCTGAAGTATAAATATGTCTGGCTCATATCGATACTAAAGGCCCTACTAAAGAATCCTTTGCTCTGATAGCCACAGGGAAACCTAATGCTCTTATACCAACTTACCACACCCTTACTTTAGGAATGCAAATAACACTACTGTCTGATAACTTTATCTTTATTTATTTACAATCAACTTCATGTTATGTCATAACAGGATAATATCATACATTGGAAAATCTCAACATAAATAGTTATACATGCTAGGTCTATAATTTTCAGTTTTTCAGCGAAAACAAAGATCCTGCCTGTGACGTTCAGAGCAACTCTAGAGTACATTTATATTATAATTTAAACACTGAGAGCCCAAAAACAATTTATGCTCACCACGAAAGTACGACACCTAGTCGATTAAGAAGCCGCAGGACCAAACTTTGGGTCTTTATCCCAAAAATATGTCAACCATGTGTAGTAAGTTTTACAACTCAATGAGCAGATAATACCTCCTGTGATCTCTTAGGTCAACATATGGTTGTACTCTTTATTTTAAAACTTTTTACATTGAAAATCACAATTCAGAGGTACATTCACATTGAACCCGCATTTCAAATAAACTCAGTTCAAATTCATATGCATATTCAATTCATAAAGAATGCTGTAAGAATGGTAATAAAATCATGTTATGCATCAACATAATTCTTATGAAAACATTTGGAGGATCCCATATCAGAGGTTAACCCCTTCCGTACTTTGGTGGTATAGGATTTACCAAAACTCAGCATCCCGCTGAGGTTTGCTCTACTACCATTCAAGAGGACACGCGAAGGGACTTTATATGGGTATCTTCCAAGCACACAGCAAGGGAAGGCAAATCATATCTCATATAACTGGCATCTCGCCCATATAAGAGGCTCTGTGTGTTGGCCCTCACACGGGGCTAGCACCACCCCCTGCTAGCTAAGGCAATCAAGGTGCGCACCAGAGCTAACATCACCTGCTGTTAGTAGACAGTGTTTCCAATAGGATTCCTCCACAAAAAATATCATATGCACATATTCCATCTAATCCAGTATAAAATTCTCAATATAATACAGAATTTTAGTCTTAGTATATTCCTCTGTCAAAACTTACCAATCAGGGGAATCACGTATACATGCCCATATCAGAGCCAAACATATCACTGTATAAATCAATATCATGTGCATAACATATTTCATTTGCCATATAATGAAAAATACATGTAAAAATCACATGTTCAATGTATTTCAAAATTTTATTTCAAAATTCATACTCTTCTTGAACTGGACATAATATTGCAACCGTTTCAGATATTCTAAACCATTTCAGAAACATATCAACGTATAAATATCTTGTAAACATACTCATTTATCAATTTAAAGTTCAAGAAGAGTAAAGGCAAGTCATAGGAAGAATCACCTACTCACAGGGTAAGAGCTACATATTGGATTGCCTTAAAATGTATCTTTTCAATCTCAATTTAATCAAATCGACTTCGAAAATGTATCCAGAGGGTTCAAAAATAAAGAAAACAACTTCGGGAACTTGGTCACTATTTAGTGTCAAAAATCACTATTCACCCACTAGAAAATCACTATTCATGACGAACAAAAAGCTATCAGATGGTTGAAAATATTCATATCCTAAGGTTTATCTAACTCCTGAATCCATCTACTGTGTCAGAATTTCAATTGAAGGTCTCTAAGTAAGAGTTTTAGAATTTACCTCTTTCTGAGATTGTCTACTTCAGATCTACAGCGATTCAACGGTTGATTTGAAAAATTGATCAGTCAAAACCATAGTATTCTTCACCTTGAATTCAATAGCACTTTTAGTTTTGAGATTGAAAGCCAATAGTCACTCCAGAACTAAAGAGAAAATTGAAGGTTACTATTCACTCACTATTCCTCAGTTTCTAGAAATCTGCAGATGGAACCGTTTTCTCCCCATTCCCCCTTGTCTCTTTTTATTGCTTTTTTTAATTATTATTATTAAATAATTCAATAATAGGATTTTAATTTATATATATTCATATAAATTATGTTTTTCATCCTAAAATATCCCTAAAATTTCTAAAAATTTATATTCTCATAAACCTTTAGTTAAACTCTTAATTCATGATTTTTCTTGATAAAAATCATAATAAAACAACTCTCAAAATAAATATCTTTATACATATTTAAAGAAAGAATATTTTAAAAATAAAACAAAAATTTATTAGAGGCCAATATAATTGTTTTAAGTAAAACAATAATTACTTTAATTAAAAGTCTACTTACTTTTAGTAGGACATAATCATTTTTAAACAAATAAAGATATATTTGTTTATAGCAAAATACTATCATTTAAAAAAGTAAAAATTACGCTTCAAAACGTAAATTCTCATATTTTCTTTGTAATTATTTAATTCATATAATAAATAAACTTATTTCCACTGGTTCTTATCTCCATTTTCAAAATCCTCTCTTTAATTCAAAATTTCCTTTTATTTGAAATTTATTAAATTTACGACTATTACAGATCTCAAGAGGTTGTAGAAATTCAGCTGGCTTTTGATGCTCTACTTCACCTTCTGATAAATTAAACATTTTGCCACAAACTCAGCAATGTCATTTTTCATCCTTGGCTACCAGTACATCTTCTTTAAGTCTGTATACATTTTAGTGGATCCATGATGGACTATGTACTTACTTTGATGTGCCTCTTGCAGGATCTTAGTCCTAAACTCTCGTTCCTGAGGGACACAAATCCTTTCCTGATATATGATTGTTCCATATTTCAAGATAGAAAAATTATTTTAAGCTCTGTGATCTTGTAAGTTTGGTTGTGAGCTTGAGCCTCTTTAATCTAGGCTCTAAGATCACACTCTATACTGAACCCATTGATGATTAGCTTATTTGGAATAAGAGTAGTGGCTAGTTTCAAATTTTGAAACTTTACTAGCATCTGAATCTCATACACTATCATTTGACCCATGTGTAAAGACTTTTGACTCAAGGCATCAGCTATAACATTCTCCTTTCTTAGATGATACGTTATCTTAAACTCGTAGTTATCGAGAAATTCTACCGCAAATTGATTTAGGTAGGGTCAAAAAATGTGATTCATGTAATCTATGAAAATTATAGGTGCATATATCAACCCGAAGGGCATTACGAGAAACTCATAGTACCCATACTTAGTTTTGAAGGGTGTTTTTGGTACATCCTCCTCCTTGATCCTAATTTGATGGTATCCCAATCTCAAGTCAATTTTAAAAAATATGGAAGCTCTCTTTAGTTATCCAATAAATTATCTATGCTAGGGATATGGTATTTGTTTTTTACAGTCACTTTATTCAGCTGTCTGTAATCTATGCATAGTCTCAGGTTCTCATCTTTCTTCTTAACAAATAATATAGGAGCTCCCCAAGGTGATACACTCAATCTAATGAATTATTTATTTAACAAATTCTCCAACTATTTCTTGAGTTCCTATAATTCCTTCGAGGCCATTCTATATGGTGAAATAGAGATAGGCCTTATCCCGAGTAGGAGATCAATAGAGAACTCTATCTCTCTCTTGGGAGGTAAGCCTGGAATATCTAGTGGAAATACTTCAAGAAACTCATGAGCTATTGGAATTTCATCTAGCTTCGATTTAACTTTTAGTTTTAATAAACACAAGAGAATGTAACCAAGTACTCCACTCTTCAACTCCTAGTTGACTTGATTGGCATTTAGCATCAATAACTGCATCTCCTCTTGTGGAGTAAGAGGTAGAAATTCAATGGTCTTGGTGCAACAATTTAGCAAGACCTGATTTTTTAGATATCTAGTCTAACTCTAGAATGACATCAATACCTCTTAAAGGTAGACATACAAGGTCTACAAAAAAAAATCTCCTAAATGGTGACCTGACAGTCTTTATATACATAGGAAGTTAAGACCCTTTCCCTTATGGGGGTTTGATGTGATCTTAATTAAGCATGATATTAATACCTTTAAACTTAGTTTTTGTTTCCTTTAAGTAAAATATAATTATGAATTAGCTTAGTTTTGTGTTTTGTGTTGTAGGAACAAAGGAAGAAGAAAAGATAAGAAAAAGATAAGAAATTCATGGAAAAATACTACATTGCAGCGATTCCAGACCTTTCAGCACTGTTTTGAGCATATCTCCCTCTTATGAACTCCAATCAAAGTGATTCAAGTGGCTGTGAAACGATAACACAATCCTCTACAAATTTTATGTTGAATACTTGGTCAAATTCTGGAGATTACATAGCGTTACAGAGCTCATAAATCAGAATCATAGTGCAGCAGGGTGAATTTTGACCTTTGGTCACTAATTTTAGCAGATCTCCTTCAATTTAGATTGGATTAAGGTGAATCCAGAGGATATGGAAAGAAGAGACATAGAGTTACAACTTTCATGTTAGGAACTTTGGTAAATTCTGGAGTTTTTCAGGCCCCGCGATG
This sequence comes from Gleditsia sinensis, assembly GCA_037074535.1. Classification (NCBI taxonomy): domain Eukaryota; kingdom Viridiplantae; phylum Streptophyta; class Magnoliopsida; order Fabales; family Fabaceae; genus Gleditsia; species Gleditsia sinensis. The sequence continues at coordinate 62,790,468 of CM073470.1, read as the reverse complement.
CTTGAAAAGGAGCAACGCAGCGCTGCATCATTGCAGGTTTGGAGGGCCGCGACGCTCCCTAGCGCACTGCGGCATTTGTTGCCCAGAAGCACCAGGCGATGCGGTGCCCGAGCGTCAGAATCCAGAGTTCACCAAAACTAGCCTAGGCGCCGCGGTGTCCCGTCAGAAGATTTCTGAAGCACCGCGGCGCCCGTGTAGCGCGCTGCGGTGCCCGCCGGCTCACCAGTTCGCTGAATTCGTGATTTTTAAAGTTTCTTAACTCCAATTAAAGCCCGATGGGCCGGGATTTGACCTAGAAACACTGCTACTTCAATTAAGAGGAGTTAATCTATAAAAAGGGAGTAAAGCAAGCAGAGAAGTAATCCAATCCTTCATCCAAGTTCTTAGTTACATTCTTCAATTCTTCTTTTGATTTTCTTATGGCCCTGCGTGGCTAGTTCTTTTTAGTTGGTTGAGGTGGATTGAAACCTCAAGGGATTTTAATACATTGTGAGATTTGGATTTGATTTTATTGTTTCAATTTGAATTGAGTATTGATTATTCATCTGTTCTTCTTTTTAATGATTATTCAAATGATTGCTAGGAGGCCTACTAGTATATTGTGTGTCTTAATCTACCGCTGAATTGTGTTTTGAACAAAGTCTTCAATTATGCGATTCATAAGGCAAATAGGTTTGAGGATTTTGGATTATAAATCATTCAACCTATGATGAATGATTAACTAAATTAGATATAGCCGATGTGTTTATATTTGTTTAGCTCTGTCAGTTTCTCTAGCTCTTCATGCGGTTAACAAGTTATGTTTTACCGATGTTCTAAAGGATTGCTTGTTAATTAGGGTTTAATTAGTGCTATTGTCATTAATTTACTAGACTTGAGGAGAAACAGGGTTAGAACCCCAATGATAGATATTCAATTACAGATTGATTATGTTATCAATGATCAATGTAATCCCTTGACGGTGGATATCAACCGAAACCAACGTCTTTATCATTAATTACTTTCTCTTAATTACTTTCATTATTGTCTACTTGATTTTATTTACAATTATCAATTCCTCCCTTTTTCAATCACATAAGGTAATACCAGTCTCTGTGGTATCGACCCTTACTCCCACTACTACAGGTTAGTTTTGAGGTAAGGTATCAATTTGGGTATACCTGTGACAGTGCGCACCAGGGTTACTACATACAGCTTATAAAGGGTTTTAGAAATAGGATACTGAAACTCCCTAATACATTTTTACGATATAAATGGATGACTAGCACTAGATTCAAATAACACTATAAATTAAATCCATAGATGTAGTATGTACCTTGAATCAATTCAGAGGATTGAGTTACTTCTTCGCTGCTTAGGTTGAAAACCCTTCCTTTCACCTGAGGCCTCTTATCCAGCTGCTTCCCCAAATTCTGTGGGCAGTTCTTCTCAAAATGACCCTTCTATCCGTATTTGAAGAAAACATCTGGTCTTATGTAGGATGGTTGGTTACTATGCATACATCCGCTGTAACATCCCTAATTTCATTTCTTTTATTAATAATGGTACATAAAGCTTTCATTAAGGAAATATAGGCCTTAGAAATTCTTCACCTTATGTGTATGGATAGAAAATGTTTCTAACATTAATGGAATAAGTAAAGAGAGAAAACCTAATAGGAAAAAATTAAAATAACATACTAAAGAAAGGTAAAATTCTTGGGTAAGGAAGATAAATTTTTGGGAAGTAAATATCTTAAAATTTCAAGAAGATTGGATTATGGTACTTTTTCATAATTCAAGAGCTAGAGTTCCTAAGTTGAACATCTCCACCATACATTGGGATTTCACTTATGGACACTTCATACAGATTTTTTTTCACTTCACATGTGTTTCTAGCAAACCAATTGGATAACCCAAACAAGAGATAAAATATAGACTTGGACTAGAATATAGAAGTTCGACTGATAGCTCAAAAATCATGAAAATGTGACAAAGCCCTCCATGAAAGGTATAATTTCAGCCAAAGCAAAGGAAATGGGTAAGAATGAGCCCAAATCCAAGAGGAAAAAATAAGAACCATGTGAGAAAATAGTAGTGTAATAAAATCAAGATTAGGTCACATGGCATTAGGACAAAACATCTATATCCTATCCTATATTCATAATTTTAGCAAGTAGGTAATAATACATGGCATTATGACAAAACATCCTTAGCCTATATAAATAATTTTAGCCAAGCAAGGGAGACTCAATAGCTAGAAATTTACTAACAAGAAAGGCAAACCTATCATACTTGAGTGAGACAAAAGAAAACAAAAATGAATCCCTAAATCAAAGGGACTTTGTCCCTTGTCTTAAGAACATTTTATCATGATTTTCAAAATACAAATCTCCTTTTGCTATGCATATCTTGACTAAGGGAGAGGAAGACAAGAACATAAATTGTCTTCCCCCAAAAAATAACCAAGTGCATCCTAATTGTGGTAGACCCATGATTATGTGAGGTAAACAACTTGATATTTTGGCAAAACCAACCCTTATAACATTATAATTTCGTCCAAGTAAGGAGAGGAAAAAATAGAAGCAAGGTAGAGTGAGGAAATGAGAGAAAAAGAGGAGAAGAGAGGAGGAAAGAAGTCTAGAGGACTAAATACTAAAGGTAAGTTAGCTTAATCTCCACTTGAATCCATCTATTCTTTTAATCCTTGGGGTTCAAAACTTAACCTCCTTTTCTTATTTAAGTTGCGAGAAAAGCTAAGGAAAAGGAGGAATCTTGCTACTTCCTTCAAGAGGAAACAAGAAAAAGAATTCACTAAGTTAGTTAGGGAGATCTTTAGGTAGGTTTAACATTATCTCTTTTTTAAGAGAAGCTTTGAAATTTGTAACATTTATATGGGATTTTAATCTTAGAACTTCGATGAAATTTACAATATTTTCTACTTTGATGATTGGCCTTGGATGTTGCTATGTCATGTTACATGTTGATATTGCATGCGATGGATGTTTTGAATACTTCAGTTGGTATGGAAAATTCTACTTAGATATGGCTGTGGGTGGCAAAAATTTAGGGCTTTTATGCAGCTATTATGTATATTTGAATATGGTAAAAATGGATGAAAGATGGTTAGGTTGGTAAATTAAGTATGGCCTTAAACACCTAGGGGAAGACCAGGAGAAATTTCTATTGAGAAACACCCTTAGTGATGCATGATTTGATTCTATTTTTCTTTTGAAGTGGATATAATTAAATGTTAAGATGAGTAATTCTATGGTTAGATGGAAATAAGGAAGATAAATTAATAAAATGATGAACTAGAACTTTAGGAAATGTCAAGGTAAGAAAACTGGATTTCAATGTAACGAGGGAAGCTTATGTTTTTGAAATTCTAGGAACAATCAGCTAGGACTTAAAAGAAATAGTTAACATGAAAAATGTAAATATATGTCTCACAGACTTTTAGCCACTAGAATTAGCCAAGTTGAAATTCAAATGAGGAAGATATGGTCATATTTGTAAGTAGTGGTCAGAAAATGGTTAACTAGAGAAGAATCTATTAGGTTAGCTTCTATGTTTGAATTTTTGGAAAAAATTTATAGGGAAATAAAATGAAGAGTTAACATGAAATATATATATATATATATATATATATATATATATATATTTATATATATATATATATATATATATATATATATGTATGTCTCAAGAATTTTTAGCTACTGGAAACATTCAATTTGAAATCCATATTAGGAAGATATGATCAAATTAGTAAGTAGTGGTTTGAAACTAGCTAACCAGGCAATAATCTGTTAAGTATGCTTCTGTGTTTGAATTTGTGGGCAAAATATAAAGGTTATTGTAAATGTAGATATATGTCTCATAGATCTATAGGATCTAAAATCACTTAATTTAGAGTCCATATGAGGGAGATATGGCTGAATAATGAGTAGAGGTCAAAATTAGTCTAGAATCTAGGTTGGTAAATGTTAGCATTTTTTTTTTGATTTTTTGGAAATAATTCGTAAGGAATCTGAAGAAATGACAAACATAATAGTTGTAGATAATTGTCATAACTTTTTATAAGCTTTGAAATCACCTCAATTGGAGTTAGTATGAGAGAGATATGGTTGAATGTAACATCCCTAATTTCGTTTCTTTTATTGATAATTTAATTAAGGAAATAAAGTTTATTACACAATGTTTATGCATAGAAAATGTTTCTACCATTAAGAGAACAAATAAAGAGGGAAAACCTAATAGGGGAAACATAAATTAGAAATAACATACTAAAGAGATGCAAAATTCTTGGATAAGGAAGATAAATTTTTAGAAACAAGTAAATGTCTTAAAATTTCAAAAACATTGGATTAGGGTAATTTTTCCTAATTTAAGAACTAGAGTTACTAAGTTTAAAACATTTACCCATACATTGGGCTTTTACCTATGGACACTTCATAGAGAGTTTTTCCACTTCACATAAGTTTCTAGCAAGCCCATTGGATAACCTAAGCAAGAAATAAAACATAGACTTGGACTAGGATATAGTAATTGGACCAATAGTCCAAAAATTATGAAAATGTGACTAAGCCCTCCAAGAAAGGTAGAATTTTATCCAAAGCAAAGAAAATGGGTAGGAATAAGCCCATAATGGGTAGGAATAAGCCCAAATCCAAGAGGAAAAATAAAATAAAATAAAATAGGTGATGATATAATAATGTAATAATAATAAAGATTAGGTTACATGGCATTAAGACAAAAATTTAGCAAGTGGTGTGATTCTACATTCATCATTTTGGCAAGTGGCATAATAATACAAAGCTTTAGGACAAAAACATCTATATCCTACACTCATAATTTTAGCAAGTGGTATGATAAGACATAGTATAAGGACAAAACATTCCTATCCCACGCAAATAACATCAACCAAATAATGGAGATTCAAGGGCTAGAAATTTGCCACCTAAAAAGGCAAACCATCATAATTGTTTAAGACAAAAGAAAATGGAAATGAATCCCTAAATCAAAGGGACCATGCCCCTTATCTTAAGAACATATCATCATAATTTTCAAAATAAAAATCTCCTTTTTCTATGCATATCTTGACTAAGGAAGAGGAAGACAAGAACATAAGTTGTTTGTTTTCCAAAAATACAATAAAGTGTATCCTAATTGTGATAAGGTAGACCCATGATCATGAAAGGTGAATTATTTGGTGGTCTATATAAGAAAAATCACCCTTATAACATTAGAATTTCGTCCAAGTGAGGGAGAGGAAAAATAGAAGCAAGGTAGAGTGAGGAAAGGAGAGGAAGAAAGGAAGAAAGAGGAAGGAAAAGTCTAGGAGACTAAGTGCTCCAAGTAAGTTTAACAATATTTCTTTTTGAAGAAAACTTTTGAAACTTATAATATTTATATGAGATTTTGATCTTAAACTTTTATGATTGGTCATGATGTTGCTATATCATGTTACATATTGATCTTGCATGTGATGTATGTTTGAATACTTAGGTTGGTGTAAATAGTTCTGCATGGGTATGGCTATGGGTGGCAGAATTTTAAGCTTCGGTCTTTTAATTTCTGGGAAAAATCTATAAAGAATTAAAATAAATGGTTAACATAAGCATTCAAGATATATGTGTCATGGATTTTTAGCCACTGAAATAATTCAATTTGGAGTCCATATGTGGTAGATATGGTCCGATTAGTAAGAAAAGGTCAGAAAATGGTTCATCAGGGAAGAATATGTTAGGATAGCTTCTGTATTTTCATTTCTGGGAATTATCTGTATGGAATTAAAATAAATGGTTAATAAAAGAAGTAAAGATATATGTGTCATGGATTTTTAACCACTGGAATCATTCAATTTGGAGTCCATATGTGGTAGATATGGTCCAATTAGTAAGCAAAGGTCATAAAATGGTTCATCAAGGAAGAATATGTTAGGACAGCTTCTGTATTTTAATTTTTGGGAATTATCTGTACAGAATTAAAATAAATGGTTAACATAAGAATTATCGCTATGTGTGTCATGGATTTTTAGCCACTGGAATCATTCAATTTGGAGTCCATATGTGGTAGATATGGTCCGATTATTAAGCAAATGTCAGAAAATGGTTCATCAGGGAAGAATATGTTAGCTTAGCTTCTGTATTTTATTTTCTGAGAATTATCTGTACGGAATTAAAATACATGGGTAACATAAGAATTAAATATATATGTGTAATGGATTTGTACCCACTGGAATCATTCCATTTGGAGTCCATATGAGGTAGATATGTTCCGATTAGTAAGCAAAGGTCAGAAAATGGTTCATCAGGGAAGAATATGTTAGGACAGCTTCGGTATTTTAATTTTTAGGAATTATCTGTATGGAATTAAAATAACTAGTTAACATACGAATTATAGCCATGTGTGTCATGGATTTTAAGCCACTAGAATCATTCAAGTTGGAGCCCATATGAAGAAGATAGGAGCTGATTAGTAGTCAAAGGTCAGAAAATGGTTCATCAGGGAAGATTATGTTAGGACAGCTTCTGTATTTTAATTTCTGGAAATTATCTGTATGGAATTAAAATAAATGGTTAACATAAGAATTATAGCTATGTGTGTCATGGATTTTTAGCCACTGTAATCATTCCATTTGGAGTCCATATGAGGAAGATATGAGCTTATTAGTAGTCAAAGGTCAGAAAATGGTTCATCAGGGAAGAATATGTTAACATAGCTTCTGTATTTTAATTTCTGGGAATTATCTGTATGGAATTAAAATAAATGGTTAACATACGAATTATAGCTATATGTGTCATGGATTGTAAGCCACTGGAATCATTCAATTTGGAGTCCATATGAGGAAGATAAGAGCTGATGAGTAGTCAAAGGTCAGAAAATGGTTCATCAGGGAAGAATATGTTAGGACAGCTTCGGTATTTTAATTTCTGGGAATTATCTGTATGGAATTAAAATAAATGGTTAACATGCGAACTATATCTATGTGTGTCATGGATTTTAAGCCACTGGAATCATTCAATTTGGAGTCCATATGAGGAAGATAGGAACTGCTTAGTAGTCAAAGGTTAGAAAATGGTTCATCAAGGAAGATTATGTTAGGACAGCTTCTGTATTTTAATTTCTGGGAATTATATGTATGGAATTAAAATAAATGGTTAACATAAGAATTATAGCTATGTGTGTCATGGATTTTTATCCACTGTAATCAATCAATTTGGAGTCCATATGAGGAAGATATGAGCTTATTAATAGTCAAAGGTCAGAAAATGGTTCATCTGGGAAGAATATGTTAGGACAGCTTCTGTATTTTAATTTCTGGGAATTATCTGTATGGTATTAAAATAAATGGTTAACATAAGAATTATAGATATGTGTGTCATAGATTTTTAGCCACTGGAAGCACTCAAGTTGGAGTCCATATGAGGTAGATATGGTCCGATTAGTAGGTAGAGGTCAGAACCTATCCGAGAAGAGATAACCTATACATTTAGGGAGTAATATCACCTTGATTTCTTAATATTTCGCTACATTGTTCAACATAGTAGTTTTAGATAATTGTTTTATCTTACAATTGACACTAAGATCACCTACATCAGAGTTAAATTGAGGGAGTTATGCTCTGATTAGTTAGAGAAGGTTAGATAGGATAAAAACCTGCATCAAGAAAATAAAGAAATAAAACTAGTATTTAAAAAAGAAGATGAATCTTAATAAATGACTAGTATAGCCATAGCCATTGCCATTGTATGAACTTCTTACCATCTTAAGTGTGAAATTCTGACATGGAAATATTTTATAAAGTGATATTTGAAATGGTTATGTTCATGGCATGATTACCAATGATTTATGGTAATAGTTATATTTTGATGAACATACTTGTTATTGAAAGCATATTTTTGGCTATCATTGTGAAAAGAAAAGAAATAAGCACGGTCACATGGCAATCCGTGTGGTGCACCAGTAGGGGACGCCCTACCAACGGTTATGATCATGATAATGAGAAAAGAAAGAGAAAGTGGACCATGTCGAACGGAGCGAGAAAAGTCCGTACCAGAGAGTAGAGGATACTCACCCTGACTGGGGTTGCTTGAAATGAGAATAAGTTGATGGCCATCATATGATATTTTGAAAATAGTTAATCCTGTCATACATATCATTACAGTATGATTCTTATGTGCGTAGATATAATGCATTCATGTGATCAAAGATATTTTCTGTAGTTTATACAACTGAACATGACGTGATGAGCTATATTGATGATGATTTATTGTTGAACTTACTGGGATTTAATTCTCACTATATTTCCATATCATGTTCAGAAAATTAGTTATGTAATTTTTTTTCTATGGCTCTGGCTTTTAGTGCACATTGGATCAAGTTACTTTATGTTGGGCAGATCTTAGAATCAAATAAGATGTTTGGGGTCGAGTTGGCTCAGATCCCGGTGAAGGTGCAACCAACCACACTTGTATCTCCGGAATTGGTCAACCAAAATAAACAAGATGTAAATATTTATGTGTTTGATATGTTGCATGTACGTTTTGATTAATGACGTGTATGTGAACTCAATATTGTATAATAATAAAGAAAAAAAAGGTTGTTACATTGAATAAGTGAGGAAAGGTCACAAAACACAGCCAGGCCGTGCTCTGGGTTACTTCAGCACGGGTAGGCCTTGTTCAGGGCTATTTTTGAGTATGTTTGAAGTATTTTTTAAGTATGGCCATGTCCTGAAACATGGCTAGGCTGTAATGGGAGCTGGTAAAGCTTATTGTTAACATTTTTCTACCGTAAATGAACCTCATTAACTATAGGTTTATAATAGAAACCAAATTACAGAAGAATGCCCTATATAATTTGTGAGAAGATATGCTGGAAATGATATAAGTAGGAGGAAAGTAACTAGAGGCCAAGTATAGAGAAAATGAAATGATGAAAATAATATTGAAAAAAGAAGAAAAATCTTATAAATGGAAATAATAAATAACTAGTGTATGCCCTAACCATTGCCATTGCATGAACTCCTTACCATCTTAAGTGTGAAATTTTGACTAGGAAATATTTTATAAATTGATATTCAAAAATGGTTATGATCATAACATGATTGCATTTTAGCAATGATTTTTGGTAGTGATTATGCTTTGATGATAAATTATGGCATGTGAGTATAATGAACATACTTGTTATTGAAATCATATTTTTGGCTATTAACGTGAAAAGAAAAGAGACATGCATGGTCACATGGCGGTCCGTGTGGTGCAACAGTAGCGGACGACCTACTCACAGTTATGATTATGTTTATGAGAAAAGATAGAGAAATTGTGCCATGTCAGACAAAGCGAGAAAAGTCCGTACTGGAAAGAAGAAAGTACTCACCCTACCGGGGTGGCTTGATAAGTAAATAAGTTGATAGCCATCATATGATATTCTGAAAATAGTTATTCATGCCATGCATGTCATTACTGTAGCTTATACAAATGAACACGACATGATGAGCTATGTTGATGATGATTATGATTTATCGTTGAACCTACTGGGATTTAATTCTTACTATAATTCCATATCATGTTCAAAAAATTAGTTATGCAAATTTTTCTATGGCTCTGGCATTTAGTGCATGTTGGATCGAGTTATTCTATATTGGGAAAATCCCATAAATTAATAAGGTGTTTGTAGTCGAGTTGGCTAAGATTCCGGTTAAGGTACAACCACCTACACCCGTATATCTGAAATTGGTCAACATGGATGAATAAGATGTAGATATTTATGTGTTTGATTTTTGTACGAACATTTTGATTAATGATGTGTATGTGAACTTAGAATTATATCAGTGTTAATGGTATATCTTAAACCTTGATTATGCTTGGTTAAATTAATTGAATGTTATTATGTGTTAAGTAATTAAAAGTAAAAAGGTAATGACTTCTTTGGACTTTACAAATATATATAGTTTGAAAGAAAAATAAAGCTGTTACATAATTGGTATCAAAGAAGGTTGATCCTAGATAGCCAATAGGTGGATGGTTATCTGAATCAATCTTATAGTGTCTTGAGTATGTTTGTGGTTATGTTGTGTGGGGGATCAATGATTTCATATAGGTAAAAAATTATTAGTGTTTCATATCTATATGCTGAGGTAGTGTTATGACTGCTATAAATATTTTTAAACTAACTATTGGGCTTGATCACCTTAATTGCAGCATAGCTCTATTTTTGTCACAGTAAGATATGGTACCATCATGGAGGAACCCTGCAAATATTGGGGAAGAAACCCTGCATAACTTGGCTATAGCACTCTGAGTTCAAGTCACAGCCACCAATCAAATTCTGCAACATCTCTAGAACAGTAACAACCTGAATGGAGAAAATAATGCAAACAACTGGATGAATGGAAATGATAATGGCCTATATGAGTTTTTGAGAACCAGACCACCTTCTTTCCAAGGCAGCTATGACCCAACGGTAGCCGAAAGGTGGATAAGGGAATTGGAGAAGATCTTTGAGGAAATAGGATGCACTAATGAGCAACAGGTTATCTTTGCTACATATATGCTAAAGGATGAAGCTGAGTGTTTGTGGCGAAGGGCTAGAGAGCTACTAACTCACCAGAGAAGGCAGATCACCTAGCATGTGTTTAAGGAGGTTTTACTAGAGAAGTACTTTCCAATTACTGTGCGGGACAAGAAAGAGGTCAAATTTCTCCAACTTAGACAGGGTAATATGTCAGTAGATCAATACATCGCTAAGTTCGAGGAGTTGTCTAAGTTCTCCTTTTACTTGAGGTTTAACCCTAATGAAGCATGGAAGGCTATTAAGTTTGAAGATGGACTAAACCCAGAAATCAAGAATATGGTTATAATCTTAGAAATAAAGGAGTTTGTGCCCTCGATAAATAAATCTAGACTTTTGAAGAAGAGTTTAAGGGCAGTGGAGGACGAGTAGTTGAGGCGAAACCTATGGAAGAGGAAGAAAAGTTTACCTAACCTTGGCAAAAACGTGAAGAGAAGTGGATATGGAGCTGGTAAGAGGCCATTGATTGTGGATCCTCGACCTTTCCAACAAGACCTCGCCACAGTCAAGTGCACTAAGTGCGAACGTATGCTTGGTAACTAGCCATGCTACATAGGACCAGATGTCTACTTCCAATGCAGAAAGCAGGGTTATTTTGCAAAGAACTATCCACAGAATGTGGGGAAGCAGCCAGAACAGAGGCCATAGGTGAAAGGAAGGGTTTTCACCCTCAGCAGCCAAGAGACAGCTCAATCCTCAGAAATAATTCAAGGTACATGCTATGTAACAACTCTATTTGTTTTTACATATATACATATATATATAAACATTTATTTTAAAAGAACCATGAATTCATTACCTTTATTTTACTCATAATAACATTTAATTAATTTAACCAAACATAATTAAGTTTTACACATCATTAATTAACAGCATCCGTACACAAATCAAACACATATATGTCTACATCTTATTCAACCATATTGACCAATTTTGGAGATACGGGTGCAGGTGGTTGCACATTCACCGGGATCATAGCCAACTCAATCACAAACACCTTATAAATTTATAGGATCTGCCTAAAACAGAGTAACTCGATCCAACGTACACTAAGAGCTAGAGCTAAAGAAAAATCTACAAAACTAATTTTCTGAACATGAATTTTGCTACATTTTTCAAGAGCTAAAAAACTAAAGTCAAGCATAAATTACAAAAGTGCCAAAATTGCACACAACCATGAATTTTGCTACATTTTTCAAGAGCTAAAAAATTTTGGATCATCATATCATTGGCTATGCCTAACAACACAAAACATAAATTGAAACACTCACACAATCACTCAACTTGTTAAATGCAATAAAAGTGCTTTGATAGTGAAAATCAAAAAGTTGATGTTCAAAATAGGGTCATAATCATTCAAGAAAATATACTTCCACCCCCACACTCAAACTTTACATTGTCCTCAATATAAAATAAAGATGAAAATAAAGAGGGAAATATGAAGAGATTTAAGTTAAGTGAACTTCCTTGATTTTGTTTAGGGTAAGATGAGAGTGTGCATTACTGGACCCTAAATTTTCTTTATTTCCACCTCTCTTTTTTTGGGTATGATTATTTTGGATTGCCTCCCAATAAGTGCCTTTGTTTATAGTTACTGGCTCGACTCAAAGCTCCTTATGTCATTCATGGAGCATCCGTGATGTCCACTTTAATTTGAAACTTTTGGGACTGATTCAAGCCTTGAAGTTCTATTGCATGACAAACAACCACATTAGTAAAAAAATGGTCCAAACCAAAGACGGTATTTCTTACCTTTGGGGGTTTCACCCCTTTGATCTCTAAAGTTTGACACAATTTTACAGCTAGGTCTATGCCTTTAAGGTTTGCAACTGGTTTGTAATGTTTCCTGAAAAATATGCATTAATGCCTCCTTATTTTGAGCACTTAGATTCTTAACAACTATGATAGATGGTGCATCTCCAACTTCCAAGTATTTCAAGTCATCAGGAAGAGGTGATAGATTCCAAGATCTTGCAAAAATAGAAGATGCACTTGTTTCATTAAAATTTAGTAATAAGTCTTGGTGTTTCAGACTCCTAGAATATATGTCTTGGTGCTCGTGACTGTAGGATACAATAACCAATGCATCAAAATTACAAAAAACAGATATCCTAGCACTTGCCACAACATTTTCTTAACACTGACACCCACTTTTCCCATTCAAAGTGTTTAATGTGTCCCTAATATACAGATATAACGAAAACTCATCACAGTCATGTAGAGCAGATGTCTTAGTGCTTATGGCAACATCTCGTTTCCAAGGAGACCCTTTTCCTCTAGTTATGAGGAATTTAACACCTCTTGAAAGCCCAAACGTGCCTATACGACCTTCAATGGTAAGATTTGGTAGTAAGTGCACAATAATAGCATAATTCAGATGCCCTAGTGTTCTCCCATGCTTCCTATCTGTGTCATGGCACTTTTACCTTATTTGAGAACATTTGACCAGACTCGAGAGCATAGAGATGAACGTAAGGTATCCAACATGGGATTCTAACCACCAGCTCGCTTAAATTGTACAAAATAGACATCTTATTGCTTGCCATAGCTTTTCTCCTCCATCAAGACCACATCTCACACGACCCCTACGAAACATGACCACAGCTTCCCCTCTCCATTGATCGACCATTTCTTCTTAATTTGAGACATTTATCCTGGCCTAAAAGTAAGAACATGACCATAAGATGTCAAACGACAGTATGTGGTACCCATCATAGTAGATTAGCATGAAACAGACTCCCTAGTGCTTGCTCTAGTTTCTCTTCTCCATTGAGGCCATTTTATTCCGCTTTAGAGTGTTTGACCTGTACTAGAGCCATAAATGTGGCAGCGGGTCCTCTGACTATAGGATCTAATAGCCAATGCATCGAGATAGCCCAAAGTGAATGTCCAAACACTCCCAACAGCTTCTCCTTCCATTAAGACCCAATGTCACGTAGTATTCTTTGTCCTGAATCTAGTAGCACCTTCAGTTTTGATATCGGAAGCCAATAGGCACTCCAAATTTAGAGAGAAAGTTGAAGGTTACTATTTACTCGCTATTTACTCACTATTCATGCGTTTCAATTTTCTTCAGAAACTGCCATGCGTTGTCTCCCCTTCCCCTATTTCCCTTTTATTTTTTTATAATATTAATAATAATTATTTAATAATTGAATAATAAGATTTTATTTCATATATATTCATATAAATTTCATTTTTCACCTTAACATATTCCAAAAATTTCTAAATATTTACATTCTCATAAACCTTTAGTTAAACTCTTAAATCATGATTTTTCTTGATAAAAATCATAATAAAGCTTGATAATTTTACATGTATTTATATGTATTGATGAATATCGGCTGGTTGTATGGCTTATGACGGTACCGAATAGGGGACGCCCTATTAGCCTGAGTGAGCCGGGGGAGGGCCGCTCCAACTAGGTGAAAGTGGTAATGTGAGGAGGCAGGAGGGTGATGTACTCACATTCCCTGATCACTTATTGTGACTAGGGTCGAGGTCACTATGCGTATACCAACTTGTAATGCCCTTAATTTACGTTACGTAAAATAAACATTTTTTTTTCGCAATCAGATATTTTCCATAAAGATACATAATTCAATTCTTTATTATGGGAACAGATACATATAGGATCTCTCATGTATACACAATATACAGACCAAATCTATAAACATCAAAGTACAGCAGAAACGAGGATCCTGTCTGTAGCGTTCAGAGCATTCTATATGCCGAATTAGACTCTGATATTCTTATATGAAAAATGTGAAAATATTGTGTAGTGAGTTTGACAACTCAGTGAGAAAATAATTCCTCCTATGACCTCTTAGGTCAGCATATGGATGTATTTATATTTTAAAATTTGTCACATAGATAATACAGTTCAGGAGTACATTCATATGGGATCTGTATTTCAAATATTCTCAATTCAAATGATATTTAGATATCCAAAACCATATGCAGCACGATATGATCATTAAACAAATTTCGTTATGCTCAGATGTATAAGCTATAGTAAAATATTATGATATGAAGGTAAAATCATCACTTTTAATGCACCTGCCTCACTCGGCAATCTGGTCAATGTAATAAAAATATAACTCATTTGCAATATGCATAGTGACCTCGACCCCAGTCACAATAAGTGATAAGAAAATGTGAGTACATCACCCTCCTACCTCCTCACATTACCACTGTCACCCAGTTGCTTGATAATTTTACATGTATTTATATGTATTGATGAATATCTGCTAGTTATATTGCTTGTGACGGTATCGAATAGGGAACGCCCTATTAGCCTGAGTGAGCCGGGGAAGGGTCGCTCCAACCGGGTGACAGTGGTAATGTGAGGAGGTAGGAGGGTGACGTACTCACATTCCCTGATCACTTATTGTAACTAGGGTCGACGTCACTATGCGTATAGCAAATGAGTTATATTTTCATTGCATTAACCAGATTGTCAAGTGAGACAGGTGCATTAAAAGTAATGATTTTACCTTCAAATCATAATATTTAACTATAGCTTAGATAAACCTTAGGATAAGTATATTTTCAGCCATCTAACAACCTTTTTGTTCGTCGTGAATAGTGTTTTCTGGTGGGTGAAAAGTATTTTTCGGTGAGTGAATAGTTTTTTTCGACGGTGAATAGTGACCAAGCTCCTGTAGTCATTTTCTAAGTCTTTGGACCCTCCAAACATGTTTTTGAGGTCTAATTGGTTAAATTCAGCTTGAAAAAGTACATTTTAGGGCTGTCCAACCAGGAGCCCTACCGTGTGAGTAGATAATTCTTTCTATGACTTGCTCTATACTCTTCTTAAACTATAAATGTATTATTGTTTCTATTTATAAATTATTTATGTTATTATAAGTTTATTAAATGTGTTAAAATATCTATTATACTTAGGAATTGGCACATAGTTCAAGAAGAGTATGGTTTTAGAACTTGATTTTGGAACTCATTGAATATGTGGTTTGAAATGTATTTATCATTATTTAATAAAGTGAATATTATATGCGCGATGCATTGATTTGTAAAGCTATATACTTGTGAAAATGATGCATGTCATATTATAAATGAGATTGAACGGCAAGCGTAAAGCTCATGGCGAGTTGCTTGATAATTTTACATGTATTTATATGTATTGATGAATATTGACTGGTTGTATGACTTGTGACGGTACCAAATAGGAGACGCCCTATTAGCCTGAGTGAGCCGGGGGAGGGCCGCTCCAACTGGGTGACAGTGGTAATGTGAGGGGGCAGGAGGGTGATGTACTCACATTCCCTGATCACTTATTATGACTGGGGTCGAGGTCACTATGCATATAGAAAATGAGTTATATTTTCATTGCATTGACCAGATTGCCAAGTGAGGCAGGTGCATTAAAATTGATGATTTTATCTTCAAATCTTAATATTTTACTATAGCTTATACACCTGAGCATAACAACATTTGTTTAGTGATCATACCGTACAGCATATGGTTTTTGGATATCTGAATATCCTTTGATTTAAGAATATTTGGAATACGGGTCCCATATGAATGTACTTCTGAACTGTATTTTCTATGTGACATATTTTAAAATATAAGTACATCCATATGCTGACCTAAGAGGTCATGGGAGGAATTATTTACTCACTGAGTTGTCAAACTCACTACACGATATTTCCACATTTTTCATATAAGAATATCAGAGTCTGATTCGGCAGATAGGTGATATATTCTCTGGGTGAGTCTACGTTGCTTCCAAGACTCATGGTCTTTGAATTATACTGTGTTTGTATTCTAGAGTAATCTGAACGCTACAGGCAGGATCCTCGTTTCTGCTGTACTTTGATGTTTATAGACTTGGTCTGTATATTGTGTATACATAAGAGATCCTATATGTATCTATTCCCATGATAAAGAATTGAATTGTGCATCTTTATGGAGATTATCTGATTGTGAAAAAAAAAATTTAGTTTACGTAACATAAATTGGGGGCGTTACATTTATCCATCATGAATCCTTAGTGTTAAGAATAGATAATACTTACTATAACATAAATTTTAGTTGTTCTTTTTAATGCTATCCACAAGTACTATTTTTAGGAAAGATTAAACTCATTTGAAAATCAATAGTTTTGAATGATAGTTCATCAAAATTGCTTATGCAATTTCATCACAAAATAATGGAATTCTTCTCTATTATGAATTAGTGTTTCAATGCATGGCTCCTAGTATAAACCTTAGGCATGCAAGACAAGCATCGTATATGCTTAAATTCTCCATTGATATTGATTAAGAATATTCATATTCATGTTGGATCATCATGATGTTTAAGTTTCATGTGGGTTGATGAATGATTGTGGAAGGTACATGTATAGGCTTATGGATAGAAATTGTTAATTATGCTTGAATTGTTAATGGCCAACGTTAATCACTGGAGATATGGTTTCCTCAAAACATTTCTAATATTTTATTTACTTTTTTTGCATTTATTTGTTATTTTATGAATTGTTCTCTACAGAGGAATCTAAATCGAAAACACTACAAGCTAGCAGCAGTGAGCGCTAGCCCTGGTGCACCTTGAGTTCTATGTAATAGGCTTTTGCCTGACAAATTGTACATGCTCTTACATGATGGATTGTACAGGCCCTTGCCTAATGGATTGTATAGGCTCTTGCCTCATAGATTGTACATGCTTTTGCCCAATGAAATTTAAGGGCCTTTACTTGATGGAATACAGGCTTTTGGCCTGATGGACAGTGATTACTCCTTCCCTTACTGTGTGCTTAAGAAATAATGATGATTCTAATTTAGAGTCCTCCAATTTATAAAAATATATAGACTTATTTTAATTACTTATTTTTCTCACTTGTTGACATGTGTACTTTGTTTCCAATAGTTGGTTTAAAATGTTGTTTAAAATGTTGTTTATATTTGTCTTATAGAACATTTTTACATTTTTTTATAATATTTTCTTTATATCCATACCTCTTAGTATTGAATTTTATTATTGTTGTTCTTTTATAACAAAAGATTTATTTTACTTTTAGTACCAAAGGTTTATGTTTACATGTATTATTTTCATTTAATCTTTATTTGTGAAAAACTCATGACATGCTTGTCCTAATCTGCTATAGTAAGGATTACCTGCTCACTGAGTTTTATACTGACCCCATTTTATATTGTCCCTTTTTCAAATAGTCATAAAGACTCATATGCATCTCTAACTGTGTAGTAAGTTGAGTGTGGTTTTGATGAGCCCAAGTTTGCTTTCAGGGCTCCTAGTTTTGTTTAGACACTTGTTGTTTTGTACACTAAGGTAGCTACCTCTATGAGCTATAAGCATGATCCCGCTTCTTTATGTAATTGGATGTTTATATAGCTTATGTTGTATGAGAAACAGATGATTTCTATACTGTTTAGCTTCATGCCAATTGTGGATGGATTTACGGTATATGGTTGATGGATGATTCTCATGATATGCATTTGTTTCAACCTATATGTTGTGTGATATGGTATTATCCTGATGTCTATTGGCTTGAGGCTTGGGGGAATTACTCAATTCCCATGTCGGTCACGTGCCTCCTCCAATAGGGGTCATGACAAATAATCATTTCCAAGCATTATAGCAATACTCTCAAGATATCTTGAATGCAATGCATCTTACTTTTACAACAAAATTACTTCTTTAACAATTTAGAGATGATGGATTGTCTAATTTACATGAGAATGTGAAATAATTTTGTAGAAAACATGACATTGAGATCCCTAATATGGGTTCACGATATGCCTTAGGTAGAGGGGGATTTCATCAATCAAATGTAACAATGGAGCATCATTTGCAAAAGAAATATTCTTAGCAACAATAGACTCCTGTTGGTGGACTTGCAAAATAGATATGTAATATCAGAATGCAAGGGCACGTGTCGTGACCAAGTAATAAAGTGATGAGTGAGTATAGTCCCACGAGGAGTGAACTAAAACTATTATAGCGAGTTCGGCTATGTGAAATGCTGTAGCAAAAAAATAAGATGGTTCACAAGATAAAATAGAGGTAGATCAATTAAATGCAACTATAACTAAGATGAGGGGTACTAGGGTGTAAAAGAAAATGATATTAGGTGATCTAAGGTTGCTCAGGGTTGCCATGAACTACAGCACTCATATTTGCTCTAGGGATTGCTGTAGCAACTACTCTAAGTGCCAAGTTCAGTCTTGAATGGAGTCTTCCCAGACTTCCATTCCTTGTAATTCTGAGGTTCAGACACGCATTCTTGCATCAGTCCTCTCCCCCGAATTGTGTATGAAGCTCCACTATTGGACTAATGGGGTAACCATACATCCCTATATGGGCTAACCCCATACATTCAACTATTACCTAGCCTCCATTACCCTTCCAGGTGAATATTGGCCTTGATCTTCCTCCACTAAACTTCCATTATCAGGGGAAATTAAATATAAACACAGTTGAAGTTGAAACAAAACTGCAGCAAAATGT
The DNA here is from genome assembly GCA_037074535.1 of Gleditsia sinensis. Taxonomy (NCBI): domain Eukaryota; kingdom Viridiplantae; phylum Streptophyta; class Magnoliopsida; order Fabales; family Fabaceae; genus Gleditsia; species Gleditsia sinensis. The sequence goes on along the minus strand of CM073470.1, from coordinate 62,771,422 downwards.
GTTGTTAATAAAAATGTGTTTAAGTTCATTACAACCCTTATGCAACCCTAGCTAGAAACTATCCAAGCCTCATGGTTACACTGGTTACAAATATCCCAAAAACACTGGTATGCATCCTAAGTGATATAAATAAAAATACAAATGCAGTTCTTTTTTATAAAAATAGTAAAAATCACAACAGGGATCAATGAAACATCTGGAATTTCGAACTGTCCCCTTCTCTAATGCTTCACCACCTGGTGTCAGTGCATCCTGGGCTGTGGTTTTTCTCTCCCTAGCAGTTCTTTCTTCTTGCTCCCGTTCACCCCCCCTTCTCTCGCTTTTTTTAGTTGCTCTGCTTTCTGCCCTTTTTATAGTCAGGCCTTGTGGTCCCAGTAAGTGGCCTGACTTCTGCTGACATTCTCCTTGCTCTGCAGCCAGTGTCTCTGTGTCAACTTTTTTTCTCTCCACTTTCAGTAGTGGAGGTCGTTTTGCATCAACCCAACCAACAGCTTGCAATGTCAGTTGGTTGCCGCTTTCTCCTGCTAAGTGGGTGGCTGAACCTGCTGCGCAGCTCTGCTCCTCTGCCACTTGCGCCATATCAAGTAGAATTAGTACCTCATATTAAAAAGGGGCCTACTCACTCAATATCACTTGGGTTTCTGCCATAATTGCCACATATGCTTACTAAATTGCTACAGCAAACGGGGTGGATGATATTATATCTAAGGGAGTCATCCCATTCAATTTAATCCAGGAATAAGAGTGCTTAATACATCAAAACAACTCAGTAAACATACTCGAAAAGCACATAGAAACTACAATAAATTGTAGTTATCAAATCCCCCCAAACTTAAAGGGTTGCTTGTCCCCAAGCAATTTTGTTCTGTTCACCACACCTCTTTCAATTAATTCCAGTTCTTATCTCCTGCCTAATTCCATATAGTCCTATTGATAGCTCTTAACTCTTAGGATTGTTTCCATATAAGAAACACCACAATCCTTCTTCCCGATCTCAACCAAAACCTTCCTGAAAGTTGTGTGTGTGATATGGACAGTTTCCCCAAGAGCCACTTGGGTCAATATCAGCCAGGGCTAAAATTATGGGGGTAGTTTACTGATTTCCTTTCTCTCTTTATATATATATATATTGGTTTTTTTTTAAACACCGATATTATTTTAGCAGAGGTCATTAGTGCCTTTTGACGCGAATGCCAACATGTGTTGATGAAGACACCCGATTACTCAGCCTTATCACCCTTAAGTAGCATCCTACTATGCTCTATGTCCCTGTTTTACGCAAAGGTACACATGGGGCTCATGCATACCCCTGGTTACTAAGGAACTACAGAGGCATTGGAGTGTCCAAAATTCTCTCTTTTCCTCTACTTTTCCCCAAACTCAAGCCTTTCTGACAATAAACTTATGCCTCTTTCGTAATTCCACAGAAGACTCTCAATATTAGCTCTAAAAATTTTAAGTCCAATTTCTAAAATCACCAAATTTCTTTTGAAAAACTACCTATATTCCTGTGCTCATTAGAAGAAGGTTCTGTGTGTGATTGGGTAAGGGTGTAGGTCTCCTATTCTGGTTTTAGTGTAATTCCCAACCCTCCTCATGGAGTATTCCAAAACTACAGCAGGTTATGAAATGTGCAAACTCCTCTCTCTATTTTGTTTTTTTTAAAGTACATAAAACAGGCAGTTAGACAGGCAACAACAAGTCATAATATGGTCTTCAATAACACAGTCAGGCAGAGGCACAAATAAACCAAAGAACGAATAAACAGAAACACACAATAAACAAAAACAAGGCCAACATATGCTTCAGCAAACACTACAACAATAACTAAAACAACACTAAGTCAATTCTCCCGCAGATGCCATAGAAAACCTTATATCACACCCCCCCAAACTCAATGATGAGTAGTGTCCCTACTGCTGATTAAATTGCCAAAAACATAAAAGACACTAATAAAAAATAGAAGCAGAGCTAAAGAAATTCTAAATGCAGCAGAGAAGGAATAGGAGATAAGGGAACTTCCTGAGGGTGCTTGTAGGGATGTTGCAGCACCCTAGGGGCATTGACCCTCAGAAGACCTTGAAGAGCTAGGAAGCCCACTACTTCTCTGTGTTGATCGTTGTGGGGCCTTCCCCTTGCGCATCGCTGCTGCCCGTTTTGTAATGGGTTCATCATCATCTAAGGACTCAGTGCGCATCAGAGTCTATTGGGGGTCTGGTTGTTGCTCGTCGCTGGTTGAGGAGTCTTGAGACTCCTTGTGCTCGTCTGCCTATGGCTCAGGTGCTTGGCCTTCCTCCTCAAAGGTAGCATGGAGTAAGTCTGTGGGAAATGCTGGAAATTGGAAGAATTGTTTATAATTCTACTATAGTGTGGTGTGGAGGGCGAAGTCCTTTTTCTGCTCATATCTCTAAAACGTCTACTGGTGATGCAAAAGCATTGTTTGCTGTCAGAAAATGGTCGCTTGTTGTTGGAGGATGAGCTGAAGGGTCTTGTTGGTTGGCTGGGGTGTAGAGGTAGAAACAGAGGGTCTAGCAGATTGTGGAAGACCTCGGGAGGCAGCTAGTGGGTGTGGGGCAGCTTTTTATTGGACAATCCAGGCAATGGTGATTGTGGTGATGGGGCTGGTTTCCTTCAATGTTTCTTCATTAATGGAGACTGGGACTCGACTATTCTGGCACAGAAGAGTGATGAGGGAAGGGAAGAGTAAGCTTCCCTTTCTCTGGTTGGTGCATACTTTGATTTGGTCACTGATGATTCGGCCTACATTGAGTGGTTTGCCTGAGATGATTGCGTCAACCATTGCTACCCTATCACTGCTCACTGTCTGCCCATGGGTGGAAGGTAGCAAGCGGGTCTTGAGAAAGTGGTACCACACCTTTGCTGTCGGTACCAGAGAGACTCGATTGATTGTGGTGGAACCTTGTGGGGATTTGTCCCAGGTGGTGCCTGGAAGGCATACCCGAGTAAGCATTGCATCCCAGTCCTGGTCCATCAGATCCCCTAGATATTTTTCATACTGGTCTTCCTCATCTAGCAGATTGTAAGCCTTGTTAATGGAGGCTTGGTCAAATCGAACCTTAGTCTCCCTGACTCTTACCCACTTCTCATTGCCTAGTCAGAAGTTTGCGTAAAAATCCCTTACCAGAGGGATAAGGGCAGTTTGCGGGTGTCTGGCAAAATGTTCCCATCCCCTCTGCTTGACTACAGCTACAACATACATAGGTAATCCCAAATCTTCGAATGTGGTGAAGGTGAATCCCTTCTCAGTATAAAAGCTTCGTAGCAAAATCTCTTCATCGTGTCTCTGCTTGTTTTCCTCGGAGGTGAATTTCTTCACCTTGCTCGCCTTCCTTGCCACTATCTTAATCCTTGGCATGGTTGGTTACGGGGGTTTAGAAGTGAAGATCTCTGGCACGAAGGTGGCTCTGGGCTCTGGTAACGTCAGGGGTTGAGAGAACGAGAGAGATCTGGGAAGGTGAAGGGGTTGAGGGAGTTGCAGAGGTGTAATGAGGGGGTTAGGGATGTGGGTTTATGACTTATGGGCTTCTGCCAATTTTCCCACCCTCTTTTTTGCTTTTGCCAAAATTATATTTTTTTTACAGCATAATAGAGGGGAACCCCTTTATTTAGGGCTGAATGCATTTGCTATAGCAACTTGTGTAGTAAAAACGGGCTTGCCTATGATTTTGCTACAACAAAGGCAACTTGCTCAAAGACTTGCTACAGGAAAGCAAGGACTATCTCTTACACAGTTTTGCTGCAGCAAAGTAAAAACTGGTCCTTCCCTGTTATGCTTCCCAACCTGTGTAACAAACACAAATGCTATTAGATTCATGATTTAAGCTATCTAAAAATTGTTAGATTAATCAACAACAAAATTAAACATAGGTTGCCTCCCATAAGCGTTTGTTTTAGAGTCATCAGCCTGACTTTTTTTTTGTGTTCATCCCTTTTGCAGATAGGTTGAGGTGTGCTGTCTATCCACATCACCTCCCAGATAGTGCTTGACTCTTTGTCTATTAACCCTGAATGTCCTTCCTTCCGTTTCTTCTTCCAATTCAATAGCTCCAAAAGAGAAAACTTTACTAATACGAAAGGGACCAGACCAACGAGATTTTAATTTCCCAGGAAACAAGGTTAGCCTGGAATTGTACAGCAGTACTTGCTGTCCTACTTCGAAGTTCCTTGGTTGTATCTTCTTGTCATGCCATTGCTTTGCTTTCTCCTTATACAGTTTGGCATTCTCATAAGCCTGACCACGGAATTCATCTAGTTCATTTAGCTGCAGCATCCTTTTCTCACCAGTAGCTTCCAGATTCAGGTTTAGATTCTTCACTGCCCAATATGCTCGATGCTCTAGCTCTACCGGCAGATGACAAGCCTTCCCGAACACCAACTTGTATGGTGACATGCCCAGTGGTGTTTTATAAGCTATTCTATAGGCCTATAATGCATCATCCAATCTTGAGGACCAATCTTTCCTCGTGGGGCCTACTATTTTTTCCAGGATTCTCTTGATCTCTCTATTAGAAACTTCAGCCTGCCCACTCGTTTGTGGGTGATAGGGTGTTGCCACCTTGTTCCTTACTCCATATTTGGTTACGAGTGCTCTGAACTGCCTATTGCAGAAATGGGTCCCTCCATCGCTGATGATGGCTCTAGGAGTTCCAAACCTTGTAAAGATGTTTTTCTTCAAAAATATGGTCACCACCCTTGCCTCATTAGTTTGAGATGCACTAGCTTCCACCCATTTTGAAACATAGTCTACGGCTACTAGAATGTATTGATTCCTAAAACTTGAAGGGAATGGGCCCATGAAATCTATTCCCCATACATCAAATAATTCTACCTCTAGGATGTTGTTCAGTGGCATTTCGTGTCGTCTAGATATATTCCCTATCCTCTGGCACCGGTCACATTGCATTACGAAGGAGTGGGAGTCCTTGAATAGAGAAGGCTAGTAAAACCTGCCTGCAGTACTTTGTTTGCAGTTTTTACTCCTCCAAAGTGACCTCCATAGAGGGAAGCATGGCATTGCTGTAGAATTTGCTCCACCTCTTCGCTGGGGATGCATCTTCTTATCATCTGATCAGTGCACTGCTTGAACAGGTATGGCTCATCCCAGTAATATGAGTTCACCTCATGCAGAAATTTCTTCTTCTGTTGTAATGTCAAGTTTGGTGGGAGCATGCCACTTACCAAGTAATTTACATAATCAGCATACCATGGCACACTATCTTGGGACAGAAGGTAGAGTTGTGCATCTGGGAATCTCTCGTTAATTTCATTTTCTCCTGAGCTGTCCCCTTCTAGTTTGGAGAGATGGTCTGCCACTTGATTTTCAGTTCCCTTTCTATCCTTAATCTCCAGGTCGAATTCCTGAAGCAAAAGCACCTATCGAATGAGTCTAGGCTTGGAGTCTTTTTTCTTAACCAGGTGTTTGATAGCAGAATGGTCTGTGTCCACTATCACTTTTGCTCCTACCAGATATGATCTGAATTTTTCAAATGCAAAAACTACTGCAAGCAATTCCTTTTCTGTCACTGTGTAGTTCAGTTGGGCACCTTGCAGTGTTTTGCTTGCATAATATATAGAGTGAAAAAGCTTGTTCCTACGCTGCCCGACGACAGCTCCTATTGCTGCTTCACTAGCATCACACATTAGCTCAAATGGAGAGATCCAGTCCGGTGCCATGATAATTGGAGCTGTACTCAACTTCTTCTTGAGATTGCAGAATGTTGCCATGCAGCTTTCATCAAAACAGAATGTTCTGTCCTTATCTAGCAAACTGCATAGAGGTTTGGCAACTTTGGAGAAATCCTTAATGAACCTCCTATAAAATCTTGCATGACCCAAGAAGCTTCCGATGCCTTTGACAGAGGTGGGAGGAGGCAGCTTCTCTATGATTTCCACCTTGGCCTTGTCAACCTCAATTCCTTTTTGAGAAACTTTATGTCCCAGCACAATCCTCTCTTTTACCATAAACTGACACTTCTCCTAGTTCAGCACCAAGTTTGTTTCCTCACACCGTTGTAAGACTTTAGCAAGGTTTTCTAAACATAGGTCAAAGGAGTCCCCGAAGACTAAGAAGTCATCCATGAAAATTTCCACAAACTGTTCAGCCATTTCTGTAAAAATTGTCATCATGCATGGCTGAAACGTTGCTAGAGCATTGCAAAGCCCGAATGGCATTCTTCGAAATGCAAAGGTACCATAAGGACATGTAAATTTGGTCTTATGCTGATCTTTCAGTGCTATAGCAATCTGGATGTACCCTAAATATCCATCCAGGAAACAATAATATTCTCTTCCCGTAAGTCTATCTAACATTTAATCAATGAATGGCAAGGGAAAATGATCTTTCCTGGTGCTTTTGTTTAGCTTCCGATAATCCATACAAATCCTCAAGCCAGTCACAACCTTGGTGGTGATAAGCTCATTATTTTTATTTTCCACCACAACCATGCCCCCTTTCTTAGGAACACATTGGACTGAACTCACCTAGGAGCTGTCTGATATGGGGTAAATAATTTTAGCATCCAGCCACTTGATGATTTCCTTCTTTACCACCTCCTTCATTATTGGGTTGAGCCTTTGCTGGGGTTCTATGGACCCTGTTTCATTGCTCTCCAAAAGTATCTTGTGCATGCAGAACGAGGGGATGATTCCTTTAATATCAGCAAGTGTCCAACCAATAGCCCTCCTGAATTTCTTTAATGCAGGACCAATTTCTCCTCTTGTTCTCTTGTCAACAGTGCTGAGATAACCATAGGAAGAGTGGTTGTTTCTCCTAGATATGCATACTTGAGGTGTGCTGGCAGTGGCTTCAGTTCCAAGGCTGGTGGGTCTTCCACTGATGCCCTCAGCGGCCTTGATTCTGGTGGGGTCACATATAATGGCTCCTTCATTGGCCCCTGCTTCCTAATGCCATGCCTGACATCAATCCAGGCCCATTCTTTCTTGTCTTCCTCTTTTGAATCTAAGTCTTCTGTCTATGCTACTGGTGATGGGTCCTTGCAGCATTTTCTTAACTGCTCTGATGCCAATGTGTCTATCACAGACATAACTGCACATTCTTCTTCTTCACTAGGAAACTTCATTGTTTGGAGTACATTGAATGTAACCTTCTCATCCTGGACTCTCATGGTTAATTCCTTTTTTTGAACATCAATTAATGTCTGGCCAGTTGCTAGGAATGGTCTACCCAAAATAATTGGGACCTCTGCATCAGCTTCATAGTCCAGTATTATTAAGTCTACTGGGAAGATGAACTTGTCCACCTTTACTAGGACATCCTCTATTTTTCCCTCTGGATATGAAATGGATCTGTCTGCCAGTTGTAGTGAGACTGTGGTAGACCTTGCTTCTCCAATTCCTAGCTTTTTAAATATGGCCATTGGCATGAGGTTGATGCTTGCTCTCAAGTCACAAAGTGCCTTGCCAAAATATTGGTTCTCGATAGAACAAGGTATGGTGAAACTGCCTGGATCCTTGAGTTTGGGTGGCAGCTTATTCTGCAGCACAGCGCTGCATTCTCATGTGAGAGCAACAGTCTCAAACTCACTAAATTTTCTCTTCTTAGTTAAGATGTCCTTCATGAACTTTACGTAATTTCGCATCTGCTCTAGTGCTTCCACCAAAGGAATGTTAATGTGCAGTTGTTTTAGGACATCCAGGAATCTTTTAAACTGCTGGTCATTCTGCTGTTTCTGGAATCTCTGAGGGAAAGGTGGTAACTTAGTTTGATGAACGTTTTGCTACAGTAAAACTACAGTCTTTTGCTGGGGCAAAGCTGCAGCATTTTCTCCAAAGATGTTTGCTTCCTCTCGTATCTCCTCCTCTTGCCTCTGCTTGTCCTTCTTCTTCTCCTGGGGTACAGTGGAGTCTCTCTGGTCCTGTCCTCTTTCTTTTGGTGCTTCCACCACCTTGCCGCTTCTTAGGGCTATAGCCTTGCAGTGCTCTTTTCCTTCTCTCCTAGGGACTTCAGTACTGCTTGGAAATGTCCCTAGAGGTCTGCTTTTTAATTCATTGGCAAGCTGTCCCACTTGGGTTTCCAGATTTCGTAATGAGGCTGCTTGACTCTGGATCAGAGCATCATTCCTTGCCATATATTCCTTCAGCAGGGATTCCAATAAAGTGGAGGTTTCACTAGGCTGCTGCCTGTGCTACTGAAAATCAGGGGGGGCCTGTGGTCTTTGCAGAACAAGATTGATTCCCTGTCCAGTGCCATAGTTATTCCAGGAGAAGTTAGGATGTTGCCTCCAGCCCGGGTTATATGTGTTTGAATAGGGATTGTTGTTGCGATTCATGTGTCCCAAGTAACATACTAACTCCGGATTCGAAGGACAATTTTCAAAAAGATGGGGCCCATTGCACAGAACACAAGATACTCCATTCTCCTGGATTGCGTTGGCTGTTTGAGGGCAGCTCGGTTGCTGGTTTTTTAAGACATTAACCAGCGAGGCTAGCTGGGCTGTTAGAGAAGTAACTTCACTCACTTCATGCATGCCTGCCATTTTTTTGCCAGTGGAAACTCTGTCCATAGGCCACTGATAGTTGTTACTAGCCATTTTTTCAAGCAGCTCATATGCCTCATTGTATGTTTTGGACAATAATGCCCCATTAGCTACTGCATCCACTATAGTGCGGGTTTAAGCATTAAGGCCATTGTAAAAGGTCTCCATCTGAATGCAGTAAGGGATTCTATGATGAGGGCACCTCCGTAACAGCTCTTTATACCTCTCCCAGGTCTCATACAGTGATTCACCTTCCAATTGCTGGAAAGATGTGATGTCATTACTCAATCTGGCATTCTTAGTGGGTGGAAAGTATTTTAGCAGAAATTTCTCTGCCAAATCACTCCAGTTAGCAATAGAATCGGGTGGCAGAGAGTTTAACCATGCTCTAGCTCGATCTCTTAATGAATAAGGGAAGAGTTTTAACCTAAGCACTTCTTCTGTTACCCCATTCATTTTGAAAGCATCTGTGACCTCCATGAATACTCTGAGGTGAAGGTGAGGGTCCTCTGTAGGCATTCCACTGAACTGGCCTACAATCTTCAGCATTTGGAACATTACTAGCTTGAGCTCAAAATAGAGAGCCTCGATTTCTGGTCTCACAATGCTCGGGTTCAACCCATTCAGGTTTGGTTGAACATAAGCATTTAAGACCCTATCTCTGTCATCCATGTTGTCTGCACCATTCTGGTTAGCCATTTCTGCTTGTGGTTGAGGCCCCGTCAGTCCTCTCCTTCTTCTCATAATAGTCTTTTCTATCTCTGGGTCTAGAGGCAAAAGCACCCTGTCAGACCTGCTCATGCACCATACTTCCCTCCACAAAGTAAAACTAGGGTGACCTCAAAGATAAAATTCTTCACACAGCCAAATATCTAATAATAATTTTCAAGTTAAAACTCCCCGGCAACGGTGCCAAAAAGTTGTTGGTGGACTTGCAAAATAGATATGCAATGTTAGAACGCAAGTGCACGTGTCGTGACCAAGTAATAAAGTGATGAGTGAGTATCGTCCCACGAGGAGTGAACTAAAACTATTATAGCGAGTTCTGCTGTGTGAAATGTTGTAGCAAAAAAATAAGATGGTTCACAAGATAAAATAGAGGTAGATCAATTAAATGCAACTATAACTAAGATGAGGGGTACTAGGGTGTAAAAGAAAATGATATTAGGTAATCTAGGGTTGCTCAGGGTTGCCATGAACTACAGCACTCATATTTGCTCTAGGGATTGCTGTAGCAACTACTCTAAGTGAAAAAGTTCAGTCTTGAATGGAGTCTTCCTAGACTTCCATTCCTTGCAATTCTGAGGTTCAGACACGCATTCCTTCATCAGTCCTCTCCCCCGAATTGTGCATGAAGCTCCACTATTGGACTAATGGGGTACCCATACATACCTATATGGGCTAACCCCAATACATTCAACTATTACCCAGCCTCCATTACCCTTCTAGGTGAATATTGGCATTGATCTTCCTCAACTAAACTTCCGTTATTAGGGGAAATTAAATATAAACACAGTTGAATGTTGAACGAAACTGCAACAAAATGTGTTGTTGGAAACTAGCCAAGCCTCATGGTTACACTGGTTATAAATATCCCAAAAACACTAGTATGCATCCTAAGTGATATAAATAAAAATACAAATGCAGTTCTTTTTGATAAAAATAGTAAAAATCACAACAGGGATCAATGAAACATCTGGAATTTCGAACTGTCCCCTTCTCTAATGCTTCACCACCCGGTGTCAGTGCATCCTGGGCTGTGGTTTTTCTCTCCCTAGTAGTTCTTTCTTCTTCTTCCCGTTCATCCCCCCTTCTCTCACTTTTTTTTAGTGGCTCTGCTTTCTGCCCTTTTTATAGTCAGGCCTTGTGGTCCCAGTAAGTGGCCTGACTTCTGCTGACATTCTCCCTGCTCTGTAGCCAGCGTCTCTGAGTCAGCTTTTTTTCTCTCCACTTTCAGTAGTGGAGGCCGTTCTGTATCAACCCAACTAGCAGCTTGCAATGTCAGTTGCTTGCTGCTTTCTCCTATTAGGTGGGTGGCTGCACCTACTGCGCAGCTCTGCTCCTTTGCCACCTGTGCCATATCAAACAAAATTAGTACCTCATATTAAAAAGGGGCCAACTCACTCAATATTACTCGGGTTTCTACCATAATTGCCACATATGCTTACTAAATTGCTATAGCAAACGGGGTGGATGATATTATATCTAAGGGAGTCATCCCATTCAATTTAATCCAGGAATAAGAGTGCTTAATACATCAAAACAACTCAGTAAGCATACTCGGAAAGCACATAAAAACTGCAATAAATTGCAGTTATCAACACCCAATTACAAGAGTTGAATAATAGATTCATAGAGCAAACAATGGAACTTCTCAGTTTAAGCTTTACTTTAGTTCCTAATAGAAATTATAAGTCATTCAATATTGAAAACATAAGCAAGTTAGCATAAACTTTTTATCCTAAAGATTTCACATAATAAGAAAATAGTCATTTGAAGTTTGAATTGTGCCACAATGAGCTCGATAGTAATTTTCAAGGTACTATTACACTTTCTCAATTATGTCAGAGATTAATGGAATAGGAAAATCGAAAACTTGCCACTTGATTGATCAATTGATTCATTTTGTTTTGACTCTTCCTATACCTACGGCAACTACAAAGAGAGCTTTTTCAGAAATGAAGATAGTCAAAACAAGACTCCAGAATAAAATGGACAATGAGCTTCTTACATATAATTTGTTTGTTTACATTGAGAAAGAAATTGCCACTACTTTTAGCACAAAATCCATAATAGCTGAATTTGAATCAATGAAAAAAAATCGAGTCTAACTCTCTTAAAGAATGATTGTAAGTAATTATCTATAATTTATTTTCTTTTGTAGATTATGCATTATATTTACTATTTTGAGTTTTCAGTTGTTGCATATAGTTAATATACTTTTATTGATGTCTTTAGTTTTTTTTCTCTTCAGCCCCCTTATTGAAAAATGTCTAGCTCTACCCTTGACAATTAACATTTCCTAATATAACAATATTATGAAATGAATATTTGATTTGAGAAGCACATTATACCAAGTGTGACATTGATGTGAGAGTGGAAATGCATGTGCAAGTGGAATTGGAAGATAAAGAAACAAGGGAGATGACAAAAATAGGGGGAGAAAAAATGGTGCATTACTTCTGGTATAGCTGACTTAAATTGTGTAACTATCCGCTGTTACTTTCAGTAAAGTGGTTATCTTACACTCTTCTTTCTTTGCTGTAAATATGGTCATTTTCCTCCATGTCAATGTTTATAGTGTAGCCTAGAGTGGCAGTCCAGTTTGGACAAGGATGTTAGTATTACAAAAAATTTGTATGGTTCTCAAAAATAAATTCAACAGTAAAAAGGTAAAATTTTAAATTTGTGTACTTTTTATTCCAAAAACATTTGTGCTATTGACTTGAAAATTTTAGGACCAAAATTTAGCTCATACAAATAGTTTAATCAATTGTTGATAAGTTTCTGTTCTGTAGGGAGCTATACAGATTAGTCCTTACAAGAACGTGCAAATAATATACTTAGAGGAAGTATTATTAGTTTTAAATCAATGGAAACCTATTGAAGAGATTCTTCATGTCCTTTCTATCATCCCGAAGGTAAAACTAAGCATTTCCATATTATTCAACATATACAGCCATTAACATTCTTCCATATTGTTAACATTGATAATATATTATTGATTATATCTTCTGTTAATATCGATAACTTCACATTACATTTATGAATATACTATTACATTGCTTGTATATTGTTGAGTTGCATGAAATTTTTTTCATTCTTGAATTCGGGAAAGACCATTATGGTTTACTTTAAATATTGTTTAGACTAGTAAAGGTATATCATTGGTTTTATTAATATCTTTAAACATTTACCATTGGCTCAATTCATCTTATCTTCCATCATCATCAACATCTTCTTTTCTTGAAATTTCATTTTTTTCTTGGGTATACTGAAATCTCAAATTATACTATTTTGTATGTGGAAAATTAATACTATTTGGTTTCTAATTTTTTGCTCCTTGTTAATCTTTGATCTTGCCAATTGGAACTATGTGACCAAGAGAGTGATAATATAATGACTGTATCAATATTTTTAATTACGCTATAGTGGGTATACCTAATCAAATTAAGTAGAGAAATTAACTAATATAACATTATGATATATCGTCACCAAGATCCAAGAAATTTATATACTAGGAACATCATAATTTTCTTATTAAGCTTGGTTAGAATAGGGAAATTGCTTAGGATTGGGCTATTTCATAGACCGTTGATGGATATTAAGCATTTATTTTGATAGTTTATAGTAGCTTACTGATTTTTATCTTTTTGCCTTTGTGAAGGTTTATATTAGGTTTCCTCCTTGCTGCAAGCTTATGGCATGTTGGGGTTATAATTCTCCTTCGTTCCAGAATAGACTACTAAGAGAAACCTGGTGTGATTGCTAGTGAAATTGGTGTAACTTATTCTTTCTCGTTTCAATATTTCTGACTCCAGTCATGTTTGATCGGTTCTTACAAGTTCTGTCGCCATTTTAACAATGCCATGCATCCTAAAAGGGAACTAAACCCAAGCTTTCAATCTCTGTGTTTGTGAGACTGGTCTTATAGGTGCAAAGTGCATCCCGTGCTTCTAGCCAAACCTCCTGGCTATCTCTACACCTCTACTTCCATTATCATTGAGAGGTCATTTAGGGGTCTTAGTTGGTGATCCTAGCTATTTCCTTCTCAACGATGAAGCTCATAATGGTAATTCCTGTTACATCATAATTGATACAAACTTTATCCGTAGGAGGGAGTTAACAGAGATACGAAGTCAATAATGAGAAGTAAAATGGGAAGGCACATCTTCTTCTTGTGATGGCATACCACAGTAAGTGAAATATTTATGGTTTAAAGAGTTTAAGATTAGTTCCAAGTCATTAAATACAAAGTCAACTTTTTGACATTGTCTACACAAAATTATTATTTATTAATTTTTTTTTACAAAAAACAATACTTTAGCATGAGAGGACTAGTATGATATACTTCATGCTTTTGATCGTATGGAAACAAGGCATATAACTAGCATGTTATGCGATATTCTTGATACATTTGTCAAAAAAGGAAAGCTATCAAAGTTTATAGGAGAATCATGGTAACATCCCTAATTTTGTTTCTTTTATTAATAAAGGTACATAAATATTTAACTAAGGAAATATAATTTATTAAACAAGTTTTAGATATCTACGGAAATATAATTCTTAGAAATTCTTCACCTTATGTCTATGCATAGAAAATATTTCTAACATTAAGGGAATAAGTAATGAGAGAAAACCTAATAGAAAAAATTAGAAATAGCATACTAAAGAGAGGCGAAATTCTTGGGTAAAGAAAATAAATTTTTGGAAAGTAAGTAAAGGTCTTAAAATTTCAAGAAGATTGGATTAGGGAAACTTTTCCTAATTCAAGACGTAGAGTTCCTAAGTTTAACATCTCCACCCATACATTGGGCTTTCACCTATGGACACTTCATATAGAGTTTTTTCACTTCACATGAGTTTCTAGCAAGCCAATAGGATAGCCCAAGCAAGAAATAAAACATAGACTTGGACTAGGATATAGAAGTTGGACCGATGGCCCATAAAGCATGAAAATGTGACCAAGCCCTCCATGAAAGGTAGAATTTCAGCCAAAGTAAAGGAAATGGGTAAGAATGAGCCTAAATCCAAAAGGAAAAAATAAGAATCATGTGAGAAAATAGTACTATAATAATAATCAAGATTAGGTCACATGGCATTAAGGCAAAACATCTATATCTTACATTCATAATTTCAGCAAGTTAGTAATAATACATGGAATTAGGACAAAACATCTATATCTTACATTCATAATTTCAACAAGTAGGTAATAATACATGGCATTATGACAAAACATCCTTATCTTACACAAATAATTTTATCCAAGGAAAGGAGACTCAAGAGCTAGAAATTTGCCATCTGGAAAGGTAAACCTATCATACTTGAGTGAGACAAAAGAAAAAGGAAATGAATCCCTAAATCAAAGGGACCTTAACCCTTGTCTTAAGAACATTTTATCAAGATTTTCAAAATACAAATCTCCTTTTGCTATGCATATCTTGACTAAGGAAGAGGAAGACAAGAACATGAGTTGTCTTTCCCTAAAAAACAACCAAGTGCATCCTAATTATAATAAGATAGACCCATGATTATGAGAGGTGAACAACTTGATAGTTTATTTAAGCAAAACCCACCCTTATAACATTATAATTTCGTCCAAGTGAGGGAGAGAAAAAATAGAAGCAATGTAGAGTGAGGAAAGGAGAGAAAGAGAGGAGAAGAGAGGAAGGAATAAGAAGGAGAAGTCTAGAGGACTAAGTACTCATGGTAAGTTAGTTTAATCTCCACTTGAACTCATCTTTTCTCGTCATCCTTGGGGTTCAAAACTCAACCTCCTTCTCTTATTTAAGCTGTTAGAAAAGCTAAGGAAATGGAGGAATCTTGCTACTTCTTTCAAGAGAAAACAAGAAAAATGGACAAAAGATGGTTATGTATATTTGAATATGGTAAAAATGGATGGAAGATGGTTAGATTGGTAAATTAAGTATGGTCTTAAAAACCTAGGGGAAAACCAGGAGAAATTGCTGTTAAGAAAAACCCTTAGTGATGTATGATTTGATTTTGTTTTTCTTTTGAAGTGGATGATGGAATATGTTAAATTAAGTAAGAAATATAATTAAATGTTGAGATGAGTAATTCTATGAGTAGGTGGAAATTTAGAAGAAAAATGGAAGATGAATTAATAAAAGGATGAACTAGAACTTTAGGAAAGGCTAGGCTAAGAAAATTGGATTTCAGAATAACCAGGGAAGCTTTTGTTTTTGAAATTCTGGGAAGAATCAGTTAGGAATTAAAAGAAATGGTTAACATGAAAAATGTAGATATATGTCTCACAAAATTTTAATCATTGGAATCACCCAATTTGAACTTTAAATGAGGGAGTTATGGTCTGATTAGTAAGCAAAGGTCAGAAAATGGTTAACCAAGGAATAATTTGTTAGGTAAGTTTCTATGTTTGAAATTTTGGAAACAATATATTGGGAACTAAAATAAATAGTTAACATGAATATATATATATATATATATATATATATATATATATATATATGTGTGTGTGTGTGTGTGTGTGTGTGTGTGTGTGTGTGTGTGTGTGTGTGTGTGTGTGTCTCAATAATTTTTAGCCACTAGAATCATTTAATTTGGAATTCATATTAGGAAGATATGGTCAGATTAGTAAGCAGTGGTCAGAAACTAGCTAACCAACGAAGAATCTGTTAACTATGCTTTTGTGTTTGAATTTATAGGGAAACTTTGTAGGGAATTAAAGGAAATTGTTAACATAAAAAATATAGATATATGTCTCACAGATCTATAGGCTTTGAAATCACTTAATTTGGAGTCCATATGAGAGAGATATGGTTGATTAATGAGTAGAGGTCAAAATCAGTCTAGAATCCAGGGTGGCAAATGTAAGCATTTGTTTTTCGATCATCTAGGGGTAATTCGTAAGGAATCGGAAGAAAAGATAAACATGAAAGTTGTAGATAATTGTTTTATCTTTTCAAAGGATTTAAAATAACTTCAATGTAATTTTTTATGTGGGAGATATGGTTGAATAAGTGAGAAAAGGTCATGGAACATGGCCAGACTGTGTTCTGTGTTGCTTCAGCACAGGCAGGCCGTGTTCAGGGCTATTTTTGAGTTTGTTTGAAGTATTTTCATGCATGGTCGTGTCCTGGATTATGACTAGCCCATGTTGAGAGTTGGTAAAGCTTATTTTAAACATTTTTCTTCCCTAAATGAACTTCATTAACTATAGGGTAATAATAAAAACCAAATTGGTGATGAATGCCCTATAAAATTTTTGTGAGAACATGTGTTGGAAATGATATAAGTAGAAGGAAAGTAACTAGAGATCAAGCATAAAGAAAATGAAAAGATTAAAATAATATTTAAAAAAGAAGAAGAATCTTATAAATGAAAATAATAAATACAGTGTATGCCCTAGCCATTGCCATTGTATGAACTCCTTACCATCTTAAGTGTGTAATTTTGACATGAAAATATTTTATAAAGTGATATTCAAAAATGGTTTTGATCATGACATGATTTCATTTTACCAATGATTTTTGGTAGTGATTATGCTTTGATGATAAATTATGGCATGTGAATATAATGAACATACTTATTATTGAAATTATATTTTTGGCTATTAACGTGAAAATCAAATATAAGAGACGAGCATGGTCACATGGCAGTTCGTGTGGTGCACCAGTAGGGGACGTCCTACTAATGACTATGATTATGTTAATGAGAAAAGAAAGACAAAGTGTGCCATGTCGGACAGAGCAAGAAATGCCCGTACTAGAGAATAGAAAGTACTCACTCTAACTAAGGTAACTTAATATGAAAATAAGTTGATAGTCATCATATGATATTCTAAAAATAGTTATTCATACCATACATGTTATTACTGTACGATTTTCATGTGCATAGATAAAGTGCATTTCATGTGACCTAAGGTATTTACTGTAGCTTATAGAGATGAACATTACTTGATGAGCTATATTGATGATGATTATGATTTATTGTTGAACCTATTGGGATTAAATTCTCACTATTTTTCCATATCATGTTTTGAAGACTAAATATACAAATATTCTCTATGATCGGCTTTTAGCATACATTGGGTCGAGTTGGCTAAGATCCTAGTGAAGGTGCAACCACCCGCATCTGTATCCCTGGAACTAGTCAATATGGATGAATAAGATGTAGACATATATGTGTTTGATTTTTGTACGGATGTTTTTAATTAATGATGTGTATGTGAACCCAAAATTGTATTAGTGTTAATGGTATACCATAAACCTTCATTATACTTGATTAATTTAATTGAATGTTATTATGAGTTAAATAGTTAGAAGTAAAGAGGTAATGACTTTGTGGATTTTAATATATATATATATATATATATATATATATATATATATATATATATATATATATGTAAAAAAAATGGAGTTGTTACAATTATCTTGGTACCTTTTGTATTGGGAAAGAACAGAATTCCATAGATGAAGGGAAATAAATAGGAAAAATCAGCTTTTGGATTGTGGCAGTTAAGTCATGTGAACCCCTGATTTGAACCTCACCAAGAGTAGTGATGTAACATCCCGTAATTTTTAGATATTTTCCTTAGAAATTCTTCACCTTACATATATGCATAGAAATGTTCTAATATTAATGGAATAGGTAAAGAAAGAAAACCTAAGAGAAAATATTAGAAATAAACATGTTAAAGAAAGGTGAAATTCTTAGGTAAAGAAAGATAAATTTTTGTGAAGTAAGTAAAGGTCTTAAAATTTCAAGAAGATCGGATTAGGGTAATCTTTCTTAATTTAAGAGCAAAAGTTACTGAGTTTAGTATCTCCACCCGTAATTGGGCTTTAACCTATAGACATTTCATATAGAGTTTTTCTACTTCACATGAATTTTTAGCAAGCCAATAGGATAGGCCAAGGAAGAAATAAAACATAGACTTGGACTAGGATATAGAAATTGGACCGATAGCCCAAAAATCATGAAAATGTGACCAAGCCCATTATGAAAGGAAGAATTTTAACCAAAGTAAGGAAAATGGGCAAGAATGAGCCCAAACCCAAGAGGAAAAATAAAAATAAAAATAAAATTAAAGTGATGAAATATTAGTGTAATCAAGATTAAGTGACATGGCATTAAGACAAAAATTTGACAAGTGGTGTGATTCTACATTCATCATTTTGGCAAGTGGCATAATAATACAAGGCTTTAGGACAAAAACATCTATATCCTACATTCATAACTTTAGCAAGTGGGTAATAATACATAGCATTATGACAAAACATCATTATCCTACACAAATAATTTTAGTTAAGTAAGGAAAATTCAAGGGCTAGAAATTTGCCACTTAAAAAGGCAAATCTATCATACTTGATTAAGACAAAAGAAAAAGGAAATGAATCCCTAAATCAAAGGGATCTTGCCCCATATCTTAAGAACATATCATCATAATTTTCAAAATACAAATCTCCTTTTTCTATGCATATCTTGACTAAGGAAGAGGAAGACAAGAACATAAGTTGTTTGTTTTCCAAAAATTCAACAAAGTGTATCCTAATTGTGATAAGGTAGACCCATGATCATGAAAGGTGAATTATTTGGTGGTCTATATAAGAAAACCCACCCTTACAACATTATAATTTCGTCCAAGTGAGGGAGAGCAAAAATAGAAGCAAGGTAGTGTGAGGAAAGGAGAGGAAGAAATGAAGAAAGAGGAAGGAGAAGTCTAGGAGACTAAGTGCTCCAGGTAAGTTTAACAATATTTCTTTTTGAAGAAAACCTTTGAAACTCATAATATTTATATGAGATTTTGATCTTAGAACTTTGAGGATTGGTCATGGATGTTGCTATATCATGTTGCATATTGATCTTGCATGTGATGTATGTTTGAATACTTAGGTTGGTGTAGATAGTTCTGCATGGATATGGCTATGGTTGACAGAATTTTAAGCTTCGGTATTTTAATTTCTGGGAACAATCTATAAGGAATTAAAATAAATGGTTAACATAAGAATTAAAGATATATGTGTCACGGATTTTCACCCACTGGAATCATTCCATTTGGAGTCCATATGAGGTAGATATGGTCTGATTAGTAGTCAAAGGTCAGAAAATGAATCATCAGGGAAGAATATGTTAGGATAGCTTCGGTAATTTAATTTCTGGGAATTATTGGTAGGGAATTAAAATAAATGGTTAACATAAGAATTAAAGATATGTGTGTCATGGATTTTTAGCCACTGGAATCATTCAATTTGGAGTCCACATGTGGTAGATATAGTCCGATTAGTAAGCCAAGGTCAGAAAATGGTTCATCAGGGAAGATTATGTTAGGACAGCTTTTGTATTTTAATTTCTGGGAATTATCTGTATGGAATTAAAATAAATGGTTAACATTAAAGTTATATATCTATGTCTCATGGAAATATACCCACTGGAATTATGCAAGTTGGAGTTCATATGAGGTAGATATGATCCGATTAGTAAACAGAGGTCAGAAAATGTTTATTCAGGGAAGAGTATGTTATTAATGCTTTAGTTTTTGTATTTCTGGGAATGTTCTGTAGGGAATTAAAATAGCACGCCAACATAACAATTATAGATATATGGCTCATGGATTTTTACCAACTGGAATCACTCAATTTGGAGTTCCAATTTGGGAGATATGGTCTAATTAGTTAGTAAAGGTCAGAACCTATCCGAGAGGAACTATCCTGTACTTTGAGGGAGTAATATCACCTTTGTTTCTTAATTTTTCGCTACAATGTTCAACATAATAGTTTTAGATAATTGTTTTATCTTGAAATGGACACCAAGATCACCTACATCAGAGTTAAATTGAGGGAGTTATGCTCTGATTAGTAAGAGAAGGTTAGATAGGATGAAAACCTTCATCAAGAAAATAAAGAAATAAAATTAGTATTTAAAAAAGAAGATGAATCTTAATAAATGACTAGTATAGCCATAGCCATTGCCATTGTATGAACTTCTTACCATCTTAAGTATGAAATTTTGACATGGAAATATTTTATAAAGTGATATTTGAAATGGTTATGTTCATGGCATGATTACCAATGATTTATGGTAATAGTTATATTTTGATGAACATACTTGTTATTAAAAGCATATTTTTGGCTATCATTGTGAAAAGAAAAGAAATAAGCACGGTCACATGGCAATCCGTGTGGTGCACCAGTAGGGGACGCCCTACCAACGGTTATGATCATGATAATGAGAAAAGAAAGAGAAAGTGGGCCATGTCGGACGGAGCGAGAAAAGCCCGTACCGGAGAGTAGAGGATACTCACCCTGACCGGGGTAGCTTGAAATGAGAATAAGTTGATGGCCATCATATGATATTTTGAAAATAGTTAATCATATCATACATATCATTATAGTATGATTCTTATGTGCATAGATATAATGCATTCATGTGACCAAAGATATTTTCTGTAGTTTATACAGCTGAACATGACGTGATGAGCTTTACTGATGATAATTTATTGTTGAACTTACTGGGATTTAATTCTCACTATATTTCCATATCATGTTCAGAAAATTATTTATGCAGCTTTTGTTTCTAAGGCTCTGGCTTTTAGTGCACATTGGATCGAGTTACTTTATGTTGGGCAGATTTCAGAATCAAATAAGATGTTTGTGGTCGAGTTGGCTCAGATCCCGGTGAAGGTGCAACCACCCGCACCTGTATCTCCGGAATCGGTCAACCAAAATAAACAAGATGTAAATATCTATGTGTTTGATATGTTATACGTCTGTTTTGATTAATGACATGTATGTGAACTCAATATTGTATAATAATAAAGGAAAAAAAAAAGAGGTTGTTACATAATTGGTATCAGAGCAGGTCGATCCTAGATGGCCAGTGGGTGGATGGTTATCTGAATCGATCTTATAGTGTCTTGAGTATGTTGTGGTTGTGCTGTGTAGGGGATCAGTGACTCATATAGGTAAGAAATTACTAGTGTTTCTTATCTATATGCCGAGGTGGTGTTATGACTGCTGTTAAATATTATTTTGAAACTAACTATTGGGCTTGATCACCTCAATAGTAGCATAAATTTATTTTTCCCACAGTAGGAAATGGCACCACCAAGGCGGAATCCGGCAAACAATGCGGAGAAAATCTTGCACAACCTTGTCGCAGCAATTCGAGAATTTGGTATTGATTTACTCCTTAGAACCCAACTAGTATCTATATCCCTATATAGAATGATATCGATTGAATTTAAAAAAAAATTGTGATTTGTGAAAAGTGCATGTCTAAGGAAAGCTCTGGCAAGGAAAGACTTGGTACTTAAGCGTGTCCATTAGTGACCCACCTCTCTTTCCTGGGAACTTTTCTGGTGCGCTGTTTACAGACTACAATTACTATCCAGTTACCGAGATATTTGTGTGGAATTTTAACATGGAATTTACCCTAGTACTCATATAAAATTTCCAAGAAATTTTGAAAGTGCCGGTTTTATTTGAAAAATCTTAGTATGCTCCGTGGTTGCAGTATTTCCACATCAGAAAAGAATTATTCTAGTTACTGGAAAAAAAAATATTTACAAGACTTGTTAGACAAGGGATTTAAATGCCCTAGTACTTTTATTTGGAGTGCTCTAGTTCTATTTGTGAAAAAGAAAGATGGATTACTATGACTATGCATAGATTGTAGACAGTTGAATAAGGTAACAATGTAGAATAGAAACTCATTAGCTCGTATAGATTACCTGTTTGACCAGTTATAAGGTGTTCAATATTTTTCCACAAATAGATTTGGGATATGAGTAACATTAATTAAGGATAAGAGAAGAGGATGTAGGACTTATTATGGGCATTATGAGTTCTTGGTGATGCATTTAAATTGACAAACCTTTAGCTGCATTCATAAATTTAATGAATAGTAATTAGGTCATCCTTGGAACAATTTGTTATTATATATATGGATGATATACTAGAATATTTCAAAAGTTCAGAGGATCATAAGCAACATTCAAAGATAGTTTTACCAACTCTAAAGGAGTATGGTTGGTAAATATGGTATACAAGTAGAGTCTAAGAAAGTAAAAGTAGTACAATAATAGCTACGTTTTACTACATTTAAAGATGAAGATCCAAATCCAATTTACGCTTCCTGCGGTTATCTGCCGTCCATTCTACTGGAGTAATAGTTAGATCAGGTACATGAACATAGGCTTGTAAAGCATCAATCAACTCCTCAACATTTGAAGCTGAGATGAGAATTTGTCGTGCTGAGTGTGAGATAAACCTCTGTTCCACAGCTTGATCTAGAAAAGATAACAAACCATCAAAGAAGTGATTAACATTTAACAAACCTATCGGTTTGTGATGCATATTTAGTTGTGCCCAAGAGACTATTTGGAAAATCTCCTCTAAAGTACCAAAACCACCTGGTAAGGCAATGAAGGCTTCAGCATTGCTCATCATTCTAGCCATGCGTTCATGCATGGAAACTACCCTATATTCTTCCCCAATTGTCTTCCCTATATTGCTGGATGTAGCTAGAGCTGTAGGAATAATACCTAGAACTTGGCATCCCCCTGCATGTGCAGCTGTAGCCACACACCCCATTAACCCACAGTTACCTCCACCATACACTAAATGAATTTTTCTCCTAGCCAGCACCATACCCAGATTTTGTGCTGCTTTAACATACTCCTCATCTTTTCCAGGACTGGAACCACAAAAGACACAGATATTTCGAAACTGACGGAATGTTGTTCCCTCCATAATTTCTATCACCTTAACTTTGAGAATATACAAAGATACTAATGTAAGTATTTATAGAAATCAGAGAAAGACATATTTATAATAGCTATGCGAATAGGCCGGGTATTATTAGAACAACTATGAATATCAACTAAATTAAAGGTAAATAAAAAAAAAAATTCAAAAATGACGGCAAGCATGTATATGTACAGTAGTATGACTGTGACCCATATTAAGCACATAAAGAGTATAAGATAAGATATCACCAGAAATCTGTCTTTATCTTGTTGTCTTTGATGAAGCATTGATGTTTTGATTCTTGTAGAAAAGTTCTAGGTGATAGCCGTCATTGAAAAAAAAAATAATAAAAAAAAAAATGCAATCAAATGATTTATTTTGTATTCTCAATGTTTTCGCCAGTCGACTATCAGTATTATTAAGTCGACTAGCTATTTTGAGAAATTTTAATTTGGACTGGTTAATTTACAGTTGATTAATTACATCTATTTTGAAGCAATCAACTGCATCCTACCAGTTAACTACATATTCTTTGATTTTCACAGACTTTTATAAGCTCAAAAATGTTTCTTTTTCCATGTGATATCTTTCCACCGAATACCAATGGATTTAAAGTTGATTCTGACACATATATTCAAAATTTGCGGCCACCGATTTTTGTTGAAATCATAGATAGATTTTTGTTTACAGATTTTCAAGAATTGCGGCCACCGATTTTAATATTTTTCAATGCTTTGTCAAAACTTTTGACTTTCGCTTTTGGAACCATTCTCTATTATGCTTTTCGTCTGTTTCACTCATTAACGGTTGGCATTAAATGCAAGGTTATTTTCCCTCATTACAATTAAAGATAATTTCTTCCTTTGTAACTTGGTTGTTATGGTGTCTAAGTTGTTAATAGGTTAAAATAATGAAAGGTTTGAAAAGAATGGACGGATGATGGTCTTATGGTGTTTTGACGAATGTAATCAAGAGAATTAGTGGTGTTGAAGTTCTCGAGGAATAAAATATAGGAAGTAGGATTTAAGTTAGTCTTTGAACTCTTAATTTGGAAATATAGAGAATATTCTGAGAACCATGTCCGGAAATAATGTAGGTTATCAAGATATTTGTGTTAAAGGATTATATCATGCTAAATTGAGTCTAGTATCTAGGATGTGAATTATGTTGGAATTGAGAATTCATGTAATTGTTAGGAAAAAAAAAACACAAATTTTTTTCAAATGATTGGGTGAATTAAATGGGATTGGCATAAGCTAGAATGAGGTGCTTTTGGATATGATAGAAGAAATAATTGAAATTTTTGACAATGAGTTTAATGGTGTTAATAAGCTTGTATAGAATTACTGTGATGAGGTAAGTTGGAATTATTAGACATGCGTCAATGGTACATAAACGTTATTAAAGGTTTGAAGGATTTATTGCTACTTATGTTTAACATATTGATTAAAGGATTTGAGGATAAAAATAGATGATAGAGTAAGATGATGATATTCAGGGGATGATGTTGATATATGAAAAAAAAAATTGACTTGATAGAAGTTTGGAATAAGAAAAGATAGTTACACAATATGAAGGTGTATATGTTCCTTTATATGTGTGTTTTCTAATATCGACCCATAGATATATCCATACGGGCTAGAGGATATCAATTGAAGAACTTATGATTGAAAGAAATCCTTATGGTTAAGTTATATGGCAAAATCACTCAAGTGAATAGACATATTAAAAAGTAAAGATGTCATACAGAAAAGATATCTCTAATTATTTAGGTAATAAGCTTGGTAACTCTGAATAATGCCTTAATTTCATTCCCTACATGTGGTAGGATGGATTGAAATTCGGGGACCGAATTTCTTAAAGGGGGGAAGAATGTAACATCCCGTAATTTTTAGATATTTTCCTTAGAAATTCTTCACCTTACATATATGCATAGAAATGTTCTAATATTAATGGAATAGGTAAAGAAAGAAAACCTAAGAGAAAATATTAGAAATAAACATGTTAAAGAAAGGTGAAATTCTTAGGTAAAGAAAGATAAATTTTTGTGAAGTAAGTAAAGGTCTTAAAATTTCAAGAAGATCGGATTAGGGTAATCTTTCTTAATTTAAGAGCAAAAGTTACTGAGTTTAGTATCTCCACCCGTAATTGGGCTTTAACCTATAGACATTTCATATAGAGTTTTTCTACTTCACATGAATTTTTAGCAAGCCAATAGGATAGGCCAAGGAAGAAATAAAACATAGACTTGGACTAGGATATAGAAATTGGACCGATAGCCCAAAAATCATGAAAATGTGACCAAGCCCATTATGAAAGGAAGAATTTTAACCAAAGTAAGGAAAATGGGCAAGAATGAGCCCAAACCCAAGAGGAAAAATAAAAATAAAAATAAAATTAAAGTGATGAAATATTAGTGTAATCAAGATTAAGTGACATGGCATTAAGACAAAAATTTGACAAGTGGTGTGATTCTACATTCATCATTTTGGCAAGTGGCATAATAATACAAGGCTTTAGGACAAAAACATCTATATCCTACATTCATAACTTTAGCAAGTGGGTAATAATACATAGCATTATGACAAAACATCATTATCCTACACAAATAATTTTAGTTAAGTAAGGAAAATTCAAGGGCTAGAAATTTGCCACTTAAAAAGGCAAATCTATCATACTTGATTAAGACAAAAGAAAAAGGAAATGAATCCCTAAATCAAAGGGATCTTGCCCCATATCTTAAGAACATATCATCATAATTTTCAAAATACAAATCTCCTTTTTCTATGCATATCTTGACTAAGGAAGAGGAAGACAAGAACATAAGTTGTTTGTTTTCCAAAAATTCAACAAAGTGTATCCTAATTGTGATAAGGTAGACCCATGATCATGAAAGGTGAATTATTTGGTGGTCTATATAAGAAAACCCACCCTTACAACATTATAATTTCGTCCAAGTGAGGGAGAGCAAAAATAGAAGCAAGGTAGTGTGAGGAAAGGAGAGGAAGAAATGAAGAAAGAGGAAGGAGAAGTCTAGGAGACTAAGTGCTCCAGGTAAGTTTAACAATATTTCTTTTTGAAGAAAACCTTTGAAACTCATAATATTTATATGAGATTTTGATCTTAGAACTTTGAGGATTGGTCATGGATGTTGCTATATCATGTTGCATATTGATCTTGCATGTGATGTATGTTTGAATACTTAGGTTGGTGTAGATAGTTCTGCATGGATATGGCTATGGTTGACAGAATTTTAAGCTTCGGTATTTTAATTTCTGGGAACAATCTATAAGGAATTAAAATAAATGGTTAACATAAGAATTAAAGATATATGTGTCACGGATTTTCACCCACTGGAATCATTCCATTTGGAGTCCATATGAGGTAGATATGGTCTGATTAGTAGTCAAAGGTCAGAAAATGAATCATCAGGGAAGAATATGTTAGGATAGCTTCGGTAATTTAATTTCTGGGAATTATTGGTAGGGAATTAAAATAAATGGTTAACATAAGAATTAAAGATATGTGTGTCATGGATTTTTAGCCACTGGAATCATTCAATTTGGAGTCCACATGTGGTAGATATAGTCCGATTAGTAAGCCAAGGTCAGAAAATGGTTCATCAGGGAAGATTATGTTAGGACAGCTTTTGTATTTTAATTTCTGGGAATTATCTGTATGGAATTAAAATAAATGGTTAACATTAAAGTTATATATCTATGTCTCATGGAAATATACCCACTGGAATTATGCAAGTTGGAGTTCATATGAGGTAGATATGATCCGATTAGTAAACAGAGGTCAGAAAATGTTTATTCAGGGAAGAGTATGTTATTAATGCTTTAGTTTTTGTATTTCTGGGAATGTTCTGTAGGGAATTAAAATAGCACGCCAACATAACAATTATAGATATATGGCTCATGGATTTTTACCAACTGGAATCACTCAATTTGGAGTTCCAATTTGGGAGATATGGTCTAATTAGTTAGTAAAGGTCAGAACCTATCCGAGAGGAACTATCCTGTACTTTGAGGGAGTAATATCACCTTTGTTTCTTAATTTTTCGCTACAATGTTCAACATAATAGTTTTAGATAATTGTTTTATCTTGAAATGGACACCAAGATCACCTACATCAGAGTTAAATTGAGGGAGTTATGCTCTGATTAGTAAGAGAAGGTTAGATAGGATGAAAACCTTCATCAAGAAAATAAAGAAATAAAATTAGTATTTAAAAAAGAAGATGAATCTTAATAAATGACTAGTATAGCCATAGCCATTGCCATTGTATGAACTTCTTACCATCTTAAGTATGAAATTTTGACATGGAAATATTTTATAAAGTGATATTTGAAATGGTTATGTTCATGGCATGATTACCAATGATTTATGGTAATAGTTATATTTTGATGAACATACTTGTTATTAAAAGCATATTTTTGGCTATCATTGTGAAAAGAAAAGAAATAAGCACGGTCACATGGCAATCCGTGTGGTGCACCAGTAGGGGACGCCCTACCAACGGTTATGATCATGATAATGAGAAAAGAAAGAGAAAGTGGGCCATGTCGGACGGAGCGAGAAAAGCCCGTACCGGAGAGTAGAGGATACTCACCCTGACCGGGGTAGCTTGAAATGAGAATAAGTTGATGGCCATCATATGATATTTTGAAAATAGTTAATCATATCATACATATCATTATAGTATGATTCTTATGTGCATAGATATAATGCATTCATGTGACCAAAGATATTTTCTGTAGTTTATACAGCTGAACATGACGTGATGAGCTTTACTGATGATAATTTATTGTTGAACTTACTGGGATTTAATTCTCACTATATTTCCATATCATGTTCAGAAAATTATTTATGCAGCTTTTGTTTCTAAGGCTCTGGCTTTTAGTGCACATTGGATCGAGTTACTTTATGTTGGGCAGATTTCAGAATCAAATAAGATGTTTGTGGTCGAGTTGGCTCAGATCCCGGTGAAGGTGCAACCACCCGCACCTGTATCTCCGGAATCGGTCAACCAAAATAAACAAGATGTAAATATCTATGTGTTTGATATGTTATACGTCTGTTTTGATTAATGACATGTATGTGAACTCAATATTGTATAATAATAAAGGAAAAAAAAAAGAGGTTGTTACAAGTGAGACCTGGAATAAATATGGAATCTGATTGGAAGGATCGTGTTTTAATTAGATTTATAACAAAATAAATTAAAGAAAATAACCTTGACCCGTTATCTATAAAGAGATAAGAACCAAAGGTATAAGAAATATTATAGACGCCATACTCAAGAAAGAGGAAGAAGATTGTAAGTGATAAGTCTTGTTTGAACGCCACAAAAAATCTTAAAAAGTTTAGAAAAGTTCTTTGAAGAACCAAAGAGAAAACACTCTCAATATTATTAATGATAATCTGTCTTGTTTAAGAGTATATATGCCTATTTATAGGCCAATAACCTACACTAACAAGGAAAACTACATAGGAAACTCGTATAGGGCTAGGAAAGTTAAAAATAGGAAACTCTTTTAGAAACTATCAAATAGAAAACTCCTACAGGGCAAAGAAAATTAGAAATAAGAAACTCTTCTAAAAACTATCAAATAGGAAACTTTCCTAGTCAAATAAAGAAAACACTACAAATAAATAAATAACGTAGGCTAAATTGGGCCATTAAATAAATCCATTCTTTTGGGCCTATATTTAGTCTTTAGCCTTCAATCTTCTTGCACTTTAGGTCCATATTTAGATTGGCGATTCTTGGCCCATAGTCAATTGGATTTTAATGATATAGACCAGTCTTGACTCTTCTTTAATAGTCTTGCAGTTTTCTCCTTGATGGGCCTCTATAATTAGACCATTAACTACTTCTTTGAATATTTTAGCCAGAGCTCTTGTGATATGTCCAACT
Source organism: Gleditsia sinensis (assembly GCA_037074535.1). Lineage (NCBI taxonomy): Eukaryota > Viridiplantae > Streptophyta > Magnoliopsida > Fabales > Fabaceae > Gleditsia > Gleditsia sinensis. The sequence goes on along the minus strand of CM073470.1, from coordinate 62,742,531 downwards.
GGGACTTGTAGCGAGTCTGCATTCCATTTCTACTTGTCATCCCTAGCCATGATTTCATCATTCCCCTCCTCTTGAACATGATTTATCCTCAAATCAACACCTACATCAAAAGGAGATAAGTCAGAAACAATAAAATTTGCACTAACATTATACTCACCTGGAAGAACCTCACCAAGAGTAGTGAGACCCAGAATTAATATGGGATCCGATTGGAAGGATCATGTTCTAATCAGATTTATAACAAAATAAATTAAAGAACATGACCTTGACCTGTTATCTATAAAAAGATAAGAACCAAAGGTATAAGAAATTTTGTAGACGTCATACTCAAGAAAGAGGAAGAAGATTATGAGTGAGAAGTCTTGCTTGAACACCACAAGAAAATATTGATAAGTTCACAAAAGTTCTTTGAAGAACCAAAGAGAAAACACTCTCAATATTATTAATGATAATCTATCTTTGTCAAGAGCATACATGCCTATTTATAGGCCAATAACTTAAACTAACAAGAAAAACTACATAGAAAACTCTTATAGGGCAAGGACAGTTAAAAATAGGAAACTCTTTTAGAAACTATAAATAGGAAACTCCTACAAGGTAAAGAAAATTAAAAATAAGAAATTCTTCCAGTCAGACAAGGAAACCACAAAATAGAAAACTTTTCTAGTCAAACAAACTAAAGGTAAAATTAAATAAATAAGAAAAACGTAGCTTAAATTGGGCAATAAAATAACTCGTTGATTTTGGGCCTATATTCAATCTTCAGCCTTGAATCTTCTTTTACTTTAGGTCCATATTTAGATTGGTTGGTCTTGACCCATATTTAAGTAGGTTTTAATGACATGGACCAGTTTTAGCTCTTTTTTTGTAGTAATGCAAGTATCTCCTTATTAGGCCTCTAGAATTAAGCCATTAAATACTTCTTTAAATCTTTTTGCCCGAGCTCTTATGATAGGTCCACTTGGGACTTCAAGCAAGTCTACAATCCATTTTCATTCACTAGTTGTGCTCACATCTTCAAGGATCCTGGATGATGTAGTTTTTAGCCAAATGTTAAGTTCGTAATTATGTATTTGCTATACATTTATTTTATGTAGCCTGCCATTTAATTTTTACTTCTACTGATTTAAAATATGTAATATAGGATTGAGAACTGGGCTAAACCTACCAACATCTGAAGTCTTCATTGTAACCCACAAGAGAAAAGACAAGATGTCGGTTGATAAGAGAGCCTAAACAACTTAGAAATTTTAACAAGCACTTAAGGATATGATAGGATAAGGAAAATATCAATAGGATATAATAAACTATCGTATCCTATCTCTCTTATCAGTTGCTCCAAACGGGCCCTAAAAATATTACTTCTGCTTATGATTTACTCTATTAATGTTTAGATTTATACCCTTTTTTATATATAAATAGATACTTATATTATATGTATAGATTCACATATACATAACAATGAAAGTAAAACTAACAAGTAGTGCATAACCAAACAATAAGTCCTTTCGTTGATATAAGATTATTCCATACATTAGGGTTTTGGTAACTGTACATGAGTGACTTGGGGTACATCATGTAGTACAAAAAACAAGAGTATATCCGATTCCTCCAAAATGTAGGCCAGTCAATTTGATATTATTGTTTATACTTTTAAGTACATATATACTATAAAGCCATCATATTAGTCCTCCAGAGTCAGAGGTGGAGGATGAGGCATGTCGGTTGAAACTTGGAACAAATTGATAATTACTAGATCTTTCAAAACTAGACGTAGCCTAGGTAAAGCAACTCAAACTATTGGATATCAACCAACAGAGAGAGAAAAACAAACGGCATTTTATCATCTATTATTTGAACACAACATGAAACAATAATAAGAACTAAATTTCCCAATATGTTTAACAATAATCATAACTAATACAAATACATCAATTATACCATGTTGTGTTTAGCTATATGTATTATAGAATGAAATAGTCATGTTATTAAGATATACATTCAATGTATGTTTTATTTAATAAATATGACATGCATAATGTATGAGTAACCTCAAATAAGTCATATTGCATAACTTTATACATTAATCATTTAATAATTTATACTTGACATTCTTCTAACATAATAAGTAGGTCATTCCCCCCATTGGCTACTCACTTGTCACTCTCATATAGTCAATGTAAGTCTTTGCCCCCCACTACTCACTCACTAGATTAGCTTTACTCCATCAAAGCATGGCTAAAACTTATATTTTTCTTTTGTATATTCCATAAATAGGGCATCCCTTATTTGGTACTAACACAAAAGCCATATGACCCTTCCTTTCTATTTTATCACTTAAATAACAATATATGATGTTTCTTTTCTCAAACAAAATACCACAACATATTTGATATATAATTTGCTTCTAATATCATGTAGTTTAAGATAATCAAACTCAGTATCTCAACTTAGATATTGCATATATCTTTGCAAATTATAGGTATTAACATATAAACCATTCATGCCTTTATAAAATGACATGTGTGTGTTAATGGAAAAATATTATACTATGAAATGATGGTCATCTTAGGGCATATGCCATTTTTAATTACATGTAATATATATAATTTTATCTTATTCTATTATTTGCATAACTAGGCTTCACTTTAATTATTTAATATTTCTTCCTATTATTCTTGTTTCATGATAACTTGAAAGATATTAATTTCAACTTTTTAACTTCTTATTATTAATAATATATATATTTTACATCTTTATTTGATTGTAGAAACATAACTTGCCTCTTAATTACAAGACCTTAATTATCTCTAGGGTTTCTTTGTTTAAAGAATGGAAGTTTCCACTTTTTCTTTTTTTTTCTTGAATGTATCCTTTTAATTTCTTATTTACATGGCTTTCTAAAATTTTTCTCTACCTTGTCCAAGTTTAATTACACTCTATTTCTTTTTCCCACTTAACCTTTACCAAACAATATATCACTAGTTATTAAAATTGCTATTCATTCGGTAGGGTTAATATTCATTTGGTATAAATATTTCTTTCTTTCTACACCTAATTTAGCATAAATCACTACAAGAAATATGAATTTTAGTGACCAATTTTTTGTGACGACCTACAGAGGTCATCACTAAAAGGTCAAGTTGTAGTAATTTTCTACACTAAAATCGTCACTAAAAGTGTAGTTTCAGTGACCAACTTTTGGGTCGTCACTAAAAGGTAAGTTTCAGTGACACCTTGGTCGTCACTGAAAGTTAAAGGGAGATAAAAAAAAGGGAAGCCCGGTAAATTGTGGCTCGTGAAAAAAAGATGCCCGCTTAATTTTTTACTTCACTTTATCTTTTTAGTCGTGAAAAACCCTATCCTAGTGGAAAGAACTCTTGCTTAAAGTCGTTTCCTATGAAAATTCCTGTGCTATAGAAAAAAGAAGCTCGTGATTTCCTTCTCTTTGCCAAAATTTCACTTTAATTGTTCGTGAAAACCTTAGCCCCAACCAGTTCGGCGTAACGTCGTTAAAGAGATTATATTTGAGGTTTTCCTATTTACTTCCTCTTTTTTTCTATTTGCTTTTGATTGAGTTTGGAAATTATGCTTTTAAGGGTTTTATTTTGGAATTGAGGTGATTTTATAAGTTTTTATGTTTACCTTTGTTTTGGAATTGAAGATAAAACCAAATGTGTGAAGATTGAGAAGTTTTCTGGTTGTGTTCAGGTAACTTCTCTATTTTTGTGTGTTCAGGAAGCTCATGTGCAAGGATGCAATTCACCAATAGGTCCACAACCCCTTGACATTGTGTTATGTTTATGAAGATTTGAGAGGTTTTCTTGCTCTACTTCTTCTTGACCCATCCTGTAAGTCCTATTCACTCATTCTTTCGAAGGATTCTTTTTTTTCAAGGTTTTATGTGTAATTCAATTGAATCCAATTTATGGCTGTGAACTGAAGCTATCGTTGATTGTGCCCCTATGAACTGAATATATTGCTGATAATGATCTTTTTATTTTCCTTTGAATAAGTTTCGTGGATGGTTTGATAGGGTCAGAGAGAGAGAAAGATAGATAGAGGAGAGAAGGGTAGGTGAGAGACTAAGTGCATGAATTGGAGGGTAGAGGGGGATGGGTTATAATAAGGGGATAGATGAGGCACATGGAGTGATAAACAAAGAAAATCACAGTAATATCTAGGAGAGAATGACTGAAGTTGATAGAGAAAAGTTTATAAAATTGCAAGGGACAAAAGAAGGCTTAGAAAGTGAGGCCATCAATAGAATTACTTGGATGAAAAGGCATGACTAGGTATGAAATAATTAAAGTCTTGCACAGAGAATGAGAGTGAGAGAGATAGAAGATAAGAAAGGAGGTATGAAATGAAATATTCAATGGAAGGGAAGAAAAAGTAGAAGTTCTAAATGAATGAATGGGAATAGAATGATGAATAAGGATTTAATTAACGATTTATATAATTAGATAGTAAAGGTGTCAAATTTTTTGATGCATTAACAATTTGACAGTGATAGAATGAAGAGAAGGGAGAGAGGAAAGAGAGAGAAGAGATAAGACAGAACTGTACGTGTATGAATTGCATCTGGTTTCATTACATTACTAAGTGTACAAGTGTTGCTTTTTTTATAGAGTAGCAATACTAACTAACTAACTTTAACAGCCTTCATTTAATGCTCATCAACCACTATCAACTATTAACTACTATATAATTTGCATTTATAACCAAACCTCACTAACCTATCAACTTATGGTGTGTTCTGCATCCAAAAGAATAGATCTTCTAACCTAGAGTGTTGATTCTCTAAGTGTCCTACAGAGTCATATTTTTTATGGTTGTTTTATTGGTTTTGTGACACCTAATTGAAAAGATAAGATGCTAGTTAAGACTCTTCTAAATAAATATAGTTAGAGACCCTATGTATAAATGGTGAGACTATAGTTTTGTATTACCAGTGAATGCAAAGCTACTGAATTTCATTGGTTAGATCTTTTCTTGTAATTTTGACTTGTAAATTTCAAGCTGCTGGTTTATATTCCTGTACCTATACTTCCCTTGGTTATTGCTTGAGAACTTTAGCTTTGTATTTATGTAAGTTGCTGGTTTTTTCCATTCTTTTATTTTTTAGTTCTCTGTTTGATACATCATCCTATTATAGATTATGGTTATTGGTAATTCAGCTCTATTTTCAAAGTCATATTGATACATCCATGCACAAAATTTGTTGATGCATTCTTTGCATTTACCATTCAAAACCAAATAGCCTACCCAACATGAATTTTAGTTGTTCGCCCCTTTTGAGCTTTGATAACCATCATTTTTGTAAACTCACTAAAAACTAGTAAAACAAATTGTCTTTTTTTGGTAAACAATGCTTCTCTACACACTTTCACCAAGTTACTAATCATTTCAATGAGCTTATTTCGGAAATTAGCTATGACCATGACTAGCCCTTGTGAATCCTGCTAGCTGATGTAGGATATTGGACCATAGATTCTTTAAAGAATATTTAATTCATTTACTTTTTTTATAATAGTCTCATTGGTTAAAGGAACCAAATCTTTTTGATTTGTAATATTGTATACCACAATCTTCAGTCTGCCTTTCTCTACCATCTACAGAAACTATGTTTATTAACATATCATCCTTCAAAGTCAATGGAAGTCATTTGGCTTGCCAATTTTAATATTTTGCTCAGTGAGAAATCATGTTTTGGCATTCTTCTTCCAGCTCTTGAAACTCCTACAACCAAGTAGTAGTGTAGGGTTACCAATAGCAACTTATGTGATACTAGAGCTAAGATCACCTTTTTGGATAGTAATTAACTTGGAGCTACAACAAATCAATGCTATAATAGGTTGAAAATCCTCTAGCTCATTTGATAAAAGAGGACAATATATCTCCTTATCACCTAGTTTGACTCTTCTGGAAAGCACTTTGGGAACAAAATTCTTATTGCACCAAGTTGATGTAAGAGTACCCCTTAAAATTGCTTAGCAATAGGATTTAGTCCCCTGGCCATGATAACCAAAAATAATTCTCATACACATTATCCTTAAAAAAACAAATTCTCCACGTTTACTCTTACCATGGTTTCTTCGTTCTTCATATAAAAATAGAAAACCTAAATAATTGATGGAAACATAGAAGATGAGGAAACTAATTTTCTTTTATGGTCAAAATGAGGAAGCATAAAACAAACATGATCTTTCCCTGTGCAAGAAAGAAAATTACTATTTTAAGATTGCAATTTAGATTTATAAACTCACATTTTGTGCAACCTCATTCACTAGTTCATCGTAGTTAGGATTTCTATCACCATGCCCACATAATATATATTGATGCAAGACAAGATAAGGCAATAAGTTTAAGGATGCTTCAAAGACATCAATGTAATAGCCTTTTACCCTTGGTTCCTTTTTATCTTTGGCAACAAACTTCAAGTTGCTTATTCAGTTTGGCACTGCTATTCATAGTGGCTTTCCATTATTGGGGAATACCCATCCCCTAGGTTTAGTTGTAGTCTCTCTTGGCCATATCACACTGTAAAGATGTTGATTGCTAATTAAAGTGTTAAGAGGCTTTGCATATAAAATTTCAAGTGCTACAATTGACAGAGCTAAGTAATTAGACCAATAACCTATTCTACGGGTAGCTTCACTAATGTTTAGAATATCATATGCTAGATGAATTAAATTCTTGTCCACATCAAATTTAATTTGACCACTTAGACCAGTGAAGTTCATTCTCAAGATTTTGTAGAGAAATAGTGGGCCACCATCAAAAGTACGAAGGGATGCTAAATGCAACATACTTCCATTTGTGTCATGCAATATGGGGTCACTAGAGAAAGATATATTTCCGCCTTTATTAAGAAAAACATCAAGAGCACGGGCTGTTAACCAAACCAAATCATAAGCATATAGTGCATAAGAATTGTAGCTTGCAGTCTCCTTGTCTTTAAGGTTTTTCAACCTAGAGATAAAGTTCTTCTTGAGGTCAGTGGGAAAAAAATAGAAAAAAGAAACATAAAATGTGGCCTAGCTAACATAAGTCTCTACAACCACATCAAATTTCAAAAGTTCTTCAAAACTTAAAGCCTGGCATATGTTTTTATTAAAAACTGTTTAGCATTCATATGACAGTTGAAAAAGCCCAGCAACTACCTAGTTTTTGCAAACAAATATAACATAAACATTAACCCAATTTTGAAGCAATGAACAAATAAACATAACACCAAATTCCAGGGTTATTCTAACAATAGAGGTGAATATGTGATATGTGGTTAGGAGAAATTCTTAGATAAACTCCTTGCACAACTAGTTTGTGCTATGAACCAACCAAAACTTATAAGTGTGTCGGTAGATCCCTTTATCTAAAACATCTTTTAATGAAATTTTATTGATTCCTAGTATAACTTGACAGTACACTATATGGCTCTTCTATGAATTTCTTATGGTTAAGTGCATAGGTTAGAATCCTTGCCTGCAGAGTTGAAAGTTAAAGACTGCCTCTTTATTGTAAAATCAAATCCTTTGGAAGGTGGTATAGGCTTGTCAACACACCTCCTCCTAGAGTCCTAGGTTAAGATACATGTTTGAAACATTAGTTGTAATAGTTGGAAAATTTAAGATTAGCCTTGATTGATATTCAATGTTGCTTGACTTCATCTAATTTATTTAAGAATGAACAATAAAGATAGAATACACTGGTTTTGGCCAATGGAAGTCATATCTGTTGGTATAGTAGCTATGTTAGGTTGTAATGTTAATTGGTATGGAAAATGCAATGGATGAATGGTTTGTATTGGGGTGGCATGCTCTTGATGAGGAATTTTTTAAATTGAATCTGCTTTGGATAGAATATTTTACATAGCAATTAAATTATTAGTAGGTTTGAATAGAATTTGTAAAACTCTTGTGTAAGCTAAAAGATAAATTATTCCAAAAATGGGATGGAGTGGATGGCAAGTAACAAAGTTGAGTGAAAATGATATGCATGACAAATAGCAAAGTTGGCATCCATGACACTTGATATTCATAATTCTTTATTTATGCTTTCTTATCTTGATATGTCCTAAACCCTAATAATTTGCTTACGGTCTATTAGTGTAATATGTTCTCATTCTAATAATCATTTTATTCCACCATGATCTTAATTGTACTACTTTTTTCAACATGATCCCATTCTATTCTAGCAAAACACATACTCTTTATCTCGTCCAAATATATCGCTTTCTCTTCTCTAATTGCTCATATTCACTCCAATAAATTTTGTAGGCAATATTATGGACAAAAGTTGGTTGAATGTTGGGAATAGAGCTGATCCCATATACATCTAGGGGTGGATCATTTTCTTTAGTAGGCATACAGTGAATTAAGGATAGGAAGTAAAATTAGGTGTTTGTGCAAAAAATGTAAAAATGTGGTGTTCAAAGTCAGTCGTGAAGTACGATTTGATTTATTGAAAAATAGTTTTTTGAAGTAATACAAGGTCTAGGATCTTCATGGAGAAGTTATAGGGATCACTTCAAATCCCCCTAACGAATAAAATATTGTTGAGGAGGACGACATGGCTGGGATGATATATGATGCATATGGAGTTGTGAACAAAGAGGAGTTGGATACTAATATAGAAAACAGCGAAGAGCCAAATGTGCATGTTGTAACATCCCTGATTTTTCCTTATGTTACTAATTGAAATTTATTTCTTTCAGAGAGGAGAAAAGATTTTGGATCTCATGGGATGATTAAATTATTTTACTCAAGTCAATATTGTAGGAATGGTTAAAATGACATTTATGTAATTTCATTAAAATGGAATTTATATAATTTCATTGAAATGGCATTTATGTAATTTATGGAGGATGGAATTTTTGGTAATTAATGGATGATGGCATGGGCATTTTTGTGATTCAGAGGTGGTAGGTAGGAAATATTTTAATTAGTAGAGGTAGGTGGAGAAAAATGTGATAATTATGAGAGAGAGAGAAAGGAGTGTCAGTAGAAAGAGAAAGGGAAAAAAAGATAAGGAAAGGAAGTGGAGAAAAAGAAAAGGGAAGAAAAAAAGAAGAGAAAGAGGAAGAAGAAGAAGAGAAAGAAGAAGGAGAAGGAAGAGGAAAAGGTAATCAAGGATTTCTGGGTAGTAGGAATCAAGCATAAGTTTAAGGTTTTGTTTGAGGTAGGTTTAACATCTTCTAATAAATTTTGTACAAAATTATATATATGCTTTTAGGTTTGTTTACATGTCATTTTGAATAGCATGTGGTCTGGATATTTATATAAAATTATATTTTGATTGTATGGACATGCATATGAGTGCATGGGATTACATAAAAGAAAAACAATGGAGAAGTTAGACTAAGCTGAATTTTGGAATAATCTGGGAAGCCTCGGTTTTTGAAATTCTGGGAAATTTTGACAAGGATTTTAAAGAAATAGTCAACCTATGAATTGTATATGTATGTCTCAAGGATCTATAGGCTCTAAAATTACTTAATTTGGAGTTCATATGAGGGAGATATGGCTGATTAATTGAGCAGAGGTCAGAATCCAGGATAGTAAAAATAATTGTTTTTGTTTTAATTTTCTGGAAATAATCTGTAAAGAATTTAAAGAAATGATAAAAAAAAGTTGTAGATAATTGTCTTAGTTTTTATAGGATTTAAAATCACCTCAATCTAAGTTCTTATAAGGGAGATATGGTTGAATAAGGGAACAAAGGTCATAAAACATGGCCAGCCCGTGTTCTGGGTTGCTTCAGCATGGGTATGCCGTGTTCGGGGCTGTTTTTAAGCATGTTTGAAGTATTTTTCAAGCATAGCTATGTCTTGAACATGGCCAGGCTGTGTTGGGTGCTGAATTATCATATTTTTCACTGTTTTCTACCTAAAAATAATCTTGTTTGTTGAAATATTTTTAAGAAACATATATCCAAGAAAAATACTTTTACAATGATGATTTTGGTATCACAAATTACTCTTTTTCTTTATTTGATTTAAAATGAAGCGTATTGAATATTGGTATATGATGAATGATTATTAATCATTTGGTATAAAAATGATGCATCATATTATGAAAATGATAAAATGGCAAGCGTAAAGATCATGACGAGTTGCTTGATAGTTATATATTGTATTTGATGAATGTGAATTTATATATATACATTTATATGTATGAATGAATATCGACGGGTTGTATGGCTTGAGACGGTACCGAGTAGGGGACACCCTATTAGCCTGAGTGAGCCAAGGGAGGGCCGCTTTAACAGGTTGACAGTGGTAATGTGAGGGGCAGGAGAGTGATGTACTCACATTCCCTGATCACTTATTGTGACTGTAGTCGATCGATCAATATGCGTATAGAAAATTGCATTGACCAGACGTCGAGTGAGGCAGGTCATTTCAAATTAAGTGTACCAGATCGCCGAGTAGGCAAGTGCATTAAAAGTGATGATTTTATCTCCATATCTTAATATTTTTTGTAGCTTATACAACTGAACATAACTTCTGTTTTCTCATTATATTTTATTTATATTAAGTCTACTGGGAGCCTTTGTTCTCACTATTATTATGGTGCTATGTTCAGATAAAAAGAAATGAAATGCAACACAAAATAGCGCTACTGATAGAGATTTAGATGTCAGCACCACCTCCTCACTCTTTGTATTTCAAGGGTGAAGTGCTGTATAAATAGTCTTATTTATGTACTGAAATGTTGTATTGTATAAATATAACCTGTGTGAGGTTTGTAATATATATGTAAACATGTATATTGTGTTTTGAAATGTTGTATTGTATAATTATAACATGTATGAGGTTTGTAATAAATATGTATATATCTATTGTGTTTATACATATGGCGTATTTAACATGCGTAATGTAAAAAAAAAACTAGACGTTTACAAAGTTGGTATCAAAGCTGGTCGATCTTAAGTGACCATGGGGTGGTAGGTCACCTAGATTGACTTAGAAGAGTCTTGAATAGTTATGTGGAAACTTTGTGTAAGGTAGTGGATAAATACAGTAGGAAAGTACTAGTATTTCCTATTTATAATATTGTGTAGTGTGATAACTACTGTAAAATTTTGAACTGCTGTTGAGCTTGATCACCTCAATAGTGACTATTTGCTTCACTAATACAGTGAGTTATGGCACCACCAAGAAGAAGTTTGCCAGGCAGCGCAGATGCTACCTTAAATAACATAGCCGCAGCTATTCAAACTCAGGCAGCTACTGTGAATCAGATTCTGCAGCACCTTCAGAATATTAATGATAATGACGAGGTTAGGGGAAATGAAGGAAACCGAAATGGAAATAGAACTGAGAGTGGTAATGGATGGTCTAAATTTATGGGAACGCGGCCTCTGTCATTTGTGGGTGCATATGACCCCATCGTTGCTGAGAGATGGCTGATAGAAATTGAGAAAATTTTTAGAGTTCTAAATTGCTCTGATGTGCAAAAAGTTCATTTTGGGACGTATATGCTAAAGGGAGAAGCTGAATACTAGTGGAGAAGAGCCAAAGAATTATTGATACATCAAGACAGGGAAATTACATGGCACTTGTTTCGAGAGACTTTTCTGAACAAATATTTTCCCAATAATGTGAGAATTGAGAAATAGATTGAGTTTCTTCAGTTTAGACAGGGAAATGGGACCATTGAGCACTATATTACCAAGTTTAAAGAACTGTCTAAGTTCTCAAGTACTCTGAAGAATAATCTAGATGAAGCTTGGAAGGTAGTAAAGTTTGAATCAGGACTGAACCCAGAGCTTAGAAATGTTGTGGTGGCATTAGAGATTCGGGAATACGCCCCGTTAGTAAATAAATGTCAAATGCTGGCGACAAGTCTAAAAGCAGTAGAGGATGAAAAGGAGAGGCGGGCTCAGTAGAAGCAGAAGAGAGAATTCCCAGTTATGGATAGAAATACCAGAGGAAAGAATATCATGAGAGGTAAACAACCAGCAACTATGGAACCCAGACCTTTTCTGAAGAATCCGACAACGGGTCAGTGTAGGAAATATGGAAAATTCCATGGGGATAAACCATGTTATTTTGGCCCAATTACTTGCTTCCGATGTGGACAGAAGGGGCATATGGCACAATATTGTCCACTGGGAAATGTGAAAAGTACTGCATGAACTCAACAAACGACAGGAAGAGTTTTCACTTTGAGCAGTGCTGAAGTAAAGACAGCTCCTGATTCGATGCAAGGTACGTGTTGTATCAACAATTTTCCTCTGAATGTATTGTTTGATTCTGGCGTATGCCATTCTTTTATAGCAATAAAATGTGTGGGGAAATTACAACACTCTATTGCGGAGTTACCATACGAGTAAGCGATGGTGACACCTACAGGAGAAAACAGAATTACCTCATTAGTGTGTTTGAATTGTCCCATTGTATTGAATAACAGATCCTTTGTAGTGGATCTGATCTGTCTACCTCTAGACATTATAGATGTCATCTTGGGTATGGATTGGTTAAGTCAGAACCGAGTCCTACTAGATTGTTGCAATAAAACTTTTGCATTTCTCTCGGACCCACCGGAAGACTAAAAGTATAGCATTATTAGTGCTCACCGACTCTATAAGGAGATGAAGGATGCAGATCTGAGATGTATTTTCCTGTATACCATCAATCCGAGTATGAAATGAGAACTACTTGAGATTCCAATAGTCCGTGAATTTTCAGAGGTTTTTTCCTGTAAGATTTCTGAACCTCCACCAAAGAGAAAAGTGGAATTCTCCATCGATCTAGCACCAGAGGCGAGGCCTATTTCTATCACTCCCTATAGAATGTCTCCTGTGAAACTACAAGAGCTGAAGAAGCAGATCGAAGAGCTGTTAGAAAAGAACTTTATCAAACCTAGCGTATCACCTTGGGGAGCGCCTGTATTGTTTGTCAAGAAGAAAGATGGCAGTTTGAGATTGTGAATTGATTACAGGCAATTGAATAAGGCAACTATTAAGAATAAGTATCCCTTGCCTAGAATAGATGATCTATTAGATCAATTAAAGGGAGCTACTATTTTCTCTAAGATAGACTTGAGGTTAGGATATCCTCAGATCATAGTTAAAGAAGAAGACATTCCAAAAACAGCTTTCAGAACTCAGTATGGACACTACGAATTTTTAGTCATGCCTTTTGGGGTCACAAATGCACCTGCAGTCTTTATGGACTATATGAATCGCATTTTTAGACCCTACTTGGATCAATTCATAGTAGTGTTCATAGATGATATTTTAATTTACTCTAAGAGTGAGGAAGAACACAACTAGCATCTGCGATTAGTACTTCAGGTCTTGAAGGAAAAGAAAATTTTCGCTAAGTTGGAAAAATGTGAATTTTGGCTGGAAGAAGTGAAGTTTTTGGATCACGTAATTTTTAAAGATGGTGTGTCAGTGGATCCCAGTAAAACTGAAGCAGTGTTGAAATGGGAGAGACCAAAAACTGTGACTAAAATTAGAAGTTTCTTGGGTTTAGCAGGATATTACAAAAGGTTTATACAAGGATTCTCTCAAATATCTTTGCCTTTGACTCGATTGACCAGAAAAGGAAGTCTCTTTAATTGGATTGAAGAATGCGAGAATAGTTTCCAAGAGCTTAAAGTCAAATTGACTTCTCCACCTGTTCTAGTTGTTCCTAACCCTTCTGGATGCTTTGTAGTTTATACGGATGCTTCCAAAAAAGGTTTAGATTGTGTTTTGATGCAAGAAGGCAGAGTGGTTGCATAAACGTCTCGACAATTGAGACCGCATGAGGAGAATTATCCTACTCATGATTTAGAATTGGCTGTGATAGTTTTTGCCCTGAAGATATGGAGACACTATTTATATAGAGCTGTATTTGAAATATACAGTGACCACAAGAGTTTAAAATATCTCTTTGACCAAAAAGAATTGAATATGAGGCAAAGAAGGTGGATAGAATTCATTAATGATTACAAATTTGAATTAAAGTATCACTCAGGGAAGGCAAATGTAGTAGCTGATGCGTTGAGCAAGAAGTTGTTGCATTTAAGTCAAATACTAATAAAAGAAATAGAACTAATTGAGGAATTTAGAAATTTGAAATTATCAGTTATGATTGTCCCTGGAAATTTGATTGTTAGTGAATTAAGAATTGAAAGTGACTTGAAGACTCAGATTAAGGAAGCACAAACACATTATCAATTTTTACAAGATCGAAGAAATTAGCCTGATTTTGCAATGTCAGACGATAAAATTATTATGTACTAGGGCAGAACATGTATACCACAAGGAGAGAATTTCAAGGCTAAGATTCTGGAAGAAGTTCATCAAAGTAAGTATACAATACATCCAGGATCTACAAAAATGTATCAAGATTTGAAAAAATTATACTAGTGGCCAGGAATGAAGAGAGATATTTCTGAATACGTGTCTAAGTGTCTGGTTTGTCAAAAGGTGAAGATAGAACATCAAAAACATTCTGGGATGTTACAACCTTTAGAAATTCCTGAGTGAAAGTGGGATAGTATATCTATGGATTTTATTATCGGATTACCTAAGACTCAGACAGGTCATGATGCGATAAGGGTAATAGTTGATAGATTGACAAAATCTGTGCACTTTCTACCCATTAAGAAAAACTACTTGTTGAATAAGTTGGCCCAATTGTATATGAAGGAAATTGTACGGTTGCATGGAATTCGTAATAGTATAATTTCAGATCGAGATCCTCGATTTACTTCTATATTTTGGAGAATGCTACAAGAAGCTTTTGGTACTCGTTTGTGTTTTAGTACTGCATATCATCCTCAAACAGACGGTCAAACAGAGAGAACTATACAGACTTTAGAGGATATGCTAAGAGCGTGCGTGCTATAACAACCTTTTTTTTCTTTATTATTATACAATATTGAGTTCACATACACGTCATTAATCAAAATGTACATACAACATATCAAACACATAGATATTTACATCTTGTTTATTTTGGTTGACCAATTCTGGAGATACAGGTGCGGGTGGTTGCACCTTCACTGGGATCTGAGCCAACTCGACCACAAACATCTTATTCGATTCTGAGATCAGCCCAACATAAAGTAACTCGATCCAATATGCACTAAAAGCTAGAGCCATAGAAAAAAAAACTGCATAACTAATTTTCTAAACATGATATGGAAATATAGTGAGAATTAAATCCTAGTAAGTTCAACAATAAATCATCATCAATATAGCTCATCACATCATGTTCAGCTGTATAAACTACAGAAAATATCTTTGGTCACATGAATGCATTATATCTATGCACATAAGAATCATACAGTAATGATATGATGGCTATCAACTTATTCTCATTTCAAGCTACCCCCGTCAGGGTGAGTATCCTCTACTCTCCGGTACGGGCTTTTCTTACTCGATTCGACATGGCACACTTTCTCTTTCTTTTCTCAAAATCATAATCATAACCGTTAGTAGGGCGTCCCCTACTGGTGCACCACACGGATTGCCATGTGACCGTGCTCATTTCTTTTCTTTTCATAATAATAGGCAAAAATATGCTTTCAATAACAAGTATGTTCATCAAAATATAATTATTACCAAAAACCATTGGTAATCATGCCATGAACATAACCATTTCAAATATCATTTTATAAAATATTTCCATGTCAAAATTTCACACTTAAGATGGCAAGAAGTTCATCTAATGGCAATGGCAATGGCATATACTAGTCATTTATTATTTTCATTTATAAGATTCTTCTTCTTTTTTACATATTAATTTTATTTCTTTATTTTCTTGATGCAGGTTTTCATCCTATCTAACATTCTCTTACTAATCATATCATAACTCCCTCAAAGTATAGATTATTTCTTCTCGGATAGGTTCTGACCTCTACCAACTAATCTATCCATATCTCCCTCATAAGAATTCTAAATTAAGTTATTCCAGTGGCTACAAATCACTGACACATATAGCAATAATTTTTATGTTAATCATTTATTTTAATTCCCTACAAAATGTTTCCAGAAATTAAAACACAGAAGCTATCCTAAAATATTCTTCCCTGATTAACCAATTTCTGACCACTGCACACTAATCGGACTATACCTACCACATATGGACTCCAAATTGAGTGATTCTAGTGGATAAAAATCCGTGAAACATATATCTATAATTCTTATGTTAACCATTTATTTTATTTCCATACAGATAATTCCCAGAAATTAAAATACAGAAGCTATACTAACATATTCTTCCATGATTAACCATTTTCTAACCTTTGCTCACTATTCGGATCATATCTACCTCATATGGACTCCAAATTGAATGATTCCAGTGGTTAAATATCTGTGACACATATATATATATATTTAATTATTATGTTAACCATTTATTTTAATTCCCTATAGATAATTCTCAAAAATTAAAATATAGAAGCTATCCTAACATATTCTTCCCTGATGAACCATTTTCTGACCACTGCTTACTAATCAGACCATATCTATCACATATGGACTCCAAATTGAGTGATTATAGTGGCTACAAATCTATGACACATATATCTATAATTCGTATGTTAACCATTTATTTTAATTCCTTAAAAATAATTCCCAGAAATTAAAACACCGAAGCTATCCTAACATATTCTTCCCTGATGAACCATTTTCTGACATTTGCTAACTATTCGGATCATATCTACCTCATATGGACTCCAAATTGAATGATTCCAGTGGCTAAATATCCGTGGCACATATATATTTAATTCGTATGTTAACCATTTATTTTAATTCTATACAGATAATTCTTAGAAATTAAAACACAGAAGCTATCCTAACATATTCTTCCCTGATGAACCATATTCTGAGCTTTGCTCACTATTCAGATCGTATCTACCTCATATGGACTCCAAATTGAATGATTCCAATGGCTAAATATCCGTGACACATATATATTTAATTTATATGTTAAATATTTATTTTAATTCCCTATACATAATTCCCAAAAACTAAAAAATAGAAGTTATCCTAACATATTCTTCCCTGATGAACCATTTTATGACCACTGCTTACTAATCAGACCATATCTATCCAATATGGACTCCAAATTGAGTGATTCCAGTGGATAAATATCTATGACACATATATCTATAATTCTTATGTTAACCATTTATTTTAATTCCCTACAAATAATTCCCAGAAATTAAAACACAGAAGCTTAAAATTTTGCCACCCATAGCCATACCTATTCAGAACATTCTATACCAGCCTAAGTATTCAAACTTACATCACATGCAAGATCAATATGTAACATGATATAGCAACATACATGACCAATCATCAAATTTCTAAGATCAAAATCTCATATAAATATTATAAGTTTCAAAAGTTTTCTTCAAAAAGAAATATTGTTAAACTTACTTGGAGCACTTAATCCTCTAGACCTCTCCTTCCGCTTTCTTCCTTTCTTCCTCTCTTTTCCTCACTCTACCTTGCTTCTATTTTTCCTCTCCCTCACTTGGACGAAAATTTCCATGTTGTAAGGGTGGGTTTTGCTTAAATAGACCATCAAATAATTTACCTTTCATGATCATGGGTCTACCTTATCACAATTAGATTACACTTGGTTGAATTTTTAGAAAACAAACAACTTATGTTCTTGTCTTCCTCTTCCTTAGTCAAGATATGCATAGGAAAATGAGATTTGTATTTTGAAAATTATGATAATATGTTCTTAAGATATAGGACAAGATCCCTTTGATTTAGGGATTCATTTCCTTTTTCTTTTGTCTTAATCAAGTATGATAGATTTGCCTTTTTAAGTAGCAAATTTCTAGCCCTTGAATCTCCATTATTTGGTTGAAATTATTTGTGAGATAGGAATGTTTTGTCCTAATGCCATGTATTATCACACCACTTGCTAAAATTATGAGTGTAGGATATTGATGTTTTGTCCTAAAGTATTGTATTATCATACCACTTGCTAAATTTTTGTCTTAATGCCAAGTCACCTAATCTTGATTACACCATTATCTCATTACTTTACTTTTATTTTTTTTTTTCATTTTTCCTCTTGGGTTTGAGCTCATTCTTGCCCATTTTCTTTACTTTGGTTAAAATTCTACCTTTCATAATGGGCTTGGTGACATTTTCATGATTTTTGGGCTATCGGTCCAATTTCTATATCCTAGTCCAAGTCTATGTTTTATTTCTTCATTGGGCTATCCTATTGGCTTGCTAAAAATTTATGTGAAGTAGAAAAACTCTATATGAAGTGTCCATAGGTGAAAGCCCAATTTATGGATGGAGTTACTAAATTTAGTAACTTTTACTCTCAAATTAGGAAAAAATTACCCTAATCCAATCTCCTTGAAATTTTAAGACCTTTACTTACTTCACAAAAATTTATCTTCCTTACCTAAGAATTTCACCTTTCTTTATCATGTTTATTTCTAATATTTCCTCTTAGGTTTTCTTTCTTTACCTATTCCATTAATATTAGAACATTTCTATGCATATAAGTAAGGTGAAGAATTTCTAAGGAAAATATTTAAAAATTTTGGGATGTTACATTCTTCCCGCCTTAAGAAATTCGGTCCCCGAATTTCAGCCCATCCTACCACATGTAGGGAATGAAATTAAGGCATTATTAAGAGTTACCAACCTTATTACCCAAATAATTAGGGATATTTTTTCTGTATAATATCTTTACTTTTTAATATGTCTATTCACTTTAGTGATTTTTCCATATAACTTAACCATAAGGATTTCTTTCACTCATAAGTTCTTCACTTTATATCCTCTAGCTCGCATGGATATATCTATGGGTCAATATTAAAAAACACACACATAAAGGAACATATTCACCTTCATATTGGGTAACTATCTTTTCTAATTCCAAACTTCTATCAAGTCATTTTTGGTTTTCATATATCAACATCATCCCCTGAATATCATCATCTTAATCTATCATCTATTTTTATCCAAAAATCCTTTAATCAATGTGTTAAACATACGTAGCAATAAATCCTCCAAACCTTTAATAATGTTTATGTACCATTGACACATGTATAATAATTCCAACTTACCTCATCATAGTAATTCTATACAAGCTTATTAACACCATTAAACTCATTGTCAAAAATTTCAATTATTTCTTCTATCATATCCAAAAGCACCTCATTCTAGCTTATGTCAATCCCATTTAATTCACCCAATCATTTCAAAAAGATTTTTCCTAACAATTACTCATACATGAATTCTCAATTCTAACATAATTCACATCCTAGATACTAGACTCAATTTAGCATAATATAATCCTTTAACACAAATATCTTTATCACTTACATTATTTTCGAACATGGTTCTCAGAATATTCTCTATATTTCCAAATTAAGAGTTCAAAGACTAATTTAAATCCTACTTCCTATATTTTATTCCTCAAGAACTTCAACACCACTAATTCTCTTGATTACATTCGTCAAAACACCATATGACCATCATCCGTCCATTCTTTTCAAACTTTTCATTACTTTAACCTACTAACAACTTAGTCACCATAATAATTGAGTTTCAAAGAAAATAAATTAATTTTTCTTTTAATGTAGGAAAAGAATCTTGCATTTAATGCCAAATATTAATGTAGGACAATGCAATAGAACAGACGAAAAGTATAATAAAGAACGGTGCTAAAATAGAAAGTCAAAAGTTTGGACAAAACATTAAAGAGAGTTAAAATCGGTGGCCGTAATTCTTGAAAATTTGAAAACAAAAATTTAGCTGTTATATCGGCAAAAATCGGTGGCCGCAAGGTTTGAATATATATGCCAAAATCTACTTTAAATCTATTGGTATTCGGTGGAAAGATATCACATGGAAAAAGAAACATTTCTGAGCTTATAAAAGTCTGTGAAAATCAAAGAATACGCAGTTAACTGGTAGGATGCAATTGATTGCTTCAAAATAAATGTAATCAATCAACTGTCAAATAACCAGTCCTAATTAAAATTTCTCAAAATAGTTAGTCAACTTAATAATACCAATAGTCAACTGGCAAAAATATTAGGAAAACAAAATAAATCATTTGATTGTCCTTCTTCAACAACTAACTTGTTTACATTTTCACTTTCTTTTGTTTTTCAATTACGCCTATCACCTACAACTTCTCTACAAGAATAAAGACATCAATGTTTCATCAAAGACAAATTTCTGATGATATCTTAACCTTATTCTCTTTATATGCCTAATATGAGAGACTATTACAACTACTATACATATACATGCTTGCCGTCATTTTAAAAAATTTCACCTTCAATTTAGCTGATATCCACTAATTACTCACATAAATGTTCTAATTATTCCCGGCCTATTTGCATAGCTATGATAAGTATTCCATTCTCCGAGTTCTATAAATGCACACGTTAGTATCTTTATCTTTTCATACTCCAAGTTAGGGTGTGTGCAACTATGGAGGGAATTGCATTCGGTCAATTTTGAAATATTTGTGTCTTTTTTTGTTTCAGTCCTGGAAAAGATGGAGAGTATGTGAAAGCTGCACAAAACCTGGGTATGGTACTGGCTAGGAGAAAAATTCATTTAGTCTATGGTGAAGGTAACCGTGGATTAATGGGATGTGTGTCTACAGCTGCCCATGTAGAAGGATGCCAAGTTCTAGGTATTAATTCTACAACTCTAGCTGCATCTAACATTGTAGGAAAGATAATTGGGGAAGAGTTTAGGGTATCTTCCATGCATGAGCGCATGACTAGAATGATGAGCAATGCTGATGCCTTCATTGCCTTACCAGGAGGTTTTAGTACTTTAGAAGAAATTTTCCAAATAGTCTCTTGGACACAACTACATATGCATCACAAACCGATAGATTTGTTAAATGTTAACCACTTCTTTGATGGTTTGTTGTCTTTCCTTGATCATGCTGTGGAACAAAGGTTCATCTCACACTCAGCACAACGAATTCTCATCTCAGCTTTAAATGCTGAGGAGTTGATTGATGCTTTACAAGTATATGTTCATGTACCTGATCCAACTATGACTCAAATAGAATGGATGGCAGATAACCGCAGGAAGCGTGAATTGGATTTGGATCTTCATCTTTAAATGTAGTAAAACGTAGCTATTAGTGTACTACTTTTACTTTCTTAGAGTCTACTTGGATACCATATTTACCAATAATACTCCCTTAGAGTTGGAAAAACTAACTTTGAATATTGCTTATGATCCTCTGAACTTTTGAAATATTCTAGTATATCATCAATAAAAACAAACTGATCCAGGGAAGACCTAATTCCTATTCATTAAATCTATGAATGCAGTTAAAATATTTGTCAATTTAAATGACATAACCAAGAACTCATAATGCCCATAATAAGTCCTAAAATAAAATTTTTGTACATCCTCTTCTCTTATCCTTAATTAATGTTACTCATATCCCAAATCAATTTGTGAAAAAATATTGAACACCTTATAACTGGTCAAACAGGTAATCTATACGAGGTAATGAGTTGTTATTCTACACTGTCACCTTATTCAACTATCTATAATCTATGCATAGTCATAGTGATCCATCTTTCTTTTTCACAGATAGAACTAGAGCACTCCAAAAAATGTACTAGGGCATTTAAATCTCTTGTCTAACAAGTCTTATAACTATTTTTTTTTAAAATTCAATCGATATCATTCTATATAGAGATATAGATACTAGTTGGGTTCTAAGGAGTAAATCAATATCAAATTCTCGAATTGTCGTGGCAAGGTTGTGCAGGGTTTCCTCCGCATTGTTTGCCGGATTCCTCCTTGGTGGTGCCATTTCCTACTGTGGCAAAAATAAAGTTATGCTGCTATTGAGGTGATCAAGTCCAATAGTTAGTTTCAAAAAAAATATTTAACAGCAATCATAACACCACCTCGGCATATAAATAAAAAACACTAGTAATTTCTTACCTATATGAAATCACTGATCCCCTACACAACACTACCACATCATACTCAAAATAATATAAGATCGATTCAGATAACCAACCACCCACTAGCCATCTAGGATCGACCTGCTCTTATACCAATTATGTAACAACCTTTTTTTTTCTTTATTATTATACAATATTGAGTTCACATACACGTCATTAATCAAAACGTATATACAACATATCAAACACATAGATATTTACATCTTGTTTATTTTGGTTGACCAATTTCGGAGATATAAGTGCGGGTGGTTGCACCTTCATCGAGATCTGAGCCAACTCGACCACAAACATCTTATTCGATTCTGAGATCTGCCCAACATAAAGTAACTCGATCCAATGTGCACTAAAAGCCAGAGCCATAGAAAAAAAACTGCATAACTAATTTTCTGAACATGATATGGAAATATAGTGAGAATTAAATCCCATTATGTTCAACAATAAATCATAATCAATAAAGCTCATCATGTCATGTTCAGCTCTATAAACTACAGAAAATATCTTTGGTCACATGGTGCGCACTGTCGCAGGTACACCCAAATTGATACCTTACCTCAAAACTAACCTGTAGTAGTGGGAATAAGGGTCGATCCCACAGAGACTGGAATTACCTTATGTGATTGAGAAATGGGGGGATTGATAATTGCAAATAAAACTAAGTGAACAAGAACTAAAGTAATTAAGAGAGAGTGATTAATGATAAAAACGTTGGTTTCGGTTGATATCCACCGTCAAGGGATTACATTGATCATTGACAACATAATCAATATGTAATTGAATATCTATCATTGGGTTTCTAACCCTATTCCTCCTTAAGTCTAGTAAATTAATGACAATTGCACTAATTAAACCCTATTTAATAAGCAATCCTTTAGCACATCGGTAAAGCATAGCTTACTAACTGCATGAAGAACTAGAGAAACTGACAGAGCTAAACAAATATAAACACATCGGTTATATCTAATTTAGTTAATTATTCATCATAGGTTCAATGATTTATAATCCAAAATCCTCAAACCTATTTGCCTCATAAATCACAGAATTGAAGACTTTGTTCAAAACACAATTCAGCGATAGATTAAGACAGACAATATACTAGTAGGCCTCATAGCAATCATATGAATAATCACTAAGAAGAAGAACAGATGAATAATCAATACTCAATTCAAATTGAAACAATAAAATCAAATCAAAATCTCACAATGTATGAAAATCCCTTGAGGTTTCAATCTACCTCAACCAACTAAAAAGAACTAGCCACGTAGGGCCATAAGAAATTCAAAAAAAGAATTGAAGAATGTAACTTAGAACTTATATGAAAGATTGGATGCCTTCTCTGCTTGTTTTGCTCCCTTTTTATAGATTAACTCCTCCTAATTGAAGTAGGATTGTATCTAGGTCAAATCCCAGCCCATCGGGCTTCAATTGGAGACAAAAACCCTAAAAATAGTGATTTTAATGACCAGTATGGCGGCGGTGCCCAGAAAATTCCAGAATTTGCAAAAGTGCTGAACATGAAAGTTGTAGCTCTATGTCTCTTCTTTCCATAGCCACTATAATCGCCTTAATGGTATCCAAATGGAAGGAGATATGACAAAATTAGTGACCAAAGGTCAGAATTCATCCTTCTACACTGTGATTCTGATTTACGAGCTCTGTAACGCTATTAAATCTCCTAAATTTGACCAAGTGTTCAACATAAACGTTGTATATAATTGTGTTATCTTTTGACAGCCACTTGAATCACTTTGATTGGAATTCATAAGAGGGAGATAGGCTCAAAACCAGGCTGAAAGGTCTGGAATCGCTGCAATGTAGCATTTTTCCATGAATTTCTTATCTTTTTCTTCTTCCTTTGTTCCTACAACACAAAACACAAAACTAAACTAATTCCTAATTATATTTTACTTAAATCAAACAAAAAGTAAGTTTAAAGGTATTAATATCATGCTTAATTAAGATCACATCAAATACCCCCACACTCAACCTTTTGCTTGTCCTCAAGCAAAATAATCCCTAAAGACAAAAACAAAAATCAATATGTGTAGTTAGTGTTAGGCTATAAAATATATTCAAGAAAAAATTTGAAAGATCTTAATCATGCACAAGATTAACCTGAACGCAATCCATTATTTTATTCTCTTGAATCCTGAGTGTGTGTGTGTTTTAGGCTATTAAATTTTCTTTTACCCGGATGAGTTTATATGTCCCAAAATTTTAGTTGTAGATCTCTAAATAGTTTAGGATTTCCATATGCTTATTCTTCATGCCACTCTCCACTAATATAGGCCAAAACTACCTCTAGGATCAATAGGACTTTATTTGGCTTGTAATGTGGCCAGGGTATAAGATGGGATAAAGGATACAAATTTAGGCTCAATCACCCAACACTACATGACTAAATATGATCTATTGAGCTTTTCAAGTTTGTAGGACTTTCCCCCACATTTATTTTCTTACTTCAATTGAGTTTGATCGATCCTTTTCCTTGATTCTCAAAAAGTTTTTTTTCACCCACAACATATGCTTTTATTCTCTTTGAAATTTTCTTTTCTTCCTTTTTCATAATTCTCTCCTCTTTTTTTCTTTGCATAATTCTTTTATTTTCCTTGCTCCACCCTTCCACCCTTTTGTCAATTTAAGCTCTACAAAACAAGTATTCAGAAAAATAATCATGGAGTGAGTGAATAGGATCAAAAATAAGGATATTCATACAAAATTTGGCTTTTGGCTTGTTTGTGGTTTTTAGATGGAAAAGTTCATTAAGCTCAAGATAGAGGAACTAAGAATATTTCATTGCTCAAGTTAGGCTAGAAAGGCTCAATCTATCAAATAATGCCTAAATCATCTCCTAAATAATAGTATTAACTTAGGATTTCGCCTCAAGTAGCATTCAAATAAGTTCTAGAATCCTGTGGAGATCATGAAATATGTTTGAATTATATAAACCTTCTCTAAGTACAAGATAAATTTAATGCCCAAAGTTATTGTGTAAACAAATTTCATGATTCTAAAGTCAAAAGTAATAAATTACAAAAGGGATAAAATTGCACACAATCATAATTTTTTTATATTTTTCAAGAGCTAAAAAAATTTGGATAGTCATATCATTGGCTGTTGGTTGTGCCTAACATCTCAAAACATAAATTGAAACACTCACACAATCACTCAACTTGCTAAACGCAATAAAAATGCATTAATAGTGAAAATCAGAAATTGATGCTCATAATAGGGTCACAATGATTCAGACAAATAAACTTCCATCCCCACACTCAAACTTTACATTGTCCTCAATGTAAAAGAAAGATAAGAATTATAGAAAGATATAGAAAAACATATGAGTTAAGTGAACTTCCCTGAATTTGTTTGGAGTGGAATGCGCATGTTGCATTACTGGACCATGAATATTTCTGATTCCCACTTTTCTTTTTCTTTTTCTTTTTATGTTGGGTTGCCTCCCAATAAGCGCCTTTATTTAATGTCGTTGGCTCGACTCAAGGCTCCTTATGTCATTCAAGGAGGATCCTTGATGTCAACTTTGAATTGGCTTGCCTTTGAATGTGCAAAATTCTGAGGTTCAGCTGCATTATGAAGAGGGAAGTTAGCATTAGTCAAAGATTTAATTAAATGAGAACTCAACTTACCTGGAAATAATCGATGTCTTGAGTAGCTTTTGGCATCCAATTTAATTTCATCCTTTTGAGATTCTACCAAAGCATGCGGTAACTTTCCTCTATCTTTGAGTAGGGCATATTTATTTGAGGTTATAACTGCGAGTGGTTCTCCACTGTATATGCCCTTTAAATGGCTAGGGAGGCTCTTTAAGCCTAGGTCAGAATACTGCACAATAAAAGGTATAAGCATCTGATTAGAAATTGGTAACAACATAGAAAGATCCTTACCTGTTTGCTGCACTTCTGGTGCTTCCTCTCTTGCTGAAATATTCTCTTCAAATTTGGCGTTTAGGGTACATTCCATAACCTCTTTCTTAGTAGGCTTACTAGTATCAATTTCCAAGTCATCTTTTCATTCAGTGCAGAATTTTCTTCCTTTTGCATTAACGATGCTGAGGCTAGACTTTCAATTTCTGAATTTTGAGCCTCTAGCCTGCTGACTGTTGTTGCTAATTGCCCAATTTGATTTGTTAAGCTTTGAATGCTGGCCCTTACCTCTTATTGAAATTGATGAGTATTTTGTGTAAGAGATTTAACAATATCTTCTAAAGGAGTACTTACTTGGAAATTCTGAGATGTATTCTATCTAAGATAATAGGCCTGTTGGGTATGGTGAGAATTTTTAAAATTTTGTTCTGCAAGACTATTTTGTGCATTCACATACCTGAAGTTGAGATGATCTTTCCATCCAGGATTGTACATGTTTGAATAGGAATCATACCTCACTTGTTGTGGTTCATGGAAACCATTAACCATATTTACCTGCTCAAATGGCTCATCATAGAAAGTTGGGTACCCAGTAGATGGATGCTCCTTGATAGAATGATTTCCATAGAAATTTTCTCTTTGAATATTTTCTACACTTTGACGAACAAGAGAGGTTAAATTTGCAAGTTGCTATTCAAGCGAAGAACTACATACCTCACTAGCATGTCTTAATGAAGACCCTAGCCTAGTGCCAAATTGTTGAAAATTGGCTGTCATATTTAAAGTTATGAACAAAAAGAAAAGGAAAAAAAATCACAAAAGGTAAATACACACAGCCCCCGGCAATGGCGCCAAAATTTGGTGCTCACTGTCACAGGTACACCAAAATTGATACCTTACCTCAAAACTAACCTATAGTAGTGGGAGTAAGGGTCGATCCCACAGAGACTGGAATTACCTTATGTGATTGAGAAAGGGGGGATTGATAATTTCAAATAAAACTAAGTGAACAATAACTAAAGTAATTAAGAGAGAGTGATTAATGATAAAAACGTTGGTTTCGGTTGATATCCACCGTCAAGGGATTACATTGATCATTGACAACATAATCAATATGTAATTGAATATCTATCATTGGGTTTCTAACCCTGTTCCTCCTTAAGTCTAGTAAATTAATGACAATCGCACTAATTAAACCCTAATTAACAAGCAATCCTTTAGCACATTGGTAAAGCATAGCTTACTAACTGCATGAAGAACTAGAGAAACTGACAGAGTTAAACAAATATAAACACATCGGTTATATTTAATTTAGTTAATTATTCATCATAGGATCAATGATTTATAATCCAAAATCCTCAAACCTATTTGCCTCATGAATCACAAAATTGAAGACTTTGTTCAAAACACAATTCAGCGGTAGATTAAGACAAACAATATACTAGTAGGCCTCCTAGCAATCATATGAATAATCATTAAGAAGAAGAACAGATGAATAATCAATACTCAATTCAAATTGAAACAATAAAATCAAATCCAAATCTCACAATGTATGAAAATTCTTTGAAGTTTCAATCTACCTCAACCAACTAAAATGAACTAGCCACGTAGGGCCATAAGAAATTCAAAAGAAGAATTGAAGAATGTAACTCAGAACTTAGATGAAAGATTGGATGCCTTCTCTTCTTGTTTTTCTCCCTTTTTATAGATTAACTCCATCTAATCGAAGTAGGATTGTATCTAGGTCAAATCCCAACCCATCGGGCTTCAATTGGAGTCAAAAAACCTAAAAATCATGATTTTAATGACTAGTACGGCGGCGGCGCCGCGACGCTCTACTCGGGCGCTGCGGCATTACAGAACTGCAATGACGCAGCGCCCGGAAAATTCTAGAATTTGCAAAAGTGCCGAACATGAAAGTTGTCGCTCTATGTCTCTTATTTCCATTGCCACTAGAATTGCCTTAATTGGATCCGAATTGAAGGAGATATGTCAAAATTAGTGACCAAAGGTCAGAATTCATCCTTCTCCACTGTGATTTTGATTTACGAGCTCTGTAACGCTATTAAATCTCCCGAAGTTGACCAAGTGTTCAACATAAATTTGTAGATAATTGTGTTATCTTTTCACATCCACTTGAATCACTTTGATTGGAGTTCATTAGAGGGAGGTATGCTTAAAACAGTTCTGAAAGGTCTGGAATCGATGCAATGTAGCATTTTTCCATGAATTTCTTATCTTTTTCTTCTCTTTTCTTCTTCCTTTGTTCCTACAACACAAAACACAAAACTAAGCTAATTCCTAATTATATTTTACTTAAATCAAACAAAAAGTAAGTTTAAAGGTATTAATATCATGCTTAATTAAGATCACATCATCACATGAATGCATTATATCTATGCACATAAGAATCATACAGTAATGATATGTATGACAAGATTAACTATTTTCAGAATATCATATGATAGCTATCAACTTATTCTCATTTCAAGTTACCCCGGTCAGGGTGAGTATCCTCTACTCTCCGATACGGGCTTTTCTCGCTCCGTCCGACATGGCACACTTTCTCTTTCTTTTCTTATAATCATAATAATAACCATTGGTAGGGCATCCCCTACTGGTGCACCACACGGATTGCCATGTGACCGTGCTCATTTCTTTTCTTTTCATAATAATAGGCAACAATATGCTTTCAATAATAAGTATGTTCATCAAAATATAATTATTACCAAAAATCATTGGTAATCATGCCATGAACATAACCATTTCAAATATCATTTTATAAAATATTTCTATGTCAAAATTTCACACTTAAGATGGCAAGAAGTTCATACAATGGCAATGGCATATACTAGTCATTTATTATTTTTATTTATAAGATTCTTCTTCTTTTTTACATATTAATTTTATTTCTTTATTTTCTTGATGCAGGTTTTCATCCTATCTAACATTCTCTTACTAATCAGATCATAACTCCTTCAAAGTACAGATTATTACTTCTCAGATAGGTTCTGACCACTACCAACTAATCTACCCATATCTCCCTCATAAGAATTCTATATTAAGTTATTCCAATGGCTACAAGTCCCTGACACATATAGCATTAATTTTTATGTTAATCATTTATTTTAATTCCTTACAGAATGTTTCCAGAAATTAAAACAGAGAAGCTATCCTAAAATATTCTTCCCTGATTAACCAATTTCTGACCACTGCACACTAATCGGAATATACCTACCACATATGGACTGCAAATTGAGTGATTCCAGTGGCTAAAAATCCGTGAAACATATATCTATAATTCTTATGTTAACCATTTATTTTAATTCCATATAGATAATTCCCAGAAATTAAAACACAGAAGCTATCCTAACATATTCTTCCCTGATTAACCATTTTCTGACCTTTGCTTACTATTCAGATCATATCTACCTCATATGGACTCCAAATTGAATGATTCCAGTGGCTAAATATCCGTGACACACATATCTTTAATTCTTATGTTAACCATTTATTCTAATATCGACCCATATATATATCCATGCGAGCTAAAGTATATAAATTGAAGAACGTATGAGTGAAAGAAATCCTTATGGTTAAGTTATATGGCAAAATCACTCAAGTGAATAGAAATATTAAAAAGTAAAGATGTTATACAGGAAAGATATCCCTAATTATTTAGGTAATAAGGTTGGTAACTCTGAAAAATGCCTTAATTTCATTCCCTACATGTGGTAGGATAGATTGAAATTCGGGGACCGAATTTCTTAAGGGGGAAGAATGTAACATCCCGTAATTTTTAGATATTTTCCTTAGAAATTCTTCACCTTACATATATGCATAGAAATTGTCTAATATTAATGGAATAGGTAAAGAAAGAAAACCTAAGAGGAAATATTAGAAATAAACATGCTAAAGAAAGGTGAAATTCGTAGTTAAAGAAAGATAAATTTTGTGAAGTAAGTAAAGGTCTTAAAATTTCAAGAAGATCGGATTAGGGTAATTTTTCTTAATTTAAGAGCAAAAGTTACTAAGTTTAGTATCTCCACCCATAAATTGGGCTTTTACCTATGGACACATCATGTAGAGTTTTTCCACTTCAAATAAGTTTCTAGCAAGCCCATTGGATAACCTAAGCAAGAAATAAAACATAGACTTGGACTAGGATATAGTAATTGGACCAATAGCCCAAAATTATGAAAATGTGACCAAGCCCTCCAAGAAAGGTAGAATTTTATCCAAAGCAAAGAAAATGGGTAGGAATTAGCCCATAATGGGTAGGAATAAGCCCAAATCCAAGAGGAAAAATAAAATAAAATAAATTAGGTGATGATATAATAATGTAATAATAATAAAGATTAGGTTACATGGCATTAAGACAAAAATTTAGCAAGTGGTGTGATTCTACATTCATCATTTTGGCAAGTGGCATAATAATACAAGGCTTTAGGATAAAAACATCTATATCCTACACTCATAATTTTAGCAAGTGGTATGATAATACATGGTATTAGGACAAAACATTCCTATCCCACACAAATAATATCAACCAAATAATGGGGATTCAAGGGTTAGAAATTTGCCACTTAAAAAGGCAACCTATCATAATTGATTAAGACAAAAGAAAAGGTAAATGAATCCCTAAATCAAAGGGGCCTTGTCCCATATCTTAAGAACATATTATCATAATTTTCAAAATACAAATCTCCTTTTCCTATGCATATCTTTACCAAGGAAGAGGAAGACAAGAACATAAGTTGTTTGTTTTCCAAAAATTCAATAAAGTGTATCCTAATTGTGATAAGGTAGACCCATGATCATGAAAGGTGAATTATTTGGTGGCCTATATAAGGAAACCCACCCTTACAACATTAGAATTTCATCTAAGTGAGGGAGAGGAAAAAATAGAAGCAAGGAAGAGTGAGGAAAGGAGAGGAAGAAAGAAAGAAAGAGGAATGAGAAGTCTAGGAGACTAAGTGCTCCAGGTAAATTTAACAATAATTCTTTTTGAAGAAAACTTTTGAAACTTATAATATTTATATGATATTTTGATCTTAGAACTTTGATGATTGGTCATGGATGTTGCTATATCATGTTACATATTGATCTTGCATGTGATGTATGTTTCAATACTTAGGTTGGTGTAGATAGTTCTGCATGGGTATGGCTATGGTTGGCAGAATTTTAAGCTTCAGTATTTTAATTTCTGGGAACAATCTATAAGGCATTAAAATAAATGATTAACATAAGAATTAAAGATATATGTGTCACGGATTTTTATCCACTGGAATCATTCAATTTGGAGTCCATATGAAGTAGATATGGTCTAATTAGTAGTCAAAGGTCAGAAAATGGGTCATCAGGGAAGAATATGTTAGGATAGCTTCGGTATTTTAATTTCTGGAAATTATCTGTAGGGAATTAAAATAAATGGTTAACATAAGAATTCAAGATATGTGTGTCATGGATTTTTAGCCACTGGAAGAATTCCATTTGGAGTCCATATGACAAATATATGAGCCGATTAGTAGTCAAAGGTCAGAAAATGGGTCATCAGGGAAGAATATGTTAGGATAGCTTCGGTATTTTAATTTCTTGGAATTATCTGTAGGGAATTAAAATAAATGGTTAACATAAGAATTCAAGATATATATGTCACGAATTGTTAGCCACTAGAATCATTCAATTTAGAGTCCATATGAGGTATATATGGTCCAATTAGTAAGCAATGGTCAGAAAATGGTTCATCAGGGAAGAATATGTTAGGATAGCTTCGGTATTTTAATTTTTGGGAACACTCTATAAGGAATTAAAATAAATGGTTAACATATGAATTATAGATAGATGTGTTACGGATTTTTACCCACTGGAATCACTTAATTTGGAATTCATATGAGGGATATATGGACAGATTAGCTGCTAAAGGTTAGAACCTATCCGAGAGGAACTATCCTGTACTTTGAGGGAGTAATATCACCTTGATTTCTTAATATTTCGTTAAACTGTTCAACATAATAGTTTTAGATAATTGTTTTATCTTGAAATAGAAAACAAGATCACCTATATCGGAGTTCAATTGAGGGAGTTATACTCTGATTAGTAAGAGAAGGTTAGATGTGATGAAAACTTGCATCAAGAAAATAAAGGAATAAAATTAATATTTAAGAAAGAAGATGAATCTTATAAATGAAAATAATAAATAACTAGTATAGCCATTGCCATTGCCATTGTATGAACTTCTTACCATCTTAAGTGTGAAATTCTGACATGGAAATATTTTATAAAGTGATATTTGAAATGGTTATGTTCATGGCATGATTACCAATGATTTATGGTAATAGTTATATTTTGATGAACATACTTGTTATTGAAAACATATTTTTGGCTATCATTGTGAAAAGAAAAGAAATGAGCACGGTCACATGGCAATCCGTGTGGTGCACCAGTAGGGGACGCCCTACCAACGGTTATGATCATGATAATGAGAAAAGAAAGAGAAAGTGGGCCATGTCGGACGGAGCGAGAAAAGCCCGTACCGGAGAGTAGAGAAAAGCTTCAGTATTTTGAAATGAGAATAAGTTGATGGCCATCATATGATATTTTGAAAATAGTAAATCCTGTCATACATATCATTACAGTATGATTCTTATGTGCGTAGATATAATGCATTCATGTGACCAAAGATATTTTCTGTAGTTTATACAGCTGAACATGACGTGATGAGCTTTATTGATGATTATTTATTGTTGAACTTACTGGGATTTAATTCTCACTATATTTCCATATCATGTTCAGAAAATTAATTATGCAGATTTTCTATAGCTCTGGCTTTTAGTGCACGTTGGATCGAGTTATTCTATGATGGGCAGATCCTAAATAAAATGTTTGTGAGCGAGTTGGCACAGATCCCGGTGAAGGTGCAACCACCCGCACCTGTATCTCCGGAATTGGTCAACCAAAATAAACAAGATGTAAATATCTATGTCTTTGATGTTGCATGTACGTTTTGATTAATGACGTGTATGTGAACTCAATATTGTATAATAATAAAAAAAGGTTGTTACATAATTGGTATCAGAGCAGGTCGATCCTAGATGGCCAGTGGGTGGACGGTTATCTGAATCGATCTTATAGTGTCTTGAGTATGTTGTGGTTGTGCTATGTAGGGGATCAGTGACTCATATAGGTAAAAAATTACTAGTGTTTCTTATCTATATGCCGAGGTGGTGTTATGACTGCTGTTAAATATTTTTTTTAACTAACTATTAGGCTTGATCACCTCAATAGAAGCATAAATTTATTTTTTCCCACAGTAGGAAATGGCACCACCAAGGCGGAATCCGGAAAACAATGCGGAGGAAATCTTACACAACCTTGCCACAGCAATTCAAGAATTTGGTATTGATTTACTCCTTAGAACCCAACTAGTATCTATATCCCTATATAGAATGATATCGATCGAATTAAAAAAAACATTTAGTTACAAGACTTGTTAGACAAGGTATTTAAATACCCCAGTACTTTTATTCGGAGTGCTCCAGTTCTATCTATGAAAAAGAAAGATGGATCACTATGACTATGCATAGATTATAGACAGTTGAATAAGGTGAAAATGTAGAATAGAAACCCATTAGCTCGTATAGATTACCTGTTTGACCAGTTATAAGGTGTTCAATACTTTTCCACAAATAGATTTGGGATATGAGTAACATTAATTAAGGATAAGAGAAGAGGATGTAGGACTTATTATGGGCATTATGAGTTCTTGGTGATGCATTTAAATTGACAAATCTTTAGCTGCATTCATAGATTTAATGAATAGTAATTAGGTCATCCCTGGAACAATTTGTTATTATATATATGGATGATATACTAGAATATTTCAAAAGTTCAGAGGATCATAAGCAACATTCAAAGATAGTTTTACCAACTCTAAAGGAGTATGGTTGGTAAATATGGTATCCAAGTAGACTCTAAGAAAGTAAAAGTAGTACAAAAAATAGCTACATTTTACTACATTTAAAGATGAAGATCCAAAATAAAATGTTTGTGAGCGAGTTGGCACAGATCCCGGTGAAGGTGCAACCACCCGCACCTGTATCTCCGGAATTGGTCAACCAAAATAAACAAGATGTAAATATCTATGTCTTTTATGTTGCATGTACGTTTTGATTAATGACGTGTATGTGAACTCAATATTGTATAATAATAAAAAAAAGGATGTTACATAAGGCATATGAGCTAATTGAAGATATAGCTCAAAATTATTACTCATGGTCTAGTGAGAGGCAGCCAAGAAAACCATTAGGTATGTATGAAGTAGATGCATTTAATCATCTAACTTATAAAGCTGATGCATTATTTCAGAAATTAGATAAGTTAAGCATCAACATTGTTGGTTCCTCTCCATCTTCTACATGTGAGATTTGTGGAGGTGTTGGTCATGTGGCCAATGAATGTTATCTTAGAAACTCTGCACCTCAAGATTATGAGCAGGTAAGTTTTGTAAACAATAATCAGAGAAGCAATCCTTACAGCAACAACTATAACCCAGGCTGGAGGAATCTCCTAAATCTCTTATACAAGGCAAATGCAAATCAACCTTAGAATAATTTTAGGCAACCTCCTGGATTTCAGAATAAGAGGCCCTTCAATTCGCCTCCTCAGCTAAAGTCAAATCTAGAGGCTCTGATGGATAACTTCATCACCACACAGACAAAGCAAAATGATGAATTTAGAGCCCATAATCATTCAATGAATGAAGCTATAAAGGACCTAGCCTCTAAGGTTGACTCACTTGCCACCTATAGTAAGATGCTAGAAACTCAGATTGCACAGCAAGTGAGCCTATCTAATAGGAACTTTGGTAGACTTCTAGGCAAGACTGAGAACCCTAGAGAGCATTACAATGCTATTACCTTGAGAAGTGGTAAACAATTGGCTGAATCAAAGAAAAGTGGGGAAGTAAAAGAAGATGAAACTCAAGCTGCATCTGAGAAGAGAAGAGAAGATGATTCTAAAGGAGAAGAAAAGGAAGAAGAAGAGCCCAAATATGTGGCTCCAACACAATATAAGCCACCAATCCCTTTTCCTCAAAGATTGGTCAAGGCTAAATTAGAGAAGCAATTTGGGAGGTTTATGGATGTTTTGAAAAAGTTAAATATCAACATTCCATTCCCAGAAACCATCTCCTAAATGCCTTCCTATGCGAATTTTCTAAAGGAAATCCTCTTAAACAAGAGGAAAATGGAAGAGTATGCTGTTGTGGCATTAACAAAGGGATCGAGTGCATTAATCCAAAATAAGCTACCACAAAAGCTTAAGGAGCCTAGAAGCTTCTCAATTCCTTGCTCTATTGGTGATATGAAAATTGATAAAGCCTTATGTGATCTTAAAGCAAGTGTGAGTCTCATGCCTCTTTCAGTTTGCAAAAGACTTCAGATGAGTGACTTGAAGCCTACCATCTTTTCTCTTCATTTGGCTGACCGATCCATCAAGCATCCGGTAAGTATATTAGAGGATGTTCATCTAAAGGTAGGTAAATTTTTTATACCAATTGATTTTGTTATTTTAGAGACGGAGGAAGATGATAAAATCCCCATCATTCTTGGAAGGCCTTTCCTAGCCACAGCTGATGCAAACATTAATGTAAAAGATGTAAATCTTTCTTTGAATGTAAAGGATGAAAAGGTACAGTTTAATTTAGAAAATATAGTGAAATCGCCATATCTAAATGAATCTTGCTGTATGATTGACTTACTTGAACTAAAAAAGAATCAAAATGTCATGAATTTTTCTCCTTCTAACCAACTTGATTTATGCTATGTGGAACATTTTTATGTTTATGTTAAATAGGGGGTAGAAAAGCATGCGGTTGAGGAGGAAATCCAAGCTCCAAAAGTAGAACCTTAGCCACCTCCTTTCAACATCAATGGAATTAAGGAAGAAAAGAATAAGCCAAGAAAAACCTTAAAGGCTATTGGGCAACACCTCAAGCACCATACTAAAAGGCAATGGATAGGAAAGAGAGTTATTCAAACTCTTATAAAGCCTCCTTAAGTGGAAAGCATGAAAAGGGGTCGAGCTAATGACTTTAAACAAGCGCTTTGTGGGAGGCAACCCACATTTTAATTTTTAAGTTTTTTTTTTATTTTCTTGCTTTCAGCTTTTGTTTTTATCTTTAATTTAGTTAATTTCTTAGGTTAGGATTTTAATGAGTGTTTCCATATGTTTTATAGGTAAATTTCCATGTCCCCAAGGTTGGAGAAAGGATGGTAATCAAGGAAAATTAAAGGGAATCAAAAAGCAAGGCAAAAATTCGAAGAAAAATGGATTCCAGCAAGCAAGCAACATGGGTAGCCCGTGTCATGCACCATACTCGTGCTTCAAGCACAGGCCAAATTTTAGAGAATTTGGCATTTCCAGTGCTAAGCATAGGTTGGCCGTGTCACAGGACACGGTCGTGCCCCAAGCCCAGTGTAACCACAACCTCCCCATGTTCCTCAACACGAGCCAAATCTAGGAGAAATTGGACTTCTAGCATGAAGCATGGGTGACCAATTTTAGTGAGCACGGCTTGGCCCCCAGGCTGTGTTGCAAGCCCAAGAAGAGATTGGGCATTCTAACCTAAAGCACGAGTGGGCCGTGCTGAGCAGCATGACCATGCTTCAGGCCCAGGTCAATTTTTCTTCTGCTTTTCTTCAATTTTCACTTTTCTTCGCCCGTGTTCATTCTCCCTTCTTCCGTGCCCTAGCCCGTGTCTTCCTCCCTCTTCTCGTGCCCCTTCCCAGCCCTTTTCCCTCTAATTTATCTACAAATTCTTAACTCCATCTCCCTCCTCACCCTATTTCCCCTTTACCCATGACCTAAACAATCTTCCTTCACCTAGCTTTACCTGTGCCACACCCATTCCCCATATCCCACCATTCCTTCCTCTCCCAACTCCCTCTCCCAGTCAACCTAAAACCCCCCCCACACACACCCATTGTATTCCCCTGTACTCGTGCCCTTCATCCCAAATCCCAACACTCCCAAACCCAAAAAATCTCCTCTACACCCAGCGTATTCCCCCTGCAACCCAAAATCCTAGCCAACCCATACCTCATCTAGAATTTCCTATACCCTATACAACCCTAAGCCCTCCATCATTAACCCAAAAAACCCTACACACCTAAACCTATAAATTTTCCAAATACCCATATTTAACCCAGAACATTTTCCCCGCACTAACTTCATCCGTAGCCCACCATTCCTTTCTCTCCGAACTCCCTCTCCCAGCCTACCCAAAGCTTTCATTCCCACATCCCCCTGCATTACCTCATGTTGCATTGCATTGCTGGTTCCTAGTTGCTCATTGCTGCATCACCATCGTACTTACATCCAGGTAATTTCTGATTTACTACAATTTGTTTAAATCTTTGAATTGGAAATTAAGGACTTCATGATTGCACTGGTGTAATTTTCTAGATTGGTCTAGTTTTTCTTACTTACTTAAGCTTCATTTGTTGTATTTGCTGCGTTGTAATTTTTTAGACTTCGCTTGCCTTGAATTGACCATATTTATTGCCAAATTGCTACCCTTGATTAGCCACGAAATGCTGGATATTTTTGCCTGATTAGATAGGTTTTCATGCTGATCTTTGCTGACCTTTTCTTCACTGGTTTACCTTATGCTTGAATTTTTGTTGGACATAGTGTTTTGATTTAATTATCTCAATTCTCTGCATTAAAACTTCTTTTCCATTGTTAGACTTGCAGGATGGTTTATTTGCATGAGATTAATTGATGGGTTTTGAAAAAAAATATTCTACAGCCTTTGGATTGCTTGGTTACTAAATTTGCTGGTTGATTAGTTGGCTGATGTGAAATATTCTAACCAACTTAGCCAAATCATTTGAATTCTAATTTTTGGATGGTTTAGCTACATTTTAATAGTTTGTTGCACATGTGGATAATTACTTGAACTTTTACTTGCATGTTGATTTGTTGAAATTGAAATTAACTTGCTAACTTTCCTGGTTTATCTTGGTAATTATCTGGCTAACCATATTGAATTGCTAGTGCATTGTTTGGCATATATATTAACACTAGTTTGCCTGGAATTTTCCCTATTTTGCACTAAATTCTATTAGTGTCCTGGTTTAGTATAGTGACTGCATCAGATTGTTAATTAACTTGTAGTAATTCCTCACCCACTCCCCTTTTTGAATTTATTGCATATCATTATAAATGGGCCCTAAAAGAGCCAGAATTGGCCAATCTTCCTCCCAATCCCAACAACCATGTAGAGGACGAATTCAAACATTGTCCCAACTTCCTCACCAAATAAATGAATATGGTATTATGATCGTTGATGATAGTCAACGGACACAATACGATACCCTAATTAAATGGGGAATGCTGAGTACCCGGTACATGGATGAGGAATGTGTGGACTGGTTAAGTCTTTTAACAAACGTCCACTATCTAGTTGATAGGATTGGGTGAAATATATTCACAACACTACGTTAATCGGCCTATGCTAGGACCACCTTAGAATTCTTTAGTTTAGTTAATGTAGTATTGTTTCGGGGTCCTGACATCGATCAGGGCTGCATTAACTTTAGACTATTTGACCATTCATTTAAATTATCATTAGCTGAATTTAATGCACTATTTAGATTACCTCCTGAGGGAGACAGATTAGTTCCCCAAGGTTTTCATGAACCATATTTTTGGAACTCTATTTCTATAGTGGGCAATATAGTGCATCAAGTTCAAAATCCTCTTTTATTTGTAACTGCACTTTTAGATATTTACAACACCTGATGGCCCATACCATTTTTGGTAGGGCTGAAAGTGATGGGGTTACAACCTAGAGAGAGCTTTATTTTCTTTGGGCTATGATACACGGTCAAAAGGTGGATACCAGTGCTTTTATGGTACATCAGATGGCCAAGGTAGGTAATGCCATGAATGGGAAGGTAGTCATAGGGGGTCTAGTGACTACAATAGCTAAAGTGCTAGGATTTGAGGTAAATCGTTAGGGTTTGCAACCAATAGTTGGCAATATCAAGATTGATTTGGAATCCTATTTGCATATGAAATTAATTATGAAAAGAAATGTTGACTATCGATTGCATCTCAGAGGCCATAATATCTTTCACCTCCATAACCTTACTAGGACTGTAGTTACTAGTAAGGATAACTGGATCTACCCTCTCGAAGAGGGTAGAGAGGGTGATGATGATTCTGAGGGGGATGACTTCCCCCATAAGCCATTTTTGGCTCTACCACCCTCACCCTATTTTTAATACATTGATAGTGCAGGTCCATCATATGCACCACAAGAGGACCAGGACTCCATCTCCTCACGGCTCAGCCAAATTGAGGAAAAGTAGATATCCCAAAGAGCCACCCTGTATGCAATGCAAGATTCTATCCAAAGCATGCAGGGAATGATGCAAATAGGGTACACTTGGCATATGAGCTAGAACCCAACTCTACCTCCTCCAGACAACCAGTAAGCAAGTAAGTTACTTCTCCCTTTGCTTGTACTTTCATTATTATTGACATTGAAGACAATGTCAAGTTTAAGCATGGGGGAGTAGACATTAGACTTTTGGTTTAACTGGCTGAACTTCTAGTTTTCACTGACTGAATATATGTTCATTGGTTGAATTTCTGAGTATCATTGGCTGAAGTTTTTTAAAAATTTTCACTATCTCATTTAGTTGTCTCTTGCATGTATATATTGTATAGATTGCATTTATATATTCATCTCTCTTGTTCCATTGCAAAATCACATAGTTTTTTGTTTCAGAGATAGATTGATATATTGTAGGTTAATTTTAACTCATGAACATGTGTTACACAATAGGATATGAAATAGGTAATTATCATCTTAGTCTCTCTCTTCTAGTATTGAACCTCTAATTTTTGAAAAATATCTCTCATATTGTGCTGTGAATTGTATGCCTTGTTTGATTTTAACACTATGAGAGTATAAAGATAGGAAGATGTGAAAAATGAGGGAATATGGATCCCAAAAAGTTTTCACTCTGAGTACCCCTTCAAGGCACCAAAAGGTCTTAGTATGAGTACCTAGATGCCTTGACCCTAGTGAGATGGAGCATAAAATGCACTCACTGTATATTTATAAAAAAATGATGATGATGAATGAAAAAAAAATGAATGAGAACTAAAAGAATTTGAGTGAGAAAATAAATGAAAATAGAAATAAAGGTAAGGCAACCTAGAGAGATCTAAAGGATGAGGTGACCTACTTGAGTGTTTAAAAATTAATTTGATGCATACAACCAATGGTAACAATAGAAGTAGATATAAAATAAGAGAATTTGGGTTTAGTTTTAGAAGAATGGAGACTAAGTGAAAAATGTCTATTCATGTATCTGTTGTGTGCATATTGATTAAGTGAAGAATTACCTGTATTACATTTTTCTGTCATCTAAAATTTGTATGCATCATGTAACATCCTTAATTTCGTTTCTTTTATTGATAAAGGTACATAAAAAATTTAATTAAGGAAATAAAATTTATTAGACAATATTTTAGATATCTAAGGAAATATAATCCTTAGAAATTCTTCACCTTAGGTATATGCATAGAAAATGTTTCTAACATTAAGAGAACAAATAAAGAAGAAAAATCTAATAGGAAAGAAATTAGAAATAACATACTAAAGAGATGCAAAATTCTTGGATAAGGAAGATAAATTTTTAGAAACAAGTAAAGGTCTTAAAATTTCAAAGAACATTGAATTAGGGTAAATTTTCCTAATTCAAGAACTATAGTTACTAAGTTTAAAATCTTTACCCATACATTGGGCTTTTACCTATGGACACTTCATATAGAGTTTTTCCACTTCACATAAGTTTCTAGCAAGCCCATTGGATAACCTAAACAAGAAATTAAACATAGACTTGGACTAGGATATAGTAATTTCACAAATAGCCCAAAACTTATGAAAATGTGACCAAGCCCACCAAGAAAGGAAGAATTTTATCCAAAGCAAAGAAAATGGGTAGGACAAGCCCATAATGGGTAGGAATAAGCCCAAATCCAAGAGGAAAACTAAAATAAAATAAATTAGATGATGATATAATAATAAGAATAAAGATTAGATTACATGGCATTAAGACAAAAAATTTAGCAAGTGGTGTGATTCTACATTCATCACTTAAGCAAGTGGCATGATAATACAAGGCTTTAGGACAAAAACATCTATATCCTACACTCATAATTTTAGCAAGTGGTATGATAATACATGGTATTAGGACAAAACATTCATAGCCCACACAAATAATATCAACCAAATAATGAAGATTCAAGGGCTAGAAATTTGCCACCTAAAAAGGCAAACCTATCATACTTGTTTAAGACAAAAGAAAATGGAAATGAATCCCTAAATCAAAGGGACCTTGTCCCATATCTTAAGAACATATTATCATAATTTTCAAAATACAAATCTCCTTTTCCTATGCATATCTTGATTAAGGAAGAGGAAGACAAGAACATAAGTTGTTTGTTTTCCAAAAATTCAACAAAGTGTATCCTAATTGTGATAAGGTAGACCCATGATCATGAAAGGTGAATTATTTGGTGGTCTATATAAGAAAACCCACCCTTACAACATTAGAATTTCGTCCAAGTGAGGGAGAGAAAAAAATAGAAGCAAGGTAGAGTGAGGAAAGGAGAGGAAGAAAGGAAGAAAGAGGAAGGAGAAGTCTAGAAGACTAAGTGCTCCAAGTAAGTTTAACAATATTTCTTTTTGAAGAAAACTTTTGAAACTTATAATATTTGTATGAGATTTTGATCTTAGAACTTTTATGATTGGTCATGATGTTGCTATATCATGTTACATATTGATCTTGCATGTGATGTATGTTTGAATACTTAGGTTGGTGTAGATAGTTCTGCATGGTTATGGCTATGGGTGGCAGAATTTTAAGCTTTGGTATTTTAATTTCTGGGAACAATCTATAAGGAATTAAAATAAATGGTTAACATAAGAATTAAAGATAAATGTGTCATGGATTTTTAGCCACTGGAATCATTCCATTTGGAGTCCATATGAGGTAGCTATGGTCTGATTAGTAGTCAAAGGTCAGAAAATGAATCATCAGGGAAGAATATGTTAGGATAGCTTCGGTAATTTAATTTCTGGGAATTATTGGTAGGGAATTAAAATAAATGGTTAACATACGAATTAAAGATAAATGTGTCTTGGATTTTTAGCCACTGGAATCATTCCATTTGGAGTCCATATGAGGTAGCTATGGTCTGATTAGTAGTCAAAGGTCAGAAAATGAATCATCAGGGAAGAATATGTTAGGATAGCTTCGGTAATTTAATTTCTGGGAATTATTGGTAGGGAATTAAAATAAATGGTTAACATAAGAATTAAAGATATGTATGTCTTGGATTTTTAGCCACTGGAATCATTCAATTTGGAGTCCATATGAGGGAGATATGAGCCGATTAGTAGACAAAGGTCAGAAAATGGGTCATCAGGGAAAAATATGTTAGGATAGCTTCGGTATTTTAATTTCTGAGAAGTATCTGTAAGGAATTAAAATAAATTATTAACATAAGAATTAAATATAAATGTGTCATGGATTTTTAGGCACTGGAATCATTCAATTTGAAGTCCATTTGAGGTAGATATAAGCTGATTAGTAAGCAGAGGTCAGAAAATGTTTATTCAGAATATGTTATTAAAGCTTTAGTTTTTGAATTTCTGGAAAATATTCTGTAGGGAGTTAAAATCATACGCCAAGATAAAAATTATAGATATAGGGCTCATGGATTTTTACCAACTGGAATAACTCAATTTGGAGTTCAAATTTGGGAGATATGGTCTAATTAGTCAGTAAAGGTCAGAACCTACACGAGAAGAAATAATCTGTACATTTAGGGAGTAATATCACCTTGATTTCTTAATATTTCGCTACAATGTTCAACATAATAGTTTTAGATAATTGTTTTATCTTGAAATTGACACTAAGATCACCTACATCAGAGTTAAATTGAGGGAGTTATGCTCTGATTAGTAAGAGAATGTTAGATAGGATGAAAACCTGCATCAAGAAAATAAAGAAATAAAATTAGTATTTTAAAAAGAAGATGAATCTTAACAAATGACTAGTATAGCCATAGCCATTGCCATTGCATGAACTTACTACCATTTTAAGTGTGTAATTTTTAACATGGAATTTACCCTAGTACTCATATAAATTTACAAGAAGTTTTGAAAGTGCTGGTTTTATTTGAAAAATCTTAGTATGCTCCGTGGTTGCAGTATTTTCACATCAAAAAAGAATTATTCTAGTTACTGGAAAACAAAATTGTGATTTGTGAAAAGTGCATGTCTAAGGAAAGCTCTGGCAAGGAAAGACATGGTACTTAAGCGTGTCCATTAGTGACCCACCTCTCTTTCCTGGGAACTTTTCTGGTGCGCTGTTTACAGACTACAATTACTATCCAGTTACCAAGGTATTAGTATGGAATTTTGACATGGAAATGTTTTATAAAGTGATATTTTAAATGGTTATGTTCATGGCATGATTACCAATGATTTATGGTAATAGTTATATTTTGATGAACATACTTGTTATTGAAAGCATATTTTTGGCTATCATTGTGAAAAGAAAAGAAATGAGCACGGTCACATGGCAATCCGTGTGGTGCACCAGTAGGGGACGCCCTACCAACGGTTATGATCATGTTAATAAGAAAAGAAAGAGAAAGTGTGCCATGTCGGACGAAGCGAGATAAGCCCGTACCGAAAAGTAGAGAATACTCACCCTGACTGGGGTAGCTTGAAGTAAGAATAAGTGGATAGCCATCATATGAAATTCGAAAAACAGTTATTCATGCCATACATGTCATAACTGTATAATTTTCATGTGCATGATAAAGTGCATTCATGTGACCTAAAGATATTTTCTGTAGTTTATACAGCTAAACATGACGTGATGAACTATATTGATGGTAAATTATGATTTATTGTTGAACTTACTGGGATTTAATTCTCACTATATTTCCATATCATGTTCAGAAGAATAAATATGCAGATATCCTCTATGACACTTATTATCTCTGTACGTTGGATCGAGGTGCCCTACCTTGGGCAACTTCCAGTTATTTCTGATGTAACTGTTGTAGATGTAACTGAGATTCCGGTGGACGTGCCACCCGAACCAGTGTCCCCGGAAGTAGTCGATATAGATGATTAGAACTAATATGTATCTTTGTACAAATGTTTGTAAAATAATGGTGTGTAGTTTGTAAAATAATTGTGTGTATGTAAACTCAGTATTGTATAAATTAAATAAATGTTATATTGAGTTAAGTTGTAACGAGGTAATAACTTCATGGTATTTTTTAAAAAAAAAAATTTACATAAATGGAGTTGTTACATAATTGGTATCATAAATGGAGTTGTTACACATCATCTCCCTTCCTTTTGATATATCATGTTATTTGCTTGAGGACAAGCAAAGATTTAAGCATGGGAGAGTTCATAAAGGAGAAATTTGAGTGCTTAATGGTTATATTTTATCCCCTAATTAGTAGTAAACTTGTGATTATTCCTCTACTTTTGGTTATGCTTTGCTCTGGATACTGTTTTGGTTGGTTTTATGCTTGTAGGTGAGTAAAAGAGGCCAAGAAGCAAAGGAAAGTACTCATGAGAAGTGCCATATGGACTTGGAACAAGCTGAGGAGGATGCAAAGAGGCAACATAGAAGAAATTGG
Organism: Gleditsia sinensis; assembly: GCA_037074535.1. Taxonomy (NCBI): domain Eukaryota; kingdom Viridiplantae; phylum Streptophyta; class Magnoliopsida; order Fabales; family Fabaceae; genus Gleditsia; species Gleditsia sinensis. The sequence goes on along the minus strand of CM073470.1, from coordinate 62,697,947 downwards.
CAAGATTGAGACTTGCAACCCCCAACACAGCCAGGCCGTGCTCTGTGCAAAAGATGGAGAGAAGTCCCAAAATCCAGCCCGAAGCACAATCGTGCTTCGTGTCTATACACCACGTGATTTTTAGGGTTTTGAGCAGCCAAGTTCATATATATACATTGGAAAACGCAGAGAAGAGGAGGGAGATATATTCAAACTTACTTTTACTCAGTTTTATGCTTAGAAACACCATTAAATTAAGTTTAGAGTAGGATTAGTGTTTACTTTCATGTTCTTAGGTTAGATTTGAAATTGATTCAGCATTGTATCTCTATCACATTCTACAACCAGGTTTTATCTTTCTATTCTACACTTACTTCTTCTTTTACTCCATTCTCTTTGTTTGTATTGAACACCTATGGTTTATTTAATGAATATGCTTTTGATTTCTATTTCGATTATGCTTAAGTAGATTTGATCTAGGGTTTTGGTAAACCCACTTATGGTATGATGATACTGAACTATTGAATTGATTGTTAGAACCCTAATTTTATTATCCATAGTTAATTAGGATTGACTATTATGCATTGATTATATGAGTTTATGAATGTCTGGCCAATATTTATCACGTCTTAGGATATTAACTAATGAACTGAAAGGTGAAAGTTAATACCGAAACTTAATATTTAATTAGGGATATCTTAATCACGAAAGTAGTTTAAGATTCTCTAAGAATGAATCAATTAGTGGGCACAAGAAAACTGATTAATTGTATTCCACGGTTGGCATAGAACTTAATGAACTTAGGTTGAACTAAGGACCATGAGAGTAGGCAATTGGATTAACCTAGGTATGATTAGTAATGATTGAAAGAGGTTGGTAGTTAACTAAGGCTAAACCATCCCCAATAACCTAGATAATTGCAATTAGAGGTACATATTGATTGTTGAACATCATAAGTGTGGTAAACCCTAACCCTAGGCTTTTATTAATTGAATTACTTATTTACTTAATTGTGACATACTCTCTTATCGTGTTGCATTGATTTAGATAGCTTACTTCGTAAAGTCTATTAATTGATAATTTTTCTCTGTGATATATGATCCGTACTCGACGGACTAGCTACAGTTACGTCATGTGCTTGCGATTATTTATAAAACATAAACAACAATATATTTTTCATAACATGCATAATACACTCTTTTATCATTGAAAACAGTTTCATATAGATATTCCCATGTAAACACCATATACAGACAGAGTTTATAAATATCAGAGTAAAAACAGAGGCAGAAATCCTGCCTGTGGCGTTCAGAGCATACTCTAGAGTACAAGTACAATATAAATCAAAATCTACGAACCCTAAAAACAAAATTGGCTCACCAGAGAATATGGCGCCTAGTTGAGCACCTATCTGAAAGAAAATGACCAAACTCTGTATTCTTATCTAAAATATGTGGAAATATCGTATAGTGAGTTTGACAATTCAGTGAGCAAATAATACCTCCTATGACCTCTTAGATCAGTATATGGATGTAGTCATATTTAAAATTTATCACATAGAAAATATAGTTTAGAAGTATATTCATATGGAACCCACATTTTAAATATTCTTAGTTCAGATCACATTTAGATATCCAAAACCATATGCAATATGGTATGATCATTAATCAAATATTATTATACATCAAAATATTTCTCATGAAAACATTAGGAGGATCCTATATCAGAACCACTATATCAGAGTTCAAGTCCTTTCGTACTCTGGTGGTGTAGGATTTGCCTAAACTCAGCATCTCAGCTAAGGTTTGCCTTACTGCCATTCAAGAAGACACACGAAGGAACTCTAAAATGGGCAATTTCCCAAGCACACAATAAGGGAAGGCAAATCACATATCATATAGTCGGCATCTCGCCCAAATAGGAGGTATCCCGTTCTCCTTCACATATTATGTCCCGTGTGTTAGCCGTCATAGAAGACTAGCACCGCACCTGCTAACTGAGGTGTCAAGGTGCACTAGGGCTAACATCACTTGTTGTTACCAAACAGTGTTTCCAATAGAATTCCTTTAGAGAAATCATATTTGCACATATGCCATATTGTTCAAAACAGAGGTTCTAATATAATACAAAATTTTTAGTCTCAGTATAATTCCTCTGTTAGAAACTTTCCAATTAGGGTTATCACATATACATGCCATTTTTCAAGGAAATCTTATAGCTTTACATATCAATGCCACATGCACAATATATTTTCTTTACCATATGATGAGAAATACATTTAGAATAACATATTCAATGAGTTCAAAAATCTATTTTCAAAACTATACTCTTCTTGAACTATATGTCAGATAGTAAACAAATCAAGAAATTTAATCCATTTTAGAGACATATAAAAGTATAAATAACTTGTAAACAGAATCAATAATACATTTAAAGTTCAAGAAGAGCATAGGGTAAGTCATAGAAAGAATTATCTACTCACAGGATAAAGGCTCTAGGTTGGACAGCCCCAAAATAAACTTTTCCAATCCAAATTTGTAACATCCTAAGTCTCTAATAAAGTTAGATAAATCTAAGAATAAGTAGAAAATACATATGACAAAGAATTAAAATGCTTAGTTATGTAACAATAAGGCATTTATAAAATAGGTGACATATAATTAATCATGAATCATATAAATAAAATTCTTAGGAGCATAACGGATGGCGAAAAGATACAAATACATTTTTAAGACATTACTAATCTACGATTAGTAGTAAATTAAGGCAATATAAAACAACTAAGAAGCTGCCAAGTAGCACACAAAATTGCAGCCACCTTGCACTTACTAAAGCATGCCACATTGCCCACAAATGCACCTACCAAAGCATGCCACATTGCCCACAAAGTTACAGTCACATAGCATGCCACATTGTCTACAAAATTACGGCCACCTTGCAGTCACCTTGCACCTACCAAAACATGCCATATTACCCACAAAGTTGCAGCCACATAGCATGCCACATTGGCCACAAAATTGTAGCCACCTTGCACCTACCAAAGCATGCCATATAGCCACAAACAATTCAGCCAAAATCAGCCAAGAAATTGCCACCTTTCAGTAAGGAAATCTTGCCACATAGCCATAAAATTTTCAGACACATTTCAGCCACGAAACAATACCTTGCAGCCAATATAATCTTGCACATAGTAGTGGGGCAAAAAACTTAGTAGAGGGACAATAGTATCTCACGCCTCCTTGTAGAAACCACAAGGGAATCCTTGCAAAACGCAGCATTCTTTTTCCCCTTGAGTGGTGGAAACTAGCGGCCAGCATTATGATTGATGAGATCGTGGCTAGGGATGACAAACGGAAATGGAATACAAACCTGCTACAAGTCCCAGTTGGACCCTTCACAAGAGCTCGAGTTAAAATATTCAAAGAAGCACTTAATCGTCTAATTCTAGAGGCCCATCAAGGACAAAACTACAAGACTACGAAAGAAGAGTCAAGAATAATCCATATCATTAAAATCCACTTAACTATGGGTCAAGACCCGCTAATCTAAATATGGACCTAAAGTGCAAGAAGATTGATGGCTAAAAATTGAATATAGGCCCAAAATAATAGATTTATTTAATGGCCCAATTTAGCCTACATTTTTTTTCTAATTGATTTATTAATAGTTTTTTTTATTTGACTAGGAAAGTTTCATATTTGATAGTTTTTGGAAGAGTTTCCTATTTCTAATTTTCCTTGCCCTGTACAAGTTTCCTATTTGATAGTTTCTAAAAGAGTTTCCTATTTTTAACTTTCCTAGATCTATAGGAGTTTTCCTTGTTAGTCTAGGTTATTGGCCTATAAATAGGCATGTATACTCTTGAACAATATAGATTATCATTAATAATATTGAGAGTGTTTTCTCTTTGTTTCTGCAGAGAAATTTTCTGAACTTATCAAGATCTTTTCTTGTAGCATTCAAACAAGACTTATCACTCACAATCTTCTTCTATTTTCTTGAGTGTGACGTCTTCAATATTTTCTTATACCTTTAGTTCTTATCTCTTTATAGATAACGGGTCAAGATCATTTTCTTTTTAATATATTTTACTACAAATATGAATTAGAACATGATCCTTCCAATTGGATTCCATATTGATTCCGAGTCTCACTACTCTTGGTGAGGTTCATATCAGCGGTTCACATCATTTGGTATCAGAGCCTAAGTTCTAAATCAAGTTTGATCTATCCTATTTGTTTTCTTATTATTATTCCATCTTAATATATTGTATTTTTTTTTGTGTTCATCATTCTTCTTATCTTCTAGTTTTCATTTTATTTCTAGTGTTCATAGTTTAAGTGCATATCTAAAAAAAAAAAAAAGAAATTCGAAAAAGAAGAAAAAAATTGGAATTAAAAAAAGGAAAAAAAAGTTCAAAATTCTGGAAAAAAAATTAGAACCCATTATTGTTAAAATTCAAGTTTTGCACCTAGATTTTACAATCTGATCTTTAAAAAGAAAGTGAACTAGTAATTCTAATTGCATCAATTTTTTTTCTTCTTGCTTTGATGTTTTATTTCATTTCTTTTTCTTACTTTGGTTATTTTTTCTATCTCAATTGTTTCCTTTCCTCTAGTCATTGATTTCTTTCTATTCTAGTTGTTTCTTGTTGCGATTTTTCTTTTTCAATTGCTTATCTTGTCTTTAATTTCATTTTTTCTTCTTAAATTTCTATTGGTTTGTTCCCTTTGTTTCTTAAAATTATGTTCTTTTTCTTCTTCCTTTACTCTTTTTATTTTATTCGTTGAGTTTGGATTGTTGCAAGAAGATTTTTGTTTGAGTTTGTTTGAGTTCAATAAAGAACTGAAAGAGGGGACTAAGAGAGGAAAAAGACAAGAGAGTGTGAAAGCTTATAAGAGGGTAAAAGCCAAATTTGAGTAAACACAAGTGTGAGTGCCATTAATCTCGAGAGAAACACATGAGTTAGTGTTTTGATATTTTTTTAGTCTAACATTGTTTTTGTAGAAAAATCATTTCACACAACAAAGACAAAAATACTTCTGAAGGTGTGTCGGGAATGGTGGATCCAAAGTTGATGATGGAAGCTTTAGTAAGTGAGATGAAAAGATTTGTGAGGATGGAGATGGATCAGGTTCATGAACGGTTAGATCGAATAGAGAATGCACATGTGGAAAAGTCATAAAACACTCCTAATATACGTATGAAGGGGAGAGTTCAATCTAGAAAGAGTGTCGAAGATGAAGAGTATTATAGAGATAGTTTTGATGAAGTTGATAGGGATTTGAGTGATAACAATAGGAGATATAGTGGGAGGTTTAGAGAAGTTTGGAATCAGGTTGATAATAATTTAGAAATTATTAAAATGAAAATTCCACCCTTCTAAGGTAAAAATGATCCAGAAGTTTATTTAGAATGGGAGAAAAAGATGGAGTTGGTGTTTGATTGTCACAACTATTCTCCGTTGAAAAAGGTAAAATTGGCTGCTGTTGGTTTGATTCATGCAAAGATGAATACAGTGTCAAAACACAAGTGCACGTGTCGTGACCAAGTAATAAAGTGATGAGTGAGTATCGTCCCACGAGGAGTGAACAAAAACTGTTAAGGAGACTTTGCTGTGTGAAATGCTGTAGCAAAGATACGATGGTTTATAAAATAAAATAAAGGTGGTTCAACTTAAATACAGCTATAACTAGGATGAGGGGTACTAGGGTGTAAAGAAAATGGAATAGGGAGGTCTAGGGTTACTCAAGGTTGCCATGAACTATTGCACTCATATTGATCCAGGAATTGCTACAGCAACTGTCCTAGGTGCCCAGTTTAGTCTTGAATGGAGTCTTTCCAAACTTCCATTCCTTGCAACTCTGAGGTTCAGACCTGCATTCCTGCAGTAGTCTTCACCCTTGAGCTGTGCATGAAGCTCCACTGCTGGGGGGATGGGGGACCATATATTCCTATATTGGCTGTCCCTATCTATTCAAACTATTTTTCCAGCCTCCATTCCCTTCCCAGGTGAATATTGGCCTCAGTCTACCTCTCATAACTTCTGTTATCAGAGGAGTTTAAAATAAAAACATAGTTGAATGCAAAAAAACAGTGCTGCAGCGAATGTGTTATACTAAAAATGTGCTTAAGTTCATTACAACCCTTATGCAACCCTAGTCGGAAACTAGCCAAGCCTTATGGTTACACTGGTTACAAAAATCCTAGAATCACTGGTATACATTTCTACTAATCCAAGAAAAATGCCAGTGCAGTCTTGATAGAAAACAGAAGAAAAAGGAAAACAAAACAAAAGCTACAATAGAATCCCGGGATTGCACTCTATCGACTACACTGATGCTCCTTGGCAGTGTGTAGCTACTCTCTTCTTTCTCCCCTACTCCCGTCGTGTCTCTCTTGTCTCCCCCTATTTGCCTCTCTTTATCGTTCAGCCTTATGGTCCCAGTCAGCTGCCTTGCTTTTGCCATCATTCCCCCTTCTCTGCTGCAAAACCACTTCTGTGTGCAGCTTTGTTCTCTCCACTTTCAATAGTGGGACAGTTCTGTGCCAGCAGCTTACAGTGTCAGTTTTTGCTGCTTTCTCTCCTGCTGGGTGGAGGCTGCACCTGCTGCGCAGCCCTGCTCTGCTGTTACCTGCACCATATCAAACAAAATCAGTGTATTGCAGAAAAAGGGAGCAGCTCACCCAATATCACTCAAGTTTCTGCTGTAATTGCCACATATGCTTACTAAAATGCTGCAGCAACGGGGTAGCTGATGTTTTATCTAAAAGAGTCATCTCGTTCAATTTATTCAGGGAATAAGAGTGCTTAAAATACTAGAACAACTCAGCAAAAGTACTCAGAAAGCACATAGGAACTACAATCAATTGCAGTTATCAAATCCCCCCAAACTTAAGGGATTGCTTGCCCTCAAGCAATCTGTTCTATTCACCACATTGCTACCAACAAGAAATTCTAGACCTTTCTCATGCATGAATCCATAGTTCTGCTGATAGCTCTCAACTCTTAGGATTGTTTTCATATAAAGGACATCACAGACCTTACTCCCAATCACAACAAAAAACCTTTCTTGAAGTTGTGTGTGTGACATGGACAGTTTCCCTAAGAGCTACTTAGGTAAAAAATAGCCAGAGTTCCTAAGACTTTCATACTAATACATCGAGCTTCCTAAGTTAAGTTGACATTTATCATAGGTGCAGCCAGGGCAACAAATGTGAGGGGGTGGCAGCTCACTGATTTTCTTTCTTTATTATTTTTTGGCATAGATCTTATTGTAGCAGAGGTCATTAATGCCTTTTGACGCGAATGCCAATATGTTCAATGCAGGCACCCAATTACTTAGCCTTATCACCCTTAAACCGCTTCCCACTCATACTCTATGTCCCTGTTTTACGCAAAGGCACACATGGGGCTCATGCATATCCCTGGTTACTAAGGAACTACAGAGCATTGGAGTGTCCATATTTCTCTCTTTATTTTCTACTCCCCCTCAAACTTAAGCCTTTTTGACCCTATGCGTCTGCCTCTTTTATAATTCTACAGAAAGCTCTCAATGTTAGCTCTAAGACTTAGGTCCAATTTCTGAAAGATCACCAAATTTTCTTTTGGAAACCTGCTCATGATCCTGTGCTTATTAGAAGAGGGTTCTATCTATGATTGGGTAAGGTTGTAGGTCTCCTATTCTGGTTTTTAGCGAAATACCCAATCCTCCTCATAGAGTATCCCAGAACTTTCAGCAGGCTATGCAGTATGCAAACTCATTTCACTCTCCAAATTTTTTTGGGTAGCTTTTTAACATACAAATATAACTATATACATCAAAACAAGTAAGTACTAATGCAAACTCATTTAACACAGGTAGGCAGAAACATAAGTAAACAGCAATATGGATAAACAGCCACATAGATAAGCAACACACAAATAAGCAAGTCCATGCTTCAGCAAACTCTACAGCAATATCAAAGCAACACTAAGCCACAGAAATTCCACAGCAAACATTATATAATATAACCCCCCTAAACTTAAAAGTGAGCAGTGTCCTCACTGCGAATGCAAGGGCCAAAAACACAAAAGACACCCAAAAAACAGAAGCAGAGGCAAAAGAATTCCAAATACAGCAGAGAAGGGATAAGAGTTGAGGGAACTTCCTGAGGGTGCTAGCAGGTATGCTGCAGCACCCTAGGGGCATTGACCCCCAGAGGACCTTGAGGAGCTTCTGAGTCCACTTCTGCGTTGTGCTGATTGTTGTAGGGCCTTTCCTTTACGCATCATTGCTGCCCGTTTTGTAATGGGCTCATCATCATCAGAGGACTCAGTTCCCACTGGTGTCTGATGGGGTTTCAAGTGGGGCTCCTTACTGGACAAGGATCCTTCAGAATCCTTTTGCTCCTCTGTCTGTGGCTTAGGAGCTGGGGCTGACTCCTCGAAGGTGGTATGGAGCAAGTCAGTGGGAAACTCCGAAAATGGGAAAAATTGTTTAAAGTTCTGCTCGAGGGTGTTGTGAAGGGCAAAATCCCTTTTCTGCTCATAACGCCAGAAGGTTTGCTGAAGTTGCAGAAGCATAGCTTGCTGCCTCAAAATTGTAGCTTGTTGATTGAGGATGAACTGCAAAGTCTTATTAGGTGACTGGGGGGCAGTGGATGAAGCAGAGGGTCCGGCAGTATGTGGAGGATTTTGGGAAGCAGCTGGTGGGTGTAGGGCCGCTTTCTCCAGGACAATACGGGCAATGCTGGTGGCAGTGATGGGGCTGGCATCCTTTAGTGCTTCTTCATCAATGGAGACTGGGATTCCACGATTCTTGCATAGTAATGTGATGAGGGAAGGGAAAAGCAAGCTTCCCTTTTTCTAGTTGGCGCATGTTTTGATGTGAACCCCTGATATGAACCTCACCAAGAGTAGTGAGACTCGGAATCAATATGGGATATGCTTAGAAGGATCGTATTCTAATCAGATTTATAACAAAAATAAATTAAAATAAAATGACCTTGACCCGTTATCTATAAAGAGATAAGAACCAAAGGTATAAGAAATATCGCAGACGCCACACTCAAGAAAAAGGAAGAAGATTGTGAGTGATAAGTCTTGCTTGAACGCCACAAGATAAATCTTGATAAGTTCAAAAAAGTTCTTTAAAGAACCAAAGAGAAAACACTCTCAATAATATAAATGATAATCTGAATTGTTCATGAGCATACATACTTATTTATAGGCAAATTACCTAAACTAAGAAGGAAAACTAAATAGGAAACTCTTATAGGACAAGGAAAAATACAAATAGGAAACTCTTCTACAAACTATCAAATAGGAAACTCTTATAGGGCAAGGAAAAATACAAATAGGAAACTCTTCTAGAAACTATCAAATAGTAAACTTTCCTAGTCAAATAAATACTAAATAAATCGGAAAAAAACGTAGCTTAAATTGGGCCATTAAATAAATCCATTATTTTGGGCCTATATTCAGTTTTTAGCCTTCAATCTTCTTGCACTTTAGGTCCATATTAAAGTTGGCTGGTCTTGGCCCATATTTAAATGGGTTTTAATGACATGGACTAGTTTTGGCTATTCTTTTGTAATAATGCAAGTATCTCCTTGATGGGCCTCTAGGATTAGACTATTAAGTGCTTCTTTGAATATGTTAGCCCGAGCTCTTGTGATAGGTCCAACTGGGACTTGAAGCGGGTCCGCATTCCATTTCTGTTTGTCAGCCCTAGTCATGATCTCATCATTCCCCTCCTCTTGAGAAGGATTTGTCCTCAAATCATCACCTACATCAAAAGGAGACAAGTCAGAAACATTAAAAGTTGCACTAACATTATACTCACCTGGAAGATCTAATTTGTAGGCATTATCATTGATCTTTTCAATCACTTGAAATGGACCATCCCCTCTTGGAAGTAATTTATATTTCCTTTGAGATGGAAACCTTTCCTTCCTCATATGCAACCAAACCCAATCACCGGGCTCAAATACAACTTTCTTGCGCCCTTTATTAGCTTGTTTGACATATTGCTCAGTTTTTCTCTCAATGTTTTGCCGAGCCTTTTCATGAATCCGCCTAACAAATTCAGCTTTCTTCTTTCCATCTAAGTTAACACGCTCAGCCATAGGTAAAGGAGTTAAATCCAAAGGAGTTAATGGATTAAACCCATACACAATTTCAAAAGGTGAAAACTTAGTTGCAGAATGTACACTCCTATTATATGCAAACTCAACATCTGGCAAACATTCCTCCCATGATTTCAAATTTTTTTGTATTATTACACGTAACAAAGTAGATAAAGTCCTATTAACTACTTCAGTTTGACCGTCAGTTTGTGGATGACAAGTAGTAGAAAATAAAAATTTTGTCCCTAACTTACCCCACAAAGTCTTCCAAAAATAGCTTAAGAATTTTGCATCTCTGTCAGACACAATACTCCTAGGCATGCCATGCAATCTCACAATTTCTTTGAAAAACAAATCAGCAATATATGATGCATCATCAGTTTTATGACATGGTATGAAATGTGCCATTTTAGAAAACCTATCAACAACCACATATATAGAATCCCTACCCCTTTTTGACCTAGGTAATCCTAATACAAAATCCATAGATATGTCCATCCAAGGTTCATTAGGTATAGGCAAAGGAGTATATAACCCATGAGGTTTAGTTGTTGACTTAGCTTGTCTACAGACGATACACTTTTCACATATCCACTCTACATCACGTTTCATATAAGGCCAAAAGAAATGTTTATGCAAAACAGCCCAAGTCTTGGATATGCCAAAATGTCCCATCAAAGCACCTCCATGAGCTTCTCTAACAAGCAAGTCTCGTAATGAACATTTAAGCACACATAGTTTATTTTCTCTAAAAAAAATCCATTATGCCTAAAGAACTTACCAAACGCAACTTTCTCACATGCATTGAATACATTACAAAAATCAGAATCATCAACATACAAGTCTTTTATATATTCAAACCCAAGCAATTTTTCATCTAAAGTAGAAAGTAAAATATTCCTTCTAGACAATGCATCAGCCACAATGTTTTCCTTACCTTTCTTGTACTTAATCACATAAGGAAATGTTTCAATAAACTCTACCCATTTGGCATGTCGCTTGTTGAGCTTGTGTTGACCCTTCAAATGCTTTAAAGATTCATGATCAGTGTGAATCACAAACTCTTTTGGCCAAAGATAGTATTGCCAAGTTTTCAATGCCCTAACCAATGCATACATCTCTTTGTCATAAGTCGGATAGTTTAGGGCTGCTCCACTTAGTTTCTCACTAAAGTAGGCAATGGGACACCCTTCTTGCATTAGAACAGCTCCAATACCTGTTCTTGAGGCATCACACTCAATTTCAAAAGTTTTTATGAAGTTAGGTAAAGAAAGTAAGGGTGCATTAATCAATTTTTCTTTAATCAAATTAAATACCTTTTCTTGTTCATCACCCCACTTAAACCCCACATTCTTTTTTATGACATCAGTCAAAGGTGCAGCTAGGCTACTAAAATCTTTTACAAACCTTCTATAAAAGCTAGCTAACCCATGAAAACTTCTAACATTACCCACATTTGTAGGGCTTGGCCAATCTTGAATTGCCTTTACCTTTTCTTCATCCACCTCAATTCCTTTAGCACTAATAACAAATTCAAGGAATACAAGTTTATCTGTGCAAAAGGTACACTTCTTGATGTTAGCAAACAACTTTTCTTTTCTCAAAACATCTAAAACAAGTTTTAAATGCTCAACATGTTCATTCAAGCTTTTGCTATAAATCAGAATATCATCAAAGTACACAACCAAAAATTTGCCAATAAAAGTACGCAAAATATGATTCATTAGTCTCATGAAAGTACTTGGTGCATTAGTTAATCCAAATGGCATAACTAACCACTCATATAAACCATATTTTGTTTTAAAAGCAGTTTTCCATTCATCACCTTCTCTCATTCTAATTTGATGATATCCACTTTTAAGATCAATTTTTGTAAAAACACAAGAACCATGCAATTCATCAAGCATATCATCTAATCTAGGAATGGGATGTCTATACTTTACAGTGATATTATTAATAGCACGGCAGTCAACACACATCCTCCATGTCCTATCTTTCTTAGGCACAAGTAACACCGGAACTGCACAAGGACTCATGCTCTCTCGCATATACCCCTTCTCCATGAGCTCTCCAACCTGCTTTTGAAGCTCTTTTGTCTCCTCCGGATTGCTTCTATAGGCTGGCCTATTTGGAATTGATGCTCTGGGTATAAAATCTATTTGATGCTCAATTCCCCTAATTGGTGGTAAGCCATTGGGTATTTCTTCGGGGAATACATCCTCATAATCCTGCAAAAGAGAAACTACAACACTAGGCAAAGAAGAGTTAAATTCATTAATACTTAAACAAGTCTCTTTGTACAAGAGTACAATTAAAGGCTTATTTAAACACAATGCTCTTTTGGCTTCACTCTCTCTTGCATAAAAATTCGTTTGTTTTCTCTCTCTTTCTCTTGATTCAACCTCTCTTTCTTTTGAAACATCACTTACTTTTTTTATGTCACTCTTTTTTTTCAACTTCACTTGATCTTCAAACACTTGCTTTAGAGTTAAGGGCACAAGAGTGATTTTTCTCTTATCATGTACAAATGAGTATCTATTGGTATAACCATCATGAATTACATGTCTATCAAATTGCCATGGTCTTCCCAAAAGAATATGTCCTACCTGCATTGGCACCACATCACATAAAACTTCATCTTTGTACTTTCCAATGGAGATTGACACCAACACCTGTTTAGTCACCTTAATTTCTCCACAATCATTCAACCATTGTAGCTTATATGGCTTTGGATGCTTTAAAGTGGCCAAACTCAATTTTTCAACCAAACTAGTGCTAGCTACATTAGTACAGCTTCCCCCATCAATAATCATGCTACATACTTTATTATTAACATGACATCTAGTATGAAAAATATTTTCTCGTTGTACCTCTTCATCTTGTTTGATTTGCACACTAAGGGCTCTCCTTGTAATCAAAAGTTCTCCATCAATAGGATACTCAACATCACTTGCATCCTCCAAAGGGGGCATAAACTCATTATCGGACTCACCTTCGGTCTCAATGTCACCATATTCTTTCAATATCATTCCTCTTTTATTTGGACATTGACTAGCAATATGACCCTTTCCCAAACACTTAAAACATTTAACATCTCTAGTTCTAGAAGGTTGGGAAATAGTTTTACCTGCATTTGGTGTGCCTCCATTTTTATTTTCTTTGGAAGGTTCAGCCTTAGGTTTTTCATCCCTCCTACTCCAATTCGACTTCCATGTTGAAGAACTCGAATTTTGTCCCATTCTTGAGGATCCTTTCCTTTTTAGTTGTTGCTCCACCTTTATGGCCATGTGCACCATGTCATCCAACTCCACATAATGTTGCAACTCTACCACATTCACTATATCACGGTTTAAGCCAACTAAGAATCTCGCCATTGTAGCTTCTCGGTCCTCCTCCACATTGGCTCAAATCATGGCTATCTCCATCTCCTTATGGTAGTCTTCAACACTTTTAGAACCTTGAGTAAGGCTTTGCAATTTCCTAAACAAGTCCCTATGGTAGTGGCTTGGAATAAATCGCCTCCTCATAATTGGTTTCATCTCCTCCCACGTCTCAATGGGTCTTTCTCCATTTCGTCTCTTGCTTAAAATCAATTGATCCCACCAAATAATAGCATAGTCAGTAAATTCAATGACAGCCAATTTTACCTTTTTCAACTCAGAATAGTTGTGACAATCAAACACTAACTCCATCTTTTTCTCCCATTCTAAATAAACTTCTGGATCCTTTTTACCTTGAAAGGGTGGAATTTTCATTTTAATACTTTCTAAATTACTATCAACCCGATTCCTAACTTCTCTAAACCTCCCACCATATCTCCTATTGTTGTCACTCAGATTCCTATCAACTTCATCAAAACCATCTCTATAATACTCTTCATCTTCAACACTCTCCCTAGATTGAACTCTCCCCTTCCTACGTATATTAGTAGTGTTTTGTGACTCTTCCACATGTGCATTCTCTACTCGATCTAACCATTCATGAATTTGCTCCATCTCCACTCTCAAAACTCTTCTCATCTCACTTACTAAAGCTTCCATCATCAACTTTGGATCCACCATTCCCGACACACCTTCGGAAGTAGTTTTGTCCTTATTGTGGGACATGATTTTCCTGAAAAACAATGTTAGAGTAAAACAAATTCTCACAACACTAGCTTACGTGTTTCTCTCAAGATTAATGGCACTCACACTCGTGTTTACTCAAATTTTGACTTTTACCCTCTTATAAGCTCACACCCTCTTGCCTTTTTCTTCTCTTAGTCCCCTCTTTCAGTTCTTTATTGAACTCAAACAAACTCACACAAAAATTTTCTTGCAACAATCCAAACTCAACTAATAGAGTACAAAGAGTTAAGGAAGAAGAAAAAGAATAGAATTTTAAGAAACAAAGGGAACAAAGCAATGGAACTTTAGAAAAAAAATTGAAATTAAAGACAAGATAAGAAGTTGAATAAGAAAAAAATCACACCACGAAGCAACTAGAATAGAAAGAAATAAATGACTAGAGAAAAATAAACAATTGAAATAGCAAAAATAACCAAAATAAGAAAACCAAATATCAAAGCAAGAGAAAAACAAATTGATGCAATTAGAATTACTAGATCACTTTGTTTTTTTTTTAAGATCAGAATGCAAAATCTAGGTGGAACTTGAATTTCAACAACAATTGGTTCTATTTGTTTTTCAAAATTCTGCATTATTTTTTTTTAATTCCAATTTTTTTTTCTTTTTTTTCAGAATATGCACTTGAACTAAGAACACTAGAAATAAAACAAAAATTAGAAGATAAGAAGAACGAAGAACACACAAAAAAATGAGATAGTAAGATGGAATAAGAATAAGAAAACAAATAGGATAGATCAAACCTGATTTAGAACTTAGGCTCTGATACCAAATGATGTGAACCCCTAATATGAAACTCACCAAGAGTAGTGAGACCCGAAATCAATATGGGATCCGCTTAGAAGGATCGTATTCTAATCAGATTTATAACAAAAATAAATTAAAATAAAATGACCTTGACTCGTTATCTATAAAGAGATAAGAACCAATGGTATAAGAAATATCGCAGACGCCACACTCAAGAAAGAGGAAGAAGATTGTGAGTGATAAGTCTTGCTTGAACGCCACAAGATAAATCTTGATAAGTTCAGAAAATTTCTTTAAAGAACCAAAGAGAAAACACTCTCAATAATATAAATGATAATCTAAATTGTTCATAAGCATATATACCTATTTATAGGAAAATTACCTAAACTAAGAAGGAAAACTAAATAGGAAACTCCTATAGGACAAGGAAAAATACAAATAGGAAACTCTTCTAGAAACTATCAAATAGGAAACTCCTATAGGGCAAGGAAAAATACAAATAAGAAACTCTTCTAAAAACTATGAAATAGGAAACTTTCCTAGTCAAATAAATACTAAATAAATCAAAAAAAAAACGTAGCTTAAATTGGGCCATTAAATAAATCCATTATTTTGGGCCTATATTCAGTTTTTAGCCTTCAATCTTCTTGCACTTTAGGTCCATATTAAAGTTGGCTGGTCTTGGCCCATATTTAAATGGGTTTTAATGACATGCACCAGTTTTGGTTCTTCTTTTGTAATAATGCAAGTATCTCCTTGATGGGCCTCTAGGATTAGACTATTAAGTGCTTCTTTGGATAATTTAGCCCGAGCTCTTGTGATAGGTCCAACTGGGACTTGAAGCGGGTCCTCATTTCATTTTTGTTTGTTAGCCCTAGTCATGATCTCATCATGTTTGGATTTAGCCACTGATGATTCGGCCAACGTTGAGTGGTCTGCCGAATATGAGTGCGTCCACCATTGCCACTCTGTCTCGGCTCACTGTCTGCCCATGGGTAGAAGGTAGTAGGTAGGTTTTGAGGAAGTGGTACCACACCTTTGCTGCAGGTACCAGAGAGACCCGATTAATGGTGGTGGATCCCTGAGGGGATTTATCCCAGGTGGTGCCGAAAAGGCACACCTGGGTAAGCATAGCATCCCAGTCTCCATCCTACAGACTCTGTAGATATTCTTCATACTGGTCCTCTTCGTCCGGCAGATTGTAAGCCTTGTTGATGGAGGCTTGGTCAAAATGAACCTTCATCTCCCGAACTATCACCCACTTCTCATGTCTGGATGAGAGGTTTACGTAGAATTCCCGAACCAGAGGGATGAGGGCCGTTTGCGAGTGCCTTGCAAAATTTTCCCATCCCCTCTGTTTGATTACAGTGCCAACGTACATTGGCAACCCCAAATCTCTAGAGGAGGCGATGGTGAAACCTTTCTCAGCGCAGAAGTTTCTGCCCACAATCTCTTCGTCGTGCTTCTGCCTGTTTTCCTCAGAGGTGAATTTCTTCACCTTGCTTGCCTTCTTGGCCACCGTCTTGATTCTCAGCATGATTGGTTCGAGGGTTTGGACGTGGAGATTTCTAGTATGAAGGAGGTGAGGAGGCTGTAGGGATTTTGAGAGCTCGGGAGAGGTGCTCAAGGGTGAAGGGAAGTTGCAGAGGTTTAATGAGGGTGGACGACGTGTTTTCGGGACTTATGGGCTTCTGCCTTTTTCCAGCCCCCATTTTGCTTCTGACAACAATTTTTTGAAAATAAATATATATATATATATTGTAAGAAGCATAGTAGAGGGGAACCCCTTGATTTATGGTTGACTGCGTTTGCTGCAGCAACGTTGCAGCAAAAACTGGGTTGCCTAGGATTTTGCTGCAGCAGAGGGTGCTTGTTCTTAATCCTACTGTAGCAAGGCAGGGCCTATCTTTCGTATAGTTTTGCTGCAGCAAAACAAAAACTAGTTCTGCAACTTCTATGCTTCCCATCTTGCGTAACAAACACAAATGCTATTTAGACTCATGATTTAAACTATCTTAAAACTATTAACTTAAATAACAACAAATTTAAACATGGGTTGCCTCTCAGGAGCGCTTGTTTTAGAGTCTTTAGCCTGACTTCCCTCATGTTCATTCCTCTTGCAGCTGAATGGAGGTGTTCTACCTATCCACATCACCTCCTAAATAGTGCTTGACCCTTTGTCCATTAACCCTGAATGTCCTCCCTTCCTTTTCTTTTTCCAATTCAATAGTCCCAAAAGGGAAGACCTTGCTTATGCGAAAGGGACCAAGCCAACGAGATTTCAACTTCCCAGGAAATAAGGTCAGCCTGGAGTTGTACAGTAGTACTCTCTGTCCCACTTCGAAGCTCCTGGGTTGTATCTTCTTGTCATGCCATTTCTTTTCTTTCTCCTTGTATAGCTTGGCATTCTCATAGGCTTGACCATGAAATTCATCTAGCTCATTTTGCTGCAGCATCCTCTTCTCACCCGCAGCTTCCAGGTTCAAGTTTAGCTTCTTCACTGCCCAATATGCTCGATGTTCCAACTCTACTGGTAGATGACAAGCCTTCCCGAATACCAATCTGTATGGTGACATGCCCAGAGGTGTCTTATAGGTTGTTCTATAGGCCCATAGTGCATCATCCAACTTGGAGGACCAATCCTTCCTCGTGGGGCCTATTGTTTTTTCCAAGATTCTCTTGATCTCTCTGTTGGAGACTTCAGCCTGCCCACTCGTTTGTGGGTGATAGGGAGTTGCCACCTTGTGCCTTACTCCATATTTGGCAAGTAGTGCCTTGAATTTTCGATTGCAGAAATGGGTCCCTCCATCGCTGATGATGGCTTTGGGGGTTCCAAACCTTGTAAAGATGTTTCTCTTCAAAAATCTGGTCACAACTCTGGCTTCATTAGTCTGGGATGCACTGGCTTCCACCCATTTTGAAACATAGTCGACGGCTACTAGGATGTATTGGTTACCGAAACTCGAGGGAAATGGTCCCATGAAATCTATTCCCCAGACATCAAATAATTCCACCTCTAGGATGTTGTTCAGTGGCATTCATGTCTGTGAGATATATTCCCTATCCTCTGACACTGGTCGCATTGCCTTGTGTAGGAGTGGGAGTCCTTGAACAGAGAGGGCCAATAGAACCCTGCCTGCAGCAACTTGTTTGCAGTTCTAACTCCTCCAAAATGACCTCCATAAGGAGAAGCATGGCATTGCTGCAAGATTTGCTCCATCTCTTCACTGGGTATACACCTCCTTATCATTTGATCAGCACATTGCTTGTAAAGATATGGTTCATCCCAGTAGTATGAGTTTACCTCATGCAGAAATTTTTTCTTCTGCTGCCACGTCAAGTCTGGTGGGAGCATTCCACTCACAAGGTAATTTACATAATCAGCGTACCATGGCACATCATCTTGGGACAGGAGATAGAGTTGCTCATATGGGAATCTTTCATTAATGTCATCTGCTTCAGAGCTGTGCCCTTCCAACTTGGAGAGATGGTCTGCCACTTGATTTTCAATTCCTTTCCTGTCTCTGATCTCTAGATCGAATTCTTGAAGCAAAAACACCCACCGAATGAGCCTGGGATTGGAATCCTTTTTCCTAACCAAGTGTTTAATGGCAAAGTGGTCTGTGTGTAATATCACCTTTGCTCCTACCAGATATGCTCTGAATTTCTCAAAGGCAAACACTACTGCAAGCAATTCCTTCTCTGTCACTGTGTAGTTCAGTTGGGCACCTTGCAGCATTTTGCTAGCATAGTATATAGAATGAAACAACTTGTTTCTGCGCTACCCGAGGACAGCCCCCAATGCTGTTTCACTAGCATCACACATCAGCTCAAATGGGGAGGTCTAGTTTAGTGCCATGATAACTGGGGCTGTACTCAATTTCTGTTTGAGATTGCAGAATGCTGTCATGCAACTTTCATCAAAACAAAAAGTTGTGTCCTTCTCTAGTAAACTGCATAAAGGTTTGGCAACCTTAGAGAAGTCCTTAATGAAGCTCCTATAAAATCCTGCATGTCCCAGGAAGCTTCAAATGCCTTTGACCGAGGTGGGAGGAAGGAGCTTTTCTATGATTTCCACCTTGGCCTTGTCAACCTCAAGTCCTCTTTGAGAAACCTTATGCCCTAACACAATCCCTTCGTTTACCATAAATTGACACTTCTCCCAGTTCAGCACCAAGTTTGTTTCCTCATACCTTTGCAAGACCTTAGCTAGGTTTCCCAAGCATAGGTCAAAGGAGTCCCCAAAGACTGAGAAGTCATCCATGAAGATTTCCATAAACTGCTCAACCATCTCTGTGAATATTGTCATCATGCATCGTTGGAGCGTTGCTGGAGCATTACAAAGCCCAAATGGCATCCTTCGAAATGCAAAGGTACCATAAGGACATGTGAATGTGGTCTTATGCTGATCTTCTGGTGCTATAGCAATCTGGTTGTACCCTGAGTACCCATCCAGAAAATAATAGTATTCCCTTCCAGCAAGTCTATCTAACATTTGATCAATGAACGACAGAGGGAAGTGATCCTTCCTAGTGCTTTTGTTCAGCTTCCGATAATCCATGCAGATCCTCCAGCTAGTTACAACCTTGGTGGGGATAAGCTCATTGTTTTCGTTTTCCACCACAGTTATACCCCCTTCTTATGAACACACTGAACCGGGCTTACCCAAGAGCTATCTGATATTTGGTAAATAATTCCAGCATTTAGCCACTTGATAATTTCCTTTTTAACCACCTCCTTCATTATTGGGTTGAGCCTTCGCTGGGGTTCTATGGACCCTTTTTCATTGCTTTCCAAGAGGATCTTATGCATGCAAAATGAGGGCTGATTCCCTTAATGTCAGCAAGTGTCCACCCAATGGCCCTTCTGAATTTCTTCAGTGTAAGGACCAATTTCTCCTCTTGTTCCACTGTCAAAAGTGCTGAGATAACCACAAGAAGAGTGGTTGTCTCCCCTAAATAAGCATATTTGAGGTGTGCTGGCAGAGGCTTCATCTCCAAAGCTGGTGACTCCTCCACTAATGCTTTCAGCGGCCTTGAATCTGGTAGGGTCACATATAATGGCTCCTGCTTCCTAATGCCATGCCTGACATCAATCCAGGCCCATTCTTTCTCGTTCTCCTCTTCTAAATCTGAGTTTTCTGTCCAAGCTACTGATGGTGGGTCCTTGCAGCATTTTCTTAACTGCTCTTATGCTAATGTGTCTATCATAGACACCACTACACATCCCTCTTCTTCATTAGTAAACTTCATGGTCTAGAGCACATTTAATGTAACCTGCTCATCCTGGACTCTCATGGTTAATTCACCCTTCTGAACATTAATTAGTGTCCGGTCGATTGCTAGGAATGATATAATTGGTACCTCTGCATCAACTTCATAGTCCAGAATTATAAAGTCTACTGGGAAGATGAACTTATCCACTTTTACCAGGACATCCTCAATTTTTCCTTCTAGGTATGCTATGGATCTGTCTGCTAGTTGTAGTGAGACTGTGGTAGACCGAGCTTCTCCAATTCCTAGCTTTTTAAATATGGCCATTGGCATGAGGTTGATGCTTGCTCCCAAGTCACAAAGTGCCTTGCCAAAATACTAGTTCCCGATAGAACAAGGTATGGTGAAACTGCCTGGATCCTTAAGTTTGGGTGGCAACTTATTTTGCAGCACAGCACTGCATTCCCTTGTGAGAGCAACAGTCTCAAACTCACCAAATCATCTTTTCTTTGTCAGAATATCCTTCATGAACTTCACATAATTAGGCATCTGCTCTAGTGCTTCTACTAAAGGTATGTTAATGTGCAGCTGTTTCAGGACATCTAGGAATCTTCTAAACTGCTGGTCATTCTGCTGCTTTTGAAATCTCTGAGGGAAAGGGGGAGGTAACTTGGGTTGCTACATGCTTTGCTGCGGCAAAGTTGCCAAATTTTGCTGCGGCATAGCTGCAGCATTTTCTCCAGTGACAGTTTCTTCCTTGCTTACCTCCTCCTCTTGCTTTTTCTTGTCTTTTTTCTTCTCCAGGGGTACAGTGGAGTCTGTCTGGTCCTGTCCTTTTGCCTTTGGTGGCTCCACCATCTTCCCACTTCTCAGGGCTATAGCCTTGCAGTGCTCCTTCCCTTCTCTCCTAGGGACTTCAGTATTACTTTGAAGTGTTCCTGGAGGTCTGCTTTTTAGTTCGTTGGCAAGCTATCCCACTTAAGTTTCCAGATTCCGTAATGAGGCTGCTTGACTCTAGATTAAAGCATCATTCCTTGCCATATATTCCTTCATCAGGGATTCCAGCAAAGTAGGGGCTTCCTGAGGCTGTTGTCTTTGCTGCATGAAGCCTGGGGGAGCCTGTGATCTTTGTGGGGCAGAGTTGCTCCCTTGTCCTGTACCATAGTTACTCCAGGAGAAGTTGGGGTGTTGCCTCCATCCTGGGTTATATGTATTAGAGTAAGGATTGTTATTGCGATTCATATTTCCCACGAAGCATACTGATTCTGGGTTTGAAGGGCACATTTCAAAAAGATGTGTTCCATTGCACAGTACACAAGATGGTCCAATCTCCTGGACTGCATTGGCTGTTTGAGGGCGGCTCGATTGCTGGTTTTTCAAGACATTAACCAGCGAAGCTAGCTGGGCTGTGAGAGAAGTAACTTCACTCACTTCATGTATGCCTATCGTTTTTCTGCCACTGGAAACTCTATCCATAGGCCACTGATAATTGTTGCTAGCCATTCTTTCGAGCAACTTATATGCCTCATTATACGTTTTGGACAAGAGTGACCCATTAACTACTGCATCTACTATAGTGCGTGTTTGAGCATTAAGGCCATTGTAAAAGGTCTCCATCTGAATGCAGTAAGGAATTCCATGATGGGGCCTTCTCTGTAATAACTCTTTATACCTCTCCCAGGTCTCGTACAAAGATTCACCTTTCAATTGCTGGAAAGAGGTGATGTCATTTCTCAATCTGGCATTCTTGGTGGGCGGGAAGTATTTCAGCAATAATTTCTCTGCCAAATCACTCCAGTTAGCGATAGAGTTGGGTGGCAGAGAGTTCAACCACGTTCTTGCTCTGTCTCTTAATTAGTAAGGGAACAGCTTTAGCCTAAGCACTTCTTCTGTTACCCCATTCATTTTGAAAGCATCTGTGACTTCCATGAACACTCTTAAGTGAAGGTGAGGGTCCTCTATAGGCATTCCACTAAATTGCCCTGCAGTTTGCAGCATCTGGAACATTACTGGTTTGAGCTCAAAATGTAGAGCCTCAATCTCTGGTCTCACAATGCTCGGGTTCAACCCATTCAGGTTTGGTTGAACATAAGCATTTAAGACCCTATCTCTATCGTCCATGTTGTCTGCTCCATTCTGATTAGCAATCTCTACCTGCTGCTGAGGTGCTAACTATCCTCTTCTTCTTCTTAAAAGCGTTCTTTCTATCTCTGGATCTAAAGGCAGAAGTTCTCTGTCAGCTCGGCTCATGCAATGCGTTACCTGCTCAACAAGACACCAGAGTAAAAAGAAATGTAACAAAACAACACTTCATATAGTTGAATATCTAAAAATAGTTTTCAAGTTGACACTCCCCAACAACGGCACCAAAAACTTGTTGGTTTGATTCATGCAAAGATGAATACAGTGTCAGAACGTAAGTGCACGTGTCGTGACCAAGTAATAAAGTGATGAGTGAGTATCGTCCCACGAGGAGTGAACTAAAACTGTTAAGGAGACTTTGCTGTGTGAAATATTGTAGAAAAGATAGGATGGTTTATAAAATAAAATAAAGGTGGTTCAACTTAAATACAGCTATAACTAGGACGAGGGATACTAAGGTGTAAAGAAAATGGAATAGGGAGGTCTAGGGTTGCTCAGGGTTGCCATGAACTATTGCACTCATATTCTTCCAGGAATTGCTACAGCAATTGTCCTAGGTGCCCAGTTCAGTCTTGAATGGAGTCTTTCCAGACTTCCATTCCTTGCAACTCTGAGGTTCAGACCTGCATTCCTGCAATAGTCTTTACCCCTGAGTTGTGCATGAAGCTCCACTGCTGGGGAAATAGAGGACCATATATTCCTATATTGGCTGTCCCTATCTATTCAAATTGTTTTTCCAGCCTCCATTCCCCTCCTGGGTGAATATTGGCCTCAGTCTACCTCTACTAACTTCCATTATCAGAGAAGTTTAAAATAAAAACATAGTTGAATGCAAAAAAATAGTTCTGCAGTGAATGTGTTATACTAAAAATGTGCTTAAGTTCATTACAACCCTTGTGCAACCCTAGCCGAAAACTAGCCAACCCTCATGGTTACACTGGTTACAAAAATCCCAGAATCACTGGTATACATTTCTACTGATCCAAGAAAAATGCCAGTGTAGTCTTGATAGAAAATAGAAGAAAAAGGAAAACAAAACAAAAGTAACAATAGAGTCCTGGGATTGCACTCTATCGACTACACGGATGCTCCTTGGCAGTGTGTAGCTACTCTCTTCTTTATCCCCTACTCCTGTCGTGTCTCTCTTGTCTCCCCTTATTTGCCTCTCTTTATCGTTCAGCCTTGTGGTCCCAGTCTGCTTCCTTGCTTTTGCCATCATTCCCCCTGCTCTGCTACAAAACCACCTCTGCGTGCAGCTTTGTCCTCTCTACTTTCAGTAGTGGGACAGTTCTGTGCCAGCAGCTTGCAGTGTCAGTATTTGCTACTTTCTCTCCTGCTGGGTGGAGGCTGCACCTGCTGCGCAGCCATGCTCTGCTGTTACCAGCACCATATCAAACAGAATTAGTGTATTGCAGAAAAAGGGAGCAACTCACCCAATATCACTCAGGTTTCTACTGTAATTGCCACATATGCTTACTAAAATGCTGCAGCAACGGGGTAACTGATGTTTTATCTAAAAGAGTCATCCCATTCAATTTATTCAGGGAATAAGAGTGCTTAAAATACTAGAACAACTCAGCAAAAGTACTCAGAAAGCACATAGGAACTACAATTAATTGCAGTTATCAGCTGCCATTGAATTTACTGACTATGCTATTATTTGGTGGGATCAATCAATTTTAAGCATGAGACAAAATGGAGAAAGATCCATTGAGACATGGGAGGAGATGAAAATAGTTATGAGGAGGTGATTCATTCCAAGCCACTACCCTAAGGACTTGTTTAAGAAATTGCAAAGCCTTACTCAAGGGTCTAAAAGTGTTGAAGACTACCATAAGGAAATGGAGATAGCCATGATTCGAGCCAATGTGGAGGAGGATCAAGAAGCTACAATGGCAAGATTCTTAGTTGGCTTAAACCGTGATAT
Source organism: Gleditsia sinensis (assembly GCA_037074535.1). Classification (NCBI taxonomy): domain Eukaryota; kingdom Viridiplantae; phylum Streptophyta; class Magnoliopsida; order Fabales; family Fabaceae; genus Gleditsia; species Gleditsia sinensis. Next base: position 62,673,705 of record CM073470.1, on the reverse strand, counting down.
AGCAAATGTGGTAGAGTTACAACATTATGTGGAGTTGGATGACATGGTGCACATGGCCATAAAGGTGGAGCAACAACTAAAAAGGAAGGGATCTTCAAGAATGGGACAAAATTTGAGTTCTTCTTCAAAATGGAAGTCAAATTGGAGTAGGGGGATGAAAAACCCAAGGCCGAACCTTCCAAAGAAAATAAAAAATGGAAGCACACCAAACCAAGGTAAAACTATTTCCTAACCTTCTACAACTAGAGATGTTAAATGTTTTAAATGTTTGGAAATGGGTCATATTGCTAGTCAATGTCCAAAAAAAAGAGCAATGATATTGAAAGAAGATGGTGACATTGTGACCAAAGGTGAGTCCGATAATGAGTCTATGCCGCCTTTGAAGGATGTGAGTGACGTTGAGCATCCAATTGATGGAGAACTTTTAGTTACAAGGACAGCCCTTAGTGTGCAAATCAAACAAGATGAAGAGGTACAACGAGAAAATATTTTTCATACTAGATGTCTTGTTAATAATAAAGTATGTAGCATGATTATTGATAGGGGAAGCTGCACTAATGTAGCTAGCACTAGTTGGGTTGAAAAATTAAATTTGGCCACTTTAAAGCATCCAAAACCATATAAGCTACAATAGTTGAATGACTGTGGAGAAATTAAGGTGACTAGGCAAGTGTTGGTGTCAATCTCCATTGGAAAGTACAAAGATGAAATTTTGTGTGATGTCGTGCCAATGCAAGCCGGACATATTCTTTTGGGAAGACCATGGCAGTTTGATAAACATGTAATTCATGATGGTTATACCAATAGATACTCATTTGTACATGATAAAAGAAAAATCACTCTTGTGCCCTTAACTCCAAAGCAAGTGTTTAAAGATCAAGTGAAGCTAAAAAAAGAGTGACATAAAAAAAGCGAGTGACATTTCAAAAGAAAGAGAGACTAAATCAAGAGAAAGAGAGAGATATGTTGAAAAAGAAAAAGAAATATTAGCAAATGAGAAAACAAAAGAGAGAAAACAAATGAACTTTTATGTAAGAGAGAGTGAAGCCAAAAGGGCATTGTGTTTAAATAAACCTTTAATTGTACTCTTGTACAAAGAGACTTGTTCAAGTATTAATGAACTTAACTCTTCTTTGCCTAGTGTTGTAGTTTCTCTTTTGCAGGACTATGAGGATGTATTCCCTAAAGAAATAACCGATAGTTTACCACCAATTAGGGGAATTAAGCATAAAATAGATTTTATACCCAGAGCATCAATTCCAAATAGGCCAGCCTATAGAAGCAATCCTGAAGAGACAAAAGAACTTCAAAGGCAAGTTAGAGAGCTCATGGAGAAGGGGTATGTGCGAGAGAGCATGAGTCCTTGTGCAATTCTAGTGTCACTTGTGCCTAAGAAGAATGGAACATGGAGGATGTGTGTTGATTGCCATGCTATTAATAATATCATTGTAAAGTATAGACATCTCATTCCTAGATTAGATGATATGCTTGATGAATTGCATGGTTCTTGTGTTTTTACAAAAATTGATCTTAAAAGTGGATATCATCAAATTAGAATGAGAGAAGGTGATGAATGGAAAAATGCTTTTAAAACAAAATATGGTTTAAATGAGTGGTTAGTTATGCCATTTGGATTAACTAATGCACCAAGTACTTTCATGAGATTGATGAATTATGTTTTGCGTGCTTTTATTGGCAAATTTTTGGTTGTATACTTTGATGATATTTTAATTTATAGAAAAAACTTGAATGAACATGTTGAGCATTTAAAACTTTTTTTAGATGTTTTGAGAAAAGAAAAGTTGTTTGCTAAACATCAAGAAGTGTACCTTTTGCACAGATAAACTTGTATTTCTTGGATTTATTATTAGTGCTAAAGGAATTGAGGAGGATGATGAAAAGGTAAAGGCAATTCAAGATTAGCCAAGTCCTACAAATGTAGGTAATGTTAGAAGTTTTCATGGGTTGGCTAGGTTTTATAGAAGGTTTGTAAAAGATTTTAGTAGCCTAGCTGCCCTTTGACTGAAGTCATAAAAAAGAATATGGGGTTTAAGTGGGGTGATGAAAAAGAAAAGGTATTTAATTTGATTAAAGAAAAATTGATTAATGCACCCTTACTTTCTTTACCTAACATCACAAAAACTTTTGAAATTGAGTGTGATGCTTCATGAATAGGTATTGGAGTTGTTCTAATGCAAAAAGGGCGTCCCCTTGCCTACTTTAGTGAGAAACTAAGTGGAGTAGCCTTAAACTATCTGACATATGACAAAGAGATGTATGCATTGGTTAGGGCATTGAACACTTGGCAACACTATCTTTGGTCGAAAGAGTTTGTAATTCACACTAATCATGAATCTTTAAAGTATTTGAAGGGTCAACATAAGCTAAATGAAGTGACATGCCAAATGGGTGATGTTTATTGAAACATTTCCTTATGTGATTAAGTACAAGAAAGGTAAGGAAAACATTGTGGCTGATACATTGTCTTGAAGGAATATTTTACTTTCTACTTTAGATGCAAAATTGTTTAGTTTTGAATATATTAAAAACTTGTATGTTGACGATTCTGATTTTAGTAATGTATTCAATGCATGTGAGAAAGTGGCATTTGGTAAGTTCTTTAGGCATAATGGATTTTTGTTTAGAGAGAATAAACTGTGTGTGCCTAAATGTTTAGTATGTGACTTGCTTGTTAGAGAAGCTCATGGAGGTGCTTTGATGGGGCATTTTGGCATATCCAAGACTTTGAGTGTTTTGCATGAACATTGCTTTTGGCCTCATATGAAACCTGATGTAGAATGGATATGTGAAAAGTGTATCATTTGTAGACAAGCTAAGCCTACAACTAAACCTTATGGGTTATATACTCCTTTGCCTATACCTAGTGAACCTTGGATGGACATATCTATGGATTTTGTGTTAAGCTTACCTAGGTTAAAAAGGGGTAGTGATTCTATATATGTGGTTGTTGATAGGTTTTCTAAAATGGCACATTTCATACCATGTCATCAAACTGATGATGCATCACATATTGCTGATTTGTTTTTCAAAGAAATTGTGAGATTACATGGCATGCCTAGGAGTATTGTGTCTGACAGAGATGCAAAATTCTTAAGCTATTTTTAGAAGACTTTGTGGAGTAAGTTAGGGACAAAACTTTTATTTTCTACTACTTGTCACCCACAAACTAACGGTCAAACTGAAGTAGTTAATAGGACTTTATCTACTTTGTTACGTGCCATAATACAAAAGAATTTGAAATCATGGGAGGAATGTTTGCAATATGTTGAGTTTGCATATAATAAGAGCATACATTCTGCAACTAAGTTTTCTCCTTTTCAAATTGTGTATGGGTTTAATCTATTAACTCCTTTGGTTTAACTTCTTTACCTATAGTTGAGCATGTTAACTTAGATGGAAAGAAGAAAGCTAAATTTATTAGGAAGATTCATGAAAAAGCTCGACAAAACATTGAGAGAAAAACTGAGCAATATGTCAAACAAGCCAATAAGGGGCACAAGAAAGTTGTATTTAAACACGGTGATTGGGTTTGGTTGCATATGAGAAAGGAAATTTTTCTAGCTCAAAGGCATTCTAAATTACATTCAAGAAGGGATGGTCCATTTCAAAGTTTTGAAAGGATCAATGATAATGCCTACAAACTAGATCTTCCAGGTGAGTATAATGTTAGTGCAACTTTTAATATTCTTGACTTGACTCCTTTTGATGTAGGTGATGATTTGAGGACAAATCCTTTTCAAGAGGAGGGGAATGATGAGACTGTGGCTAGGGATGACAAACGAAAATGGAATGCGGACCCGCTACAAGTCCAAGTAGGACCTATCACAAGAGCTCAGGATAAAATATTCAAATAAGCTCTTAATGGTCTAATTCTATAGGCCCATCAAGGAGAAAATTGCAAGACAACTAAAGAAGAGTCAAGACTAGTCTATATCATTAAAATCCAATTAACGATGGGTCAAGACCCTCTAATATGAATATGGACCTACAGTGCAAGAAGATTGATGGCTAAAAACTGAATATAGGCCCAAAAATAATAGATTTATTTAATGGCCCAATTTAGCCTACAATTTTTTTGATTTATTTATTAATGGTGTTTTTTTATTTGACTAGAAAAGTTTTTTATTTGATAGTTTTTGGAAGAGTTTCCTTTTTTCAATTTTCCTTGCCCTGTACGAGTTTCCTATTTGATAGTTTTTAAAAGGGTTTCCAATTTTTAACTTTCCTAGCTCTATAGGAGTTTTCTATGTAGTTTTCTTTATTAGTCTAGGTTATTAGCCTATAAATAGGCATATATACTCTTGAACAATATAGATTATCATTAATAATATTGAGAGTGTTTTCTCTTTGTTTCTTCAGAGAACTTTTCTGAACTTATCAACATCTTTTCTTAAGACGTTTAAACAAGACTTATCACTCACAATCTTCTTCTCTTTTCTTAAGTGTGGCTTATTCAATATTTTCTTATACCTTTGGTTCTTATCTCTTTATAGATATCGGGTCAAGGTCATTTTCTTTTTAATATATTTTGTTATAAATCTGAATTAGAACATGATCCTTCTAATTGTATCCCATATTGATTCCGGGTCTCACTACTCTTGGTGAGGTTTATATCAGGGGTTCACATCAATGATGTCTAGGCATTATTTTGGGTAATGGGGCAAAAAATTCAAACCACCCATTCCTTATACAATTAGCACCCAAGAGGAAAAGAAGGCAACCAAAAAATTTAGAGCCAAAGGGGGAGAGCAACCAGAAAAAATGTAGCTGAGTTTGCAAGGAAAACCAAGAAGAGAAGTAAGTTGAAATTTGAGAGCCATAAAAGTATTTTTGCACAAGGTGAGTTTTCCCTCTTGAGGAAAGTTGGTTTGTAGTGAGTTGAGCTCATTTTAGATTCTGCATGGTTGATTCTTGAGCATGAGATGCAAGAGGTTAAAGTTGAAAACATGGAACTCTAGTGGTAGGGAAAAATCTTTTCCATCTAAGTAACAAACATGTTGAAGTACCACACATTCTGCACTAGAAAATTATTGTTCTTGCACCTAAAATTTTTAGGCCCTATGTTCTTGGACTGTTTGTTTAGGAAAATGCCTATTAAATTCTCTAATATTTGGTGAGAAAATTCTTGAAATATTGATAATCAATTTCGGAAATTTTCGTAATTTTTGAGAACCTACAAATAGTCCATTTCCAATCAAAACAGTGCTGAGAAAAATTTGTTGGACGTCTTAGGCTGTTGATGGAAATACTAAACATTGAAAGGGTTAGATGTTGAATTTTCGTATGAAAATTTTATGACATGTTTAAGGACCCCACCAAATTTTAAAGAATTATAGGTAGTTTAAAGCATATAATAAAATATAGAAATTCTATGGAATAGGAAGTGAGTCAGAACATACCAGAATTGGGGGCAGCAATAAAAAGTGTGTTATTTGAGGAGACAAATAATTATTTTTTATTTGAAATTTTATGGCGATTATATAACATATTTATGATGCTCCATATCAAATATCACAAATTTTGAAGAAGTTTTACCCATCCAAAGGAATGGAAAATAAAATAGAGATGGAACCAAAACCAATATGCATTGTTATGGATTATGGAGGAACTTCTTAGGGTGAATGGAATAGTTCAGGGATGAGAGATCCACGAAATAAAATAGACATGTAGAGGAACCTCTATGAAAAATTTTAGAATTTTTAGAGAACTTTTGTCATATTTAATAATAACCATAAATCTAAACAGAATCACAGTTTTGTTTTGCGGAGCAGAAGCTCTTAAACTAGAGACTTATGATTTTAAGTGCTAATATGCATGTATTAACCAAAAGTTCTTATATTTTTTAATTTTAGTAGCTGTTTGTAACATTGGAAGCCTTGGAAAGGAACTGATTATGCAAAAATTGAGGTACCTAACTTTTCCTTAAAACACACTTTATGTTTATGAACTTGAATTTATAAATTTCATTGGTTGCCTGACTTTTATGTTATCATAAATGATGGTCTAAAGATATGTTATGTATGCATTCTTAGGAATTAAGGGGTGCCCAACGTGTGCCAAGTGAGCCCCATTTCCTCCACATATTGGCCAATAATAGGAGATACATAATCCTTTTATAGATATGGGACTACATTAGGTAAGTAGACCAAAATATTATGGGTCCCTAGTGTGCCAAGATGATGTATGTATGAATGGTCAATACTTATGTTTCAGTAGAATAAATTGAGATGCTTTAAGGAATGGAATGTATACAATTTTTTAAAAAAGTTTGCCAGCTATTGAGATTTTCATCTCATCTTTTTATGTCCACATAATCACATTCTAAGTACTCCAACAAGAAGTGAACAATAAGGGTCCCAAGGTTGACTCATCTGGATATGGATATGGATTGTATTTTTTTGTTGTTGTGAAATATATGTGGGATGGTTCAGTTTAGTGCCAAGTGTAACAACTTTTTTTTCTATTATTATAATACAATATAAAGTTCACATACACATCAATAATCAAAACGTACGTACAACATTTCAAACACATAAATATCTACATCTTATTTATTCTGGTTGACCAATTCCAGAGATTCGAGTGCGGGTGGTTGAACCTTCACCAGGATCTGTACCAACTCGCCCACAAACATTTTATTTAGGATCCGCCCATCATAGAATAACTAGATCCAACGTGCACTAAACGCCAGAGCTATAGAAAACTCTGCATAACTAATTTTCTGAACATGACATGGAAATATAGTGAGAATTAAATCCCAGTAAGTTCAACAATAAATCATTATCAATATAGTCATCACCTTATGTTCAGCTGTATAAACTACAGTAAATAACTTTGGTCACATGAATGCACTATATCTATGCACATGAGAATCGTATAGTAATGACATGTATGACAAGATTGATTATTTCTAGAATATCATATGATGACTATCAATTTATTCTCATATCAAGCTACCTCGGTCAAGGTGAGTACGAACTTATCTCGCTTCGTCCGACATAGCACACTTTTTCTTTCTTTTCTCATTAACATATTAATAACCGTTGGTAGGGCGTCCCCTACTGGTGCACCACACGGATTGCCATATGACCGTGTTCATTTCTTTTCTTTTCACAATGATAGCCAAAAATATGCTTTCAATAACAAGTATGTTCATCAAAATATAACTATTACCAAAAATCATTGGTAATCATGCCATGAACATAACCATTTCAAATATCACTTTATAAAATATTTCTATGTCAAAATTTCACAATTAAGATGGTAAAAAGTTCATACAATGGCAATGGCTATGGCTATACTAGTCATTTATTATTTTCATTTATAAGATTCATCTTCTTTTTTAAATATTAATTTTATTTCTTTATTTTCTTGATGCAGGTTTTCATCCTATCTAACCTTCTCCTACTAATCAAAGCATAACTCCCTCAATTTAACTCCGATTTAGGTGATCTTGGTGTCAATTTAAAGATAAAACAATTATCTAAAACTATTATGTTGAGTAGTTGAACGAAATATTAAGAGCGCATGGTGATATTACTCCCTCAAAGGACAGATTATTTCTTCTCGGGTATGTTCTGACCTCTACCTACTAATCTGTCCATATCTCCCTCATAAGAATTCCAAATTATGTGATCCCAGTGGATACAAATCCATGACACATATATATATAATTCATATGTTAACCATTTATTTTAATTCCTTATAAAATGTTCCCAAAAAGTAAAACACCGAAACTTTCCTAACATATTCTTCCCTGATTAATCATTTTCTGACATTTGTTTACTAATCGAACCATATCTACCTCATATGAACTCTAAATTGAATGATCCAGTGGATAAACATCCATGAGACATAAATATACATTTGTTATGTTAACCATTTGTTTAGATTCCCTATAGAATGTTCCCAAAAATTAAAACACCGAAGCTATCCTAACATACTCTTCCCTGATTAACCATTTTCTGACCTTTGTTTACTAATCAGCCATATCTACCACATATGAACTCTAAATTGAATAATTCCAGTGGTTAAAAATCCGTGACACATGTATCTATAATTTATATGTTAGCCATTTATTTTAATTCCTTATAGAATGTTCCCAGAAATTAAAACACAGAAGCTTAAAATTCTGCCATCCATAGCCATACCCATGCAAAACTATTTACACCAACTTAAGTATTCAAACATACATAATATGTAACATGATATAGCAACATCCATGACCAATCATCAAAGTTCTAAGATCAAAATCCCATATAAATATTACAAGTTTCAAAACTTTTCTTCAAAAAAAAATATTGTTAAACTTACCTGGAGCACTTAGTCCCCTAGACTTCTCATTCCTCTTTCTTCCTTTTTTCCTATCCTTTCCTCACTCTACCTTGCTTCTATTTTTTCCTCTCCCTCACTTGGATAAAATTTTAATGTTGTAAGGGTGGATTTTCTTATATAGACCGCCAAATAATTCACCTTTCATGATCATGGGTCTACCTTATCACAATTAGGTTACACTTGGTTGAATTTTTGGAAAACAAACAACTTATGTTCTTGTCTTCCTCTTCCTTAGTCAAGATATGTATAGGAAAAGGAGATTTGTATTTTGAAAATTATGATAATATGTTCTTAAGAAATGGGACAAGGTCCCCTTGATTTAGGGATTCATTTACTTTTTCTTTTGTCTTAATCAATTATGATAGGTTTGCCTTTTTAAGTGGCAAATTTCTAGCCCTTCAATCTCCATTATTTGGTTGAAATTATTTGTGTGGGATAGAAATGTTTTATCCTAATGCTATGTATTATCATACCACTTGCTAAAATTATGAGTGTAGGATATAGATATTTTGTCCTAAAGCCTTGTATTATCATACCACTTGCTAAATTTTTGTCTTAATACCATTTCACCTAATCTTGATTACACCATTATCTTATCACTTTATTTTTATTTTTATTTTTCCTATTGGATTTGGGCTCACTTTTGTCCATTTTCTTTACTTTGGTTAAAATTCTAAATTTCATAATAGGCTTGGTCACATTTTCATGATTTTTGGGCTACCGGTCCAATTTCTATATCCTAGTCCAAGTCTATGTTTTATTTCTTGCTTAGGTTATCAAATGGGCTTGCTAAAACATTATGTTAAGTGGAAAACCTCTATATGAATTGTCCATAAGTGAAAGTCCAATTTATGGGTGGAGATACTAAACTTAGTAACTTTAACTCTTAAATTAGGAAAAATTACCCTAATCTAATCTTCTTGAAATTTTAAAACCTTTACTTACTTCACAAAAATTTATCTTCCTTATCCATCTTCCTTATCCAAGAATTTCAACTTTCTTTGGCATGTTTATTTATAATATTTCCTCTTAGGTTTTCTCTCTTTACCTATTCCATTAATGTTAGAACATTTCTATGCATACACGTAAGTTGAAGAATTTCTAAGGATTATATTTCTTTAGGTGTCTAAAAATTGTCTACTAAATTTTATTTCCTTAAATATTTATGTATGTTTATCCATAAAGGAAACGAAATTCGGGATGTTACTTTAAATACTTTTGTACTTTTATTAATACATGAAACGAAATTAGGGATGTTACACCAAGTCCCTTTTATACAGTTTATAATGTAATGTAAAACAAGTTATGGACTGTACACTTTTCTTTTATGGTGTGAGGGCCTTTTTGTTATAACTAATGCATATCATGCCTAGTTAGTTGCCTATAAGGAAATGAAATTTGAAAATGCTTGGAATAACTTGAAGCACTTGTATGCTTATCCAAGAAAGATAACTAATAATATAAGTGAACAGGTGAATTTATGGGCTAAGTAGACATTGTTAGAAATTTACAAATAATATATATATATATATACACACACACTACTAAAAGGTTCAAGGGGAATATTCTATGATGTGGATGTATGAAATAAGATACTAGTTAGTAGGTGTTGCAAAATTTGACCAAATAGACTTCAAAATCAAGTCTGAAGGGTCCAAAAACCTAGGAAATGACTCCAGGATCACGAAGTTTGGCCTTCGGGAGCTTGGTCAACTGATTGGTACAATTCACCGTTAGAATCACTATTTATACCGACCGAATTTACTGTTCATGATGCATAAAAAGTTGTCAGATAGCTAAAAACTTTCATATTCTAAGGCTCATGAATTCATCTATGGTGTCAGATTTTCAATTTGATAACTCTAAGTAGAAGTTTTAGAATTTACCTTTTCCTATGATTTCTACTTCCGATCTGTGGTAATTCTACGACCGATTTGAAAAATTATTCGGCCAATATCGTAGTACTCTTTGTCCTGAATCTTATGTATCCTTAGTTTTGTTATTAGAGGCTTAAAGGTACTCTAGATCTAGAGAGAAAAAATAGAGAAAAAAGTACTATTTACTCTTCACTATTCATTCGCCTGAAAACCTTTCGTCTCTTTTTTCTTTCTTTTTTAAATATTGATGGAGGGACCATTCTACAAATATTCAATTTTTGAGGGAGATCCTTGCACATTTTATTATTTACATTTTAACCCCTAAACTTTTAAGAAATTACAATTTGACCCCAAAAATATTAATAATTTTTATTTTCATCCCTAAAACCTTTCAATTACATCCTTACTCCTTTATTTCTTTTAATAATCCATACATAAATGAAAATTATTAAATCTTAGGGGTGTTACACATGAAGAGATAAAATTACGAGAAGAAAAAATGTACGCAACATTGCAAGCACAATTTGAAGAAAGGTTGCAAGCACAAATGGCCTCTTTAATCACATCTCTTCAGCAGGTAATTCTATATGTTTATACTTTTATATTGATCACAAATTGATGAATAAAGATGTCAAAATGAGATTTTATTCATTTACAACCCATAAAAAGAAAATATAAGACTACTTATTGTCTAGTGATAATAATTGATTTATTCCTACCCAATCTATAAATTTTGAAATGGTTCAAGTATTGTGTATCTGAATTTACAAACATATGCTATTTTGGCTTCATTTATTGCATATAAAAATAGGGGTGAAATATATAAAAATATGTTGTTTTGACTCTCTATTTGAATTTGAATGGTTATGGAAGTTAGTCTCGGACCCTTATTTTCAAATTATTAATTTTGGGCCTTTTGAATGGTGAAAAATCTTAATCTATATTTCCTTGTGTAGCATTAATAGATTGTTGTTCTGGCTCATACCAATTATACATTTTGGGCCAAAAAAGGCATTTCAACCTACTACGTGGTCCTGGTTCCCAAAAGGGCATTGCTGATTGTTGGAAATAAAAAGAAAACTTAAATTGCTCTAAACGAAGGAATGGAAGAATTGTTTTTGTAACAAGGAGAATGATTTCTAGCTGGGCCATGCATGCTTTATTTAAACACCATAGCTACTATTTGTAATAAGAAGAATGCTTTCTTTATCCCATAATGAAATATAGAAGTTAGCATTCCCTTTACATAATTAGATAAGTTTAATAGCATTAATGACCTTATCTAAATTTAAGACCCGTAGTTGTACAAACCTATATTTCTACAAACTCAAAATTGCTTCATCTCATCTTTTTTTTTTCTCCTTATGATTCTTCCATAATTCCTTTGTCTTTTCTAGATCTCTTTGTTTGTCTCTTAACTTTCCATGAAGTTTCACTTCCATTTCTCAACTTGTAGTTATGCAAACTTTAGATTGCTTTCTTTTCTCTCTTTTTTCTATGATTGTTTCATAATTCCTTTATCTTTTTTATATCTTCATTTTTTTAATTAGTTGTAAAGGGATCATTACTAGACTTGTCATTTTAACTTTGTATTTAAATTCTTTATCATAACAACTCCATTTAAGAAACAATTTTTTTAAAAAAATAACATGAGGTTATTACCTCATTACAACTTAAAATAACATTTATTTAATTTATACAATACAGAGTTTACATACATATCATTAATCAATAACATCCGTACAAAAGTATAACAGATATATATAATTACATCTTATTCATCCCTATTGACTAGTTCCAAAGATACGGGTGCGGGTGGTTGCACCTTCATCGGGATCTTAGTCAACTCGACCATAGACACCATATATATTACTGGGATAAGCTCAAAATAGAGTAACTCGATCTAACATACGCTAAAAGCCAGTGCCATAGAGAAAATATGCATAATTATTCTTCTGAACATGACATGGAAATATAGTGAGAATTAAATCCCAGTAAGTTCAACAATAAATCATTATTAATAAAGCTCATCACATCATATTCATCTGTATAAACTATAGCAAATATCGTTGGTCACATGAATGCGCTATATCTATGCACATGAGAATCGTACAGTAATGACATGTATAACAGGATTAACTATTTTCAGAATATCATATGATAACTATCAATTTATTCTCATATCAAGCTACCCCGGTCAGGGTGAGTATTCGGTCATGGTGAGTATTTTCTACTCTCCGGTACGGACTTTTCTTGCTCCGTCCGACATGGCCCACTTTCTCTTTCTTTTCTCATTAACATTATCATAACCATTGGTAAGGCGTCCCCTACTGGTGCATCACACGGATTGCCATGTGACCACGCTCATTTCTTTTCTTTTCACAATAATAGCAAAAAATATGCTTTCAATAACAAGTATGTTCATCAAAATATAATTATTACCAAAAATTATTGGTAATCATGCCATGAACATAATCATTTCAAATATCACTTTATAAATTATTTCCATGTCAAAATTTCACACTTAAGATGGTAAGAAGTTCATACAATGACAATGGCTATGGCATATACTAGTCATTTATTATTTTCATTTATAAGATTCTTCTTCTTTTTTAAAAATTAATTTTATTTCTTTATTTTCTTGATGCAGGTTTTCATCTTATCTGACCTTCATTTACTAATCAAAGCATAACTCCCTCAATTTAACTCCGATGTAGGTGATCTTGGCGTCAATTTAAAGATACAACAATTATCTAAAACTATTATGTTGAAACGTTTAGCGAAATAGTAAGAAATAAAGGTGATATTACTCCCTCAAAGTACAGATTATTTCTTCTTGGGTAGGTTGTGACCTCTACCTACTAATTTGTATATATCTCCCTCATAAGAATCTTAAATTAAGTGATTCCAATGGCTAACAATTCGTGACACATATAGCAATAATTTTTATATTAATCATTTATTTTAATTCCCTATAGAATGTTCCCAAAAATTCAAACACAGAAGCTATCCTAAAATATTCTTCCCTGATTAATCAATTTCTGACCACTGCATACTAATCGGACCATATATGCCTTATACAAAGTCCAAATTGAGTGATTGTAGTGGCTAAATATCTGTTACACATATATCTATAATTCTTTTGTTAACTATTGATTTTAATTTCCTACAAAATGTTCCCAAAAATTAAAACACTAAAGCTATGCTAACATATTCTTCCCTGATTAACCATTTTTTGACCACTGCTTATTAATCGGACCATATCTACCTCATATAGACTCCAAATTGAGTGATTCTAGTGGCTAAAAATCTGTGACACATATATCCATAATTCTTATGTTAACCATTTATTTTAATTCCCTACAGAATGTACCCAGAAATTAAAACACAGAAGCTATCCTAACATATTCTTCCTTGATTAACCATTTTTTGACCACTACTTACTAATGGGACCCTATCTACCTCATATGGACTCCAAATGAAGTGATTTCAGTGGCTAAAACTCCGTGAGACATAGATCTACATTTATCATGTTAACCATTTGTTTTAATTCCTTACCTATTCTTCCCATAATTTTAAAAAGTGAAGTTCAAAATTTTTCCACCCATAGACATACCTATGCAGAACTATCTACACCAGCCTAAGTATTCAAACATACATAATATGTAACATGATATAGCAACATCCATGACCAATCATCAAAGTTATAAGATCAAAATCTCATATAAATATTACAAGTTTCAAATCTTTTCTTCAAAAAACAATTATTATTAAATTTACCTTGAGCAATTAGCCCTCTAGACTTCTCCTTCCTCTTCTTTCCTTTCTTCCTCTCCTTTCCTCACTCTACCTTGCTTCTATTTTTTTCTCTCCCTCACTTGGACGAAAATTCTAATGTTATAAGGTTGGGTTTTGCTTATATAGACTATCAAATAATTCACCTTTCATAATCATGGGTCTACCTTATCACAATTAGGATGCACTTGGTTGAATTTTTGGAGAAACAAACAACTCATGTTCTTGTCTTCCTCTTCCTTAGTCAAGATATGCATAGTAAAAAGAGATTTTTATTTTGAAAATTATGATAATATGTTCTTAAGATAAGGGACAAGGTCCCTTTGATTTAGGGATTCATTTCCTTTTTCTTTTGTCTTAATCAATTATGATAGGTTTACCTTTTTAGGTGGCAAATTTCCAACCCTTTAATCTTCCTTGCTTAGCTAAAATTATTTGTGTAAGATAAGGATGTTTGGTCATAATACTATGTATTATTACCCACTTGCTAAAATTATGAGTGTAGGATATAGATGTTTTGTCCTAATGCCATGTATTATCATACCACGTGCTAAAATTATGAATGTAGGATATCACACCACTTGCTAAATTTTTGTCTTAATGCCATGTCACCTAATCTTGATTACACCATTATTTCATCACTTTATTTTATTTTTATTTTTCCTTTTAGGTTTGGGCTCATTCTTGCCCATTTTCTTTACTTTGGTTAAAATTCTACCTTTCATAATGAGTTTAGTCACATTTTCATGATTTTTGGGCTACCGGTCCAATTTCTATATCTTAGTCTAAGTCTATGTTTTATTTCTTCCTTGGGCTATCCTATTGGCTAGCTAAAAATTCATGTGAAGTAGAAAAGCTCTATATGAAGTGTCTGTAGGTGAAAGCCCAATTTATGGGTGGAGATACTAAACTTAGTAACTTTAACTCTTAAATTAAAAAAAATTACCTTAATCCAATCTTCTTGAAATTTTAATACCTTTACTTTCTTCACAAAAATTTATCTTCCTTACCCAAGAATTTCACCTTTCTTTAGTATATTTATTTCTAATTTTTCCTCTTAGGTTTTCTCTCTTTACCTATTCCATTAATGCTAGAACATTTCTATGCATACACGTATGGTGAAGAATTTTTAAAGATTATATTTTCTTAAATATCTAAAAATTGTCTAATAAATTTTATTTCCTTAATTAAATATTTATGTACCTTTATCAATAAAAGAAACGGAATAAGGAATGTTACTTTGAATACTTTTGTACTTTTATTAATTCATGAAACGGAATTAGGGATGTTACATTTATTCATTATAATGCCTCAGGAGAGAAGTATTGTATCACCTTAGATTCTCTTGAGGGTGCATTTATATGAAGTTTGTGACTTTATTTTTTTTATTAAATTATTTGCAATAAAATTGTTAATTTATGTTTGAAAATTTTCCTTTATAATGTTTCTAATACTTACAAATATTTTTAATAAGCACTTTTTTTCTTTTAACAAAAGGTAATCATATTCATTCATTGAGGGAAAAAAAGAGAGATTAACTCCAGTACAAGATGAGAAAGGGTACAATGAACCCAAAGGCACATTCAAATCCGCTAAAACAAACAACAAAGAGGTTGATTGGCTAAAGTAATTAGTAGTTTCTTAAAGAACCTAACACAAGAGATTGGTTCTGCTTAGCTATTTTAGAGTTGTCTTGGTTGTAATATTTGCATCTTGGTTTGTCACGGGGCAAAGCTAAAGGATAACCTTCCATCTACAACTTGCAATAATAATTGAGCAAAACTTAAATTTAAGTTTTAAGATAATTATTATTTAATTTTATAATAAAATTATAGTGCATAACTTTATTTTACGGCTTAACATTATATGATTAATTCTTTTAAATAAAATTTTTTATATGTTATATTTTTATTAGAGAATGTCATTGCAAACACTTAAAAAAAGTCTTATTTTACATTTTAACGTGTAAATTTATTTTACAGTTTAACATTATCAATCTCATAGTAGTGTATGAGTATCCTTCAAGGACAACCACCATCAATACTTTATTTTATTTTATTTTGAATGTTCAAAATAATTGAATTGCATATATATATATATATATATATATATACACACACACACACACACATAATTATTGTCTCTATTTAATTCGCTTTAATTTTTTTTTGAGTATTAATTTGCTATTGTGTGTTATAAACAGAGGCAAATTCTAATAGCTTCAACGGTTAGTGCTGTACCAAGTTCTACAACTAATGTAGCACTAGTATCTCCAAACAAACCATCGAATTGATTGTAACACCAGTATTTAATAGCTCTCTTATTATGTGTAATATTTTTAATTAATTGACATTTTGTAATTGTTTACAATG
Source organism: Gleditsia sinensis (assembly GCA_037074535.1). Classification (NCBI taxonomy): domain Eukaryota; kingdom Viridiplantae; phylum Streptophyta; class Magnoliopsida; order Fabales; family Fabaceae; genus Gleditsia; species Gleditsia sinensis. The sequence goes on along the minus strand of CM073470.1, from coordinate 62,657,306 downwards.
TTATCGTTGAAATTATCCTATATATATTTTTATTATTTCTTTTGGTCCTTTCTCCTTTTTCATTATTTTTCATTTTTTCAAGAGCAAATGAAATAATAAATGCAAAAAACAATTAGCAGAGAGGATTGAGTGACAACTTTAGTCGTCACTGAATCTTCATTGTTCGACCCTTTCCGTTATGACCTTAAAAAGTCGTCACTGAAAATAGATTCAGTAATGACTATATTTGTCACTAAAACCAACTATATATCATAGATTTAGTGAAGACCCTAATAAGTCATAACTGAAAGTTGTCATTAAAACCAATCATTTAAGACACTTTCTGTGACGACTTAAAAAAGTCGTCATGGAATCTCTTTTTTGTGACGACCTTAAAAGGTCGTCACTAAAAATACATTTAGTGACCACTTTAGTCATCACTGAAAACCATAATATTAATTCAATGAACCCATTTTGTGATGACTTTAAAGTTTTTTGTGACGATTTTAAAAGCTTTTAGTGACAATTTTGGTCGTCACTGATAGTAAACTTTTAGTGATGACTACAAAAGTCGTCACTAAAAACAAGTGACAACTAAAAATGGTCACAAAATGTCTTTCGTGACGAATTTTTGACTTTTTGTGATGAATTTAGTTGTCAAAAAATCCTGATTTTCTTGTAGTGAATGGAAATTTCCTGATTCTTTTCCTTTCTTCTACAAGTTCTTCTATATGAAATTTATAACATTTCTTCTACTTACCCTTTTATATTAATTGTACCTTGTACACCATTTAATCTAATCATACTTAACATTTCAAACGCATTGACTTCCTTTCTAGCTTCATTTCTCGGCCAAAAAAAGGTAGTGCAATGCCCTACATATTTCCTTTCCCATAAAATCAATTTCTTGATTATCTTTAGTATCACAAAGTCATTTAACCATTGCGAGATATAAAATTTCGGCAACCACCTTATAAACGCCTCAAATTGTAACCCTGTTATTTTAGGAAATTCTGAGCTCCTATTTACCCTAAATCATCAATTTAACATTCCTTTTCTTCTACTCTATTGATGAGATCATAGCTAGGGCTGACAAATGGAAATGGAATGCGGACCCGGTTCAAGTCTCAGTTGGACCTATCACAAGAACTCGGGCTAAAATATTCAAAAAAGCACTTAATAGTCTAATCCTAGAGGCCCATCAAGGAGATACCTGTATTACTGCAAAAAAAGAGCTAAAACTAGTCCATGTCATTAAAACCCATTTAAATATGGGCCAAGACCAGTCAATTTAAATATGGATCTAAAGTACAAAAAGATTCAAGCCTGAAGATTGAATATAGCCCAAAATCAATGAGTTATTTTATGGCCCAATTTAGGCTACGTTTTTTATTTATTTATTTTACTTTATTTGATTAGGAAAATTTAGTATTTGATGATTTCCTTGTCTGACTATAAGAGTTTTTTCTAAACTCTCTAGGAGTTTCAAGTTTAGTATTTGATGGTTTCCTTGTCTAACTAAATGAGTTTTTTCTAAGCTCTGTAGGAGTTTCCTATTTCTAAGTTTCCTTACTCTATAGGAGTTTTCTATTACTTTTCCTTGTTTGTTTAGGTTATTGGCCTATAAATAGGCATGTATACTCATGAACAATTCAGATTATCATTTATAATATTGAGAGGGATTTATCTTTGGTTCTTTAAAGAACTTTTCTGAACTTATCAAGATTTATCTTGTGGCGTTCAAGCAAGACTTATCGCTCACAATCTTCTTCCTCTTTCTTTAGCGTGGCGTCTGCAATATTTCTTATACCTTTGGTTCTTATCTCTTTATTGATAACGGGTCATGGTTATTTTTCTTTAATTTATTTTATTATAAATCTGATTAGAACACGATCCTTCCAATCGGATCCCTTATTGATTTCGGGTCTCACTACTCTTGGTGAGGTTCATATAAGGGGTTCACATCATTTGGTATCAGAGACTAAGTTCTAAATTAGGTTTGATCTATCCTATTTGTTTTCTTATTATTATTTCATCTTACTATCTTGTATCTTTTTTTTTCTGTGTTCTTTGTTCTTCTTATCTTCTAATTTTCGTTTTATTCCTAGTGTTCTTAGTTCAAGTGCATATTTAAAAAAAAATTCAAAAAAAATCGAAATTGAAAAAAAAAGGGAAAAAAAGCAGTGCAGAATTCTGAAAAAAAAAAAGAATTCGAAAAAAAATAGAACCAATTGTTGTTGAAATTCAAGTTTCCATCTAGATTTCGCATTCTGATCTTAAAAAAAAAAGTGATATAGTAATTCTAATTGCATCAATTTTTTTTCTTTCTTTGATATTTGATTTTCTTATTTTGGTTATTTTTGCTATCTCAATTGTTTCCTTTTCTCTAGTCATTGATTTATTTCTATTCTAGTTGCTTCGTGGTGTGATTTTTCTTATTCAACTTCTTATCTTGTCTTTAATTTTATTTTATTTTCCTAAAGTTCTATTACTTTGTTCCCTTTGTTTCTTAAAATTCTGTTCTTTTTCTTCTTCCTTTACTCTTAGGGGTTCACATCATCTATACACTTGAATAATGAGACATGTAAGATTCATTAAACATGTTATTAAGGACAGCCATAAAATCCACCATTTCCAAGCAAATATTCACCACTATACACAAGCATATTTTTCAATATTACACATATATGTAGGTACGTCTATCAATAGCTTCTCATGGCTAGTATTAACCAACCATACCCATACACTCAACTATGCAAGCTTAGGAGATTTAAACTTCATTCCAACTTGCCAAACACAGGGATTTACAATACTAGATTATTGTCAAACCTACCTAAAGTTAAGTTCCTTGAGATAGGTGTGTAAATTTCTCTTAGTTTTCCTTGGAACTTCCTTGCTTGGCGTCAACCTTCTCTCCCCTTTTCTCTACTTTTTGCTGCATTTTCTCATAAGAAATGGAGAAATTTAGAACCCTAGGATGAAAAGGAGGATGAGTTATAGGGGTAGAAGGGAAGAAACTTATCTTGGAACTTTCTTTTTCTTTTTCTTTTTCTCCTTCTCTTCTTCCTCCATAGGATGCCTTAGCTTTTCCTTCTTTTCATTTGTCTTCTTCTTCCTTCTTCTTTGGCCTATATCCCCACCTTATGCCAGCCTTGCACTGCCCTTATGAGGGAAATATTAAAATAATTGCTTGGAAAGGAATTAACCTCCTAATTTCACTTTTGCCCATGTCACCTTTTTCATAATTCCACCATTGTCCCTTGTCTCTTCCTTAGGGCTTGTTTGGCTGTTCCTAATTTATTTTAATGATTTTACTTCTTCATTAAAGTGATGTTAATGAATTTTAGATGGCTAATTAAGGGCATTCCCTTAGCTTTTCCTTTTACTTAAAGCTTTAACCCTAATTAATTCAAAATTTCAACTTTACCCTTTCTAATTCTTTTTAAATTATGAAACTCTTATACTTATTTCTTAAAAATATGTTTTTAAAGATATTACAGTCAACTTATCCCATATTACCATATGAAAATTGCACTAGCTAATTTTCTCCCTTTTTCCTATTCCATTTTGATATTTAGTTCCTCCACTGGAAATTTTTTAAATGTATTTCTTTTAACTAATTTCTTTTTATCCCATATTACCATATAACTTAACTAATTTTTTTTAGTGTATTGATGTATACTACATAGTTCCATTTCTGTGTACTTGTTTTCCTTGATAATCTTTATATATTTAAAATGATTTTCTATTCTAAAAGTTTAATTTTTTTTACCTAATCTTTTAGAAATCATATAATCTACTAATTGATTATACACTGTGCTGATAAAATTTATGAAAATAGGTATTTCAGGAGATCCACTTACACGCCTTTTTGGATAAGAATGCTCCTATTTAAACTAGTTAATTTTAAATATTTTGATATTCTAAATTAACTAAAGAGGTTGAGCCTTTTCACCACCAAATACATCTCAATATTCTTACTTTTTTAAAAAAAGAATTTACCATCCTACATAAATCTTTGAAGTCTGGGAGTACATTTTGGTTCTTTCCAAGATAAGATTGTTAATAGTTGTAGATCGATTGGAACTGACCTCCCTATATCATAAAGTTAATCCTAGAGTTCACTATGCCATTGTAGCTCCAAATATCAGATAAACTTTGTTTTGGCCAACATTTGATTGACTTGATTTAAGCTGAGTGGAACATATTCTCTTTTGGTTTGGGCTTTTGGGCTATGTTATTAGGTTAGGTCGGCGCAATTACAACATTATCACTAGTCTCCCAAGTCTTTTTGGTTTTTAAAATAAAGAGGACCTAGGTTGAGCAGCGTTAGTCCAAATGTGAATTGGGTGATAAAAGTTTTTGAAAAAATTTGTACCAATTTCAAACCTTTGGTAAATCAGGTAAGTGATGAGGTAGAAACACTTTCATGTAAATTTGATTTTACTCAACAAAAGATATATTACAAATATTTTAGAAAAAGATATACCAATTTTAATTTGGAAAACAACTGTAAAACAAAGTTTATAAGGTAAAACTGATTGTATAATAATTTAACACGAGTTTCTAAATGGATGTAAGTTAGAATCAGTTTTTCAACACTATCAAGAGGTAAAGATGGCTTCAGAGAACCAAAGGTTTTCCAAAGAAGATGAGAAAACAGTTGTAAAACAAAATTTAAAGATGAAACAAGTTTCTTTAAAGATCAACTCAATAAAATCCAACGCTCAAGCAACTTCTGCTTTTTAAAATGTAAAAGAACATATTTTAAAACAACAGCTAATTAGACTTGTAAAGCAAATGTAAAAGCTGTAAAGTAAGAATAAAACCATGACATCAAGATTTATAGAGTTTCGAATTAATTTGATCGTACGTCCTCAAAACACACAGGAAGAAAACTTTTATAGATAAAGGTAATAATAGTAGAGGCAAACAAGAGCTTTTACAAACCTAAAAACTCCGAGCAACCTATCCCCACTGCCATTGAGTTTTTCCCAACAAACAACCCAGTAAAAATTAACTAGAAGGAAGACAAATTGTCTTTACAACCTTTAACAAGGCAACCTTCAAAACCTTAGGTTTTGTCAAGCTCTTGGAACTAACAGATGAATAAAATATATGCTCACAAAGAGCTATAACGTGATTCTTTAAAGCTGATTGAACTTTTAAGGCACAAGAAAACTTCCAAAGTGGATGGAACTTTCTAACCACGATGAATCAGAAGGATAGCAGGATAAGCTCTTCAGAGATTTTCTTTTTCAGTTCTCATCACTTTGTTGAATGGTTGAAAGTGTTTTTTATGTAGACGATTTGAGAACTAACCTTTTCAGCTTTGAGATTTGTTCTTACGTCACTTTAATGTTTAGATTTTGGCTTCATTGAAGCTTATATGCGTTTTAAAATTTTAGCTCCATTTAGCTACCTTCCTGGTTCACTATTTTCTTTTCATCTTAGCAACTCGGGCAGCGTTATTTTTAAGTTGCATGTTTTCTACGTGTAAGTCCAATACTTCTTCTAATAGGCTGTATTTATTAGCTTGTAAGGTGGCTGATTTTTATGACCCTTTCAGCTTAATATCAAAGCTAGCATGTTTAAAAACACAAGGCAACATATCTGAATTAAACAAGGAGATTTTATGTTTAAGTATGATTAACCTGGCCTTGTTCCAGCAATTTCTTCCTTTTTTTTTATCATGACAACATATATTTTTGATAAAAACTTCTTTGGAAAATTTTTCAAAAATGATTCTAAAGGCAAAAGGATTTAGAATGTTTCAAAAATTTCCCCCTAAATGTGTGTCCATTCGGTTCAAAAACTCTCCCTCAACCTTTGCACAATTTATTTTACTTTTTGAGTCTAGTTCACCATTTTCCTGTCTTTGTTTCTCATTTTTTTTTTTGGGAGACAGTTTTAAAATTATACAAAGAGACGCAAAATATCATACCCTGAAAATTTCGAATTGCTAGTTCAACATACAGTATTCAAGCAGTAATTCATGCAGCCACAATTTTATTTATAGTCTTGTATAATCATAATCAACTAGTTTTCTAAGCCAAAATTTTTAACTATTGAATCATAGCCAACTATTTTTGGCAACTACAAACTCAATCCGACAACATTGACCAGCAACATGATCAAAATTATTCATCCATTCACAATTAGAGCCAATACATGGAACCTAAATCAATTTACCATGATCAAAGCATCAATCAAAGCATTTGCATCATCAAACATTCTTTTTCTCTTCCCATTTGCTAGAACAAAAATTTTTTGGGCATCACACAAAATTTGATATGAGCCATCAGCAAAATCTAAAGCCCAATCCATATTAACTAGAATTAAGAACCATCAACACACATTAAATGAACCATAATTCAGAACATAATGCTTCATAGCAGAAATTAAACATAACAGCAGCAATTGTAACAACTCCATTTATATAACAACTCAATTTTTTTAATATTTGTAAAATACCATGAAGTTATTACCTTTTTTATTATTTAACTCATAATAACATTTATTTAATTTAACCAAGCATAATTAAGGTTTAAAATATACCATTATTATTGATACAATACTAAGTTCACATACACATAATTAATTTACAAACATCTATACAAAAGTTTAACATATACATATACATATGAGACCTAATCATCTACGTAGACTACTTTCGGGGACACAGGTGCGGGTGGCGGCACCTCCACCGGAATCTCAGTCACGTCTACTACTGATACATCCGATATAATCGGTATTTGCCCAAAGTAGGGCACCTCGATCCAATGTACAACAATAATAAGAGTCATGGAAAATAGCTACATATTTAATCTTCTGAACATGATATAGAAAAATAGTGATAATTAAATCTCAGTAGATTCAACAATAAATCATAATCAATATAGCTCATCACGTCATGTTCATCTATATAAGCTATAGCAAATATCTTAGGTCATATGAATGCACTTTATCTATGCACATGAAAATCGTACAGTAATGATATGTATGGCAGGATTAACTATTTTTAGAATATCATATGATAACTATCAACTTGTTCTCATATCAAGCTACTCAAGTCAATATGAGTATTTTCTACTCTCCGGTACGGGATTTTCTCGCTCTGTCCGACATGGCACACTTACTATTTCTTTTCTCATTATCATCAACATAACCATTGGTAGGGCGTCCCCTACTAGTGCACCACACAGATCGCCATGTGACCGTGCTTATTTCTTTTCTTTTCACATTAATAGCCAAAAATATGATTCAATAACAAGTATGTTCATTATACTCATATTCCATAATATGTCATCAAAATGTTTCCATGTCAAAATTGCACACTTAAGATGGTAAAAAGTTTATACAATGGCAATGGCTATGGCATATACTAGTCATTTATAAGATTCTTCTTCTTTTTTGAATATTATTTTTATCTCTTCATTTTCTTTATGCATGGCCTCTAGTCACTTTTCTCCTACTTATATCATTTCCAACACATGTTCTCACAAATTTAATACAGCATTCTTCATCAATTTTGTTTCTACTAATATCCAATAGTTAATTAGGTTCATTTAGAGTAGACAAAATGTTGAAAATAAGTTTTACCAACTTCCAAACTGGCCTAAACGTATCATATTACACGACTCAACCATTTACTATAAAACAACCATGCTTTAGGCTTCAAAATGACATTTCCAGCATAGAACACGGCCTAGCCATCCCTTGAAACACAGCCATGCTTTATGTTGAGTTATTCCTTGATGCAGGTTTTCATCCTGTCTGACCTTCTCTCACTAATTAGAGCATAAATCCCTCATTTTAACTCCAATTTAGGTGATTTTGATGTCAATTTAAAGACAAACATGTTATATAAAACTATTATGTTGAATAGTTTAGCTAAATATTAAGGAATATTGGTGATATTACTTCCTCAAGGTATAGGTTATTTCTTCTCAAGTAGGTTCTGACCTCTACTTACTAATCTGTCCATATCTCTCTCCTAAGAATTCCAAACTGAGTGATTCAGTTGGATAAAATTTTGTGACACATATATCTATAATGGTTATGTTAACCAGTTATTTTAATTCCCTATAGAATGTTCCCAAAAATTTAAACATAGAAAATTTCCTAATAGATTCTTCGCTGATTAACCACTTTCTGATCACTGCTTACTAAACAAACCATATCTACCTCATATAGACTCCAAATTGAGTGATTCTAGTGGCTTAAATTCTGTGAAACATAGATCTACATTTCTCATGTTAAGAATTTCTTTTAATTCCCTACAGATGTATCCCAAAAATTCAAACACAGAAGCATACCTGACAGATTCTTCCCTGGTTAACGGTTTTATGACCACTGCTTACTAATCAAACCATATCTACTTCATCTGGACTCCAAATTGAATGATTCCAGTGGTTAAAAATCCATGAGACATAGATCTACATGTTTTATGTTAATTATTTGTTTAAATTTCTTACCGATTCTTTCCAGAATTTTAAAAATAGAAGCATAAAATTTTGCCACCCATAGCCATACCTATGTAGAACTTTCTACACCAACCTAAGTATTCAAGCATACATCACAAGCAAGATCAATATGTAACATGATATAGCAACATCCATGACCAATCATCAAAGTTCTATGATCAAAATCCCATATAAATGTTACAAATTTTAAAACTTTTCTTCAAAAAGAAATATTGTTAAACCTACCTTGAGCACTTAGTCCTCTGGACTTCTCCTTCCTCTTCCTTCCTCTCTTCCTCTCCTTTACTCACTCTACCTTACTTATATTTTTTCTCTCCCTCAGTTGGACGAAATTTTAATGTTATAAGGGTGGGTTTTGCTTAAATAGAATATCAAATAATTCACCTTTAGGATGCACTTGGTTGATTTTTGGAAAACAAACAACTCATGTTCTTGTCTTCCTCTTCCTTAGTCAAGATATGCATAGCAAAAGAAGATTTGTATTTTGAAAATTATGCTAATATGTTCTTAAGACAAGGGACAAAGTCCCTTTGATTTAGGGATTCATTTTCCTTTTCTTTTGTCTTAATTAAGTATGATAGGTTTGCCTTTTCAGGTGGCAAATTTTCAACTCTTGAATCTTCCTTGCTTAGCTAGAATTATTTGTGTAGGATAAGGATGTTTTGTCATAATACTATGTATTTTTACCCACTTGCTAAAATTATGAGTGTAGGATATAGATGTTTTGTCTTAATGCCATGTATTATCATACCACTTGTTAAAATTATGAATGTAGGATATCACACCACTTGCTGAATTTTTTTCTTAATGCCATGTAACATAATCTTTATTATTATTACACTATTATTTCATCACATGATTTATTTTATTTTATTTTTTCCTCTTGGATTTGGGCTCATTCCTACCCATTTCCTTTACTTTGGATAAACTTCTACCTTTCTTGGAGGGCTTGGTCACATTTTCATAATTTTTGGGTTACCGGTCCAACTTCTATATCCTAGCCTATGTTTTATTTCTTACTTAGGTTATCCAATGGGCTTGCTAGAAACTTATGTGAAGTAAAAAAAAAACTCTATATGAGGTTTCCATAGGTGAATGCCCAATTTATAGGTGGAGATGTTAAACTTACAAATTTCTAACTCTTGAATTTAGAAAAAAATTAACCTAATCAAATCTTCTTAAAATTTTAAGACCTTTACTTTCTTCACAAAAATTGATCTTCCTTACTAAAGAATTTTGCCTATCTTTAGTATGTTATTTCTAATTTTTCCTATTATATTTTCTCTCTTTATTTGTTCCCTTAATGTTAGAAACATTTTCTATCCATACCCATAAGGTGAAGAATTTCTAAGGATTATATTTCCTTAGATATCTAAAAATTGTCTAACAAATTTTATTTTCTTAATTAAATATTTATGTATCTTTAAAGAAACAAAATTAGGGATGTTACATTAAATATTTATGTACCTTTATTAATAAAAGAAATGAAATTAAGGATGTTACAACAATAATCCAAAATATAAATCATAAATGGTCATGCTAGATCCTAGTGACTAACCAAAATGTAATCTAACTAGACCACAGGTTTCCCAAGTCATAAGGGCTGGTGATGGATCTTAAAGAAAATAAGAACAGCATGAAAGATAGAGTTGAATTATGGGTTTGTAGGGATAGGGGTTTCAATATCACTGACTTCAGGGAAAATTTCAGCTATGTTTAACCTTTCAAGCTCAATTTCAGGTATGTTTTAGGTAGGCTTGGCAGAGGTTGAAGCAGCCAAGGTTTTGAACAGGCTTTCCATCCAATCTTTCTATCCTTCAATGAACTTCCTTAGCTCTTCTAACTCAAGTATGAACTTTGTGTCTAAACTCTAAAGCATTAATGTCTATCTTCACAACTTAGTATCTTGAGCATGGGAGTCCAAATACTTATACTAGAGAGGTTTAAGAAAAATGAGAAACAAGGACAGTGGGTTCATTAGGGTCCCTTGCTTGGAAATGTCCTTGCTAGGTATCTTGCCTGTATTCTCCTTGGTGCTTTCAGTGGTGTTTGTATAGAGGGTTCTTGTATCCTTCTCAAATAATTTTTTTAGTTTCAGCACTAGAAGAGCTACTGCCCGATCCCTTGGTCACGTAATAGGTTGTTCTTCTTCTGTAGCTATAGCCTTAGCTACCTTTTTTGTCATAGCAGCCAGTCTATTTGACTTTCAGCTTAGTTCAGAGGTTGCTTTCATTTTCTTCTTCCCTTTGACAGAGGTAGGCATCTTCGGCTCCTCCTTGATAATCTTTCCACCTTTCTTATCTTCTACCAACTCATTCTTGATCTTTTACTTTTCCTTCATCTTGGCTTTGTATTGCCTGCTGTATTTCCTTCTTTTCTCTTTTTCTGCCTCTTTCTTTTTCTCTTCCTCTTACTTATTATACTTGTCATTTCCCTTCATAGTCTTCTTTTTCACTTCTTTTCTTTTTTCTGTGTAATCTTTATCAAGATCCTCCTCTCTATCCCCTTCCTCAATCATATTCCCTTTGGTTTCTTTTATCCATTTTCCAACCACTTTCTTGATTTCCATGCTGGCTAAGAGTCTTTCATCATACATTCCTCTATCTGTAGACATCATTTTTGGAATGTCTTAGCCAGTATGATAATCACCCTATCATAAGGTAATTCATCCCTCTATCGAGATTTGCTTCCATATGACTCATAACAATAAAAGGCTAATTCCTCATATATTATGTAAAGCACAACAAATGAAGATGATTTCCTGGGAGTTACCTATATTCGATTTTTCAGTCTTTGGAATGAACATATTCCCTAGCATGTGCAAAAATAACCTTATATTAGGGTCCAAACTGGAGCCTCAAGAATCTCGAACCTCCCCCTTTGGTAATCTCGACAATAGTAGCTTCTTGCTCATCGCCTTTGATTCTACCTCCTGGTGAATAGAATACCTCCTAATTTGGACGTTAAAGACAAATTTCATAACTTCTATGTTAAAATTAATTGGTTTCCCCTCAGCAAGGTCATTCCTTTCATATCTTCCTTTTAAATCACAGGGTTCGCATAAAATTCTTTACTCAATTATGAATACACCTCCTCTTTAATTTGTGAAAAGCCATTCTACCTTATTTGATTCATCCACTGAAACAAGCAAAATGTTCACTAATAAAAAATTCAGTATTTACTTCTCTGGGTAACGAAATCTTTCTAAGTTTGAAATCTAACTTGAAGATCTTCTTTTTGGATTTGTTTATAAGTAACTTCTTCTTGGTGGTTTCTGACGCTTGCTGGAGATTGTTGGAGAGTTGTCATCGATCTCCCACATCATACACATTTCAAGTTCACTTATTATTGGTTATACCTATAGATAACCAACCTTGTGTTATTCCTTACAATGTTTCAAACTTCATTAATCGTCTTTTGAACACCTATTTAGTTATTATAAATGTCCCTTAGGTTTAGGAACTAGGATCCATACTTTACTTCTCTCAAACTGATTGAATTCCTTTTGCATTACTTAAATCCTAAAATGGTTCGTCACTGGTTAATCGATGTTTTGAGGTTTTATTTGTCATATAATGCAATATTATTATGTTTTTGTAGGATGGAACAATTCTTGCCTTCCCAGTAGGTTCACCAATTTTATATTCCATTAGACAGTTAGGTGTATGTCTCCATTCTTGAAGAGTTGTTTTGAGAATAATTGTAACACCCTCAGTTTTAAACAACTATGTTTTATTATAAACAATTATATTTTGTTTTAAATGATTTTTTGTTTGTTTTAAACAATCATATTTTTCAGTAAATGTTTATATTTTTTCATAAATGATTTGTTTGATTTAAATAACTATGTGTTTGCTTTCATATGTAAATGTGGTTTATTTTGATTTACGTTTTATTTAGAAAATTAATGGCTTAAGAGTCCATTTAAGGGTTCAATAAAAGAATAAAAGTAAGCTATAAACTATGTGAAGAGTACATGAAGGCTACAACATGTTTTGGAAGCCGTGTAGGGGCTGCAACAAGTTCGCTTTACAAACAGGACAACATTGTAATGCCATGCATCCACCACTATGATGCTAGAAAGCCACGATCACAATACTATGAGTATAAGATACTATTTCAAACTTCTAGAATGTTTAGTGCTATGCCACACTACAAGAAATTTGACTTTCAGTGGCGACTTTTTTTGCCACTAAAAGTTAAAAAATCGCCACTAATACCTTTTAGTGGTGACAATTCACCACCAAAAAGTCCCCACCAATCCTACTGTCACTAAAGGGTTTCTGTGGCGACAAAAACGAGTCGCCACCAAAAATTATATCTTTAGTGGCGACTATATGATGCGCCACAGAAACTATATTATCAGTGGCGAAATAAGTCGCCACTAAAAGAAAAAATTAACATCAAAATATAAAAAATCACCACTAAAAATTAGTAATAAAGTGCCAATTTGTGAATTTCGAAGATTCAGTGGCGACTTTTCTATGTCGCCACTGAAGGGTTTCAATGGTGACCTTTTCAGTCGCCACCGAAGGGTTTCAGTGGCGACCTTTCTAGATCGCCACAGAAAACCCTTCAGTGGCGACTTTATGATGTCGCCACCGAAAACTATTTTGTAGCGACATTTCCAAATCGCTGCTGAAAGACAGATTTTAGTTGCAATATTTATTGCCACGAAAAATAATTTTTTAATGGCAACAGAAATTGTGGTCGCTAGTAAAGCCATTTTTTTAATTTTTTTAATTTGTACAATTTTAAAATTGATAGTATAAAATTATATTTATTTTTTTATTTTATATTCACACTATATTTTATCATAAAAATCTGATAATATGTAACAAAATCAAATGAAAAGTAAAAATTAATAAAATATTTTTCTTTAACATTTATGTATAGATAAAAAGATCCTTTTATACAAAATAAAGTGAGTATAGATACACCCTGAATTACATAAAGAGCACAAAACAAACAAATTATCATATTTGCCAGGAATATGGCTGTAGCATAGATAAAAACAAGATCAAACATAGTTTAAATACAATAGACACGCAATACATGCAAGTTCCGTAAAAATAAAACAAGAGACTAAATCCAATACAAATTTCATATATACAATGCATTTACAAAACTAAAGGTTTATACATATTCCTTCTCTTCACTAATAAAGTTGCAACTCTGTAGTATTATGTACAAATTACTTGCTATTGGTGCTGTTGTCAATATCTTCTGGGACATAATAAGTTCAGAGAACAAATGTGTCATGAATTTTTTATAGGAACCTACATCACAAGATAGATAGTGTAAGACATGAGACCGTAATTATAACAATATTGAATATGAAAAAAAATATTTAGCTAGATAAATCAACATGCTAATGTGCAAACAAATTTGAGAAACACAAGTAAATTAAAAATTGACCACATAACCATCAAATCCATATGTGATTGATTGCAAACTATCTCAGAAGTTAGAACATAGCAAGAGTGGCTATATAAAGAAAAGTGGGTGACAACATATAATAGTAGAATAATTTCTCACCCTTTTTAGATACGTTTAGATCATACAAATGATGGTAGAGGTGAATTTAGATTATAACTTCTGTTTTAGGCTCAAATTCAGATTTGGTTGGAGCATACTCTCAATCATTTTCTCAAAATGAAAAAAATTTAACTTCTCAGGAAACACACAGGTTAGTATCTCCTTCCCTAAAATCCATACTCATAAGTTATGTTTAAGAAAACTCTAAAATTTTAGCATTTCATAAATAAAACCAAACATCTGAACTTCAAAATACAAGGTCAAGGAGACACAACGTACCTCACTTCTCACTATAGCTCTTTCCATAGCCTCATACAAACCATCTGTTTCCTGAGCACAACATTGCATAGTCAGCAACATTTGCACTGATCACAGATTCCTGTCACAAAAGATATAATAACAATGTTCCTTAATAATCTAGAAGCTCAATTCTATGACTTTTTGTTTTACTAAAATTAAACTTAAGAGATTACAAACATAAACAACAGCAGTACAGCACAAATGTCTCTATCAGATAAACCCTTCTCAATAATAAACAATGAAAGTAGTTGAAGATACAATATTGAAAAGATCTCCAAAGAACAACACATGCCATAAAACACTTTATAAGTAGTAGTGTACCTCCACTAGCCATCCATCCACCACAAATACATCAAGGGAGTAGCCATCAGTTATGGAAAAAACATGTACTTCCTGAATGTTAAGCCCAATATCAAACAGCAAAGCAGACAGCTAAAAATAATTATTTGTCAGAAGAAATCAATCATAAACCAATAACCAAAATTCAAATTACATAAAACTTCCCCTTTGTACAAAATCGTAATATTTATAATTTAACAAGGAACCAAACATGACTCCTAATCTTCCTAATTTATATAACAAAACTGTAATGTTACAATTTCCAAGAGCAACATCAGTAGAAGCAAGTGCCTACACCTAGAAGGTTAATCAGCAACTCCAAACAATCAGATTACAACATAATTGCTCATACAATAAATATGTGGTAGCTAATATCATGCAATACATGGTAAAAAAAATACCTGATACCAATTGCTGCTTGTAAAATTTTTCTGTCACCAAATATATCAAAAAGAAAAAGATTAACAATAGATTCCATAAAAGCAAACACCTAGTTGGTGGACCAAGTGCAGTTATGACTAAATTAGTTCTAAATATACGAATGAGTTACTCTCCTGCAATGCCATAGCTTATTGTTCATCTTCTTCCACCTCCATTCCCACTAGTGTCTTAACTTTCTCGAAGGCTTTGTTCATATTTTCCATTTTTTTCCCTTTCTTTGTCAAGAAAATTGACATATAAAAGATCTATAAGAAATACGATAATAAAACTTAGGTTCAATTTTCAAAAATATTACAAACATAGACAAGACAATGTCTCTCTACTTTAGTATACATTAACATGATTTCAAATCTAACAAATATTTGAGACAAATACCGTCTGTAAATAAAAACCAACACACATAACAATAAAGTGAAATGAACCAATCAAGTTGGTGGTTCTCTTGGAGATGTTTGTGTTGTATTAGCTGTAGATCCCGGTGCAGCACTACCAATAAGACTTAACGGAATTTGCCCCTATTCATAGACAATAAAATTATTTAAGTGAATTAGGATAAAAAAAATATTTATAATACTGTGAAAGCATACATGAAGATAGATTCAGTTGAACCAACAAATTTAAAACTACATTTATGCAGAAATACAATCACTAGAATATAATTGATTCATCAATTTGATTTACAGTTTGTAGTTAAAATTACATGATGTAATTGAACCAAACAAATCTTATCAAGAAATACCTGTTGGAGAGATGCGATAAGAGAAGCCATCTGCGATTGTAGCTTTTCTTCAAACTGTGCATGCAACCTCTCTTCTCGAACTCTCATCTCTTCACGTACTCCGCAACAACTTCTTCACGTAATTTCCTTTTCTGCTCTTGAATTTCTTGAGGTGTGATTCGATCAGTGACTCTCTTAGAGGGAGGGTTCACACCGTATCCTTTACCGCGAAAGAATCCCGACCTTTGACCAAGTACTTGAGTCAAGATTTCATCATTGCTTAAACGTGTCGTGGCATCTTCTTGAGATTGCTTGGCTATAATCTCTTGAAGTTGACCCTACAATTAAACAAAGCATACATTTGAAATAAAAATACAAATATTAATTACAATTTCTAAATAGTAATAAATGTTGCAGTAATTATACATGAAATTCTTGAGATTTTGTGTAACATCCCGTAATTTTTAGATATTTTCCTTAGAAATTCTTCACCTTACATATATGCATAGAAATGTTCTAATATTAATGGAATAGGTAAAGAAAGAAAACCTAAGAGGAAATATTAGAAACAAACATGTTAAAGAAAGGTGAAATTCTTAGGTAAAAATAAATAAATTTTTGTGAAGTAAGTAAAGGTCTTAAAATTTCAAGAAGATCGGATTAGAGTAATTTTACTTAATTTAAGAGCAAAAGTTACTAAGTTTAGTATCTCCACCCGTAATTGGGCTTTAACCTATAGACACTTCATATAGAGTTTTTCTACTTCACATGAATTTTTAGCAAGCCAATAGGATAGCCCAAGGAAGAAATAAAACATAGACTTGGACTAGGATATAGAAATTGGACCGGTAGCCCAAAAATCATGAAAATGTGACCAAGCCCATTATGAAAGGTAGAATTTTAACCAAAGTAAGGAAAATGGGCAAGAATGAGCCCAAACCCAAGAGGAAAAAATAAAAATAAAAATAAAATTAAAGTGATGAAATATTGGTGTAATCAAGATTAAGTGACATGGCATTAAGACAAAAATTTAGCAAGTGGTGTGATTCTACATTCATCATTTTGGCAAGTGGCATAATAATACAAGGCTTTAGGACAAAAACATCTATATTCTACATTCATAACTTTAACAAGTGGGTAATAATACATAGCATTATGACAAAACATCATTATCCTACACAAATAATTTTAGTTAAGTAAGGAAAATTCAAGGGCTAGAAATTTGCCACTTAAAAAGGCAAATCTATCATACTTGATTAAGACAAAAGAAAAAGGAAATGAATCCCTAAATCAAAGGGATCTTGCCCCATATCTTAAGAACATATCATCATAATTTTTAAAATACAAATCTCCTTTTTCTATGCATATCTTGACTAAGGAAGAGGAAGACAAGAACATAAGTTGTTTGTTTTCCAAAAAATCAACAAAGTGTATCCTAATTGTGATAAGGTAGACCCATGATCATGAAAGGTGAATTATTTGGTGGTCTATATAAGAAAACCCACCCTTACAACATTAGAATTTCGTCCAAGTGAGGGAGAGCAAAAATAGAAGCAAGGTAGTGTGAGGAAAGGAGAGGAAGAAAGGAAGAAAGAGGAAGGAGAAGTCTAGGGGACTAAGTGCTCCAGGTAAGTTTAACAATATTTCTTTTTGAAGAAAACCTTTGAAACTCATAATATTTATATGAGATTTTGATCTTAGAACTTTGATGATTGGTCATGGATGTTGCTATATCATGTTACATATTGATCTAGCATGTGATGTATGTTTGAATACTTAGGTTGGTGTAGATAGTTCTGCATGGGTATGGCTATGGTTGACAGAATTTTAAGCTTCGGTATTTTAATTTCTGGGAACAATCTATAAGGAATTAAAATAAATGGTTAACATAAGAATTAAAGATATATGTGTCACGGATTTTTACCTACTGGAATCATTCCATTTGGAGTCCATATGAGGTAGCTATGGTCAGATTAGTAGTCAAAGGTCAGAAAATGAATCATCAGGGAAGAATATGTTAGGATAGCTTCGGTAATTTAATTTCTGGGAATTATTGATAGGGAATTAAAATAAATGGTTAACATAAGAATTAAAGATATGTGTGTCATGGATTTTTATCCACTGGAATCATTCAATTTGGAGTCTACATGTGGTAGATATGGTCCGATTAGTAAGCCAAGGTTAGAAAATGGTTCATCAGGGAAGATTATGTTAGGACAGCTGTTGTATTTTAATTTCTGGGAATTATCTGTATGGAATTAAAATAAATGGTTAACATGAAAGTTATATATCTATGTCTCATGGAAATATACCCACTGGAATTATACAATTTGGAGTTCATATGAAGTAGATATGATCCGATTAGTAAGCAGAGGTCAGAAAATATTTATTCAGGGAAGAGTATGTTATTAATGTTTTAGTTTTTGAATTTCTGGGAATATTCTGTAGGGAATTAAAATAGCGCTCCAACATAACAATTATAGATATATGGCTCATGGATTTTTACCAACTGGAATAACTCAATTTGGAGTTCCAATGTGGTAGATATGGTCTAATTAGTCAGTAAAGGTCAGAATCTATCCGAGAGGAACTATCCTGTACTTTGAGGGAGTAATATCACCTTCATTTCTTAATTTTTCGCTACAATATTCAACATAATAGTTTTAGATAATTGTTTTATCTTGAAATGGACACTAAGATCACCTACATCAGAGTCAAATTGAGGGAGTTATGCTCTGATTAGTAAGAGAAGGTTAGATAGGATGAAAACATGCATCAAGAAAAATAAAGGAATAAAATTAGTATTTAAAAAAGAAGATGAATCTTAATAAATGACTAGTATAGCCATAGCCATTGCCATTGTATGAACTTCTTACCATCTTAAGTGTGAAATTTTGACATGGACATATTTTATAAAGTGATATTTGAAATGGTTATGTTCATGGCATGATTACCAATGATTTATGGTAATAGTTATATTTTGATGAACATACTTGTTATTGAAAGCATATTTTTGGCTAACATTGTGAAAAGAAAAGAAATGAGCACGGTCACATGGCAATCCGTGTGGTGCACCAGTAGGGGACGCCCTACCAACGGTTATGATCATGATAATGAGAAAAGAAAGAGAAAGTGGGCCATGTCGGACGGAGCGAGAAAAGCCCGTACCGAAGAGTAGAGGATACTCACCCTGACCGGGGTAGCTTGAAATGAGAATAAGTTGATGGCCATCATATGATATTTTGAAAATAGTTAATCATATCATACATATCATTACAGTATGATTCTTATGTGCATAGATATAATGCATTCATGTGACCAAAGATATTTTCTGTAGTTTATACAGCTGAACATGACGTGATGAGATTTACTAATGATAATTTATTGTTGAACTTACTGGGATTTAATTCTCACTATATTTCCATATCATGTTCAGAAAATTATTTATGCAGCTTTTGTTTCTAAGGCTCTGGCTTTTAGTGCACATTGGATCGAGTTACTTTATGTTGGGCAGATTTCAGAATCAAATAAGATGTTTGTGGTCGAGTTGGCTCAGATCCCGGTGAAGGTGCAACCACCCGCACCTGTATCTCCGGAATTGGTCAACCAAAATAAACAAGATGTAAATATCTATGTGTTTGATATGTTATACGTCTGTTTTGATTAATGACATGTATGTGAACTCAATATTATATAATAATAAAGGAAAAAAAAAGAGGTTGTTACATTTTGCATCGGACCATACGACATTGCCTTCTTTTAATCTTACGTGTATGTTGCAGCTCCCATATTTGATCAATTGGTGCCTTCTCTCCAATTTCAGGATTTCTCTATTATAAAACATTATTGTTACTCATCATGCACATAAATGTATACATGAAAGTACATTACTCTAAAATTTTACCGTTGATTCCTCAACTTCTACAAATGACTGAAAACTGCACGTATGCTTTGTTGTTTGCTTAGCCCTATTTTATGCATTTGTTGAGCTTTTGTCCTGCGTTTAACATAAAATGAGCTTAGTGCATTTGTCATTGTACGTGCTACTAAAATGTGTTAATAGAAACTACCTTAAATTCATCTGAGTCAAAATAACTTATCAAATGCCTCCAATCATCATCGTGGACTCCAGGAGGAAGATTCGCAAGTCTTTGTTCGTTAGTGTCGTACAAAGAGTAGTGCTCATACAATTTTGTCCTCCAAGTTCTGTAAGACCTTTGTGCAGTGGCATGAATAAATGTATCAAATTGTCGCTTTGGAGTTCTTCTGACCTCAAATTTTTCCTATAATAATAAACCCAAAGGTGATAAATCTATGAAATGTATACTAACAATAGTATAATAGATAAATATACTAGTTGTTACCTTCACTCTAATCAAAATCCCTTCTCCATATCCTTCCCAAATATCGGTCCACTTTCTCACTTTCAATGGACATATGCATCGTGTGATATACCCAATATAGTTGACGATATCCCTCGATCCTTCTCCTACGACTCGAAGGATCTCATCGGAGATTTCAACTACAATTTTCTGTCCATTTTTTATCTTTTCATCCACAGTAAGGCATTTATAACTTCCCCTAACCTTTTTAGATGCACTGTAAGAAGTTGTTAATCAAGTGATGCTTGTTATTATCTTTACAATTATCAATCTTAAGTAACACGTGTTGAGTATTCTATATCTATACCTGCACTACTAATCGGACATTGAGAAGTTGGTGTGGCGGGCAATGCCTGGGTCTCTTCATTATGAGACTGTATAGATAGTTGTGGGGGATCTTCATTTAAAGGGCCTTGCGCGACTACTTTATGTCCACGACCACCTCGTCCACCTCTTCCTCTTCCCACCATCATCAAACCCACCTGTTGCATATAAATAGAACATGTTGTCATTTCTACACTTAAATATGACATAAATGATTACAAAAATATAATAACTACATGCAAATAATATAAAACAACAAGAAATTAAGCATATGTAAACATTTTACACTACATGACGTTTCACATTGAGTCTCCAGATAAAAATTCTCCTTCATCGCTTTCTTCATCCATAGTCTCATCTTCCTGATTGTCATTGATGAAATTAACTTCTCTAGCACTTATGCCCTCATTCTGATTGCTGAGTCTTTGAGGTTGTACGTCATCCCTATATAACACCACTGCAATATCATTTGTGTCCTCAATGTGAATAAATAAATTATCTTCAACCTCCTCTTGTTGGTAAGCATCTTCGGCAGACAATGATTCACCCTCATTATCTTGACAAGGCATGCTAAAAAGGTCACGGGGATTTGTTTTTACAACAACAAGCCAATCTTGATAGACCGTGTCATCTAAATAAAATACTTGTTCTACTTGATATGCCATGACAAATGGTTCATTTGTATTCAACGAACAACGAGTATTCACACTTGTGTATCCATATCTGTCAACTTTATATCCTCTTCCTAAGTGAGCAACATCCCACCAACGACACTTAAAAAGATATATTTTCCTTTCTCCCAGGTAAGAAAACTCATAGATATCCTCAATGACACCATAATATTCTTTCTCAGGATTTGAATCATCCCCCTTCACTAAAACTCCAATATTTTGAGTTTTTCTTTGAGATTCTCAATCTTTTGTATGGAACCTAAATCCATTTATCAAGAATGTTGTGTACCTACATACAACTCTTTAAGGACCCATAGCTAAGCTAATAAGCTCATTGTCTCCTCGCCACTGAAAATTTGGCTTCATAACCTATTGAAAATTATAAAACATCTAGAGGTTATGACACAACTTATAACATATTGCATTGTAGGCATAATTGAAAGACACTTACTTGATGATTAAACCATTGAGGAAACTCTGAGATGTGTCTTGAATCAACATTTGATACACGTGCTTGAAGCTCATTTTTGTGCTCTCTACAACACATCATTTCATCAAATGAGTTTAATCTAGTAACAATTTAATTGCTAGTAAAATATTGTATACTTACTCTATGAATGGCCAACCTTTTTTGCAATTTTGTAGTACGTATAGACAGGCTTGATCAAATTCTTTATTAGGTAAAGTAATCGATTTGGCAGCACCTCTCAGTTGCCCACTCTGGTCAAATATTGACTCCCCATAAGCTGTCATGTTCCCATCATTATTCCTTAGAGTTTTATTAAACTTTGTTGGGATATTGCTCAAATATCTTGAGCAAAACGTGAGACTTTCATCTGCTAAATAACCTTCAACGATTAAGCCCTCGGGACGAGCTTTATTACAAACATATGATTTTAATGTATGTAGATACCTGTAAATGTGAATTGAAATAACTATGTTATCTACTAACAAATGAAACTAAAGCCCAAGTATATGTCACATTGTTACCTTTCAATTGGATACATCCATCGGTATTGAACAGGTCCAGTAATCCTTGCCTCTCTTACCAAATAAACTAGTAGATGAACCATGATATCGAAGAATGCTAGAGGGAACACAGTTTCTAGTTTGCAAAAGGTTATGGCAATTTGTTTTTCTATGGAATTCAAATCTTCCATTGTTAAACACTTTGAGCAAAGAATCTTGAAAAATTGTGCCAACTCTATTATAGGATTACTCACCTCCTTAGGCAACAACCCACGTATTGCAACTGGAAATAGTTCTTGCAATAATATATGATGATCATGACACTTCAATCCAAATATCTTTTTCTCTTCGACATTGACACACCTCAAAATATTTGATGAAAATGCATCGAGAACCTTTAATTGGGCCAAAAATTTACACACTTTTAACTTTTCTTGTGGTGATAGCACATAAGATGCTGCCGGTAGAAAAATTTTGTTTCCATCATCAATAGGATGCAAGTCGGGCCTTATTCCGAAGTCCACTAAATCATATCGACTCTTCACTGTATCCTTCATCTTTCCAGCCATTCCCATTACTGTAGACAAAATATTATCCGAAATGTTTCTCTCAATGTGCATGACATCGAGATTATGTCGAAGCAAATGTGTTTTCCAATAAGGCAATTGAAAGAAAATGATCTTCTTCTTCCAATTGTAAGCAACACTAGATTGGTTGTGCATTCTCTTTTGACCTTTCCCAAATGTCACATTTGATAAGAGTTCTAATTGTTCAAGTGCTTCTTCACCTGTCAGATATGTAGGTGCGACTTTATTCTCCACTTTACCATCAAAGGCCCTTTTATTTCAACGCCATGGATGATTGGCTGGCAAGAAATGACGATGGCCCATATAGCATAATTTGCTTCTCAATGATATAGAATGAGTATATTTGTGGCAATAAGGACATGCCAACTTCCCTTTGGTTGACCACCCAGAAAGATTGCCATATGCGAGAAAATCATTTATTGTCCACATGATAGCCGCCCGCATACTGAAGTTTGATTGTGAATGAGCATCATATGTCTCTGCCCCTACCTCCCATAATTCTTTTAACTCCTTAATCATTGGTTCTAAATAGACATCTATATCATCTCCTGGAGACTTAGGGCCTGGAATAAGAAGTGTCATCATGAAGTATGGTTGTTTCATGCATTTCCAATGGGTCAAGTTGTATGGTACAAGAATAACTGGCCAGATACTATGGTTGACACTCATGTTTCCATATGGTTGAAAACCGTCGCTTGCTAAACCCATCCTAACATTTCTAGGATCAACTGAGAAACTAGGATATTTCTTATCGAAGGATTTCCGAGCAATGGAGTCAGCTAGATGTCTTAATACACCGTCATTAACACGTTTATCTTTATGCCACCTCATATCTCTAGCAGTGTGTCTTGCCATATACAATCTTTGCAATCTAGGTTTTATTGGAAAATATCGCAACACTTTGTGTGCTTGTTTCTTACCTTTCTGCCCGTTTAATTTCCATCTGGACAAATTGCACTTAAGGCACGATTGTGCATTAGCATATTCTTTCCTGTAAATAATACAATCGTTTTTACATGCATCTATTTTGGTGTAGTCTAACCCTAAGTCTTGAATTATTTTCTTGGCCTCATAGTAAGAATTTGGTATTTGAGCCCCAAAATTTCAACACATGGCTATGTGTATACATACGTAGCTCTAAGACCAAGACTTGTAGGAAGTGGTGGATTGCAGTGAGGCCACACCACCATCCCTTGATGCCGCATTACAAAAGTGAAGGATTAAGGCCAAAAAAGTAATGTTCACATTGAAGACAATAGGGGAGGATGAGATACTAGAACACACATGGGGCTCAAAGACTCCGTAAGAATTATAGGACACATTTCTCAACATCCTTTCCTAAAAGAATTACGTACGGTTGCAATTTCTTGAGAATGAGTTATTGTCAATCTCTCAATAGGTTATGAATATCAACAAATATTTTAGAAATGTAAAGACTCTACCTGAAAATTTTTGAATTAGATCTTGGTAGGAAAATTTTATAAGCCCCATATGAAAAGAATTATTATCCATGGTTGGAGGCTTGAGTATAGAGGTTTTATTGCTACAATTAAAGGCTGACTAAATCATCTCTTTTTGAGTTAGAAATTTATTGGCTGAACAAGAGGCATTAGCTAAACAAATGGTTGGGGTCATGCTAACTGTGAGGAAGCACACTACAATAATAAGCAAAAGGAGCAGTGTACTAATTCTTCACCAAGAAAATAAAATCAAAAGTTGAGGAAGGAAAATAATTTTCCACTAATGAGGTTCATCAAGGAGGCCACAAGAAGCACGATGGAGTATACTTCAAATGTGGCAAGAAAGGTTATTTCGTTGGTTCAAAAAAAGATGATGACCAAGGGTAATGCTGCAACTTTTAGGAGTTAAGAAAGGTTTTAATAAGTAGAAGGGGATGCCTATGAATCATTCATAGTACAAGAACAAAAACCATTAGTAAACAGCTTAAGAACATAAAAGGCAACTAAAAATCCTAGGTGAACTCCAAAATTAAGAAGACTTTTAAGGCAAAAATCTCTGAACTTAATCCCAACACCACCAAAATCTCACCATACAGCTAACTTAGATAATCCATTTCTCTCTATCAAACCATTTAGCAATGTCCCAAACTTTGTGAGCTATAAATTATTAATAAATCAGCTTTAAATTGAGTAAGGTTACTTAGATGCAACAGTTATAATGATTCTTAACATAATGGTTATGATGAGTACATCTGCTTTTATTTTTATTTTATTTTATATTTTTATAGAAGAACAAAATTTATTAAAGAAAAGGGAGAAAAACAAACAGAAACTTTCTACAAAAAAAAAACAGAAATCCCCTTAAACCAACCATAAATAGAGCACCAAAAAGAAGCTAGAAAGACAGTAAGTAAGTTCTCACCTTTCTCTAAAATGATTATAGAGATGTGTTTATGTAGTGTCCTCCAGATGTAACTATATGACCACAACAGGGAGAAGGAGTTTAACCTAGAAGCTTTAATTGAGTCCACCCTGGTGCTTCATTCTCTTCCTTCCACAACACATACAAACTATTAATATGTAATCCAACAGAATAAAGTAGCACCAAGAACAAAGTATTGTGCACAAAATCACATATAATCTTTCTTTATCCAAAACTGAGATATATATATATATATATATATATATATATATATATATATATATATATATAAGATTGTCTGTATCTGAGACATAGATTATAAATTTGAGGCATCTTTTTCTTGTCATTGTGTAGTCAAATCAAACCATCCTCCTTTAGTTTAAAACCAATCAATTTTACACCTTATCAACTCACTATAGGATTTCTTTCTATGGTACCAACTTGTTTATTCTTAAAATTTTATAAATAATGATAATGATTAAAGAAAAAAGGCCAATATTGGAATGAAGCCCATATCACTATCATAATGCTGCCAAATTTAAACTGGAAAAGCAGTCAGAATATGTAAGCTGAGAAATATGCCACTCAACCCCACTCTGCCATTCCCCCCTTTAACTCCAAAATAGAAAGCAATAGACTATGTATGTCCAGTTCACTTGTCTTTAAATAAAAATGAAGGAAACAATGAATATTGTGTATTGCAATAGATTTCAATTGCTATATATGCATCTAAAGAAAAAGAAGACTACCATAATATAAATGAAAAATCTCATGAGAGAATTTTTTTTTATAAAAAAAGAAATACAAAGAGAGGGGGATAAGTTGTTCTCCATAAGAAAAGTATTGGAAGAGAACATTACAATAGCACAAAATAGACAAAAACTCAAAGTAAAACATGCACAAAATAGCAGTTGAATCTCTTTGCAAATATGAAATGGCAACCCTCTTAAAGAGACCATGAACCGAACACCAAGAGAAGCCAAGAATCTTATCCTTTCCCATGACATATCTAAAGACATTAAAACAACTTGAGAAGTTCACACATTCCTTTCCAACCAAACACACCACATAATTGTCAAAACAAAACAGATACACAAAATGACAGAATGGGTCTTACAACTTGCAACCAATAACTGAATAAACAATAGCATGCATGATGGATATCGTAGAAGAAGTGAACAGAAGAGAAATTCCTCTCATATATATTATTCAATGAAAATCAAAGTGTCATTTTCACCCCTGTAACCACCAGATTTGTCCCAAACAAAAACATATCTTAAAATGGGTCTGAAAATGAAAACAAGTAAAAGTGGATTCTTAGCTATTTAAGATCTCATTCTCACTTAAACTTAAAAACATAGAGAAAACTAATCAGCCCAAAATGATGGAACACCACAAAGGAGAAGAAAGCTGGAGAGATATATCAAGAACAAGAAAACCAAAAACATGAATCCCCCAACCGGAATTTCAAAACCCCCAAACTGATTAAATAGAAGGTAAAAAACGAAGGAGCATTCGCGCACTACCTTGGACGCTTCAAGATGAAATCTCCAGCAATGTACCCCACGAAGCTGTAGATTCCAACTCTTTTCACCCGCAAAGCTGCAGCTATGAGGACTTGTCACTAGGAACCGAAAATGGCATGGAGAGTTAAGCGCAAGAAAGCAAAGGAAGAAGGCGCTCTATTTTTTCATTTGAGCGGGACACAATTTGCCAAAATAAGCTCAGTTTATTTTACTTCTTAGTCACCGAAATATTGTGAGAAATGGAAAGCAAAAGGAGAGCTCAGCTTTTATTTTTGGATAAAGAGCTGTTGGGTCAAATCCTGGTCACATCTCTTCTTCTTTCGATGTCCAACATCCACCTATTTCAGTCTTTACTTCACCATCCTATTTATCTATAACATAGGCCGTACTATCCCTTCTTAACGTTCACAAATCTCCACTCGAAGTAACTCATTTTCTAGCCCCAAATTGGTTTGAGGTGTAATAATTCAAGAAAGGAAAAAAAATGCATTAGTTTTTAGTAAATGGTCTTTTTTTTTACTGTAAAATATATGCAATTTTAAAAAAAATCTATAATCAATCCATATATTTTTTTGTCTAGATACATTCTTTAATTTGTTTTTCTTTTAGGAATTCCACTTCTTGCAGGAAATTCTTTGAAAAAATAAAAATAAAAATATAAAACCTTCTACGTACAAATACAAAACATATAACAAATTATCATTTGTTTTTCCTTTAATTTTTATTAAAATTACAATAAAAAGGTTCAAAATTACACTCTATTTCATTGATTTTTTTTTATTAAATAAATTTTTTTCTTATGTAACAGTTAAGATATCTTTGAACTAAACTCCAAATTAAATCTCATAATATATTAAATATAAATTTTTTTATATTGATTTAATATATTTAAAATTTATTTTTTAAAATACATTTTGAAGTACAGCTGCATTCTATTTTATTTTTTTCAATAGATTATTTTATTTTTCCAACAAATTATTCCCATATTTTATTTTTTAAAATAAATTATCTAAAAAATTATTATCTCCTAAAAAGTATTCCCACTTTTGATTTTTTGACAAATTTTTAAATTTTTTTTACAAAAAATTCAAGATAAAATTATTTTAAACTAATTATATTTTTAAATGTTATTGTGACTTGGGATAAGCTCTTGCGCACAATGGCTTTCCCTAAAGTTGACACTCTATATTCTATAAAAGTAAAATAGATATTTATGGCCTTTGATCATCGATTAATAATATTGCCTTTATCTAGCATTCAGTTGGGAGAGTGATAATTTATTGTAATTTATTGATTGAAAATAAAGATCATGCTAAACAGGTTATTATTCATGTTTTTTATTATACTCTTTTGATTTAGCTAATAAATAGAATAATAATTTGCATCCATGCTAATTTATTTATTGTAATTAATTTGCATTCAGTTGGCCCTGTTGCAAATGTCCACAAGTGAAAAATTACAAAGAGAAAACAGAGAAGCTCAGAGAAGCTGCTTGTGTTAAACTCTGATACTCGCTAATGAGGAGAAGAAAATTTTGCGAAAAGGTGGGTTTCATGCAACCGTGTCTGATGACTCACTAATGAGGAGAAGAAAACTTTTGGGAAAGTTGTCTTAGGCAAGTGACGTTAGGGGTTTAATTTAAGAAATGTGAGGGATTGAGAAAACAGTGACATTGGGGAAAGGAGGGAACTTTGCCGCAGAGAAGGAGAATTCATGTATCTGTTGTTGTGCTGAGTCTAATTGTAACTAGCTTCATTTGTCCCATCAAGTCAGACATTTTCAGTTTGCAACACAACATAAAAATGCACAATTTTTGTCGTTGGAAAAGTTGAGAGAAACGAATAAATTTTTGGATTACGGGGCTCTATTTATATATAATTAAATAAATCAATAATAATTTAATTTATATAATAATAAATTTTAAATATATATAATTTAACATATATATAATTTGTCCCATATATATATATATATATATATATATATATATATGATTTGTCCCATCTGAAAAGCATTTTTCACGTGAAGTCAATACTTAGATTGCAAAATATGAAAATAAGTTTTTATAGCTAAAAGAGAAAAAAATTGAAGAGAAGCTAATAAAAATTTTAACTACTTTACGTGACTCTATGTATATATAATTAAATAAGTAAATAATAATTTAATTTATATATTAATAAATAATTAAATATATATAGTTTAACATATATATATATATATATATAGTGCTAACATAATTAATTAACTAATTTATTGCTAACACAATTAATTAACTAATTTAACATAATGTGTTCTATAATTATATTCTAATGAAAATTATAAATCAACAGTACTTCAATTTTTTTTAAAAAAAGTTACAAATATTAAAAAATAATTATTCTTATTTTTGTATATAAAAAACTTATTAATTATTCAATTTATAAAAAAATTAAAATCATAAAAATTGTTTACCAATATTGACCATATATATATATATAAAATAGACAAATTATTTATTCATATGATAAATGGAAGCACTCAGTTAATGTAATAATAAAAAATTAAATTTTTTATTACACAATAATTTTTTTTATTTTCTATATTACGATTAATTTGATTCGAAGTATTAAAACTATTTATCTCTAAAAATATTTTTGGTAAATTTTGACTATTTATATTACAAAAATCTTTCAATCATAGAATTTTTATTTATTTATACTTTAAACCATAAGTTTATAAATATTGAATAATAATATGTTTACTACTTTCACTTATTTGTATGTATTTTATAATTTCCTTTTAGATTTTTTTTAAAATAACTGATGCACTATGTTTGGCCCCACTTAATATTTATAAAACAATAAGATTATATTGGTGAGTAAGGTATTAAGTAGACACTCATTATCTCTGATGTCTGATAGCAATTTAATATATTTTTTAAAAAATTATTGTATGTTCTACATAATAATCTGTTAGCACCAAGCGCATAATAACTATCAAATTTCTTTAAAGATATTTGAGGAGTGGAAATTGTACTTAGAGGGTGCTTTGTTCTAAAACACTTCATTTTTGTTGAATTTTTAATTTTTTAATTTTTAAATTCATTTTAAATATATTTTTAAAAATTAAATTTTTCAATAAATTATTTAATATGATAGTGTAAGGACATATTCCAACTTTGTTTTTTGGAGATATAGTGTAAAGATGATTGATTTATTATTATTTTTTTCCATCTTAGTTACGACTATTTTAATTGTTCCATAGTATATATTATGTGAAATTGGCAATGGGCTTGACATTGAGTTCCAGACAAATTACTGTTTAAATTTCTCCAATTCTATTACATCCTACATATATATATATGAGATGATCTTAAGTTCATAATTCTACCATTTTATAACATTTTTTTTATTACATTTCTTCTACATTTAATTTTTCTAGAGATTGAAGACATGATCTTATATAGTCAAAATAAATTTGTATGATTTTAACTTATTTTTTTCTTGTAGGAGGTTGGTATGCGACTTAAAATAAAAATTAGAAGAAACTCAAAGAAAAAATAAAAATAAATAAATGACTAGTTAAAAGCCATACAACAAAACTATGGCTATGTTTAGCAAAAATAGTTGTTAAGCTAACTGAAAGTTTAAAAGTTAGCTGAAAGCTTAAAAGTTAATTTTTAGCTGAAAGCTGTTAAGCTAATTTATTGAATTACAAGTGTTTGGTAAAATTATCTATTGAATTAGCTGATAAATGTAAAATGACATAAAATGATACACTTCATTATGTAATCCCAAAAAATACAAAATAAACATATTATATAGTGTCCCACAATAAATTAGTAATATTGTTACGAATCTCTTTTATCTTAATAGATGTCTCTAAATTTTTATTTTTTGTGTCACTATCAATAATATATGGAAGTTCATCATAGGGTATATAATTTGAATGTTGTTTAAACATAGTAAAAACAGTGACATCTTATGAGTAGGATAGTGTTGGAATTTGAATAAAATAATAAGGATAAAAAAGGAATAAAATTATAAAAACTATCAGTTAAAAACTATACGCTACTTAAAGTAGCGTATGATAATACGCTATAAGTTACTCAAATAAGTTTGTTTACTAAACACTTCTAATTTGGTCAAACAAGCTTATAAGCTAATCAAATACGCTATAAGCTAGCTTATTTGACTTGCCAAACATACTCTATATGTAAAAGTGGCTTATTATATTTAGCAAGTTATGTTAGTAGAATGTTCATATATTCTTCCTAACAACTTTTTTACATGTATGTACTTTTGTACATAACACATTATATTCCTTCTTTATATTTCTTTTATATATGTTGTACTTTTATGTATTTATACCATGCCTTTAAGTTTTACACAATCATTTTTTACAAAAGAAGAATTAGAAATCATAGTTGAAATTTTAGAATGAGCAACAACAATTTCTATTAAGGCTGCGCTAGTGGTATTATATATTAGAATTTTTAATAAAAAATTTATGAGAAAAGATTGCCATCTTTTCATGACAATTGATATCTTGTATTTAATACATGAACTATTTAAAACTTTTTTAATTATTAAAGAAAAAAAGGAAATCTATTCTTAAAATATATTAATGGATAATCAGAATATAGGTTTTGCATATTTCATATATATATATATATATATATTCAACTTTATTTTTTAAAATTTACCTTCATCAATTTAATCTTTTAAGAATTAATTAAATTAAATAATGTCTTCAAATTTATTTTATTTATAAATATTTAACAATTTTTTTATAATTAAAGCAAAGCTAAAGTTTAGTTAAAATTTATTCAATTTCTATTAATATAGTTAATGCACAATTATTTATACAAGGAAAATAATTTTTTAAGTACTATGTTTAAAACTTAAACTTCAACAAAATTAAATTCAAAATATATTTTTAATAGATTAAAATAACAAAATGATCTTTTAACTTTAAAGTTTTAAATTTTGAAAATTTTTTATGATTAATTAAAATTGAAACAAACCCTTTGTTATTAAAATAAATTAAAATAACAAAAAAAAGATAGAACGTGACAACAATGTGTATTTCACATATTTTCTTACTTAGTATAAATAAGAATTTATATAGATGAAATAAATATATAATTATATTAAATTTTTCTCTATATTAATCAATTTTTTTTTAACACTCTCAACAAAACAATCTTTTAAAAAACATAAATTTTTATATAATTTATATAAAAACTTTAAATTTTATGCATATATTAAAAATAAATTAAAAATAAATTTTTTTTTTAAAAAAAAACTAATTTTACCTTTCAGTGGCGATAAATAGTCGCTACTGAAGCCAAGATTCAGTGGTGACTTCACGTGTTGCCACCAAAAGTTTACTTTCAGTGGCGATTTAGTTTAAATCACCACTAAAACCCTTTTCGGGGCGACAAACAAGCACCACTGAAGCCAAGATTCAGTGGCGACGTCATATGTCGCCACTAAAACCTTTTTGGTGGCGAGAAATAGTCGCCACGGAAGCTAGGATTCAGTGGCGACATCAAATGTCGCCACCGAAAGTGTACCTTTTGCCGAAAAAAAATTATAAATCACTTTTTACCCCCATTTTTAGTGGCGACATTATTCAAGTCGCCACTAAAAGTGCGATTTTTTGTGGCGACCCTAAATGTCGCCACTGAAAGTAGCTTTTAGTGACGAATTTAAAGGTCGCCACTGAAAAGTTACCACGAAAACTTAAATTTCTTGTAGTGCCACCGGGATCTCGACATCTTGATGCTAGAAGAAAAACGTTTAAGATGTGGTTTCCAGAGCACTTAACATTGTGACGGTAGGCAAAATGCCCATAATGCCCCTTAATTTATTTATTTATAGTTGCGAGGTATCTTTCTAGAAGCTCTCCATTTGTTTTGCTCTTATGTCTTTTTCTAAACACCCTCTTTCTCTCTCTAGGATTTAAGTATCTCTAGACCTCCAATAGGAAAATCATTGGCACCTTTGTATTTATGGCAAAGAATGCTACATTTTAGATTGATCCTTTCACTGGAAAATCGTTGAACGCTAGTCAAAAAATCTAAAGATTAAACCCTAAGAAGGAAAGCTTTGAATAAGCATGTTTAAACACTTCAAAATGAAAAACTATAGATAGTCTTAGAAGTAGTTAAAATCTTGGGATTGAAAGTTTCATAGTCATACGACATCTTTTTGTCTGGCATTAAAAAAATTTCAACTAATATGAATAGTACTTTCAATGTGTAAATAGTAACTAACCTTTCAAGATTGTTTTTTAAGTTTTTGGACATCCCAAGCTTGACTCTAAAGTTTCTTTTGTTGATTTTGGCCATAAAAGTTGGTGTAAGTGCCAACCAATTCGAAACCTATAACTATGTGAGTAAATAACATATACTATAATATATTTCGATTTCTAAACAAGTCTTAAGTTTTCATATGGATGATGTCTATTAACTATGTGTTTTAATAAAAAATATTTATTGCACCCATTATAGAGCCATTAGGACATAAGATAATCATATTTTGGGAATTTCTCTTAGTTTGAATTGAATTGTAAATTGTGAAGTATTTCTAGTTTTGATTTGTGATAAAAGCACCTGTTAATGGAATTTCAAAAGTATGCTACATTGGAAAATCCTGGATTTCCTTATATGAATTGATATATTAGTGGTAGCTGATTGGAAATTGTTTATGTATAGTATGGCTTATGATTTCTTTGATTTAGATATCTGAATTACATTTTTGAAAAGATAAGTTTATTAAATTAAGTTTTGAGGTAGAATTTTATTGGCATATATGTATTCTTCAACAAAAAAATAGATGGTTTATGTATTTTGATCGAATGAGTTATGTTTATGGGTTTGGCACCTAGTATTGCCATTATGCTATTGTTCCTGAAACTATGCTATGAAATTGCTATAGATATCGATATGATTTAAATGATAAATATTTAATACATTGGATTTCATTCTAATTTTATTTAAACTATGGAAGTGTTTTTCATAGATAGATTGTTGAAGAGGAGTTTTATCAAAAATATTGTTCACTAATAGTAGTAATTGCTAGTTTTGATACACTTTGAAAGCTAGCTAGTAGGGGTGTTATAAGCCTTGTGTATCAGCCAACACACAATTTATTAAAGGAGTGGTATAATGTCTTCTATCATTGTCGAATAGAAATTTGATTATGATTACCCTCTTTTACTTAGTGATTGGGGCTAAATTTTGATTCTGATATGGAATCATCCCAATCGATTTCTACAATAAAATAATTTATTTTATTCTATTTGATTTCATTCTATTTTATGCTATTTTATTATTATAGCAATAAGAACTCTAATTTATTTGTTAAAAATTTAAGTATTTAGAGTTCTTAATTTGTGAAACTACATTTGTTGATTGTTATAAATTTCTGATTGTGATTTCAATCTAAGTCTGTGTAGTATGAAAGTTTTGATTTACAGTTGAATTATATTTGATGTAAGCAAGGGTATTTTGGATATGTGATAGTGTGGTATAGTAGATATGAAGCTCAAAGTTATATGTAATATCCCTTAATTTTTAAATAATAATGTTTTTCTATATAAAAATATATTTCTATTTTTAAATGATTATAGTTTGTTAAAAGCAAATACGTTTTTAATTAAAATGATTTTTTATTTTGTTTAAAATAATTATATTTGACTCTAAATAAATTTTTGTTTTATTTTTATACATTTCTTTTCATATACATGAAGATATTTTATATTGTGATTTACTTTATTAAAATTTTTATTAAGAAAAATCATGATTTAAGAGTTCAACTAAAGTTTTGCAAGAATATAAATTTTTAAAAAAATTTAGAATACTTTACGATGAAAAATTATATTATTATGTATATAAAAAAATTTAACTATTCAATAATTAAATAATATTTTAAAAAAAGAAAGAAAAACGGGAGAGATGAAGCATAAAGAGAAATCTGTGAAATCCTGTAACCAATGAATAACATGAATAATATTTTTCTCTCCTCATTTTCTCTCTCTAGATCTAAAATGTCTATTGGCCTCTGATCTCAAAACTAAGGGTACCACTGGATTCAAGACGAAGAGTATTATGATTTTGACCGAACAATTCTTCAAATCAGCCACAGAATCATCGTAGATCGAAAGTAAAAAATCTTAGAAAAAGGTAAACTCTAAAACTCCTATTTATAAACTTCAAATTGAAAATCTGACACCATAGAGGGATTTAGGAGATAGATAAAACCTTAGGATATAAAATTTTTCAACCATCTAAAAACTTTTTGTGCGTCGTGAACAGTAAATTTGGTCAGTATAAATAGTAATTTCTTGCGGTAAATAGTACCTATCAGTTGATCAATGTTGACCAAACTCTCGGAGGTCAAATTTTGAGATTCTAGAGTTATTTCTTAGGTTTTTGGATCTTCTAGACTCGTTTTTAAGGTCTATTTGATCAAATTTGAATTGAAAAATTGTATTTTGGGACTGGCCAATCTGAGCCTTACCTTGTGAGTAGATAATTCTTTTTATGACTTACCCTATGCTCTTTTTGAACTTTAAATGTATAATTAATTATGTTTACAAGGTATTTATACTTTTAAACTCATTGAATATGTGATTTTAAATGTATTTCTCATCATATGATAAAGGAAATATATTGTCCACATAGCGTTGATATGTAAAGCTATAAGATTGCCTTGAAAAATGACATATATATGTGATAACCTTGAGTGAAAAATTTCTGACAGAGGAATTATACTAAGACTAAAAATTTTGTATTATACTGAAATCTCTGTTTTGAATGATATAGCATATGTACAAATATGCTTTTCGTGAAGAAATTTTATTGGAAACACTATTTGTTAACGGTAAGTAATGTTAGCCCTGGTACACCTTGATACCTCAACTAATAGGGGTGGTGCAAACCCCTTGTGATGGCCAACACACGGGATATGATATGTGAAGGAGAGTGGGATGTCTCCTATCTGAGCGAGATGCTGATTATATGATATGTGATTTTTCTTCCCTTGTTGTGTGCTTAGGACATTGCCTATATTAGAGTCTCTTTACGTTTTCTTTTGAATGGTGGTAGGGCAAATCTTGGCTAAGATGCTAAGTATAGGCAAATCTTACACCACCAAAGTATGGAAGGGTTTGAACTATGATATAGTGGTTCTGATATAAGATTCTCCTAATTTTTTTCATGAGAAATGTTTTGATGCATATCAATATTTGATTAATGATCATACCGTATAGCAAATGGTTTCAAATATTTGAATGTGGTTTGAAATGAGAATATTTGAAATGCGGGTCCCATATGGATGTACTTTTGAACTGTAATTTTCTACATGATAAATTTTAAAATATGAGTACATCCATATGTTGACCTAAGAGGTCATAGGAGGTATTATCTGTTCACTGAGTTGTCAAACTCACTACACGATATTTCTATATTTTTCAGATAAAAGTACATAGTTTGGTCTTTTTCCTTCGGATAGGTGATCAACTAGGCAACCTAATCACTGGTGAGCCTATTTTGTTTTCAAGGCTCGTAGATTTTTGGTTATATTATTCTAGTACTCTAGAGTATGCTCTGAACACTATAGGTAGGATTCCTGCTTCTACTGTACTTTAATATTTATAGACTTGGTATGTATATTGTGTATACATGAAAATACCTATCTGTAAAGGAGTGTATTATACATGTTATGAAAAATATATGTTCGTAAAGTATGTGTTTTACGTACCCTTAAATTGGGGGCGTGACAAGTTGGTATCAGAGTTTTAGGTTTCCCTGTGGCTATAGGAGCAAAAGATTCTTTAGTATGGATATAAGCCGGACATATTTATACTTTAGGTTCTGCTAAGAGATTCTATAGAGTTTCAATTTCTTTTCTATTTCAAGTTGCTAAATTTTCGAGTATAAGATTGATTGAAATGTTGTGACATCTTAAAAAATATTTATGGGACAATTTTTTCTTGAAAGTGAAAAGGATAGGCATGCCAAATAATTTAAATAATTGAGACATATACCAAATATGACGGTGTCTGAATGTTATATCCATTTTACCCCGTTGTCTAGATATGGCAGACTTTGATGTGATACTGATAATGGATTGATTGGCATCATGCCATGCCATTTTGGAATGTCATCTTAAGGTGATTAAATTCAATATTCTTGAAGAATCTCTTCTTTTTTATACAAAGAAATTGTAGTAAGGTACCCAGTAATTTAATTTCAGCTTTAGCAACCCATAAGTTATTACAAAAAGATGCCAAGGATATTTGGCAGTGATGAGAATGTTGATATAAAGTATATCAGTGTAAATCAAGTTCTAGTGGTTAGAAAATTTCTTGATATATTCCTAGAAGAATTGCCAGGATTAGCCCTAGAATAATAAAATATTGTCACGCCCCAATTTAATGAAACACAAATAACATAATTAACAGATAACTTTACCCTTATTTATTTGCATACAACTTCACAATCTCACGTATAAGAAAAAATAACATACATTTACAAGTTTCCAGTATAGCCAATTATACATGCCAAGACTACACTTATCAATATTACAGTAGAAGTAAAGATCTTGCCTGTGGCGTTCAGAGCATACTCTAGATTACAATGACATAATATTTTAAATATTGTGAGCCTTGAAAGCAATGTAGGCTCACCCAAAGATTATGACACCTAGCTGATCACGTAGCTGTAAGGCCAAACTCTATATCTTTATTTGGAAAAAAAATATAAGCATCGTGTAGTGATTTTGACAACTCAGTGAGCACATAATACCTTCTATAACCTCTCAGATCAACATATGGATGTACTCATATATTAAAATTTATCACATCAAAAATTACAATTCACAAGTACATCTATATGGGACCCGCATTTTCAAATATTCTCAATTCAAATCACATTCAGATATCTATAACCATATATGATACAATGTGATCGTTAATCAAACATTGATATGCTTTAAAAACATTTCTTATAAAAATATTAGGAAGATCCCATATCAGAACCACCATATCAGAGTTCAATCCCTTTCATACTTTGTTAGTGTATGATTTGCCTATACTTAGCATCTCAGTCAAGGTTTGTCCTACCACCATTTAAGAGGACTCGTGAAGAGACTCTAATATGGACAATTTTCCAAGCACAAAGCAAGGGAAGGCAAATCACATTTCATATAACTGGCATCTCGCCCAGATAGGAGGCATCCTGCGAGGTATCAAGATGCACTAGGGCTAACATCAGATGATGTTAGCAAACCGTGTTTTTAATAGAATTCCTCCACAAAAATTATCAATGCACATATTCCATATTATTTAAAATAGAGCTTTCAGTATAATACAGAATTTCAGTCCCAATATAGCTCATCTGTCATAAATTTCCTAATCAGGGTTTGTCAATTCCAAATACCCTTGAGAGGCATAATATCCAATAAGCTCAACATATATTCCAAGGGTTCTAAATTCATGACATGTGAATATGTACAATTTCCATAAAGTCATATTTGAGAGGCATAATATCCAATAAGTAAATATAATCATTCATAAATTTTCAAGAGCTGAAAATGCAGTAATAAAATCATATGCTGCACCAATATCATAATTAAAGTATGAGAATAATGTAAAATAGATCATAGAAAGTATCTTCCACTCACAAAGTTAGGGTTCCAAGTTGGACAACCCCAAAATCCATATTTTTATTCAAAATCTATCCAAATAGACCCCAAATATGAGTCTGAAGGGTCCCAAAACCCTAAAAATGACTTCGGATTCGCAAAATTTGGCCTCTAGGAGCTCGGTCAATGCAACAGGGTGCTCTATGCACCACCGCAAGGGTTGCGCATGGGCGTCACTAGTAGAGGATTAACGGTGGTGGTGTTGAAATCCGAGGTCCGGAAGGGATAGAATTCTAGAGAGAAGTTTTGGAATTTCGAGAGAAAAAAATTTGGAAGAGAGAGAGAGAGAAATTCAAATTTTGCAGCTCTTTGTGTGGCTGTGGCTCTTAAAACATCCGAGGGGACCTTTCTGCAAAAGTACAATTTTTGAGGGAAATCCTTACAAATTTTTCTTATTTACATTTTGACCTCTAAACTTTTAAAAAATTGTATTTTGGCCCCAAAACGTAAATTCTCATATTTTCTTTATAATTCTTCAATCCATGTAATAAATAAACATATTTTCAATGATTCTTATCTTCATTCAAAATACTCTCTTTTATTCAAAATTTTCTTTAATTTAGGATTTTCTTTAAATTTTAAGACTATTACAAATATAATTTGGTATTGATTTATTTCTAAGAAACCAACTAGTGTCTATAGCCCATAAAGAATGGTACCAATTGAACTCAAGGAATTGAAAAATTAATTGCAATGTTTATTAGATAAGCAATTTATTCACCCTAGTACATTTTATTGGAGTGCTCCAGTTATATTTATGAAAAGAAAGATGGATCACTGCAATTGTGCAAAGATTATAGACAGTTGAATAAGGTGACAGTGTAGAATAAATACTCATTACCTCATATAGATTATCTATTTGACCAGCTACATGGTGCTCAATGTTTTCAAACAAAAATTAATTTGAGATTTGAGTATCATTAATTGAGGACAAGGGAAGAGAATAATTCAAAAACTGCTTTCAAGATTCGGCATGGGCACTATGCATTTTTAGTGATGTAATTTGATTTGACAAATGCCCTAACTTCATTTATAGACTTGATGAATAGTAATTAAGTCATTCCTGGATCAAATTTTTTTTTCATTTATTGACGATATACTAATATGTTCCGAGAGTTCAGAAAATCAAAAACAACATTTGAGGACAGTTTTATAAACTTTAAGGGAGTATTAGCTATATGCTAAGTTCTCAAAATACCAATTCTGGTTTAGTAGTTTTACTTTCTTAGGGTATGTAGCTAGCAAGATGGTATTCAAATATACCTTAAGAAAGTAGAAGCGGTATAGCAATGTCTATGTCTTACTACAGCTATAGATGAAGATTCAAGTCTAACTTGCGCTTTTTACAGTTGTCTGTCTTCCAATCTATATGAGTCATAGTTGGATCAGGTACATGAACAAATGTTTGTAAAGCATCAATCAACTCCTCAGTATTTGAAGCTTATATGAGAATTTTTACATACACACACACACACACACACACACACACACACACACACACACACACACACACATATATATATATATATATATATATGTATAAAATCCTATGAAGTCATTAACTCTTTACTTCTAACTGTTTAACTCATAATAACATTCAATTAATTTAACCAAGCATAATTAAGGTTTACAAATCATTAATTAACAACATAAGTACACAAATCAAACACATATATGTCTACATTTTATTCATCCATATTGACCAGTTCCAAAGATACGAGTGCGGGTGGTTGCACCTTCACCGAGATCTTAGCCAACTCGACCCAACGTACGCTAAAAGCCGATTATAGAGAATATTTGCATATCTAGTCCTCTGAACATGATATAAAAATATAGTGAGAATTAAATTCCAGTAGGTTCAACAATAAATCATAATTATCATTAATATAGATCATCATGTCATGTTCATCTATATAGGCTACAACAAATATCTTAGGTCACATGAATGCATTTTATCTATGCACATGAAAATTATACAGAAATGAAATGTATGGAATGAATAACTATTTTTAGAATATCATATGATGATTATCAACTTATTTTCATATCAAGTTACCTCGATTAGGGTGAGTACTTTCTACTCTTCGGTACAGGTTTTTCTCGCTCCATTCGACATGGGACACCTTCTTTTTTTTTCTCATTAACATAATCATAGCCGTGAGTAGGGCATTCCCTACAGGTACACCACACGAACCGTCATATGACCGTGCTCGTCTTTTTTCTTTTCTTTACATGTTAATATCCAAAAATATAATTTTAATAACTAGTATGTTCATTATACTCACATGCCATAATTTATCATCAAAGCATAATAATTACCAAAAATCATTGGTAAAATACAATTTTGCCATGAACATAATAATTTTCCAATATCACTTTATAAAATATTTCCATGTCGAAATTACACACTTAAGATGATAAGGAGTTTATACAATGGCAATGGCTATGGCATACACTAATCATTTATTATTTTCATTTATAAGATTCTTCTTCTTTTTCAAATATTATTTTCCTCTCTCATTAAACAGAGTATAAGAACCTCATTTTAAATCCGATTGAGGTGATATTGGTGTTAATTGAAAGATAAGACAATCCTCTAAACTCCTTATGTTGAAAGTTTTAGTGAAATATTAAGTAATCGTGGTGTTACTACTATCTCAAATTCAATGTTATTTCTTCTCAAGTAGGTTCAAACCTCTACTTACTAATCTGACCATATCTCTCTCATACGAACTCCAATTGAGGTGATTTCAAAGCCTATAAAAAGCTACAACACTTATATACAAATTTTATGTTTATTATTTCTTCATATTCCTTACCAATTATTCCCAAAAAATCAAAAAGAAAAACACTTACATTTACCACCCTCGATTGTAGACTGAATTTAATATCTACTCATTAATCAGCCATATCTCCCTCATATGGATTCCAAATTAAGTTATTTCAAAGCCTACAGATTCGTGATACATACAAACACACACACATACACACACACACACACACACATATATATATATATATATATATATATATATATATATATAATATGAATAATTTCCTTTAATTTCTTATAAATTTTGCCCAAATATTCAAACACAGAAGCATATTTAACATATTATTTCCTGGTTAGCTAGTTTCTGACCTATGCTTACTAATTTGACCATATCTCCCTCATATTGATTACAATTTGAATGATTCTAGTGGCTAAAAATTCGTGAGACATATATATATATATATATATTTATCAAGTTAATCATTTCTTTTAATACCGTACATATTTATCCCAAAAATTCCAACACATAAGCATACCTAACAGATTTTTCCCTAATTAACCATTTTCTGACCACTACTTAATAATCAGACAATATCTCCCTCATCTGAACTCCAAATTAAGTGATTCTAGTGACTAAAAATCTGTAATACATGGATCTACATTTTTCATGTTAACCATTTTTTTTAATTCCTAACTGATTCTTCCTAGAATTTCAAAAACCGAAGCTTTTCTGCTTAATCCAAAATCCAGTTTCCTAACCAAAAATTTTCTAACATTTTAGTTCATCATTATATTATGTCATCTTTCATTTTCTTCCTAATTTATATCTAATCATAATCCATCAATTTTTTACCACATTCAAATATACAAAATAGCATCATAAAAATCTTAAAATTTTGCCACCTATAGCCATACCTATGCTGAACTTTCCACACCAACCGAAATGTTCAAAACATTCATCATATGCAAGATAACATGTAACATGATATAGCAACATCCATGGCCAATGATCAAGGTAACAAATATAGTAAATTTCATCAAAGTTCTAAGATCAAAATCTCATATAAATTTTTTTAATTTCAAAGTTTTTCTATAAAAAAAATATTGTTAAACCTACCTAATGATTTCCCTAGCTCGCTTAGTGAATTCTTTTTATTGTTTTCTCTTGAAGGAAGTAGCAAGATTCCTCCCTTCCCTTAACTTTTCGAGCAGCTTAAATAAGAGAAGGAGGGTGATTTTTGAACCCTAAGGTTGAAAAGAAAAGATGGTTTCAAGTGGAGATTAAGCTAACTTACCTTGAGTACTTAGTCCTCTAAACTTCTTCCTCTTCCTTCCTCTCTTCTCCTCTCTTTCTCTCCTTTCCTCACTCTACCTTACTTATGTTTTTTCTTCCCCTCACTTGGATGAAATTATAATGTTATAAGAGTGGGTTTTGCTTAAATAAACTATCAAGTGGTTCACCTTTCATAATCATAGGTCTACCTTATCACAATTAGGATGCACTTGGTTTTTTTTGGGGAAAGACAACTCATGTTCTTGTCTTCCTCTCCCTTAGTCAAGATATGCATAACAAAAGGAGATTTGAATTTTGAAAATTATGATAATATGTTCTTAAGACAAGAGACAAGGTCCCTTTGATTTAGGGATTCATTTTTTTTCTTTTTTTTCTCAATCAAGTATAATATGTTTGCCTTTCTAGGTGGCAAATTTCTAGCCCTTGAACCTCCCTTACTTGGCTGAAATTATTTGTGTCGGATAAGGATGTTTTGTCATAATGCCATGTAATATTACCTACTTGTTGAAATTATGAATGTAGGATATAGATATTTTGTCCTAATGCCATGTATTATTACCTACTTGTTGAAATTATGAATATAGCATATAGATGTTTTGTCCAAATGCCATGTGACCTAATCTTTATTATTATTGTTACATTACTATTTTTTCACATGATTTTTATTTTTCCCTCTTGGATTTGGGCTCATTCTTAACTATTTTCTTTTCTTTGGCTAAAATTCTACCTTTAATGGAGGACTTTGTAACATCCCTAATTTTGTTTCTTTTATTAGTAGATGTACATAAATATTTAAGGAAATAAAACTTATTAAACAATTCTTTTTTATATTTAGGAAAATATAAGCCTTAGAAATTCTTCACCTTATGTGTATGCATAGAAAATATTTCTAACATTAACGGAATAGGTAAAGAGAGAAAACCTAACAGAAAAAAAAATAGAAATAACATCCTAAAGAGAGGCAAAATTCTTGGGCAAGGAAGATAATTTTTTTTGAAAGTAAGTAAAGATCTTAAAAGTTTAAGAAGATTGAATTAGGATAATTTTTCCTAATTCAAAAGCTAGAGTTACTAAGTTTAACATTTCAACCCATACATTGGGCCTTCACCTATGGATACTTCGTAAAATTTGTTCTTCCACTTCACATGAGTTTCTAGCAAGCCAATTGGATAGCCCAAGCAAGAGAAATAACATAGACTTGGACTAGGATATAGAGGTTGGACCGATAGCCCAAAAATTATTAAAATGTGACCAAGACCTCCATGAGATGTAGAATTCTAGCCAAAGCAAAGGAAATGGGCAAGAATGAGCCCAAATCCAAGAGGAAAAAAATCATGTGATGAAATAATAGTGTAATAATAATAAAAATTATGCCACATGGCATTAAGACAAAAATTTAGCAAGTGGTTTGATAATATCTATATTATACACTCATAATTTTAGTAAGTGGTATAATAATAAATGGCACTAGGACAAAACATCTATATCTTACAATCATAATTTTAGCAAGTGGTATAATAATACATGGAATTAGGACAAAACATTCTTATCCTACACAAATAATTTCAGGCAAGCAAGGGAGATTCAAGGGCTAGAAACTTGCCACTTAGAAAGGCAAACCTATCATACTTGTGTGAGACAAAAGAAAAAGGAAATGAATCCTTAAATCAAAGGGACCTTGTCCCTTGTCTTAAGAACATTTTATCATGATTTTTAAAATACAAATCTTATTTTGTTATGCATATCTTGACTAAGAGAGAGGAAGACAAGAACATGAATTGTCTTTCCTCTAAAAGCAACC
Source organism: Gleditsia sinensis (assembly GCA_037074535.1). Taxonomy (NCBI): domain Eukaryota; kingdom Viridiplantae; phylum Streptophyta; class Magnoliopsida; order Fabales; family Fabaceae; genus Gleditsia; species Gleditsia sinensis. The sequence continues at coordinate 62,613,103 of CM073470.1, read as the reverse complement.
AAGTGCATCCTAATTATGATAAGGTAGACCCATGATTATGAAATGAGGACCACTTGATAGTTTATTTAAGGCAGAACCACTCTTATAACATTAGAATTTCGTCCAAGTGAAAGAGAAGAAAAATAAAAGCAAGGTAGAGTGAGAAAAGGAGAGGAATGAAGAAGAAAGAGAAGCCTAGAGGACTAAGTACTCAAAGTAAGTTAGCTTAATCTCCACTTGAATTCATCTTTTCTCTTCATCCTTGGAGTTCAAAAATCACCCTCATTCTCTTATTCAAGCTGCTGGAAAAGTTAAGGGAAGGGAGGAATCTTGCCATTTTCTTCAAGAGGAAACAAGAAATAGAATTCACTAAGTGAGTTAATGAGATCATTAGGTAGGTTTAACAATATTTTTTTATATAAGACCTTTGAAATTAGAAACATTTATATGGGATTTTGATCCTAGAACTTTGATGAAATTTACTATATTTGTTACCTTGATGATTGGCCATGGATGTCGCTATATCATGTTACATGTTGATCTTGCATGTGATGTATGTTTGAATACTTAGGTTGGTGTGGAAAGTTCTGCATAGGTATGGCTATGGGTGGCACAATTTTCAAATTTTTATGCTACTATTTTGTATACTTAAATGTAGTGAAAAATTAATGGAATATGATTAGATGTAAATTAGGAAGAAAATGGAAGAGGTCATAATAAAATGATGAACTAAAATCTTAGAAAATGTTTGGTTAGGAAACTAGATTTCAGAGTAACTAGGGAAGCTTATGTTTTTCAAATTCTGGGAAGCATCAGTTACGAATTAAAAGAAATGGTTAACATGAAAAGTATAGATATATGTCTCACATATTTTTAGCCACTGGAGTTACTAAGTTTAACATCTTTACCCATACATTGGGCTTTTACCTATGGACACTTCATATAGAGTTTTTTCCACTTCACATAAGTTTCTAGCAAGCCCATTGGATAACCTAGGCAAGAAATAAAACATAGACTTGGACTAGGATATAGTAATTAGATCGATAGCCCAAAAATTATGAAAATGTGACCAAGCCCTCCAAAAAAGGTAGAATTTTATCCAAAGCAAAGAAAATGGGTAGAAATAAGCCCAAATTCAAGAGAAAAAATAAAATAAAATAAATTAGGTGATCATATAATAATGTAATAATAATAAAGATTAGGTTACATGGCATTAAGACAAAAATTTAGCAAGTGGTGTGATTCTACATTCATAATTTTGGCAAGTGGCATGATAATACAAGGCTTTAGGACAAAAACATCTATATCCTACACTCATAATTTTAGAAAGTGGTATGATAATACATGGCATTAGGACAAAACATTCATATCCCACACAAATAATATCAACCAAATAATGGAGATTCAAGGGCTAGAAATTTGCCACCTAAAAAGGCAAACCTATCATACTTGTTTAAGACAAAAGAAAATGGAAATGAATCTGTAAATCAAAGGGACCTTGTCCCTTATCTTAAGAACATATCATCATAATTTTTAAAATACAAATCTCCTTTTCCTATGCATATCTTGACTAAGGAAGAGGAAGACAAGAACATAAGTTGTTTGCTTTCCAAAAATTCAACAAAGTGTATCCTAATTGTGATAAGGTAGACCCATGATCATAAAAGGTGTATTATTTGGTGGTCTATTTAAGCAAAACCCACCCCTACAACATTTTAATTTCGTCCAAGTGAGGAAGAGAGAGAAACAGAAGCAAGGTAGAGTGAGGAAATGAGAGAAAGAGAGGAGAAGAAAGGAAGGAAGAAGAAGGAGAAGTTTAGAAGGCTAAGTACTCAAGGTAAGTTACCTTAATCTCCACTTGAATCCATTTTTCTTCTTCATCCTTGAGGTTCAAAAACTCACCCTCCTTCTCTTACCTAAGCTGCTAGAAAAGCTAAGAGAAGGGAGGAATCTTGCTACTTCTTTCAAGAGGAAACAAGAAAACCAATTCACTAAGTGAGCTAGGGAGATTCTTAGGTAAGTTTAACAATATTTCCTTTTGAAAAAAAATTTTAAAACTTATAATATTTATATGAGATTTTGATCTTAGAACTTTGATGATTGGTCATGATGTTGCTATATCATGTTACATATTGATCTTGCATGTGATGTATGTTTGAATACTTAGAATGGTATAGAAAGTTCTGCATAGGTATGGCTATGGGTGGCAAAAATTTTAGCTTCTGCGTTTTAATTTTTGGGAATTATCTATAGGGAATTAAAATAAATGGTTAACATAATAATTAAATATATATGTGTCACAGACTTTTAGCCACTGTAATTATTCAATTTGGAGTCCATAGGAGGTAGATATGGTCCAATTAGTAAGCAAAGGTTAGAAAATGGTTCATTAGGGAAGAATATGTTAGGATAGCTTCTATGTTTTAATTTCTGGGAATTATCTATAGGAAATTAAAATAAATGGTTAACATAAGAATTAAAGATATATGTGTCACAGATTTTTACCCACTGGAATCATTCAATGTGGAGTCCATATGAGGTAGATATGGTCAAATTAGTAATCAAAGGTCAGAAAATGGTTCATCAGGGAAGAATATGTTAGGATAACTTCTGTGTTTTAATTTCGTGGAATTATCTGTATGGAATTAAAATAAAAGGTTAACATAAGAATTAAAGATATATGTGTCACAGATTTTTAGCCACTGGAATCATTCAATTTGGAGTCTATATGAGGTAGATATGATCTGATTAGTAAGCAAAGATCAGAAAATGGTTCATTAGGGAAGAATATGTTAGGATAGCTTTTCTATTTTACTTTTTGGGAATTATATGTAGGGAATTAAAATAAATGGTCAACATAAGAATTAAAGATATATTTATCACGGATTTTTAGCCACTGGAATCATTCAATTTGGAGTCCATATGAGGTAGATATGGTCCAATTAGTAGTCAAAGGTTAGAAAATGGTTCATCATGGAAGAATATGTTAGGATAGCTTCTGTATTTTAATTTCTGAGAATTATCTGTATGGAATTAAAATAAATAGTTAACATAAGAATTATAGCTACGTGTGTCACGGATTTTTAACGACTAGAATCATTCAATTTGGAGTCCATATGCGGAAGATATGAGCTGATTAGTAGTCAAAGGTCAGAAAATGGTTCATCAGGGAAGAATATGTTAGGATAGCTTTTGTATTTTAATTTCTGGGAATTATCTGTATGGAATTAAAATAAATGGTTAGTATAAGAATTATATATATGTGTGTCACGGATATTTAGCCACTGGAGTCACTCAAGTTGGAGTCCATATGAGGTAGATATGGTCCAATTAGTAGATGGAGGTCAGAACCTATCCGAGAAGAAATAACATGTACATTTAGGGAGTAATATCACCTTAATTTCTTAATATTTCGCTACAATGTTCAACATAATAGTTTTAGATAATTGACACCAAGATCACCTACATCGGAGTTCAATTGAGGGAGTTATGCTCTGATTAGTAAGAGAAGGTTAGATATGATGAAAACCTGCATCAAGAAAATAAAGAAATAAAATTAATATTTAAAACAGAAGACGAATCTTATAAATGGCTAGTATATGCCATAGCCATTGCCATTGTATGAACTTCTTACCATCTTAAGTGTAAAATTCTGACATGGAAATATTTTATAAAGTGATATTTGAAATGGTTATGTTCATGGAATGATTACCAATGATTTACGGTAATAGTTATATTTTGATGAACATACTTGTTATTGAAAGCATATTTTTGGCTATCATTATGAAAAGAAAAGAAATGAGCACGATCACATGGCAATCCGTGTGGTGCACCAGTAGGGGACACCCTACCAACGATTATGATTATGATTATGAGAAAAGAAAGAGAAAGTATGCCATGTCGGACGGAGTGAGAAAAGCCCGTACCGGAGAGTAGAGGATACTCACCCTGACCTGGGTAGCTTGAAATGAGAATAAGTTGATGGTCATCATATGATATTCTGAAAATAGTTAATCCTGTCATACATATCATTACTGTATGATTCTTATGTGCATAGATATAATGCATTCATATGACCAAAGATATTTTCTGTAGTTTATACAACTGAACATGACATGATGAACTATATTGATGGTAAATTATGATTTATTGTTGAACCTACTGGGATTTAATTCTCACTATATTTCCATATCATGTTCAGAAGAATAATGCAGATTTTCTCAATGACACTTATTATTTCCGTACGTTGGATCGAGGTGCCCTACCTTGGGCAACTACCAGTTATATCAGATATATCTGTAGTAGATGTGACTGAGATTCCGGTGGAGGTGCCACCCGCACCAGTGTCCCCGGAAGTAGTCGACATAGATGATTAGAACTAATATGTATCTTTGTACAAATGTTTGTAAAATAATGGTGTGTAGTTTGTAAAATAATGATGTGTATGGAAACTCAGTATTGTATCACTGTTAATAACAATTATGCTTGGTTAAAGTGATTATTATTACGAGTTAAGTGGTTAGAATGAAAGTAGTAATAACTTCATGGAATTTTACAAATATAAAAAAAAAAAATTTGTTACATTTACATAAATGGAGTTGTTACACAAGGGGGGTTCCGAGATGTGAAGGGGTTGAAAGAACAATAGGGCACTCTGAGATGCGAAGGGGTTGAGAGGAATTTCCAGAAGCTGTCGAGTACAGGGGTGAAATGAGGGGGTAAGGAAGTGTGGACGTGACTTATGGGTTCTCAAAGTTTTTCTACCCCCTTTTGGTTTTAATAACTCCTCTTTTTGGTTCCAGCCCTTGGGTGCCCCTTCGTTTCTCCTTTTTCTTTTTTTGAAATATAGGGCTAAATGCTTTTGCTACAGCAATTCCTGTGGCAGAAACTGGCTCTCCTATGATTTTGCTGCAGCCAAAGATGGTTTTCACATGATTTTGCTGTAGCAAATCAAAGACTAGCTTTTACATGGTTTTGCTGCAGCAAAACAAAGACTGACCTGCAAACTGCTGTTGTCCCCAACTTGTGAAACGAACACAAATGATATTAAATTTACAATTTAAGCTATCTATAAATTGTCAAATAAAACAACAATGAAATTAAACATGGGTTGCCTCCTATGAGCTCTTATTTTAGAGTCAACGGCCTGACTTCCTCCCTACTCATCCCTCTTGCAAATGGATTAAGGTGTGCTGGCGATCCACATTACCTCCCAGGTAGTGGTTAATTCGTTGTCCGTTAACCCTGAATGACCTCCCTTCCTTTTCTTCTTCCAGTTCAACAGTTCCAAAAGGGAAGACCTTGCTAATGCGGAAGGGATCAGACCAACGAGGTTTTAATTTCCCAGGGAACAAGGTTAGCCTGGAGTTGTACAACAACATTGTCTATCCTACTTCGAAGTTCCTCGGTTGTATCTTCTTGTCGTGCCATTGCTTTGCTTTCTCCTTGTATAACTTGGAATTCTCATTAGCTTAACCACGGAAGTCATCCAGCTCATTTAGTTGCAGCATCCTTTTTTCCCCAACAGCTCCCAAATTTAGGTTTAGTTCCTTCACTGCCCAATGTTCTAGCTCTATTGGCAGATGACAAACCTTTCCAAACACCAACTTGTATGGTGACATCCCCAGCGGTGTTTTATAGGCTATTCTATAAGCCCACAATGCATCAACCAGCCTTGAGGACCAATCCTTCCTAGTGGTGCCTACCGTTTTCTCCAGTATTCTCTTGATTTCTCTGTTGGAGATTTCAGCCTGCCCACTGATTTATGGATGATATGGTGTTGCCACCTTGTGCCTTACTCTATACTTGGCCAGTAGTGCTCTGAATTGCCTATTGTAGAAATGGGTTCCTCCATCCCTGATGATGGTTCTAGGGGTTCCAAACCTTGTAAAGATGTTCTTCTTTAGAAATCAGGTTACCACCTTGGCCTCATTAGTGGGAGACGCACTTGCTTCCACCCATTTCGAGACATAGTCAACAGCTACTAGGATTTATCGGTTCCCAAAACTCGAAGGGAATGGGCCCATGAAATCTATTCCCCATACATCGAATAATTCCACTTCTAGGATGTTGTTCAGTAGCATTTCATGCCTTCTAGATGGCACCTATCGCATTACATCACAAAGGAGTGGGAGTCCTTGAATAGAGAAGGCCAGTAGAACCCTGCCTGTAGTACCTTGTTGGCAATCCTCACTCCTCCAAAGTGGCCTCCATAGGGTGAAGCATGGCATTGTTGCAAGATTTGCTCCATCTCTTCGCTAGGAATGCATCTTCTTATCATCTGATCAGCACACTACTTGAAGAGGTACAGTTCATCCCAATAGTATGAGTTCACGTCATGCAAAAATTTCTTCTTCTGCTGTGACGTCAAATCTGGTGGAAGCAGGCCACTCACCAAGTAGTTTACATAGTCAGCATACCATGGCACACTAACTTAGGACACGAGGAAGAGTTGTTCATCTAGAAATTTCTCATTAATTTCTTTTGCTCCTGCGCGTTCCCTTTCCAGTTTGGAGAGATGGTCTACCACTTGATTTTCAGTTCCCCATCTATCCCTGATCTCCAGATCGCATTCCTGGAGCAAGTGCACCCATCGAATGAGCCTGAGCTTGGAATTTTTTTTCTTAACCAGGTCTTTGATGGCAAAATGGTTTGTGTGAACAATCACGTTTGCTTCTACCAAATATGATCTGAATTTCTCAAAGGCAAATACCACTGCAAGCAGCTCCTTCTCTGTCACTGTGTAGTTTAGCTAGCCCCCTTGCAGCGTCTTACTTGCATAATATATAGAATGAAAGACCTTATTCTTGCACTGCCCGAGGATAGCTCCTACTGCCGCTTCACTTGCATCACACATTAACTCAAATGGAGAGGTCCAGTCTGGTGCTACAATAACCGGTGTTGTGGTCAATTTCTTCTTGAGGTCACAGAATGTTGTCATACAGCTTTCATCAAAGCAGAAAATTCTGTCCTTCTCTAGCAAACTACATAGAGGTTTAGCAACCTTGGAGAAGTCCTTAATGAACCTCTTGTAGAATCCTGCATGGCCAAGGAAGCTTCTGATGCCCTTGACAGAGGTGGGAGGAGGCATCTTTTCTATGATTTTTACTTTGGCTTTTTCAACCTCTAGTCCATCTTGAGAGACTTTATGCCCTAGCACAATCCCCTCTTTTACCATAAATTGACATTTCTCCCAGTTTAGCACCAAGTTTATTTTCTCCCATCTTTGTAGGACTTTAGCAAGGTTTCCCAAACATAGGTCGAAGGAGTCCTCGAAAATTGAGAAGTCATCCATAAAAATTTCCACAAATTACTCAGCTATATCTGTGAAAATTGCCATCATGCACCTCTGAAAAGTTGCTAGAGCATTGCATAGCCCAAACGGCATCCTTCGAAATGCAAAGGTGCCATAAGGACATGTGAATGTAGTCTTATACTAGTCTTCGTGTGCTATAGCAATCTCATTGTACCCTGAGTACCCATCTAGGAAACAATAGTATTCCCTTCCCATAAGTATGTCTAGCATTTGGTCAATGAATGGCAGGGGGAAGTGATCTTTCCTGGTGCTTTTGTTCAGTCTCCAATAGTCCATGCAAATCCTCCAGCCGATCACAACCTTGGTGGGGATGAACTCATTGTTTTCATTTTTCACCACAGCTATGCCCCCTTTCTTAGGAACACATTGGACTAGACTAACCCAGGAGCTGTCTGATATGGGGTAAATAATCACAACATCTAACCACTTGATGATTTCCTTCTTTACCACCTCCTTCATTATTGGATTCAGCCTCCGTTGGGGTTTAATAGACCTTTTCTCATTGCTCTCCAAAAGGATATTATGCATGCAAAATGAGGGGCTGATACCTTTTATATCAGCAAGGGTCTAACCAATCGCTTTTCTAAATCTTTTCAATGTCAGGACTAGTTTCTCCTCTTGGTCTCTTGTTAAGAGTGCTGAAATGATCATAGGAAGAGTGGTTGTTTCACCTAGATACGCATACTTGAGATGGGCTGGTAATGGCTTCAACTCCAAGATAGGTGGTTCCTCCACTGATGCTTTTGGTAGCCTTGATTCTGGTGAGGACAAGTCTAATGATTCCTTTATTGGCCCCTGCTTCCCAGTGCCGTGTCTGGCTTTAACCCAGGCCCATTCTTTCTCGTTTTCCTCCTCTGAATATGAGTTATCTGTCCATATAACTAGTGAAGGGCCCCTACAGCATTTTTCGAGCTGTTCTGATGCTAATGTGTCTATCACAGAGGCAACCGAACATTCCTCTACTTCACTGGGAAACTTCATGGACTGGAATACATTAAATGTAACCTGCTCATCCTGAACTCTCATGGTCAGTTCCCCTTTTTGAACATCAATTAAGGTTCAGCCAGTTGCTAAGAATGGCCTGCCCAAGATAATTGGCAACTCTACATCAGCTTCGTAGTACAGTATTATAAAATCTATTGTGAAAATAAATTTGTCCACTTTAACTAGGACATCCTTAATTTTCCCTTCTGGATGCACAATAGATCTATCTGCCAATTGTAGTGAAACAGGGGTAGGCCTTTCTTCTCCAATTCCCAGCTTCTTGAATATGGCCATTGGCATGAGGTTGATGCTTACTCCCAAGTCATAGAGTGCCTTGCCAAAATACTGGTTCCCAATGGAACAAGGTATGGTGAAGCTACCTAGATCCTTGAGTTTGGGAGACAGCTTGTTCTACAGCACAGCACTGCATTCCAGTGTAAGAGCAACAGTCTCAAATTCTCCAAATCTTCTCTTCTTGGTCAAGATGTCCTTCATGAACTTTACATAGTTTGGCATTTGCTCTAGTTCTTCCACCAAGGGGATGTTGATGTGCATCTGTTTGAGAACATCTAGGAATCTTCTAAACTGTTGGTCATTCTGCTGTTTCTGGAATCTTTGAGGAAATAGTGGAGGTAGTTTGGTTTGCTGCACGTTTTGTTGTGGCAAAGCTGTAGTATGTTGCTGTGGCAAAGCTGCAGCATTTTGTTGTGGTAAAGTTGCAAAATTTTGCTATGGCAAAGCTGCAGCATTTTATCCAGAGATTCCTGCTTCCTCACTTGCCTCCTCGACTTGCCTCTACTTGTCTTCCTTCTTCTCCGGGGGTACAGTAGGGTTTTTCTGGTCTTGTCTTTTTGCTTAGGGTGCTTCCACCACCTTTCCACTTCTCAGAGCTATAGCCTTGCAGTGCTCTTTCCCTTCTCTCCTAGGGACTTCAGTATTGCTTGGAAGTGTCCCTGGAGGTCTGCTTTTTAATTTATTGGCTAGCTACCCCACTTGGTTCTCCAAATTCCTTAATGATGCAGCTTGACTCTGTTTCACAGCATCAATCTTTGCTATATATTCCTTCAGTAGAGACTCCAGAGAAGTGGACATTTCATTAGGTTGATGCCTTTGCTGCTAAAATCCAGGGAGGGCTTGTGGTCTCTGTGGGGCAGAGTTGTTCCCCTGTCCAATACCATAGTTACTCCAAGAAAAATTAGGATGTTGCCTCTAACCCGGGTTGTACGTGTTTAAGTAGGGATTGTTATTATGATTCATGTTTCCCACATAGCATACCGACTCTGGATTTGAAGGAGAGTTGTCGAATAAATGGGGCCCATTACACAGAACACAAGATGCTCCATTCTCTTGGACTGCATGAGCTACTTGAGGGCGTATCAACTGCTGGTTTTTTAGGACATTCAATAATGAAGCTAGTTGAGCTGTGAGAGAAGTGACTTCACTCACTTCGTGAATACATGTTGTCTTCTTCCCAGTTGAGACTCTATCCATAGGCAATTGATAGTTATTACTAGCCATTCTTTCGAGTAGCTCATGTGCCTCATTGTATGTTTTGGAAAGAAGTGCCCCATTAGCTGCTGCATCCACTATAGTTCGTGTCTGAGCATTAAGGCCGTTATAAAAGGTCTCCATCTGAATGCAATATGGGATTCTGTGATGGGGGCATCTTCGTAATAGCTCTTCGTACCTTTCCTAGGTTTCGTATAATGATTCTCCATCTAGTTGCTGGAAGAACGTGATATCATTTCTCAATCTTGCATTCTCGGTAGGTGGGAAGTATTTTAGCAGAAACTTCTCTGCCAAATCGCTCCAGTTAGTAATAGAATCGACTGGCAGAGAGTTTAACCACGCTCTAGCTCGATCTCTTAATGAGTAGGGGAATAGTTTTAGCCTGAGAACTTCATCTATCACCCCATTCATTTTGAAAGCATCAAATACTTCAATGAATACTCTTAGCTGAAGGTGAGGGTCCTCTGTAGGCATTCCACTGAATTGCCCTATGGTCTGCAGCATCTAAAACATTACTGGCTTGAGCTCAAAATGAAGAGCTTCAATTTTTGGTCTCACAATTCTCGGGTTCAACCCATTCAGGTTTGGTTAAACATAAGCATTTAGGACTCTATCTCTGTCATCCATGTTGTCTACTCCATTCTGGTTGGCCATTTTTGCTTGTGGCTGAGGTCCCAATAGTCTTCTCCTTCTTCTCAGAAGCATTCTTTCTATCTCTGGATCTAGAGGCAGAAGCTCCTTGTCAGACCTACTCGTACACTGCGTTCACTTGCCCAAAATGACACTAGAGTGACTAAAAGATAAAATCCTTTACACAGTCAAATATCTAATAATAGTTTTCAAGTTGACACTCCCCGGTAACAGCGCCAAAAACTTGTTGGTTGCAAAGTATGTATGCAATGTCAGAATGCAAGTGCACGTGTCATGACCAAGTAATAAAATGATGAATGAGTATCGTCCTACGAGGAGTGTACTAAAAAATACTATAGAATGCTTTGACTCGTGAAATGTTATAGCAAAATTTGGTTGGTTCACAAGATTTATGTTCGAGTGGAATTAGGGTTGAACAAACTCAATAAGACTATAATTAAGTTAAGGGATACTAGGGTATAAAAGAAAGGGATATTAGGTGAACCAGGGTTGCTTCAGGGTTGCCATGAACTTTTGCACTCATTTTGCTGTAGCAATTTCCTTAGTGCCTAGTCTTTTCTTGAATGGGGTCTTTCCATACTTCCATTCCATGCAATTCTGGGATTTGGACACACATCCCTGTACCAATCCTAACCCCAGAATTGTGCGTGAAGCTCCAACTATTGGGCTAAATGGGACAACCATATATCCCTATATTGGCTAATTCCACACATTCAACTCTTTTTCCAGCCTCCACCACCCTTCCAGGTAAATATTGGCCTTAGTCTTCCTCTATCAAATTTTAGTTATCAGAAGAAGTTAAAACATACACACACAGTTGAATGATTTAACAAAGCTGCATCAAAATCATTGATAAATTAAAATGTGCATGTGTTCATTACAACCCTAGCTAGAAATTAGCCCAGTCTCATAGTTAAACTGGCTACAAGCATTAGAAAATACAAGTATACAGTCCAAGTAACACACTAAAATAAACAAACAAATGCAGTTTCCTGCTAAAAAATAAAAATCACAAAAGGGATCGAAGGAAATCTGGAACAACGATCTCCTTCTCGCTCCAATGCTTCACCATGCAATGTTTGTGTGTAACATCCCTAGTTTCGCTTCTTTTATTGATAATTAAGGAAATAAAGTTTATTAGACAATATTTTAGATATTTAAGGAAATATAATCCTTAGAAATTTTTCAACTTATGTATATGCATAGAAAATGTTTCTAACATTAAAAGAACAAATAAAGAAGGAAAACCTAATAGGAAAAAAATTAGAAATAACATATTAAAGAGATGCAAAATTCTTGGATAAGGAAGATAAATTTTTAGAAACAAGTAAAGGTCTTAAATTTTCAAGAACATTGGATTAGGGTAATTTTCCTAATTCAAGAACTAGAGTTACTAAGTTTAAAATCTTTACCCATACATTGGACTTTTACCTATGAACACTTTATATAGAGTTTTTCCACTTGACATAAGTTTCTAGCAAGCCCATTGGATAACCTAAGCAAGAAATAAAACATAGACTTGGACTAGAATATAGTAATTGGACCAATAGCCCAAAAATTATGAAAATGTGACCAAGCCCTCCAAGAAAGGTAGAATTTTATCCAAAGCAAAGAAAATGGGTAGGAATAAGCCCATAATGGGTAGGAATAAGCCCAAATCCAAGAGAAAAAATAAAATAAAATAAATTAGGTGATGATATAATAATGTAATAATAATAAAGATTAGGTTATATGGCATTAACACAAAAATTTAGCAAGTGGTGTGATTCTACATTCATCATTTTGGCAAGTGGCATAATAATACAAGGCTTTAGGACAAAAACATCTATATCCTACACTCATAATTTTAGCAAGTGGTATGATAATACATGGCATTAGGACAAAACATTCTTATCCCACACAAATAATATTAACCAAATAATGGAGATTCAAGGGCTAGAAATTTGCCACCTAAAAAGGCAAACCTACCATACTTGTTTAAGATAAAAGAAAATGGAAATGAATCCGTAAATCAAAGGGACCTTGTCCCTTATCTTAAGAACATATCATCATAATTTTCAAAATACAAATCTCCTTTTCCTATGCATATCTTGACTAAGGAAGAGGAAGACAAGAACATAAGTTGTTTGTTTTCCAAAAATTCAACAAAGTGTATCCTAATTGTGACAAGGTAGACCCATGATCATGAAAGGTGTATTATTTGGTGGTCTATATAAGCAAAACCCACCCCTACAACATTTTAATTTTGTCCAAGTGAGGAAGAGAGAGAAATAGAAGCAAGGTAGAGTGGGGAAAGGAGAGAAAGAGAGGAGAAGAAAGGAAGGAAGAAGAAGGAGAAGTTTAGAAGGCTAAGTACTCAAGGTAAGTTACTTTAATCTCCACTTGAGTCCAATTTTATTCTTCATCCTTGAGGTTCAAAAATTCACCCTCCTTCTCTTACCTAAGCTGCTAGAAAAGCTAAGGGAATGAAGGAATCTTGCTACTTCTTTCAAGAGGAAACAAGAAAACCAATTCACTAAGTAAGCTAGGGAGATTCTTCGGTAAGTTTAACAATATTTCTTTTTGAAGAAAACTTTTGAAACTTATAATATTTATATGAGATTTTGATCTTAGAACTTTAATGATTGGTCATGGATGTTGCTATATCATGTTACATATTGATCTTGCATGTGATGTATGTTTGAATACTTAGGTTGGTGTAGATAGTTCTGCATGGGTATGGCTATGGTTGGCAGAATTTTAAGTTTCGGTGTTTTAATTTCTGGTAACAATCTATAAGGAATTAAAATAAATGGTTAATTTAAGAATTAAAGATATATGTGTCACGGATTTTTATCCACTGGAATCATTCAATTTGGAGTCCATATGAGGTAGATATGGTCTGATTAGTAGTTAAAGGTCAGAAAATGGTTCATCAGGGAAGAATATGTTAGGATTGTTTCTGTATTTTAATTTCTAAAAATTATCTATATGGAATTAAAATAAATGGTTAAAATAAGAATTATAGCTATGTGAGTCACAGATTTTTATCCACTGGAATCATTCAATTTAGAGTTCATATGAGGTATATATGTTCTGATTAGTAAACAAAGGTCAAAAAATGGTTAATCAGGGAAGAATATGTTAGGATAGCTTCGGTGTTTTAATTTCTAGGAAACTTCTATAAGGAATTAAAATAAATGGTTAACATATGAATTATATATTTATGTGTCACGGATGTGTAGCCACTAGAATTACTTAATTTGGAATTCGTATGTGGGAGATATAGTCAGATTAGTAAGTAAAGGTTAGAACCTACCCGAGAAGAAATAATATTGAATTTAAGGGAGTACTAACACCAAGATTTATTACTATTTTGCTGATATGATTAACATAATAGTTTTAGATAATTCTCTTAGCTTTCCAAAGACACTAAGATCACCTCAATCGGAGTTAAAATGAGGGAGTTATGCTCTGATTAGTGAGAAAATGTCACAGAGCACAGCCAGGCCGTGTTCTAAGTGCTTCAAGCACGGGCTAGCCGTATTCGGGGCTATTTTTTAGTACATTTGAAGTATTTTTAAAGCATGGCCGTGTCCTGGAACATGGACAGACCGTGTTGGAAGCTAATTAAACCTATTTTCAACATTTTTCTACCCTAGATGAACCTCTTTAACTATAGGGTAATAGTAGAAATCAAATTGAAGAACAATGCTCTATAAATTTGTAAAAACATGTGTTGGAAATGATATAAATAAGAAGAAAATTACTAAAGGTCAAGCATAAAGAGAAGGTTAGATATGATGAAAACCTGCATCAAGAAAATAAAGAAATAAAATTAATATTTAAAAAAGAAGACGAATCTTATAAATGAAAATAATAAATGACTAGCATATGCCATAGCCATTGCCATTGTATGAACTTCTTATCTTCTTAAGTGTGAAATTCTGATGTGGAAATATTTTATAAAGTGATATTTGAAATGGTTATATTCATGGTATGATTACCAATGATTTATGGTAATAGTTATATTTTGATGAACATATTTGTTATTGAAAGTATATTTTTGGCTATCATTGTGAAAAGAAAAGAAATGAGCACGGTCACATGGCAATCTGCATGGTGCACCAGTAGGGTACGCCCTACCAATGGTTATGATCATATTAATGAGAAAAGAAAGAGAAAGTGGGCCATGTCGGATGGAGCGAGAAAAGCCCGTACCAGAGAGTAGAAGATACTTACCCTGATCGGGGTAGTTTAAAATAAGAATAAGTTAATGGCCATCATATGATATTCTGAAAATAGTTAATCCTGTCATACATATCATTATTGTATGATTCTTATGTGCATAGATATAATGCATTCATGTGACCAAAGATATTTTCTGTAGTTTATACAGCTGAACATGACATGATGAACTATATTGATGGTAAATTATGATTTATTGTTGAACTTACTGGGATTTAATTCTCACTATATTTCCATATCATGTTCAGAAGAATAAATATGCAGATTTTCTCTATGACACTTATTATTTCTGTACGTTGGATCGAGGTGCCCTACCTTGGACAACTTCCAGTTATTTCAGATGTATCTGTCGTAGATGTGACTGAGATTCTGGTGGACGTGCCACCCACACCAGTGTCCCCGGAAGTAGTCGACATAGATGATTAGAGCTAATATGTATCTTTGTACAAATGTTTGTAAAATAATGGTGTGTAGTTTGTAAAATAATAGTGTGTATGGAAACTCAGTATTGTATCACTGTTAATAACAATTATGCTTGGTTAAAGTGTTTATTATTACGAGTTATGTGGTTAGAATTAAAGTAGTAATAACTTCATGGAATTTTATAAATATAAAAAAAAAAATTGTTACATTTACATAAATGGAGTTGTTACATTGCGTATCCTAGGCTGGAGTGTTTTCTCACAGCCCACTCTCGTCAGGGATTTTTGGGCTCACTCTTTCTATTTTTCTCTTTGTCCCCGTAGCGTCCTCTTCCTCTTCTGCACTCTGTTTTCTGCCTTTTATAGTCAGGCCTTGTGGTCCTATTAAAGTGGCCTGATTATGTTGGCATTCTTCCTGCTTTTCGGTTAGCACCTCTTCCAATAGCTTTCTCTCCACTTCCAGTAGTGGAGGCAGTTTCTATACCACCCAGCAGTCTGCTATGTCAGCTGGGCGCTCCTTTCCCTTGCTAAGTAATGGCTACTCCTGCTGCACAGCTCTGACTCCTTGCCACCTGCACTATATCATACAGAATCAGCTCGCCATCATCTGCATTATAAAAAAAAGGGCCAAGCTCACTCAGTATCACTTGGTTTGCTGCCATGTTTGCCGCATATGTATATTGAATTTTCACATCAAATAGAATGGGTGATCTAGCATCCATGGGAGGCAAAATATCTCATTAAATCAGGGGGTATGAATGCTAATAAATCAGAGTGCAAAGTAAATAACCCCAGAAAAGCATGGAGAAACTCTAATGAGTTAGAGCTATCAATGTTAGAAACATTTTCTATGCATACACATAAAGTGAAGAATTTCTAAGGATTATATTTTCTTAAATATCTAAAAATTGTCTAATAAATTTTACTTTCTTAACTAAATATTTATGTACCTTTATTAATAAAAGAAATGAAATTAAGGATGTTACAACCATCAAAGAAATGGTTAACATTTAACAAACCTATCGGTTTATGATGAATATTTATTTGTGCCTAGGAGACTACTTGAAAATTTTGCTCTAAAGTATTAAAACCACCTGGTAAGGCAATGAAAGTATCAGCATTGCTCATCATTCTTACTATGCGCTCTTGCATGGAAGCTACCCTAAATTCTTTCCCAATTGTTTTTCCTATGATGTTGGATGCAGCTAGAGTTGTATGAATAATACTTAAAACTTGATATCCTCCTATATTTATAGTTGTAGATATACACCCCATTAACCGATGGTTACCTCCACTGTAGACTAAATGAATTTTTCTCCTAGCCAGTACCATACCTAGGTTTTGTGCAACTTTCACACACTCTCCATCTTTTCTAGGACTAGAATCACAAAAGACACAAATATTTCGAAACTAACAGAATGCAGTTCCCTCCATAACTGTACTCACCCTAACTTTAATTATGAAGGTAAAGATACTAATGTATGTATTTATAGAACTCAAAGAATGGCATACTTATAATAGCATACGAATAGGCCGAGCATTATTAGAACAGCTATGTGAGTGACTGGTGGATAACAATTAAATTGAAGGTGAATTTCTAAAATGACGGCACGTATGCATATGTATAATAGTTATGACTGTGACCCATATTAAGCATATAAAGAGAATAAGATTCAGGTATCACCATAAATCTTTCTTTTTCTTGTCGTCCTTGATAAAGCATTTATGTCTTGAAGGAAAGTTATAGGTGATGGGCGTCATTGTAAAAAAAAGAGTGAAAATGCAAACCAATTAAATGTTGAAGAGGGACAGTCAAATGATTTATCTTATTTTTCCAATATTCTTACTAGTCGACTATCAGTATTATTAAGTCGACTAGCTATTTTGGGAATTTTTAATTTAGACTGGTTAATTTACAGTTGATTAATTACATCTGTTTTGAAGCAACCAACTGCATACTACCAGTTAACTACGTGCTTTTTGTTCTTCACAAACTTTTATAAGTTCAGAAATGCTTCTTTTTCATATGTTATTCTTCCACCGAATAACAATAGTTTTGAATTAAATTTTGGCACATATATTCAAAATTTGCGGCCACCAATTTTTGCCGAAATAGCAGTTAGGTTTTGTTTACAGATTTTCAAGAATTACGGCCACCGATTTTAATTTTCTTTCAATGTTTTGTCCAAAATTTTGACTTTCAATTTTGGCATCATGCTCTATTAAGTATTCCTCTTTTTCTACTGCATCATCCTTGATTAATGATTAGCATTAAATGCAAGGTTATTTCCCTTATTACAATGAGAGTTAATTTTTTTTCTTTGAAACTCAGTTATTATGATGCTTAAGTGGTTAATAGGTTAAAGTAATAAAGATTTTAATAGAATTTATTTACCAAAGAGCGTACTTGAAAAAAAATATTTATATCAAGTATGTATAACTAAGTAAGTTGGTAGACCATATGTAAATTAGAAAGAAAAATGAGTTTACAGTATATACTGATTGAGTACTAAGTGTGGAGGACACCCAAATTTATCTAAAGTAGTAGAGTAGGGAAAGGAGATTTTAGAAGAAATAATAGATTTTGAATATTGATGGGATATACTAAGATTTGAAATAATTGTACTAGTATAATGGTAAAAATAAGATATAAGTGATATTTTTTTGTTGTTTGGTAAGTTAGCAAGTAAGAATTGAATATATTGTTTTAGAAGAGCTATTCAATAAACCTTAGGATCTTAGTTAGATTATAGAATAGCTAATAGTAAATTTAAATGATGTGTTTATGTATTAGAAGTTATGCTTTAGGTATCTCTATATAATTTTAGTGAAAGTTTGGAGAAAGGATTTGTCCTTTGTTGAATTTGCCTATATCAATAGTTATCGGGCCAATATACAAATGACACTATTTGAGATTTTACATGAAATATCATAGGTTTCCTAATAGGTGAGTGAGTTGAGTAAAGTTATGCTTTTCGAATCTAGTTTGGAATAATATATAATAGATAGAATTTGACTAACCTAGATTGATGATACTTATTTTGGAAAGCATGCTTCAAGCATATGTTTTCAAGTTTGGTAGGAGATCCCTTAGTAGAATTTTCTTATAATAAAATGATATTGGATGACTTAAAGCCTTATGTAAGAGCTGTTACAAACTTTCTGTTAAATAACTTAGTGGAGTCAGACTCATTGTAAGATGTCGTTTATAAAGTGAAATTGATTAGAAAAAGAATACAAGAAACTCAATATGGGCCAAGAGTCTATAAGGACTAAGAATGTTGAGCACTAAAAATTATCAGTTGGTGACCAAATATTCTTGAAGGACTCACCAATGAAAGAGGTAATGAGATTTGGAAAGAAGAAAAATGTTAAGCTCTAGTATATAAGCTCTTTTGAAATCTTGAACAAAGTAGACATAGTAGTATATTGCCTAGCCTTGCCATCAGGACTAAGTAATGTGAATACAATCTTTCTTTTATCAATGCTAAGGAAGTACCTATCAGATTCTTCTTATGTTATCTAATTCTAAGAAATTCAATTATTAAATAGTTAAAATTAAGGGTACTAGCCTAAGGAAGTATTTTTCTCTCATCATTTTCTCTCTTTAGATCTGGAGTGCCTACTGGCCTCTAATCTCAAAACTAAGGGTACCACTGGATTCAAGAGGAAGAGTACTACGATTTTGACCGACTAATTTTTTAAATGAGCCACAGAATCACTATAAATTGTAAGTAAAAAATTTAAAAAAAAAGGTAAACTTTGAATCTCCTATTTAGAGACTTCAAATTGAAAATTTGACACTGTAGATTGATTCAGAAGATAGATAAATCTTAGGATATGAAATTTTTCAGCCATTTGAAAAAATTTTGTACGTTATGTATAGTAAATCCAACTGTGAATAGTTCTCATCAGTTGACCAGTGTTGACCAAGCTCTTAGAAGTCAAATTTTGCGATTCTTGAGTCATTTTTTAGGTATTTGGACCCTCCGAACTCGTTTTTGAGTTTTATTTAATCAAATTTGAATTGAAAAAGGGCATATATATATGTGAAGATTTCCTTGAAAAAGGGCATATATATGTGGTAACCTTGATTGGGAAATTTATAATATAAGAATTATACTGAGACTGAAAATCCTGTATTATACTAAAACCTCTGTTTTGAATGATATAGCATATGTGCAAATATGCTTTTTGTGGAGGAATCCTATTGGAAACACTGTTTGTTAATGGCAGGTGATGTTAGCCTTGGTGCACCTTGATACCTCAACTAATAGGGGTGGTACTGGCCTCATGTGATAGCCAACACATAGGATATGATATGTGAAAGAGAGCGGGATGCCTCATATCTGGACGAGATGCTGACTATATGATATGTGATTTGTCTTCCCTTGTTGTGTGCTTGAGAAATTTTTCATATTAAAGTCCCTTCACATGTCTTCTTGAATGGTGGTAGGGAAAACTTTGGCTGAGACTCTTAGTATAGGCAAATCTTACACCACCAAAGTATAGAAGGGCTTAAACTCTAATATGGTGGTTCTGATATAAAATCCTCCTAATTTTTTTCATGAGAAATATTTTGATGCATATCAATATTTGATAAACGATCATACCTTATAGCATATGGTTTCAGATATTTGAATGTGATTTGAAATGCAGGTCTCATATGAATGTATTTTCGAACTGTAATTTTTTACGTGATAAATTTTAAAATATAAGTACATCTATATGTTGACTTAAGAGGTCATATGATATATTATCTGTTCATTGAGTTGTCAAACTCACTACACGATATTTCTACATTTTTCAGATAAAAGTATAGAGTTTGGTCTTTTTCCTTCGGATAGGTGATTAGCTAGACGACCTAATCACTGGTGAGTCTATTTTGTTTTAAAGGCTTGTAGATTTTAGTTATATTGTACTTGTACTCTAAAGTATGCTCTGAACACTGCAGACAGGATCCCTGCTTCTACTGTATTTTGATGTTTATAGACTTGGGATGTATATTATGTATACATGGGAATACCTATATGTAAAAGAGTGTAATATACATATTATGAAAAAAAAATATGTTTGTAAAGTATGTGTTTCACATGCCCTTAAATTGGGGGCATGACATTATATATGTGTTTGATGTTTTTTTTTCATATATAGTTATTTTATTCGCATTACAAGTGTTTGTGAAACTATTTTCTTAAGAATGTAGTGCACTTTTTGAAATGATTAATAATCTGATTTGGACAAAAGTGTTTTACTTGTCTAGAATCTAAAAACTATTTGATCTAATACATAATAAAATATAGAATTAATAACTATGTTTGAAGGCTTATTGTTTTTAATTATTGCATTAAGTAAATAAATTTTACCAATCTTTAATACTTAGACTTTATTCAAATTTTTGGTAGTCCAAAATTATAAATTTGAAATGCTCAATGTTTTATCAATAATATTATATTTTTTCTTTTATTAGAATTCCTTTTCTTGGCTTAAAATTTTTAGTAGAAAAATAATGGGTTGTTTTGAAATGATGTATCTTATTTTACTTTATTTTTCATATTAGTAAACCTAAACTTTAAACTTTGTGTTTTATTAAAACCCTAACACATTTTCTTTTATTATTTATTGAATATTTTATAGGATTTATATTGTAAATTCTTTTTGACGTTTATTGTAAATTTTATATACTTATTTACTACCTAGATTTAGATATCTTTTTTTAATTAAAATCCTTTTATTGATTTATACTTTGACCAGCAAAATTATTTATTTTAAATAAATAAATTTTTAATAAATTTGTGATTTCTATTATAATCGTATCCCTTTGAATTTATAAATAATTGAGTAATAACTACGTTTTCTTAATTATTCATTAACATGATAGTTTGACCATGGTTTCTTCTCTAGGCTACTATTCTTTTATTGAATTGTATTTTAAAAAATAAATAATAGTATTTTATATATGTTTATGAGGTGTTTATATAATGCATATTGCTTGTCTTGTTTCGCTATAACATATGTTACCTAGAGTCGCAAGATTCACCCTTCCATTTGTGTTTTCAAATAGCTCAAAATTGGATCCATTCACTATATGACTAGGCTAATCTTGGTAAACTCAATTTGTTCCATTGGATTGAGTTTATTATTTATTTGTATTAGTTATTATACTTTAGAGTATACTTTATTACCACAGACAAGATCTTCATTTCCATGTATATCCGTTATGTGTTCTACAATAGATTTGTTTTGTATAGTAACAAGAATAATGTTCTCAGACATATCTAAATATGAGTTTTGATACTAACATGTTTTCTGTAATAATTAATATTGTAACTTTCATGTGAAGTTTATGTATATGTTTTTATATGAATTTGGATTTGATATTGATACTGTTTTATGTGAAAGGCAAATTTATGGATCTTTGCACTTTGTTCCCATTACCGTACTAGTCATACATTTCGAAAATCGGAGTTGAGGCAATTCTACTTAACTTTAGGATTATTTTTGTCATTTTGACAAGCTTATTTTTTTTACTTTGGCTTTTCAACTTTTGATTCATTATTTTCTAGTCTCTCATTTGCTGCACTTGCATCAATTATTAGTCTTACGCATATCTCATAATATTCTTCATCTAGACCAACAATCTTGCCTTTGTTGTTGTCTCCAACTGTGACACTTTCCATTTTCTTATATGCAAGTGAAATAAATTTTGAGGTATCGCTAGTCATGTGTCATAAACATCCAGAATCATAAAACTAGTGATCCATCTTTCACTTCGTCTTCAAACATACCTAGAGTTTGTCTTTAGGTACCCAAAAGTCTTTTAGGTCTTTACTTGCTAGTTCACGTTCCTTTAGGTACTATAATATCTTTAAAACCCAAATCATAAATATATTTTTCATGACAAACCATGTATATGATATGTATCCTTTTCTTCCATAACTATAGCAGGTTTTATGAGCATTTAACATAGAACAAGCTTTATAGAAGTTTTTGAAATGTTTTTCAGATTTGGTTTTTTTGTAGACTAATCCAACTTTTTCAAAAGGACATCTTTATGAACCAAGTAATATTTCTAATTCATTTTGTCCTTGAACAAAGTTTGCAAGATCTTTATTTAAGATGTCAACTTTCTTTCTTAACGGTTTATTCTTATATGTCAATGCATTAAGTGATAGATCCTATTCATACCTTGCAAGTTTTTCTTCCAAAAATTTATTCTCACTTTTCAAGGTTCCAAAGTTTGCTAAAACCTTGAGATGGATCTTTTAAGACCATTATATTTTGATTATCAATTATTGTGCCAAGTGCTTCTTGTAACTCATCATAGATAAAAGTTGAAGCAAGATCATATATATATACCTCTTCTGATTGATTGCTTTTTGATTCTTCATTTACCATGAGACATTGGTTAATAGTTTCTTGTTCAACTTCCTCATTTTTACTTTTTGTGAGTAAAGAAAGCTCTTCATCACTCCAAATTGAATTAACCAATATTTTCTTTTTCATCTTCTTGTCCTTTGACAAACCTTTTTTGAGTGATGGGAAGTAAGCTTTCACATGTCATAGTCTTTTGCATTCATAGCATGTAATATTCCTTAGTTTTTACACAATCTTGTTTTGTCCTAACTGTTTCTATTTTATCTCAAGTCACTATGTTTTATCTAATTTGATTTATATTTTCTTATAAATTAATTATGTTTTTATTTTATATAATTGTGTCCTGCTATTAAAAGATCATATTTTATCTTTAATATATATGTTATTTTGTTTTATGGGCTATCTTTTTGATTTAAACCTAGACATATTGAAAATTTTGAAGCTTCACATTTAAAAATGCAATAGCAAAAATTCTCAATAACTGGTGTCACAACAACAGAAGTAGAACACACAAGGATGGGATTCTAGAATACTTAATGTCCCAACGGAAAATGGTTAATATCACAATGGTAGGCAAAACAACATGAATAACCTTCTATCTATAAATTTTTTATTTCTTCCATTTTCCTTTCTTTTCCATTCTTCCTCCGTTATTTCTCTTTCCAGTAAATTTCTTAATCTTCACTTTAAATTTTCTCCTAACGTAGTCATCCATTTGGTGTATCGGAGATACCATTGGACTCATAGTAACAAGACTCACTTTCCACCGATTGGTTTCATCAGAAGACGTCGAAAACTTTACTAGAGATTGTGAATAGTAAACTTTAAAGAGGTGAGCTTTAAAAAAGGATGTTTAGGAGCCTTTAATAAAAAAAAATTAATACTATGGGTAGACTTAGCGATTTGCAAAACCTTAAGAACCAAAGTTTCTATGTTCACACAATGTCATTTTCTAATGTGAATAATAGATTTTTCCTTTTTTAAATAGTAATGTCAATAGTGTTACGAACAATAACTGCGTGAAGAATGTGCTTTTTAACTCCTTCAAATATTTTAGCACATACTTAGCATTTATATGGTTAGTTTAGATTCAAAAAATAGCTTGAAAGAGCTAGTTTATTGATGAGTGAGTTTTATATTCATAAATTAAATATTTTCATCTTATATTTTTGTCATAATTAAGCATTTATCTCCTTTATTTGTCTTTAATTTTGTGTATCTTTTACAGATGGAGAGAAGAATTAAAAATGAACTCAATTAGAGGAATCAAAGCTAAATTATAATTCTTTGGAAATAATATCTATAAATCAAGCAAATTAAATAAATTCATTAACGATAATTGAGTAAGGATCATTATCTTTTTTAATCTAAGACATATCCTAATGGATATATGTATCAATTCAATCTTCATTTATGACTACATTTTCAAAAGAACTAAAACATAAAGATTCAAGGCAAAACACCCAATGTTGAAAATCTATTTGCTGTTTGCTTTTCAACCCAACCTTGCTCCAGAATCATGGCCATAATTGATAAAATACATATCCAACATGTACAAAATTTGGTATATAAAAAGATAAGACAATTTTTTACAACTTTTATGTTCACGTGATTAGCATATTTGACACAAAAAGGGCCAAAATTGGACTAGAATAGAATTTGTTTGTTGTTGTAGTCCAAGCCAACCTTGCTTCAGAATTTGGGCCGTATCTCAGAAAATACGTATTCAATACGTACGAAATTTGGTAACAAAATAGCTCACACAATTTGCTACAACTTTTGTGTTCACGTAATCAATAGATTCAGTAGATATCAATGAATAATTTAAGGATTACTTTCGATGCCCAATTTGTCAAATTAATACAACTTGTTAGCTACAATTGTTGACAATTACCACACCTAATTGTATCTATAAATAGAGGGTTTAAGAAGTCTTGCGGGAGGTGAATTGACAGATCTTAGGATAGCTTTGTTTTAGTTCTAAGTGCTTATAATATTCTTCTCTCTTTAGACATTTTGTATCTTTACTTTTTTTTCATAATATTATCATGTTTCTTCATCTTTCATTTTACTTTCTTACCTTGATTATAGAGAACTAATCTCCTAATGTTAAGATGAAAGGGTGAAACGCTTGGTACGAAAATAATAATCTATCTAACTTTTAATTTTAATGTTTATATTTGATATTGTATTTACCTTCTTATTTCTTTTCTTATGTTCTTTGTTAGAGGCTGGTTTTGCCGCCACTCTTGTTATTTTCTTTCTTAGAGGCTAGCTTTGTCACTTCTCTATTATTATTTTCTTTCTTAGAGGCTGGCTCTACCACCTCTCTGTTATTATTTTCTAAATATTTTTTTAGAAGATGGCTTTGTTTCCATTCTGTTGTTATTTTCTTTCTTAGAAGACGGTTCTGCCACCTCTCTGTTATTATTTTCTTGTTATTTTTTTAGAAGATGGTTTTGTCACCCCTCTCTTGTTATTTTCTTTCTATTATCTTTCTTAATGTCTAATTTTATCACCTATTTTATATTATTATTATTGACTATGCCACCTATCTGTTGTTATATTTTTCCTTCCTTTTACATCTTTTCAATTTTAATTTTGTAAAGTGCGAATCTTGATACATTATAGACAATATTGGCACAATAAATACTTAAAACAATCTTGATTTATTGTAAACAATATAATAATTGGCACAGTGTATATTTGAATCTATTTTACAAGAGTTATTTTATTGTTAGTAATAAAATAAAAAGAAGACAAATATACTTCATATGTAAACCAAAGCTATTTTAAGATAACAAATTTTCCGAATGAAACTTCATTTATGTGAGGATTCCATTTGAATAATAAAAAAGTTAATGTTTATTTTTATTTTATATGCCAAGAATAGATCTCCTAACCTTAGAATATTTTTTTTACTTTAAATAGATTCCTATTTAATTTTAGTTCTTTGCATACTTTGTTCAATATTCTTCTCACAAAAGAAAATCTTGGCAACTAGGTTAGAAATATTTATTTTGAATTTGAATTACATTTTTTCTCAATTGGAAATCCTTGTGGGATCAATCTCACATACCATTAAATCTATACTATAATATATTCGTGTGTTTGCGAGTTTTAATTAAAACAACAACACTTATTCGAAGCTTAAAATCCTATGAATATATGATATAACCTATAATATGTGAAAGTGTTATTTTAATTTCTAAAACATATGTTATAAATTTCATAATGGTGTTTATGAATCTAGAATTTATATGTTGAAATTATAACTCTGCATATGTTATATATGCTATATAGTGGACACTTTTGATTTTCTTTATAAAGCCATTATATCATAGGATAAAAATTCTTGGTAAATAATTGAAATGGTATAGTATTATGGATTTTGAGATCTTTTAGAATGGCATTAGTTAGAGACAAGAGTTAGGAAATTTTTCGAGTATGATAAATAAAGAAATTATATTAGTTAAGGAGAACTTTATTTAGATTGTTTTTAGATATATGAGCGAAAGGTGAGTTACTAGATCCTAAGATGATAATTTATAGTAACATATGTGTTTAAGAATATACATGGGATATACTCTAATTGGACGAGTTAGGATTATACACACACACACCAAGGATTGACAAGTTGTAGATAGAGTTTGAAAATGAAGGTGAATGATTCATGAAGATAATGCATCCCAATGTTAAGAGTTCCATAGTGAGGACATCTACATTGGCTTAGTTAAAAGATTTCTTGTGAGTTAGATATTGAACACATGTACTATAAGAGTTATAAACATTCTATCATCTATGAGTTGATATGAGTTGCATAGAGTTAATAAGACTGCAGTAAATCAAGTTAGTATGAAATGTTAAACCAAACCTTGGAAATGAAGGTGTACAATGGATATAAGTTAAGTCTATGGATCCATTGAAGCCATAGAAGTTAGAAGATTACTTTTTGGTTCCAAGGAAGTTGAAATATATATATATATATATATATATATATATATATATATATATATATATATATATATATATATATATATATATATATATATGAAATAGAGTTTGAGAATTTTCTGAGTATATCTTTGAATAATCATTTTGAACATGATAAAGTAAACTAACCATGAAAATAATCAGTTGCAGTTTGTGGAATTGTAATTTTCGTGCATGAAATGAATTTTTATAAAATGCTCATATAACCTTTGTATATATGTAGTTTTAAAGTATAAGTTATTGATGGGTAACTTAGTTCACTATAACTTAACAATACTTAAAATTTGTCTTGCCACCTATTATGAGTAATAAATGTGAGCTTAAAGGGTTAATATAATCTATAAGACTACAAATTATTTTGAAGCCCTAGAGAGTATTTGAAATTAAAAGCATATTATAATATTATTACATTGAGTCTAGACAGTGACCATTATTATTAATATGATAAATATTAAAATAAGGATTTATTAATACATAATTACTAACGAAAGTTGCTAAATAGGATAAGAATGGATGTGGGTTCTATTCTAATTCATTGTGATGACTTATGAATCTAGTGCCTAATGTGCCCAGTGTATCTTTCTATTATGAAATTTGTTATATATGATTATACTTTGACTTCTATTTGTGATGACCAATAAGGAATATGTCTAAGAAGACTCTTTGAGTATTAATTTCATTACTAGAAGATTAATAAATAGTTTTCAAAAGAGGAATCCTTTCAAAAACATTGTATGTTAGTAATAGAAAATGCTAACTCTAACGCACCATGAAACTTCAGTTGGGTGTTGCCAGTCATGTGTGTTGGTCAACTACATGATTTGTTCCATTCTAAAAGGAGTGGAAAAATGCCATGTATTATTTGTTTTGATTCATATTTTTTTCCTTCCTTATTGTGTACTTAGGAATCTTATGGTTCTAACATAGAATCGCCCAAATCAAATCTAAAGATAAATAAAATAAAAGAATTGACTCTTTAAAATATTTAAATACTAATCATCCTTGCATAACAATTATGCACAAAACCAATTTTTGTTAAGGTCAAAATTAAAGATCTAATTTAAGATATATGTCTATAGTAAGTAAAAAATAAAAAAGTAAGAAGGTATGCCGAATAGCAAATAGTTTTGTAATATTATTAGGCTATTGTTTGTTGTAAGGTCTAATCTGATTATGATAATTTATATAGTAGAAAATTTTATGTTAAGAATAGAGCCCTTAATATTTATATTTAATGAGATATATGTATTTTTGTTTTTGCCTATTGTGAATCATTTATACAAAAACATTAGGGAATTGGCGAAATCAAAAAAGTTGTATATTTAATTTGGACTATGTTTGAAATTGACCTAGATAGGATGCTATAAAAAAATACGAATCTTTTTTCTAAATGTTATTATATACAAAGACAAATCTTGAGCACATGTCTAGGGAATATAGTAGTTAACTCATATTACAAACCCTTAAACCTATTTCGACTACAAAAGAAGAGTAATTATGATTACTAACTAAGATACAATTATATTATAAATTGATATTTGTAACACTTTCCTAGTCCATTATAGATTATGTTATTTATTCACTGTGTCACAAGATTCACCCTTCTCTATTTTTCCCTATTTTTAGATCAGGGACAGAAGCACAGTGAACGCGATAGGAGATAAGATCAAATGTGGTTAGCCCAAACTTGCCCTTGGGCTAAGCTTATATGTTTCTTTATCCTTTTATTGAAAATTTAGAGTTGTTTTATTACCACAGATAAGGTTCACGTTTCCAAGACATATCAATATGATTGTTGTACATGTATAGCTTTATATTAGTTAGAATATAATAGATTTTATGTTTGCATTTGGATTAGGATTCTAAAAAACATGGTGGATGATTTTGTTTATACATGAATAATATATTTTCTCTACAAATATCTTTTCTTTAAACTTAAATCTTTATTTAGGCTTTACCTAAAAATCATTCCAAAATGTGCGGATTTAAATATACAAAAAGACAAGAGTATACATGAATTTTTTTTACATATTATTTTGGAGGAAATTGGACAAATTCGATATGGTTTTGTATGAGAGACAAAATTTTATAATTTTTGTACTTTTTATTATGTTTTGAATTAAATTAAATTTTAAAAAAGTGTTTGATTCTTCTACAAATCTTGAATACTTGCACCTTTTGATTCTTCCAATAAATTTCCATTAGGTTAAACTTATGAAGTGAGTCAACCTTACTCGTGTCAGTCATGTGCTCAGAAATCTAAATAGTGACATAGAAAGTGATGGTTGTAATAACTCCAATTTTTTACATATATACATATGTATTTTTTAAATCCCATGAAGTCATTACCTCTTTACTTCTAACTATTTAATTCATAATAACATCAATTAATCAAGAATAATTAAGGTTTATGGTATACCATTAATACTGATACAATTTTAGGTTCACATACACATCATTAATTAAAAACATCCGTACAAAAATCAAATACATATATGTCTACATCTTATTCATCTATATTGACCAGTTCCGGGAATACGGGTACGAGTGGTTGCACCTTCACTGGAATCTTAGTCAACTCGACCCAACGTACGCTAAAAGCTGGTCATAGAGAATATCTGTATATTTAGTCTTCTGAATATGATATAAAAATATAGTTAAAATTAAATCCCAATAGGTTTAAAAATAAATCATAATTATCATCAATATAGCTCATCATATCAAGTTCATCTGTATAAGTTACAACAAATATCTTTGGTAACATGAATGCACTATCTATGCACATGAAAATCGTGTTGTAATGATATGTATATCATGGATAACTATTTTTAGAATATTATATGATGGCTATCAACTTATTTTCATATCAAACTACTCCGGTCAGAGTGAGTACTTTCTACTCTCTGATATGGATTTTTCTCGCTTCATCTGATATAGCATACTTTCTCTTTCTTTTCTTCTTAACATAATCATAGCCGTGAGTAGGACATCCCCTATTAGTGCACCACACAGACCATCATGTGACCGTGCTCATATCTTTCCTTTTATTTTTTTTCACATTAATAGCCAAAAATATGATTTCAATAACAAGTATGTTCATGATACTCACATACCATAATTTATTATCAAAACATAATCGTTACCAAAAATTATTAGTAAAATACAATCTTGTCATGAATATAATCATTTTCAATTACCACTTTATAAAATATTTTCATGTCAAAATTAAACACTTAAGATGGTAAGGAATTCATGCAATGGAAATGGCTATGGCATACACTAGTAATTTATAATTTTCATTTATAAGATTCTTCTTTTTTCTTAAATATTATTTTCCTCTCTCACTAAACAGAGCATAAAACCATCATTTTAAATCCAATTGAGGCGATCGTGGTGTTAATTAAAAAAAAAAGACAATCCTCTAAAACTCTTATGTTGAACATTTTAGTGAAATCTTAAGTAATCGTGGTGTTATTACTCCCTCAAATTCAATGTTATTTTTTCTCGGGTATATTCTAACATTTTCTTATTAATCTGACCATATCTCCCTTATATAGATTCTAAATTGAATTATCCCAGTGGCTAAAAATTCATGATATATATATATATATATATATATATATATATATATATATATATTATGTTAACAATTTCTTCTAATTCCCTGCATATTTTATCCAAAAATTCAAATATAGAAACTTACCTAACAGATTATTACCTAGTTAATAAGTTTCTAACATCTGTTTACTTATCTAACCATATCTCACTCATATTGATTTCAATTTGAAAGATTCCAGTGGCTCACAATTCGTGAGACATATATCTGTATTTTTTATGTTAAGCATTGCTTTTAATTCCCTACAAATTTATCCCAAAAAATCAAATACAGAAACTTACCTAACAGATTCTTCCCTAGTTAACTAATTTCTGACCACTACTTACTAATCTGACCATATCTCTCTCATATGGATTCCAATTTGATTTACTCAAGTGGCTAAAAATTTGTTTTATATATATATATATATATATATATATATATATATATATATATATATATATATATATATATATATATATATATATATATATTTTTATGTTAATCATTTCTTTTAATTCTCTACATATTTTTTTCAAAAATTCAAACACGGAAGCATCCTTGCTTACTTCAAAATCCAGTTTCATAACCAAACATTTCCTAAGGTTTTAGTTCATCATTTTATTATGTCATCTTCTATTTTCTTCCTAATTTACATCTAATCATATTCCATCAATTTTTCACCACATTCAAATATACAAAAAAGCAGCATAAAAATCCTAAAAATTTTCCACCCATAGCCATATCTATGCAGAACTTTCCATACCAACTGAAGTATTCAAAACATCCATCATATGCAAGATCAACATATAACATGATATAGCAACATCCATGGACAATCATCAAAGTAGAAAATATTGTAAATTTCATCAAAGTTCTAAGATTAAAATCTCATATAAATGTTACAAATTTCAAAACTTTTCTTCAAAAAGAGATATTGTTAAACCTACATAAAGATCTTCCTAACTCACTTAATAAATTCTTTTTCTGGTTTTCCCTTGAAGAAAGTAGTAAGATTCCTTCTTTCTCTTAACTTTTCTAACAACTTAAATAAGAGAAGGATTGTGAGTTTTGAACTCCAAGGATGAAGAGAAAAGATGGATTCAAGTGGAGATTAAACTAAGTTACCTTGGGTACTTAGTCCTTTAAACTTCTCCTTCTTCTTCCTTCCTCTATTCTCCTCTCTTTCTCTCTTTTCCTCATTCTACCTTGCTTCTATTTTTTACGCTCCCTCATTTGGACGAAATTATAATCTTATAAGGGTGAGTTTTACTTAAATAAACTATCAAGTGGTTTAACTCTCATAATTATGGGTCTACCTTATCACAATTAGGATGCACTTGGTTGTTTTTTAGGGAAAGACAACTCATATTCTTGTTTTCCTCTCCCTTAGTCAAGATATGCATAGCAAAAGGAGATTTATATTTTGAAAATCATAATAAAATATTCTTAAGATAAGGGACAAGGTCCTTTTGATTTAGAGATTCATTTCTTTCTTCTTTTGTCTCACTCAAGTATGATAGGTTTGCCTTTTTAGGTAGTAAATTTTCAGCTCTTGAGTCTCCTTTGCTTGGTTGAAATTATTTATGTAGGATAAAAATATTTTATCATAATGGTATGTATTATTACCTACTTGTTGAAATTATGAATGTAAAATATAGATATTTTGTCCTAATGTCATGTGACTTATTCTTGATTATTATTAAACTACTATTTTCTTACATAGTTCTTATTTTTCCCTCTTGGGTCTAGACTCATTCTTACCCATTTCCTTTACTTTGGTTGAAATTTTATCTTTCATAGAGAGCTTGATCACATTTTTATAATTTTTGAACTATCGATCCAATTTCTATATCTTAGTTCAAGTTTATGTTTTATTTCTTGCTTGGGTTATCCAATTTGCTTGTTAGAAACTCATGTGAAGTGAAAAAATTCTATATGAAGTGTTAATAGGTGAAAGTCCAATGTATGGGTGGACATGTTAAATTTAGAAACTCTAACTCTTGAATTATGAAAAATTACATTAATCTAATTTTCTTAAAATTTTAAGACATTTACTTACTTCCCAAAAATTTATCTTCCTTACCCAAAATTTTTGCCTCTTTTTAGTATGTTATTTCTAATTTTTTTCTATTAGATTTTCTCTCTTTACTTATTCCCTTAATGTTAGAAATATTTTCTATGTATACACATAAGGTGGAGAATTTCTAAAACTTATATTTCCTTTATATATTTAAAAAATTTCTAATAAATTTTATTTTTTTAATTAAATATTTATGTACCTTTATAAATAAAAGAAACGAAATTAAAGATGTCATAGGCTTCATTTAATATGTTGTGTAAAATTAGATATAATAATGTAAGTTAATATAATTTAACTTATTATGATGTTTGGTGCATAAGAGATTATATAAATTTATATGATTAGGGTTTTTTTTTATATAATTCTCATTGTATAACACTATATAGTTAGAGAAGGAATAAGTCATTGTTCTATTATTACTATCTCCATTATTGTTATTAATATGTTTGGACATAAATATAATATTATGTATAAGAAAAAATATCTTTTGTGTTTAAAATATAACTCCATATTTAATTTTATTTTGAGAATGTTGCATTGAATGTGTAACACAGTAAAAAAGATATGATTAGAAATGAGTGTATTAGAGAAAAAGTTGGGGGTAATATCTATTGTGAAAAAAATGATGGAATCTAATTTAAAGTAGTTTAACTATATGTGGAGACAACCTGCAGAAACTCTATCGAAAAAATTAAATCAGATAGAAAGTAACTTGATAGTTAAATATAGAAGGAGACAAAAATAAAATAATAAATAAAATTATTAAAAAATATTTAATAATTAATAATTTATCTATTCATATCATTTATAATAAGTCATTGTAATATTGTTTGATCTATGTAATCGATTTCACCTAATAAAAAAGTAATTATTATTGTTATTGTATTTAATTTAATTTTTTAAAATACTATTTTATTAATTTTTATTCTTGTATTTCTTTTAAAAAATTAATGTTATCTTTTAATCTAAGACGGTTAACTCAATTGACCAAATTTTGTTTGCTGTGTGAATTCATTAATTTTTTCGCTAATTTTTTTTCCTCTCTCTCTCTCCCCTTCTTCCCCTTACACTTTCTTGCTTCTTTCTCCCTTCCTCCACCATCATGAAACTTCTCAGATTCTTCTCCTTCTTACTCTACCACAAAAAGTTTGTAAAATTGACCATAAGGGAATCGTCCAACTTGTTGCAGGGGAAGGATTTTCTTCTGATCTCGGTTACTTGAAAAATATGATAGCAAATTTCTTTTCTCTCTCACCAGTGGGTTGAGATGAAATGTCGTTGTTTTTCCTCAGTCTGATCAAAAGGTAGGATTAAGGGGGAAAATTGTGATTTTTCTTAGTGAAATCATAGCATCCTCAATCTCGAAACCTTGAGAGTTTTTCAATTTTCTCATGATTTCTTCTTTAGGTGAGGTAGGAGCTATGACTCCGATTTCTGCAAAATTTGGAAGGCATTTTTCAAACCGTTTTCTTTCAATGCTGCAATTTGAGCAAAACCCAAAAGTCCTTAACCGTAAAGGAACCGACTTCCTTAACCAACTTTTTCCCAGTGCAAACCAAGCCCTTCAAATATCTCACCCACAAATTTTAGAAGGCATTTGCAATGTGGGTCCGGGTTGAAGTGATCAATAATATTCTGGAGTGGGGAAATTTGGAACAACGATAAAGGAAAGGGAGAAGTACGTGTGGAAACAAGAAAAGTGGATCATAGATTTAAGATAATTATTATATGTTTGTGACGGGCTGAGAAGAAGAGTCTAAGAAGTTTGAGAGAGAGAGAGAGAGAGAGAGAGAGAGAGAGGACAAAATTGTGACAATCACTGTTATGATTAAATAATGCCTAGAGAGAGAGAGAGAGAGAGAGAGAGAGGACAAAATTGTGACAATCACTGTTATGATTAAATAATGCCTACATTAGTAGTTATTTAAAAAGATTATGTTAAGTAAATTAACAATATTAAACTAAAAAAAATATTGAACCTTTCTTGTTAATTAAATGTTAAGTTGAACTTTAAGAATAAAAAATATCTTTTTCCCTTCTGTATAATATTATGTTATATTAACTTATGTATCACATGATATTGTGACAAATATTTAATAATATAGAGGTTTGAACAATACTATTCTGTATTATTTATAATGTCAAGTCTCAAAGCTTTTTATCACGCCAATAATCCTTACATTCTATTTCAAAGCATTGCTAGGTCCGTCTAACATAACTTTCCGACAACCCATTAAACGGAAAGAGGGAGGAAATAATGACTTTCGACCATTAGGACATAGGGTGGCCCAAAGCCTGCTCAAATAGCTGGGCGCGTAGTCACACACAAACCATAACAAACATTCCTTTGATCAACTTGTTGGCCTAGCTAACACAGCAAGGACTTACACCATATACTCAGTGCCCCTAAGAGATGTGGAATTAGACTTTCTCTCTTCTATTTTTTTTAGACGGATATCGAACTCCTTCTTGGATTCAATAAATGTGGGAATAAAGAGTATTAACAGAAAATATACTTTAGCAAGGGATGAGTTGCCTTCATATTAAAATTCTCTCTGGAATTATAGCCCTAAGCTCTCACTCTCAGTCTAAAGGGTTCAAAACATATTCTTTCACTACAACGTATTCTCATGCAAAAATGTATTTGTGAACAACTTCTTCGTATTCGTTGCTAAGAAGATTTTTAAACAAATATATTGTAGGGGACTAAGCTTAGCCTTGAACTTAGATTAGGTCTCCTAATTCATAGAATTAGTTTTCTAATTATCAGTTTCTTTTTAAAGCAACATTCTTCCTTGACTTGATCTATAATTGAATTAAGGAATTATCCCACTTGAGCATTGAATGTCTAGCCTTAGCCTACCTACCAGTGTTGATCTCTTGCAAGAATAAAGGGAAGCAAATAGAAACTACTTCAGAATGCCTTTTCAAACAACTCCATTTTTATTTAAATATATATATTTGTAAAGTCCCATAAATTCATTACTTCTTTACTTCTAATTACTTAACTTATAATAACATTCAATTAATTTTATCAAATATAATCAAGATTTAAGGTCTACTATTAACACTGAAACAACTTTGAGTTCACATACACTTTATTATTTAAAACATACGTACAAAAATCAAACACATAAATATATATATCTTATTCATCAATGTTAACCAATTCCGGAGATATGGGTGTGGGTGGTTACACCTTTGTCGAAATTTTAGCCAATTCGACCACAAACACCTTATTAATTTTTGGGATCTTTCCAACATAAAGTAACTTGATCCAACGTGCACTAAAAGCCAGAGCCATAAAAAAATTTGCATAACTAGTTTTTTGAACATGATATAAAAATATCATGAGAATTAAATACTAGTAGATTCAACAATAAATCATAATCATCATCAATATTGCACGTTCCATTATATTCATCTGTATAAACTACAGCAAATATCTTAGATCATATGAATACACTTTATCTATACACATGAAAATCATGCAATAATGACATGTATGACATGAATAACTGTTTTCATAATATTATATGATGGCTATCAACTTATTTTCATATCAAGTTACCCCCATCAAGATGAGTACTCTCCGGTACGGCCTTTTCTTACTCTGTCCGACATGACACATTTTCTCTTTCTTTTCTCATTAGCATAATCATAGTCGTTAGTAGGGTGTCTCCTACTAGTGTACCACACAGACCGCCATGTGAACGTACTCGTTTCTTTTCTTTTCTTTTCTTTCACATTAATAGCCAAACATATGATTTCAATAACAAGTATGTTCATTATACTTACATGCCATAAGTTTTCATCAAAATATAATTATTACCAAAAATTATTGGTAATCATGCTATGAACATAATTATTTTCAAATATCAATTTATAAAATACTTTTATGTCAAAATTACACATTTAAGATGGTAAGGAGTTCATGCAATGGCAATAGCTAGAGCATACACTAGTCATTTATTATTTTTATTTATAAGATTTTTCTTCTTTCTTAAATATTATTTTCATCTCTCATTAATGAGAGCATAACTCTCTCATTTTAACTCTAATTGAGGTGATCTTGACGTCTATTTAAAGTTAAGAAAAACCTCTAAAACTCTTATGTAGAACATTTTAGTGAAATTATAAGAAATCTTAGAGTTATTACTCCCTTAATTTCAAAGTTATTTCTTTTCGGGTAGGTTCTGACATCTACTTACAAATCTGATCATATCTCCCTCTTATGGACTCTAAATTGAGCGATTCTAGTGGTTAAAAATTCTTGAGTCATATATTTATATTTTTCATGTTAATGATTTCTTTTAATTCTCTACAAATGCTTCCCAGAAATTCAAACACAGAAACTTACCTAACAGATTCTTTCCTAGTTAACTATTTTATGACCACTGCTTCATAATCTGATCATATCTTCCTAATATGGATTCTAAATTGAATGATTCCAGTGGCTAAAAATTCGCGAGACATATATATATACATATACATATACATATATATGTATGTATATGTATATATATACATACATATATATGTATATGTATATGTATATATACATATACATATACATGTATATGTATGTATATATATGTATATGTATATATATATATATATATATATGTGTATATATATATATATATATATATATATATATGTGTATATATATATATATATATATATATACACATATATATATATATATATATATATATATATATATATTTCATGTTAACCATTTTCCCATAAATTTAAACTCAGAAGTTTACCTAACAGAATCTTCCCTAGTTACCCATTTCCTTACTATTGCTTACTAATTTGACTATATCTCCCTCATTTGAACTCTAAATTAGGTTATTCCAACAGCTAAAAGTTTTTGAGATATATATCTACATTTTTCATGTTAACCATTTCTTTTAATTCCTAACCGATTCTTCCTAAAATTTAAAAAATAGAAACTTCCCTAGTTACTCCGAAATTCAATTTTCTTAGCCTAGCTTTTCTTAAAGTTCTATTTCATCCTTTTGTTAAGTCCTTTTCCATTTTTCTTCCAAATTTTCACCAAACCATAGAATTACTCATCTCAACATTTAATTATATTTCTTACTTAATTTAACATATTATATCATCCACTTCAAAAGAAAAATGTAATCAAATCATGCATCACTAAAGGTGTTTCTCAACAAAAATTTCTCATGGTCTTCCCCTACGTGTTTAAGACCATACTTAATTTACCAACCTAACCATCTTCCATTTATTTTTACCACATCCTAATATGCATAACAGTAGTATAAAAATCCCTAAAAGTTTGCCACCCATAGCAATCAAACATCCATCACATGCAAGATCAACATGTAACATGATATAGCAACATCTATGGCCAATTATCAAAGTTCTAGGATAAAAATCTCATATAAATGTTATAAATTTCAAATATTTTTTTTCAAAAAGAGATATTGTTAAACCTACCCAAAGATCTCCCTAACTCACTTAGTGAATTCTTTTTTTTAATTCTTCTTAAAGGAAGTGGTAAGATTCTTCCCTTCGCTTAACTTTTTCAGTAGCTTACATAAGAGAAGGAGCATGAGTTTTGAACTCCAAGGGTGAAGAGAAAAGATTGATTTAAGTGGAGATTAAGTTAACTTACTTTGAGTACTTAGTCTTCTAAACTTTTCCTTCTTCTTTCTTCCACTTTTATCCTCTCTTTCTCTCCTTCCCTCACTTTACCTTCCTTATGTTTTTCCTCTCCCTCACTTGGACAAAATTATAATGTTATAAGGGTGGGTTTTTCTTAAATAAACTATCATGTGGTTCACCTCTCATAATCATGGGTCTACCTTATCACAATTAGGATGCACTTGGTTGTTTTTTGAGAAAAGACAACTCATATTCTTGTCTTCCTCTCCATTAGTCAAGATATGTATAGAAAAAGAAGATTTGTATTTTGAAAATCATGATAAAATATTCTGAAGACAAGGGACAAGATCTTCTTTGATTTAGAGATTCATTTCCTTTTTCTTTTGTCTCACTCAAGTATGATAAGTTTGCCTTTTAGGTGGTAAATTTTCAACCCTTGACTCTCCCTTACTTGGCTGAAATTATTTGTGTATGATAAGGATGTTTTTTTCATAATACCATGTATTATTACCTACTTGTTGAAATTATGAATGTAGAATATAGATGTTTTCTCCTAATGCCATGTATTATTACACACTTGCTGAAATTATGAATGTAAGATATAGATGTTTTGTCCTAATGCCATGTGACCTAATCTTGATTATCATTACACTACTTTTTTTTTCACATGATTCTTAATTTTTTTCTCTTGGATTTGGGCTCATTCTTGCCTATTTCTTTT
This sequence comes from Gleditsia sinensis, assembly GCA_037074535.1. Lineage (NCBI taxonomy): Eukaryota > Viridiplantae > Streptophyta > Magnoliopsida > Fabales > Fabaceae > Gleditsia > Gleditsia sinensis. The sequence goes on along the minus strand of CM073470.1, from coordinate 62,574,607 downwards.
ACTTTGGCTAAAATTTTACCTTTTATAGAGGGTTTAGTCACATTTTTATTATTTTTGGGCTATCGGTCCAACTTCTATATTCTAGTTCAAGTCTATGTTTTATCTCTTACATGAACTATCCAATTGGCTTGCTAGAAACTAATGTGAAGTGGAAAAACTCTATTTGAAGTGTTCATAGGTGAAAGCCTAATGTATGGGTGGAGATGTTAAACTTAGGAACTTTAACTCTTGAATTAGAAAAAATTACTTTAATTCAATTTCTTAAAATTTTAAAATCTTTACTTACTTTTCAAAAATTTATCTTCTTTATCCAAGAATTCGACTCTCTTTAGTATGTTGTTTCTAATTTTTCTTATTAGGTTTTCTCTCTTCAATTACTCCTTTAATGTTGAAACATTTTCTATGCATACACGTAAGGTGAAAAATTTTTAAAACTTATATTTCCTTAGATATCTAAAAATTATCTAATAAATTTAATTTTCTTAACTAAATATTTATGTATATTTATTAATAAAAGAAACGAAATTAGAGATGTTACATCTTTGCTCCAATAGCTAAGCGCCATACTGATGCTAAGTGCTGGTATTGACTAGATGTCCTACTAGTACCAGGTAAGTGTAGGTGGTGTGTAGCATAATAAACACTTTCTTCCTAAACATCAACAAAAAAAATCCATAGTCAAATAGAGTTTTGGTTGGCAATTAGGGATTTGGTTGAAAGAGAGTCGCACTCTTCCTAGTTAGGCTACCTTTTCAATGTTCATTAAGAAAACGAAAACCTAATCCTAAACGAAAGACCTCTTTTCTTTCTGAAAATCTTCTTCTATGAGCATCGAGTTTCTGATAAGAAAAGGAACTTATCAATCAAGGCGATCGAGGGAATCGCCTACTTGCCTTTTCTGATTTCATTATTGATTATAGGTTTGAAAGTCGCGATAGCAAAGAACAAACTAAGGTGTCAAAAAAAGACCTACATATTGATTAGATTGGACATCTTTCTCCTTAGAGACAATGAATTAAAGGACTTTTATCTATTCATTTAATTTTTGAACTTAAAAAAGATGAAACAAAGTAAGGATCTATAGATCTTTATACAAAATTGTTTTATTCTTAAAACTACCTTATTTGAAGTTGAATAATCAATACTATGAAGAAGAGAATGATTGTTTCACTTATGCTGAGTTTTTTTCTTTTTTCTTTTTTAGTAATAAAGGGGGCGTCAGTCCAGAAAAGAAAACAACAACTACACAAAAGCTACTCGGGGTAAACTATCCACAATTCCCCGTAACATTAGCGAAGAGCAGATTACTTAGACCCCCAGGGGAGGTTTCTTAAACTTCACAAGACATAGATCGTGACTAAAACTTAGGTTGGCCAGAGAAGACTCGTTCATTTGGCTAATGCTAGAAAACCAAGTAGCCAACCCAAATACATTGCTCCAGCCTTGTTTATATACCATGATGGCAAACAGACAGATTGTGGATTGGATTATCAGATACGGATAAAATATAATGATTCGTTAGCCCATTTGAAATTCATTAAGGTGATATTTAGTACAACGAGATTTTAGTTATTCAAGTGCTTGAAAATATATTCTAAAAATATTGAAGTATAGTAAATATAAAAATATAAAAATTTATATATTATGTAACAACTCAATTTTTTTTATATATTTGTAAAATTCCATGAAGTCATTACCTCTTTATTACTAAACTCATAATAAATTTTATTTAATTTAACAAAGCATAATTAAGGTTTAAAATCTATCATTAATACAGATATAATATTGAGTTCACATACACATCATTATTTTCAAAAACATAGACCACTTTTGGGGACACTGGTGCAGGTGGCGGCACCTCCACCAGAATCTTAGTCATATTTACTACAAATATATCTGATATAATAGGTATTTGCCCAAAGTAAGGTAGCTCGATCTGACATATAGTAAAAATAAGAGTTATGGAGGATATTTGTATTTTTAATCTTCTGAACATGATATGGAAAAATAGTGAGAATTTAATCCCAGTAGGTTCAACAATAAATCATAATCATCATTAATATAGCTCATCAAGTCATGTTCATCTCTATAAACTACAGCAAATACTTTAGGTCACATCAATGCACTTATCTATGAATATGAAAATTGTACAGTAATGACATATATGGCATGATTAACTATTTTTCAAATATCATATGATGACTATCATCTTATTCTCATATTAAGCTACCTCAGTCAGGGTGAGTATTTTCTACTTTGATACAGGATTTTCTCACTCCGTCCGACATGGCACACTTTCTCTATCTTTTCTCATTATCATAATCATAGTCGTTTGTAGGGCGTCCCTTACAGGTGCACCACACAGATCGCCATGTGACCGTGCTTATTTCTTTTCTTTTCTTTTCCTTTCACATTAATAGGAAAAATATGATTTCAATAACAAGTATGTTCATTATACTCACATACCATAATTTTTCATTAAAATATAATTATTACCAAACAATCATTGGTAATCATGCCATAAACATAATCATTTGAAATATTATTTTATAAAATATTTCTATATCAAAATTACACACTTATATGGTAAGGAATTCATACAATGGCAATGGCCATGACATACACCAATAATTTATTATTTTCATTTATAAGATTCTTCTTTTTAAAATATTATTTTTCTATCTCACTAAGCATAGCATAACACCCTCATTTTAAATCCAATTGAGGTTATCTTAATGTCAATAGAAAGATAAGACAATCCTATAAAACCTTTACGTTGAACATTTAGTAAAATCTTAAGTAATCGTGGCGTTACTACTCAATCAAATGCAATGTTATTTCTTCTCAAGTAGGTTCAGACCTCTACTTACGAATCGAAGCATATCTTACTCATACTAACTCCAATTGATGTGATTCTAAAGCCTATAAAAATATAAAACAATTATGTGCAACCTTTATGTTTGTCATTTCTTTAGATTCCTTACTAATTATTCCCAAAAAATAAAAAAAAATAATACTTACATTTACCACCATGGATTCTAGACTGATTCTGACCTCTACTCATTAATCAGCCATATCTCCCACATATGTACTCCGAATTAGGGGATTTCAGAGCCTATAGATCCGTGATACATATATCTATATTTATTATGTTAACAATATCCTTTAATTCCCTACATATTGTGCCCATAAATTCAATTACAGAAGCATACTTAATATATTCTTCCCTGGTTAGCTAGTTTTTGACCTTTGCTTACTAATCTGACCATATCTCCTTCATATGGATTCCAATTTTAATAATTATAGTGGCTAAACATTTGTGAGACATATATCTACATTTATCATGTTAACCATTTCTTTTAATTATCTACACATTTAACCCAAAAGTTCAAACACAAAAGCATACCTAACAGATTCTTCCCTGGTTAACCATTTTCTGACCACTGATTACATATCAGAAAATATCTCCCTCATCGGAACTCGAAATTACGTGATTCCAATGGGTAAACATCCGGGAGACATAGATCTACATTTTTCCTGTTAACCATTTCTTTTAATTCTTAACTGATTCTTCCCAAAATTTAAAAAATAGAAGCTTCCTAAGTTACTCTGAAATTCAGTTTCCTAACCAAACATTTTCTAAAGTTTTAATTCATTATTTTATTATGTCCTCTTACAATTTCTTCAAAATTTAAATTTAATCATATTACATCAATTTTTCACCATATCTAAATATATAAAATAGCAGCATAAAAATCTTAAAATTTTACCACCCATTGCCATACCTATTCAAAATTTTCTACACCAGCCTAATTATTCAAATATACATCACTTGCAAGATCAACATGTAGCATGATTTAGCAACATCCATGACCAATCATCAAAGTATCAAATATTGTAAATTTCATCAAAATTCTAAGATCAAAATCTCATATAAATATTACAAATTTTAAAACTTTTCTTCAAAAAGAAATATTGTTAAACCTACCTAAAGATCTCCCTAGCTCACTTAGTAATTCTTTTTCTTGTTTCATTTTGAAAGAAGTAGCAAAATTCCTCCCTTCCCTTAGCTTTTCTAGCAGCTTAAATAAGAGAAGGAGGGTGAGTTTTTAAACCTCAAGGAGGAAGAGGGAAGATAGATTCAAGTGAAGATTAAGCTAACTTACCTGGAGTACTTAGTCCTCTAGACTTCTCCTTCATCTTCCTTCCACTCTTATCCTCTTTTTCTCTCATTTCCTCACTCTACCTTGCTTATGTTTTTCCTCTCCCTCAGTTGGACGAAATTATAATGTTATAAGGGTGGGTTTTGCTTAAATAGACTATCAAGTGGTTCACCTTTCATGATCATAGGTCTACTTTATCACAATTAGGATGCACTTAATTGATTTTTGGAAAAAAACTACTCATGTCTTTCTCTTCCTTAGTCAACATATGCATAGTAAAATGAGATTTGTATTTTGAAAATTATGATAATATGTTCTTAAGACAAGGGACAAGGTCCATTTGATTTAAAGATTCATTTCCTTTTTCTTTTGTCTTAATCAAGTATGATAGGTTTGCCTTTTTAGGTGACAAATTTTCAACCATTGAATCTCCCTTACTTAGCTGAAATTATTTGTGGAGGATAAAGATGTTTTGTCATAATGCTATGTATTATTATCTATTTTTTTGAAATTATGAATGTAAGATATAGATGTTTTGTCTTAATATCTTGTGACCTAATCTTGATTATTATTACACTACTATTTTCTCACATGATTCTTTTTTCTTCTTCTTGGATTTGGGCTCATTCTTACCCATTTCCTTTTGCTTTGGGTTTCTTAAAGGGTTTGGTCACATTTTCATGATTTTTGGGCTACCGGTTCAACTTCGATATCTTAGACCAAGTCTATGTTTTATTTCTTTCTTGGACTATCCAATTGGCTTGTTAGAAATTCATGTGAAGTGAAAAAAACTCTATATAAAGTGTCCATAAGTGAAAGCCCAATTTATGGGTGCAGATGTTAAATTTAGGAATTCTAACTCTTGAATTAGGAAAAATTACATTAATCCAATCTTCTTGAAATTTTAAGACATTTACTTACTTCACAAAAATTTATCTTCCTTACCCTAAAATTTCATTTTTCTTTAATGTTATTTCTAATTTTTTTTCTATTAAGTTTTCTCTCTTTACCTATTCCCTTAAATATAGAAACATTTTCTATGCATACACATAAGGTGAAGAATTTCTAAGATTATATTTTCTTAAATATCTAAAAATTGTCTAATAAATTTATTTCTTTAATTAAATATTTATGTACCTTTGTTAATAAAAGAAACAAAATTAGGGATGTTACATTTCTCTCCCCATAAAAGAAATTTTGTCCTCAAAATTTCAAAAATTACCTAATAAAAACAATTGTGGACATTTCTTCTTCATGATTTCTTCTAGCTCCCAAGTTGATTCTTCCAGAGTCAAACCTTCCCATAACACCTTAACCAAGGGAATGAATTTATTCCTCAATTATTTCACGTCGGTGTCCAATACGGATGCTGGTACTAGCTGGTATGTCATGTTCTCCTTTATTTGGATTGGTTCATCCCGTATTATGTAACATCCCTAATTTTGTTTCTTTTATTGATAAAAGTACAAAAATATTTAATTAAGGAAATAAAATTTATTAGACAATATTTTAGATATCTAAGGAAATATAATCCTTAGACATTCTTCACCTTATGTATATGCATAGAAAATGTTTCTAAAATTAAGAGAACAAATAAAGAGGAAAAATCTAATAGAAAAGAAATTAGAAATAACATACTAAAGAGATGCAAAATTCTTGGATAAGGAAGATAAATTTTTAGAAACAAGTAAAGGTCTTAAAATTTCAAGAACATTAGATTAGGGTAATTTTTCCTAATTCAAGAACTAGAGTTATTAAGTTTAAAATCTTTACCCATACATTGGGCTTTTACCTATGGACACTTCATATAGAGTTTTTCTACTTCACATAAGTTTCTAGCAAGCCCATTGGATAACCTAAGCAAGAAATAAAACATAGACTTGGACTAGGATATAGTAATTGGACCAATAACCCAAAAATTATGAAAATGTGACCAAGCCCTCTAAGAAAGGTAGAATTTTATCCAAAGCAAAGAAAATGGGTAGGAATAAGCCCATAATGGGTAGGAATAAGCTCAAATCTAAGAGGAAAAAATAAAATAAAATAAAATAGGTGATGATATAAGAATGTAATAATAATAAAGATTAAGTTACATAGCATTAACAAAAAAAATTAGCAAGTGGTGTGATTCTACATTCATCATTTTGGAAAGTGGCATGATAATACAAGGCTTTAGGACAAAAACATCTATATCCTACACTCATAATTTTTGCAAGTGGTATGATAATACATGCCATTAGGACAAAATATTCCTATCCCACACAAATAATATCAACAAAATAATGGAGATTCAAGGGCTAGAAATTTGCCACCTAAAAAGGAAAACCTATCATACTTGTTTAAGATAAAAGAAAATGGAAATGAATCCCTAAATCAAAGGGACCTTGTCCCTTATCTTAAGAACATATCATCATAAGTTTCAAAATACAAATCTCATTTTCCTATGCATATCTTGACTAAGGAAGAGGAAGACAAGAACATAAGTTGTTTGTTTTCCAAAAATTCAACAAAGTGTATCCTAATTGTGATAAGGTAGACCCATGATCATGAAAGGTGTATTATTTGGTGGTCTATTTAAGCAAAACCAACTCCTACAACATTTTAATTTCGTCCAATTGAGGAAGAGAGAGAAATAGAAGCAAGGTAGAGTGAGGAAAGGAGAGAAAGAGAGGAAAAAAAAGGAAGAAGAAAGAGAAGTTTAGAAGGCTAAGTACTCAAGGTAAGTTACCTTAATCTCCACTTGAGTCCATTTTTCTTCTTCCTCCTTGAGGTTCAAAAATTCACCCTCCTTCTCTTACCTAAGCTGCTAGAAAAGCTAAGGGAAGGGAGGAATCTTGCTACTTCTTTCAAGAGGAAACAAGAAAACCAATTCACTAAGTAAGTTAGGGAGATTCTTAGGTAAGTTTAACAATATTTCTTTTTGAAGAAAACTTCTGAAACTTATAATATTTATATGAGATTTTGATCTTAGAACTTTGATGATTGGTCAAAGATGTTGCTATATCATGTTACATATTGATCTTGCATGTGATGTATGTTTGAATACTTAGACTGGTATAGAAAGTTCTGCATAGGTATGGCTATGGGTGGCAAAATTTTTAGCTTCTGTGTTTTAATTTCTGGGAATTATCTGTATGGAATTAAAATAAATGGTTAACATAAGAATTAAATATATATGTGTCACAGATTTTAAGCCACTAGAATCATTCAATTTAGAGTTCATATGAGGTAAATATGTTCCGATTAGTAGTAAAAGGTTAGAAAATGGTTCATCAGGGAAGAATATGTTAGGATAGCTTCTGTATTTTAATTTTTGGGAATTATCTGTATGGAATTAAAATAAATGGTTAACATAAGAGTTATAGCTATGTGTGTAACGGATTTGTAGACACTAGAATCATTCAATTTGGAGTCCATATGAGGTAGATATAATCCGATTAGTAGTCAAATGTCAGAAAATGGTTCACCAGGGAAGAATATGTTAGGATAGTTTCTGTGTTTTAATTTATGGGAATTATATGTATGAAATTAAAATAAATGGTTAACATAAGAATTAAAGATATCTGTGTCACGGATTTTTATCCACTGGAATCACTCAATTTGGAATCCATATGAGGTAGATATGGTCCAATTAGTAGTCAAATGTCAAAAAATGATTCATCAGGGAAGAATATGTTAGGATAGCTTCTGTATTTTAATTTCTGATAATTATCTGTATGGAATTAAAATAAATGGTTAACATAAGAGTTATAGCTATGTGTGTCACGGATTTTCAACCACTATAATCATTCAATTTGGAGTCCATATGAGGTATATATAATCCGATTATTAGTCAAAGGCCAGAAAATGGTTCACCAAGGAAGAATATGTTAGGATAGCTTCTGTGTTTTAATTGCTGGGAATTATCTGTTTGAAATTAAAATAAATGGTTAACATAAGAATTAAAGATATATGTGTCACGGATTTTTATCCACTGGAATCACTCAATTTGGAATCCATATGAGGTAGATATGGTCTGATTAGTAGTCAAAGGTCAAAAAATGATTCATCAGGGAAGAATATGTTAGGATAGCTTCTGTATTTTAATTTTTGAGAATTATCTGTATGGAATTAAAATAAATAGTTAACATAAGGGTTATAACTATGTGTGTCATGGATTTTTAGCCACTGGAATCATTCAATTTGGAGTCCATATGTGGAAGATATGAGCTGATTAGTAAGTAAAGGTCAGAAAATGGTTCATCAGGGAAGAATATGTTAGGATAGCTTCTGGTTTTTAATTTCTGGGAATTATCTGTATTGAATTAAAATAAATGGTTAACATAAGAATTAAAGATATATGTGTCATGGATTTTTAGCCACTGGAATCACTTAATTGGGAGTCCATATGTGGTAGATATTGTTCAATTAGTAGTCAAAGGTCAGAAAATGGTTCATCAGGGAAGAATATGTTAGGATAGCTTCTGTATTTTAATTTTTGAGAATTATCTGTGTGGAATTAAAATAATTGTTTAACTTAAAAATTATAGCTATGTGTGTTACGGATTTTCAACCACTGGAATCATTCAATTTGGAGTCAATATGAGGTTGATATGGTCCGATTAGTAGGTAGAGGTCAGAACCTATCCGAGACGAAATAACATGTACATTTAGGGAGTAATATCACCTTTAGTTCTTAATATTTCGCCACAATGTTCAACATAATAGTTTTAGATAATTAATTTATCTTGAAATTGACACCAAGATCACCTATATTGAAGTTCAATTAAGGGAGTTATGCTCTGATTAGTAAGAAAAGGTTAGATATGATAAAAACCTGCATCAAGAAAATAAAGAAATAAAATTAATATTTAAAAAAAGAAGACAAATCTTATAAATGACTAGTATATGCCATAGCCATTGCCATTGTATGAACTTCTTATCATCATAAGTGTAAAATTTTGACATGGAAATATTTTATAAAGTGATATTTGAAATGGTTATGTTCATGGCATGATTACCAATGATTTATGGTAATAGTTATATTTTGATGAACATACTTGTTATTGAAAGCATATTTTTTGCTATCATTGTGAAAAGAAAAGAAATGAGCATGGTCACATGGCAATCTGTGTGGTGCACCAGTAGTGGATGCCCTACCAACGGTTATGATCATGTTGATGAGAAAAGAAAGAGAAAGTGGGCAATGTCGGACGGAGCGAGAAAATGTCGTACCGGAGAGTAGAGGATACTCACCGTGACCGGGGTAGCTTGAAATGAGAATAAGTTGATGGACATCATATGATATTCTGAAATAGTTAATCCTGTCATACATATCATTACTGTATGATTCTTATGTGCATAGATATAATGCATTCATATGACCAAACATATTTTCTATTGTTTATACAGCTGAACATGACGTGATGAGCTATATTGATGATGATTTATTGTTGAACTTACTGAGATTTTATTCTCACTATATTTCCATATCATGTTCAGAAAATTAGTTATGCAGATTTTCTATAGCTTTGGCTTTTAGTGCACGTTGGATCGAGTTATTCTATGATGGGCGGATCCTAAATAAAACGTTTGTGGGCGAGTTGGTATAGATCCCGATGAAGGTTCAACCACTCGCACCTGAATCTTCAGAATTGGTCAACCAGAATCAATAAGATGTAGATATTTATGTGTTTGAAATGTTGTACGTATGTTTTGATTAATGATGTGTATGTGAACTTTATATTGTATAATAATAAATAAAAGAAAAAAAAATTGTTACATAATTGGTATCAGAGCAGGTCGATCCTAGATGGCCAGTGGGTGGATGGTTATCTGAATCATTCTTATAGTGTCTTGAGTATGTTGTGGTTGTGCTGTGTAGGGGATCAGTGATTCATATAGATAAGAAATTACTAATGTTTCCTATCTATATGCCGAGGTGGTGTTATGGCTGCTATTAAATATTTTTGAACTAACTATTAGGCTTGATCACCTCAATAGCAGCATAACTTTGTTTTTGCCATAGTAGGAAATGGCACCACCAAGGAGGAATCCAGCAACCAATGCAGAGAAAACCCTGCACAACCTGGCCACGACAATTCGACACCAAGTCATGACCACCAACCAAATTTTACAATATCTCCAGAATGCTAATAACCCAAATGGTGAGAATGGTGCTAACAACCGGATGGTTGGAAAAGATAATGACATATCCAAGTTCCTGAGGACTAGACCACCTTGTTTCCAAGGTGGCTATGACCCAACGGTAGCCGAAAGTTGGATAAGGGAATTAGAGAAAATCTTTGAAGTGATGGGCTGTATTGAGGAGCAGCAAGTTATTTTTGCTGCATATATGTTAAAGGATGAAGCAGAATATTGGTGGCGTGAAGCTAGAGAACTTTTAGCTCATCAGGGAAGACAAATCACCTGGCAAGTGTTCAAGGACATTTTTTTTGAAAAGTACTTTCCAAGTACTGTACGGGTAGAGAAAGAGATCAAATTTCTCCAACTCAGGCAAAGCAGCATGACTATGGACCAGTATATCACAAGGTTCGAGGAGCTGTCTAAGTTCTCCTCTTATCTGCGATATAACCCAGATGAAGCATGGAAGGCGGTTAAGTTTGAAGCGAGACTAAACCCGAAGATAAAGAATGCTGTTATAGCTATGGAGATCAGGGATTTTGTACCTCTGATAAATAAATGCAAACTCCTAGAAAAGGGTTTAAGGGTAGTGGAGGACGAGAAGCAAAGGCGAAACCTATGGAAGAGGAAGAAAAATTTTCCCAACCCTGAAAAGAACGTGAGAAGAAGTGGATATAGAGCTGGTAAGAGGCCATTGACTGCAGGTTCTAGACCTTTTCAACAAGACCTCGCCCCAGTCAAGTGCGCTAAGTACGGACGCATGCATGGTAACCGACCATGCTACATAGGACAAGATGTCTGCTTCAATTGCGGATAGAAGGGACATTTTGCGAGAAACTGCCCACAGAATGTGGGGAAGCAGTCAGAACAGAGGCCTCAAGTGAAAGGAAGGGTTTTCACCCTGAGCGGCCAAGAGGCAGCTCAATCTTCTGAAATGATTCAAGGTACATGCGATATCTATGGATTTGCTGTTATGGTGTTATTTGACTCTGGTGCTAGTCATTCATTTATATCAGAAGAATGTATTAAGAAGTTTCAGTTTCCTATTTCTGAAACTCCCTATAAGCTATCCGTAGTAACCCCTACAGGGAAACAGGTATTAACTTCCTCTGTATGTAAAGACTGTCAAGTCACCATCCAGGAGAAAACTTTTTCTGTAGACCTCGTTTGTTTACCTTTAAGAGGTATTGAGGTTATTCTAGAGTTAGACTGAATGTCTAGAAATCGAGTCTTGTTGAATTGTTGTAACAAGATCGTTGAATTTCTACCTCCTACTCCGAAAGACGAGGTTCAGTTATTGATGTTAAATGCCAATCAAGTTAATAGGGAGTTAAAGAATGGAGTACTTGGATACATTCTCTTGTATTTATCAAACTTAGAAGTTGAATCGAAGCTTGATGAAATCCCAATAGCCAATGAGTTTTCTGAAGTATTTCCATCAGATATTCCAGGCTTACCTCCCAAGAGAGAGATAGAGTTCTCTATTGATCTCCTACCTGGAACAGGGCCTATCTCTATTGCACCATATCGAATGGCCTCGAAGGAACTACAGGAACTCAAGAAACAGTTAGAGGAACTATTAGACAAACAATTCATTAGACCGAGTGTATCACCTTGGAGAGCTCCTGTATTGTTTGTTAAGAAGAAATATGGGAGCTTGAGACTATGCATAGATTACAGACAGCTGAATAAGGTGACGATCAAAAACAAGTACCCTCTCCCTCAGATAGATGACTTATTGGATCAATTGAAGAGAGCCTCCATCTTTTCTAAAATTGACTTGAGGTCAGGATATCATCAGATTAGGATTAAGGAGAAGGACGTACCAAAAACTGCCTTCAGGACTAAGTATGGGCACTATGAGTTCTCGTAATGCCCTCCGGGTTGACGAATGCACCTACAATTTTCATGGATTACATGAATCGTATTTTTTGACCCTACCTAGATCAATTTGTTGTAGTGTTCATTGATGACATCTTGATATATTCTAAAAGTGAGAAAGAACATGAACACCATTTTCGAATCATACTGCAAGTGCTAAAAAGAAAAAGTTACATGCCAAATTGCAGAAGTGTGAATTTTGGCTGTCAGAGGTGAAGTTTCTCGGACATGTCATCTCTAATAGAGGGGTAGCCGTAGATCCTAGCAAGACAGAAGCAGTGATTAAGTGGGAGAGACCAAAGACGGTTACGGAAATCAGAAGTTTCCTAGGTTTGGCAGGATACTACAGGAGGTTTATACAAAACTTCTCTCGTATAGCCTTGCCATTGACTAAATTGACCAGGAAGGGAAGTCCTTTCAAATGGACTGATCAATGTGAAGTTAGTTTTTAGGAGCTGAAGACAAGACTAACCACTCCTCCTGTTTTAATTATTTCAGACCCCACAAGATATTTTGAAGTGTATAGTGACACCTCAAAGAAAGGGCTAGGATGTGTGCTGATGCAAGATAAGAGAGTAGTTACTTACGCCTCTAGGCAACTAAGACCCCACGAAGGAAACTATCCAACCCATGATCTTGAATTAGCGGCAGTAATGTTTGCCTTAAAGATTTGGCGACACTATTTGTACAGGGCAACCTTTGAAGTATATTGTGATCATAAGAGTCTTAAATACCTTTTTGATCAGAAGGAGTTAAATATGAGGCAACGAAGATGGGTAGAATTCCTCAATGACTACAAGTTTGAGATAAAGTATCATCCCGGAAAGGCGAATGTTGTAGCAGATGCCTTGAGTCGAAAATCTTTGCACATGGGTCAGATGATGGTGTATAAGATGCAGATGCTATAGAAGTTTCGAAATTTGAAGCTAGCCACTACTCTTACTCCAAAGAATCTAGTCATTAATGGTTTAAGTATAGGGTGTGACCTTAGAGCCCAGATCAAAAAGGCTCAAGCTCACGACCAATACTTACAGGATCATAAAGATCAAGGAAATTTTTCTGTCATGGAAGATGGAGCAATCATGTATCAAGGAAGGATTTGTGTCCCTCAAGAACGAGAGTTGAGGACTAAAATCCTACAGGAAGCACATCAGAGTAAATATACTGTCCATCCTGGATGCACTAAAATGTATCAGGACTTAAAGATGATGTAGTGATGGCCAGGGATGAAAAAGGATATTGCGGAGTTCGTGGCGAAATTTCTAATTTGTCAAAAGGTGAAGGTGGAGCATCAAAAGCCAGCGGGATTTCTACAACCTCTTGAGATCCCTAAATGGAAATGGGACAGTATCTCAATGGACTTTGTTATGGGTTTACCTAAGACTTTAGTGGGACATGATTCTATCTGGGTAATAATTGACAGATTAACCAAATCTGCTCACTTTTTGCCCATAAAAATTAACTATTCACTGGATAAATTAGCCCAATTGTACGTCCAGGAAATAGTTTGACTGCATGGAATTCCCTTAAATATCGTTTCTGATAGAGATCCAAGGTTCACATCGAGGTTTTGGAAGGCGTTGCAGGAAGCTTTTGGTACTCAGTTGCAGTTCAGTACTGCCTACCATCCTCAGACTGATGGGCAGACAGAACGCACCATTCAAACCTTAGAAGATATGTTGAGGGTCTGTGTGATAGAGCAAGGTAAAGGATGGGATAAGTACCTACCTTTAGTAGAGTTTTCTTATAATAATAGTTATCACTCTAGTATTAAGATGGCCCCCTATGAAGCCTTATATGGTAGAAAGTGCCGATCTTCACTATGTTGGTTTGAGGTAGGAGAAAAGAACTTGTTGGGTCCTGATCTAGTTTAACAAACCACTGAACAAATCAGGATGATACGAGACAAAATACTTACAGCTCAGAGTCGGCAAAAGAGTTACTACGATAAAAGACATAGACCTCTAGAGTTTGAGGAAGGAGACCATGTATTTCTGAAAATTTCCCCGACTACTGGAATTGGTAGGTCTCTCAAAAAGAAAGCTAAGTCCGCGATTTTTGGGACCCTACCAAATTCTGAAGAAAGTAGGGACATCAGCATATCAAGTTTCTCTCCCACCTAATTTGTCCAACCTGCATAATGTTTTCCACGTATCACAGCTGCGAAAGTATCTTCCAGATTCATCACATGTAATACAGGATGAATCAATCCAAATAAAAAAGAACATGACATACCAGCTAGTACCTGCATCCATATTGGACACTGACGTTAAGCAACTGAGAAATAAAACCATTCCCCTTGTTAAGGTGTTCTGGGAAGGTTTGACTCCGGAAGACGCAACTTGGGAGCTAGAAGAAGTCATGAGGAAGAAATATTCGCTATTGTTCTTATTAGGTAATTTCTGAAATTTTAAGGACAAAATTTCTTTTAGGGGGAGAGAAATGTAACATCTCTAATTTCATTTCTTTTATTGATAAAAGTACAACAATATTTAATTAAGGAAATAAAATTTATTAGACAATATGTTAGATATCTAAGGAAATATAATCCTTAGGTAAGTTTAACAATATTTCTTTTTGAAGAAAACTTTTGAAACTTATAATATTTATATGAGATTTTGATCTTAGAACTTTGATGATTGGTCATGGATGTTGCTATATCATGTTACATATTGATCTTGCATGTGATGTATGTTTGAATACATAGACTGGTATAGAAAGTTCTGCATAGGTATGGTTATGGGTGGCAAAATATTTAGCTTCTGTGTTTTAATTTCTGGAAATTATCTGTATGGAATGAAAATAAATGGTTAACATAAGAATTAAAGATATATGTGTCACGGATTTTTTGCCACTGGAATCATTCAATTTAGAGTTCATATGAGCTAAATATGTTCCGATTAGTAGTCAAAAGTCAGAAAATGGTTCATCAGGGAAGAATATGTTAGGATAGCTTCTGTATTTTAATTTCTGGGAATTATCTGTATGGAATTAAAATAAATGGTTAACATAAGAGTTATAACTATTTGTGTCACGGATTTTTAGCCACTAGAAGCATTCAATTTGGAGTCCATATGAGGTTGATATAATCCAATTAGTAGTCAAAGGTCAGAAAATGGTTCACCAGGGAAGAATACGTTAGGATAACTTCTGTATTTTAATTTCTGGGAGTTATCTGTATGGAATTAAAATAAATGGTCAACATAAGAGTTATAGTTATGTGTGTCACGGATGTTTAGCCACTAGAATCATTCAAGTCGTAGTCCATATGAGGTAGATATAATCAGATTAGTAGTCAAAGGTCAGAGAATGGTTCACCAGGGAAGAATATGTTAGGATAGCTTCTCTATTTTAATTTCTGGGAATTATCTATATGGAATTAAAATAAATGGTTAACATAAGAGTTATAGCTATGTGTGTCACAGATTTTTAGCCACTATAATCATTCAATTTGGAGTCCATATGAGGTAGATATAATCAGATTAGTAGTAAAAGGTCAGAAAATGGTTCACCAGGGAAGAATATGTTAGGATAGCTTCTGTGTTTTATTTTTTGGGACTTATCTGTATGGAATTAAAATAAATGGTTCACATAAAAATTAAAGATATATGTGCCACGGATTGTTATCCACTGGAATCACTCAATTGGGAGTCCATATGAGGTAGATATGGTCCGATTAGTATTCAAAGGTCAGAAAATGGTTCACCAGGGAAGAATATGTTAGGATAGTTTCTGTGTTTTAATTTTTGAGAATTATCTGTATGGAATTAAAGATAAATGGTTCACATAAGAATTAAAGATATATGTGTCACGAATTTTTATCCACTGGAATCACTCAAGTTGGAGTCCATATGAGGTAGATATAATCAGATTAGTAGTCAAAGGTCAGAAAATGGTTCACCAGGGAAAAATATGTTAGGATAGCTTCTATGTTTTAATTTTTGGAAATTATCTGTAAGGAATTAAAATAAATGGTTCACATAAGAATTATAGATATCTGTGTCACGGATTTGTACCCACTGGAATCACTCAATTTGGAGTCCATACGAGATAGATATGGTCCGATTAGTAGTCAAAGGTCAGAAAATGATTCATCAGGGAAGAATATATTAGGATAGCTTCTATATTTTACTTTTTGGGACTTATCTGTGTGGAATTAAAATCAATGGTCAACATAAGTGTTATATCTATATGTGTCTCAAATTTTTAGCCACTGGAATCATTCAATTTGGAGTCCATATGAGGAAGATATGTGCTAATTAGTAAGTAAAGGTCAGAAAATGGTTCATCAGGGAAGAATATGTTAGGATAGCTTCTGGTTTTTAATTTTTGGAACTTATCTGTACGGAATTAAAATAAATTGTTAACATAAGAATTAAAGATATATGTGTCCCGGATTTTTAGTCACTGAAATCACTCAATTTGGAGTTTATATGAGATTGATATGGTCTGATTAGTAGTTAATGGTCAGAAAATGGTTCATCAGGGAAGAATATGTTAAGATAGCTTCTGTATTTTAATTTTTGGGAATTATCTGTGTGGAATTAAAATAAATAGTTATCATAATAATTATAGATATATGTGTTACGGATTTTTAGCCACTGGAATCATTCAATTTGGAGTCAATATGAGGTAGATATTGTCCGATTAGTACGTAGAGATCAGAACCTATCCGAGACGAAATAACCTATACATTTAGGGAGTAATATCACCTTGAGTTCTTAATATTTCGCTATAATGTTCAACATAATAGTTTTAGATAATTAATTTATCTTGAAATTGAAACCAAGATCACCTACATCGAAGTTCAATTGAGGGAGTTATGCTCTGATTAGTAAGAAAAGGTTAGATATGATAAAAACCTGCATCAAGAAAATAAAGAAATAAAATTAATATTTAAAAAAAGAAGACGAATCTTATAAATGACTAGTATATGCCATAGCCATTGCCATTGTATGAACTTCTTACCATCATAAGTGTAAAATTCTGACATGGAAATATTTTGTAAAGTGATATTTGAAATGGTTATGTTCATGGCATGATTACCAATGATTTATGGTAATAGTTATATTTTGATGAACATACTTGTTATTGAAAGCATATTTTTGGCTATCATTGTGAGAAGAGAAGAAATAAGCACGGTCACATGACAATCTGTGTGGTGCACCAGTAGGGGACGCCCTACCAACAGTTATGATCATGTTTATGAGAAAAGAAAGAGAAAGTGGGCCATGTCGGATGGAGCGAGAAAAGCCGGTACCGAAAAGTAGAGGATACTCACCCTGACCGGGGTAGCTTGAAATGAGAATAAGTTGATGGCCATCATATGATATTCTGAAAATAGTTAATCCTGTCATACATATCATTATTGTATGATTCTTATGTGCATATATATAATGCATTCATATGACCAAAGATATTTTCTGTAGTTTATACAGCTGAACATGACGTGATGAGCTATATTGATGATGATTTATTGTTGAACTTACTGGGATTTAATTCTCACTATATTTCCATATCATGTTCAGAAAATTAGTTATGCAGATTTTCTATAGCTCTGGCTTTTAGTGCACGTTGGATCAAGTTATTCTATGATGGGCGGATCCTAAATAAAATATTTGTGGGCGAGTTGGCACAGATCCCGGTGAAGGTGCAACCACACGCACCTGAATCTCCGAAATTGGTCAACCAGAATCAATAAGATGTAGATATTTATGTGTTTGAAATGTTGTACGTACGTTTTGATTAATGATGTGTATGTGAACTTTATATTGTAGAATAATAAATAAAAGAAAAAAAAGTTGTTACATATTACATGTGAGGAGTCTGGAAGATACTTCCAGAGCTGTGATACATGGAAAACATTATGTAAGTTGGACAAATTAGGTGGAAGGGCAACTTCATATGCTGACGTCCCCATTTTCTTCAGAATTTAGTAGGGTCCCAAAAATTGCAGATTTAGCTTTCTTGTTTTGAGAGACCTACCAACTCCAGTAGTCGGGAAAAATTTCAGAAATACATGGTCTGATTCCTCCAACTCCAGAGGTCTATGTCTCTTATCATAGTAATTCTTTTGCCAACTCTGAGCTATAAGTATTTTGTCTCGTATCATCTTGATTTGTTCAGTGGTTTGTTGAACTAGATTAGGACCCAGCAAGTTCTTTTCTCCTACCTCAAACCAACATAGTGGAGATCGGCACTTCCTACCATATAAAGCTTCGTAGAGGGCCATTTTAATACTAGATTGATAACTATTATTATAAGAAAACTCTACTAAAGGTAGGTACTTATCACATCCTTTACCTTGCTCTATCACACAAGGCCTTAACGTATCTTCTAGGGTTTTGATGCGTTCCTCTAAATGAAGAAACGGAGTGTTTGGCAAAAGCAAGGATCGTCTTGAAAATTTAACGGATGTTTGATCGCCACGAGTTTCCTCGATAAGATCGGATTCAGTTCTTTGCCCAAGAACTAAGGGGAAGCTCTCACTTTAGGAGAAAACTCAATCTTTATTAATCATCAAAATATGTTTTAATACATGAACTTGAAGAACTCTTAAATAGACAATCAAACCTAACCCTAGTAGGAAAGCCAGAAGGCTTTAAACTCCTAATTGGACTTCTAATATAATATGGCCCAAATAACATTAGTTATCTAGCCCAACTAAACTAATAAAAACAAACCCATAATTAAACTTTTATTTGGGCTGCATAAAGAATGGGCCCAAATGCTAATAATATCCAAAACAAAACATTTTAAACTAAAGCCCATAATACATCTTTAGCCTATGCAGATTTGGGCTAGTTGTCTTCAAGATCCAATAAAATTTATTGGGTCTCCGAACTGCCTTCTTCAAGGCTGCAAAGTGTGGCCCACTTGATGTCTTGACTTGGCCCAATAATTTCCTCTTTAGCCTACACATCCAAGATCAAGCCCAGTAAAGCTTCCTTAGCCCGCTTCGCCCTGCTTCTAGTCATTGGATCGCCTATCCCTTGCAAAGGATCTTAGGAACGGTTTATAGTAGCTTTGACAGCACCTTGATCTCCATCATTCCCTCCCTCCTCGAAAGGATTCGTCCTCGAATCAAAACCATCACCTACATCAAATAAAGACAAGTCAGCAACATTGAATGTAGCACTAATATTTCCATACTCACTAGGTAAATCAATCTTATAGGCATTGTCATTGATTCGCTCCAAGACTTGAAAATGTCCATCTCCTCTAGGATGTAACTTAGACTTTCTCTAAACCGGGAACTTCTCTTTGCGCATATGTACCCAAACCCAATCACCAGGTTCAAATACAATTTTTGTTCTGCTCTTGTTGGCTTGCGTTGCATATTGCTTACTCTTCCTCTCAATGTTAGCTCGAACTTTAGCATGCAAATCCTTTACATATTCAGCCTTTTGCTTACCATCCAAGTTAACAAACTCATTAGTAGACAAAGGTAAAATATCCAAAGGTGTTAGAGGATTAAAGCCATAAACAATTTCAAAAGGACTATAAGCAGTAGTAGAATGCACAGATCTATTGTAAGCAAACTCAACATGTGGTAAAACTCTTTCCCAATGTTTCAAATTTTTTGACATAATAGCACGTAAAAGTGTAGTAAGTGTCCTATTAACGACCTCCGTTTGCCCATCTGTTTGAGGGTGTGCAACAATAGAAAATAGAAATTTAGTTCCTAATCTTCCCCATAAAGTACGCCAAAAATGACATAAGAACTTAATATCTCTATCACTTACTATTGTTCTAGGCAACCCATGCAAACGTACTACTTCTTTAAAGAACAGATTTGCTATGTGTGTTGCATCATTGGTTTTAGCACATGCAATGAAATGAGCCATTTTGATAAACCTATCAACAACCACAAAAACACTATCCTTACCACTTTGAGATCTTGGTAACCCTATCACAAAATCCATAGAAATATCATGCCAAGGCTGTGTAGGGACAGGTAATGGGGTATAAAGGCCATGTGGCATAACCTTAGACTTAACTTGTTTACATGCCACGCACTTAGCACAAAACGAAATGACATCATGTTTCATACGAGGCCAATAAAAATGTTCATGCAGAATTTCTAAAGTTTTAGTGACTCCAAAATGCCCTATTAGACCTCCACCATGACTCTCCTTAATTAATAAGGCACGCATAGAACACGTAGGCACACAAAGTTTATTCTTTTTAAACAAGTAGCCTTCATGTCTATAGAAACCATCAATAGCACGCTTATCACAAGAATCCCAAGCAAATCCAAAATCAAGATCATTAGCATACAAGTCTTTAATGTATTCAAAACCAAGCAACTTAGCATGTAAGAATGTCAACAATGCATATCTTCTAGACAATGCATTAGCTACCACATTTTCCTTTCCAGTTTTATACTTAATCACATAAGGAAATTTCTCAATCAATTCTAACCACTTTGCATGCCTCTTATGCAACTTACCTTGGGACTTCAAAAATTTCAAGCTCTCATGATCTGAATAGATAATGAACTCCCTTGGCCATAGATAATGTTGCCAAGTTTGCAAAGTCCTCACCAATGCGTATAACTCCTTATCATAAGTAGGATAGTTTAGTGCTGCCCCATTTAGCTTCTCACTAAAGTATGCAATTGGTTTAGAATCCCGCATCAAAACAGCACCTATACCAACTCCAGAAGCATCACATTCAATTTCAAAAGCTTTATCAAAGTTAGGTAATGATAGCAAGGGTGCATTAGTCAGAAGATTCTTTAAAGTGTTAAATGACTTCTCATGCAAATCATCCCATTTAAAGACAACATTCTTTTTAACAAGTTCATTTAGGGGTGCAGCAATAGTACTGAAATTCTTTACAAACCGCCTATAGAAACTTGCTAAACCATGGAAACTCCTAACTTCATTAGCATTCCTAGGTGTAGGCCAATCTCGGATTGCCTTAACCTTGTCCTCATCCACACTAATTCCATGAGAATTAACAACTAAACCAAGGAACACTACTAAATCAGAACAGAATGTGCACTTTTTCATGTTAGCATACAATTTATGCTCCCTAAGCACATCAAAAACAACACTTAAATGCAATACATGTTCATCAAGATTTTGGCTATATACTAAAATATCATCAAAGTAAACTACCACAAACTTTCTGATGAAAGCACGTAAGACATGGTTCATTAATCTCATAAAGGTACTGGGTGCATTGGTCAAGCCAAAGGGCATTACTAACCACTCATATAAACCATATTTAGTTTTAAAAGCAGTTTTCCACTCATCTCCCTCTTTCATGCGAATTTGATAGTAGCCATTCTTTAAATCAATTTTAATAAAAACACTAGAACCGTACAACTCATCAAGCATGTCATCTAATCTAGGAATTGGATGCCTATACTTTACAGTGATTTTGTTGATGGCTCTGATACCAAATGATGCGTTCCTCTAAATGAATAAACAGAGTGTTTGGTGAAAGCAAGGATCGTCTTGAAAATTTAACGGATGTTTGATTGCCACGAGTTGCCTCGATAAGATCGGATTCAGTTCTTTACCCAAGAACTAAGGGGAAGCTCTCACTTTAGGCGAAAACTCAATCTTTATTAATCATCAAAATCTGTTTTAATACATGAACTTGAAGAACTCTTAAATAGACAATCAAACCTAACCCTAGTAGGAAAGCCAGAAGGCTTTAAACTCCTAATTGGACTTCTAATAGAATATGGCCTAAATAACATTAGTTATCTGGCCCAACTAAACTAATAAAAACAAACCCATAATTAAAATACTATTTGGGCTGCATAAAGAATGGGCCCAAATGCTAATAATATCCAAAACAAAACATTTTAAACTAAAGCCCATAATACATCTTTAGCCTATATAGATTTGGGCTAGTTGTCTTCAAGATCCAATAAAATTTATTGGGCCTCCGAACTGCCTTCTTCAAGGCTGCAAAGTGTGGCCCACTTGATGTCTTGACTTGGCCCAATAATTTCCTCTTTAGCCTGCACATCCAAGATCAAGCCTAGTAAAGCTTCCTTGGCCCGCTTCGCCCTGGTCATAGTCATTAGACCGCCTATCCCTTACAAAGGATCTTGGGAACGGTTTATAGTAGCTTTGACAGCACCTTGATCTCTATCAGGTTTGAATAGTCTGTTCTGTCTACCCGTCAGTCTAAGGATGGTAGGCAGTACTAAACCACAACTGGGTTCTAAAAGCTTCTTGCAGTGCCTTCCAAAACCTTCACGTGAACCTTGGATCTCTATCAGAAATGATATTTAAAGGAATTCCATGTAGTCTAACTATTTCCTGGACGTACAACTAGGCTAATTTGTCCAGTGAATAGTTAATTTTTATGGGCAGAAAGTGAGCATATTTGATTAATCTGTCAACTATTACCCAGATAGAGTCATGTCCAACTAAAATCTTAGGTAAGCCAATGACAAAATCTATTGAAATATTGTCCCATTTTCATTTAGCGATCTCAAGAGGTTGTAGGAATCCCACTGGCTTTTGATGCTCTACCTTAAACTTTTGACAAGTTAGACATTTTGCCACAAACTCAGCAATGTCTTTTTTCACCCCTGGCCACCAATACATCCTCTTTAAATCCTGGTATATTTTAGTGCATCCAGGATAGACTGTGTATTTACTCTGATGTGCTTCCTACAGGATCTTAGTCCTCAACTCTTGTTCTTAAAAGACATAAATCCTCCCCTAATACACGATTGCTCCATCTTCCATGATAAAAAAATTATCTTGAACTTTATAATCCTGTAAGTATTGGTCGTGAGCTTGAGCCTCTTATGATCACAGTATACTTCAAATGTTGTACCATACAAATAGTGTCGCCAAATCTTTAAGGCAAACACCACCGATGCCAATTCAAGATCATGGGTTGGAAAATTTCTTTCATAGGGTCTTAGTTTCCTAGAGGCGTAAGTAACTACTTTCTTGTCTTGCATTAGCACACACCCTAGCCCTTTCTTTGAAGCGTCACTATACACCTCAAAATATTTTGTAGGGTCTGGAATAATTAAAATTGGAGGAGTGATCAATCTTATTTTAAGCACCTAAAAACTAGCTTCACATTGATCAGTCCATTTGAAAAGACTTCCCATCCTGGACAATTTAGTCAATGGAAAGGTTATACGAGAGAAGTTTTGTATAAATCTCTTGTAGTATCCTACCAAACCCAAGAAACTTCTGACTTCTGTAACCGTCTTTTATCTTTCCCACTGAATTACTGCTTCCGCCTTGCTAGGGTCTACGGCTACCCCTTTATTGGAAAGGACATGTCCAAGAAATTTTACCTCTGACAGCAAAAATCCACACTTCTCCAATTTGGCATACAACTTTTTCTCTTTTAGCACTTGCAGCACGATTTAGAGATGTTGTTCATGTTCTTTCTCACTCTTAGAATATATCAAGATGTCATCAATGAATACTACCACAAAGCAATTCATGTAATCTATAAAAATTGTAGGTGTATTTGTCAACCCAAAGGGCATTACGAGAAACTCATAGTGCCCATACATAGTCCTAAAGGTTGTTTTTGGTACATCCTCCTCCTTGATCCTAATCTGATGGTATTCCGATCTCAAGTCAATTTTAGAAAAGATGAAGGCTCCCTTCAGTTGATCTAATAAATCATCTATCCTAGGGAGAGGATACTTATTTTTTATAGTCACGTTATTCAGTTGTCTATAATCTATGCATAGTCTCAAACTTTCGTCTTTCTTCTTAACAAAAAATACAGGAGCTCCCCAAGGTGATACACTTGGTCTAATGAATTGCTTATCTAACAATTCCTCCAACTGTTTCTTAAGTTCCTGTAGTTCCTTTGAGGCCATTCTATAAAGTGTAATAGAGATAGGCCTTGTCCCAGGCAAGAGATCAATAGAAAACTCTATCTCTCTCTTGGGAGGTAAGCCTAGAATATCTGATAAAAATACTTCAGGAAACTCGTTGGCTATTGGAATTTCATCAAAGTTCGGTTCAACTTCTAGATTTGATAAGTGCAAGAGAATGTATCCAAGTACTCCATTCTTCAACTCCCTATTAACTTGATTGGCATTAAGCATCAATAACTGCATCTCTTCTTCTAAAGTAGGAGGTAGAAATTTAATGGTCTTGTTGCAACAATTCAATAAGACCCGATTTCTAAACATCCAGTCTAACCCTTGAATGACATCAATACCTTTTAAAGGTAAACAGATCAAGTCTACAGAAAACGTTTTCTCCTTAATAGTGACCTGACAGTCTTTTCATACAAAGAAATTTAAGACCCTTTACTACATATAGCACATAGGGGGTTTTAGATTCTTCTTATATAAATGAATGACTAGCACGAGAATCAAACAACACCATAAAAGCAAATCCATAGATATAGCATGTACTTTTGATCATTTCGGGAGATTGAGCTACCTCTTGGCCGATCAGCATAAAAACCCTTCATTTCACCTAAGGCTTCTGTTCCGGTTGCTTCTCCAAATTTTGTGGGCAGTTCTTTGCAAAATGACCCTTCTGTCTGCAATTGAAGTAAACATCTTATCTAATGTAGCATGGCCGGTTACCATGCATACGTCTGCACTTAATACACTTAATTGTGGAAAAGTTCTGTTGGAAGGGTTGGGGACTTGCAGTCATTGGCCTCTTGCCAGTACCTTGTCATTTTCCTCTAACATTTCTGCCAGAGTTTTGTGGACTGTTCTTCCTTTTCTAGAAATTCCATTTTTGTTTCTCATCTGCCACTGCCCTCAAGCTCTTCTTCAAGAGTTTGCATTTATTTATCAGAGGTATAAACTCCCTGATCTCCATAGCTACAACAACATTCCTTATCTTCAAATTTAATCCCACTTCGAACTTAACAACCTTCCATGATTCATTGGGGTTAAATCGTAGGTAAGAGGAGAACTTAGAAAACTTCTCAAACTTCGCGATGTACTGGTCTATGGTTATGCTGCCCTGCCTAACTTGGAGAAATTCAATCTCCTTCTCTGCTTGCACAGTACTTGGGAAGTAATTTTCCAAAAAGGTGTCTTTGAACACCTGCCAGGTGATCTGCCTTCCCTGGTGAGCTAAAATTTCTCTAGTTCCACGCCATCAATATTCTACTTCATCTTTCAGCATATATGCAGCGAAGATAACATGCTGCTCTTCAGTACAACCCATCACTTCAAAGTTTTCTCTAGTTCCCTTATCCAACTTTTAGCTACAATTGGGTCAAAGCCGCCTTGAAAACAAGGTGGTCTAGTCCTTAAGAACTTATACATGCCGTTATCATTCCCTGCCATCCGATTATTAACACCATTCTCACCATTTGGGTTATTGGCATTCTGAAGGTATTGTAGAATTTGATTGGCGGTCGTGACCTAGTCTCGAATTGTCGTGGCAAGGTTGTGCAGGGTTTCCTCTGCATTGTTTGCCGAATTTCTCCTTGGTGGTGCCATTTCATACTGTGACAAAAACAAAGTTATGCTTCTATTGAGGTGATCAAACCCAATAGTTAGTTTCAAAAATATTTAACAACAGTCATAACACCACCTCAGCATATAGATAGGAAACACTAGTAATTTTTTACCTATATGAAATCACTGATCCCCTACACAGTACAACCACAACATACTCAAGACACTACAAGATCGATTCAAATAACCATCCACCCACTAGCCATCTAGGATCGACCTGTTCTAATACCAATTATGTAACAACTCCATTTATGTAGCAACTCAATTTTTTATATATATTTGTAAAATTCCATGAAGTCATTACCTCTTTACTACTTAACTCATAATAACTTTTATTTAATTTAACCAAGCATATTTAAGGTTTAAAATCTACCATTAATACAGATACAATATTGAGTTCACATACACATCATTATTTTAAAAATATCTGTACAAAAGTCTAACATATACATATGAGCCCTATTCATCCACGTAGACAACTTCTGGGGACATTGGTGCAGGTGGTGGCACCTCCACCAGAATCTCAGTCACATCTGCTATAGATACATATGATATAATAGGTATTTGCCCAAGGTAGGGCAACTCGATCCAATGTACGGCAAAAATAAAAGTTATGGAGAATATCTGCATATTTAATCTTCTGAACAAAATATGGAAAAATAATGAGAATTTAACCCCAGTAGGTTCAACAATAAATTATAATTATCATCAATATAGCTCATCACATCATGTTCATTTGTATAAACTATAGCAAATACCTTAGGTCACATGAATGCACTTTATCTATATACATAAAAATCGTACAATAATGACATATATGGCATGATTAACTATTTTTAGAATATCATATAATGACTATCATCTTATTCTCATATTAAGCTACCTCGGTCAGAGTGAGTATTTTCTACTCTCTGATACGGGTTTTCTTGCTCCGTTCGACATGGAGCACTACACGGACTGCCATGCGATCATGCTTATTTCTTTTTTTTTCCTTTTACATTAATAGCCAAAAATATGATTTCAATAACAAGTATGTTCATTATACTCATATGCCATAATTTTTCATTAAAATATAATTATTACTAAAAAATCATTGATAATCATGCTATAAACATAATCATTTGAAATATCACTTTATAAAATATTTCTATATCAAAATTACACACTTAGATGGTAAGGAATTCATACAATGACAATGACTATAGCATACATCAGTCATTTATAATTTTCATTTATAAGAATTTTCTTCTTTTTTAAATATTATTTTCATCTCTCACTAAACAGAGCATAACACCCTCATTTTCAATCCGATTGAGGTGATCTTGGTGTCAATATAAAGATAAGACAATCCTATAAAACCTTTATATTGAAAATTTTAGTAAAATATTAAGTAATCGTGGTGTTACTACTCAATCAAATGCAATGTTATTTTTTCTCGAGTAGGTTTAGACCTCCACTTACCAATCAGATCATATCTTACTCATACTAACTCCGATTGAGGTGATTTCAAAGCATATAAAAAGATAAAAAAAATTATGTACAATTGTTATGTTTGTCATTTCTTCAGTTTCATTACTAATTATTCCCAAAAAATCGAAAACAAAAATATTTACATTTATCACCCTGGATTTTAGACTGATTCTGACCTCTACTCATTAATCAGTCATATCTCCCACATATTGACTCCAAATTAAGTGCTTTCAGAGCCTATAGATTTGTGATACATATATTTATATTTATTATGTTAACAATATCCTTTAATTCCCTACATATTGTGCTCAGAAATTCAATTACAGAAGCATAATGAATAGATTCTTCCCTAGTTAGCTAGTTTTTGACCTTTGCTTACTAATCTGACTATATCTCCCTCATATTGATTCCAATTTTAATAATTATAGTGGCTAAAAATTCCTGAGACATATATCTACATTTATCATGTTAACTATTACTTTTAATTCTCTACAAATGTATCCTAGAAATTCAATCATAGAAGCATACCTGACAGATTCTTCTCTAGTTAACCATTTTCTGACTACTGCTTACATATTGGGCAATATCTCCCTCATCTGGACTCAAAATTACGTGATTCTAGTGGCTAAACATCCGTGAGACATAGGTCTACATTTTTCATGTTAACTATTTCTTTTAATTCCTAACCAATTCTTTCCAAAATTGCAAAAATAGAAGCATCCCTAGTTACTCCGAAATCCAGTTTCCTAACCAAACATTTTCTAAGGTTTTAATTCATTATTTTATTATGTCCTCTTCCATTTTCTTCATAATTTAAATTTAATCATATTACATCAATTTTTCACCATATCCAAATATATAAAATAGCAGTATAAAAATCTTAAAATTTTACCACCCATTGCCATATCTATGCAAAACTTTCCACACTAACCTAAGTATTCAAACATACATCATATGTAAGATCAACATGTAACATGATTTAGCAACATCTATGACCAATCATCAAAGTAGTAAATATTGTAAATTTCATCAAAGTTCTAAGATTAAAATCTCATATAAATATTACAAATTTCAAAACTTTTCTTTAAAAAGAAATATTGTTAAACCTACCTAAAGATCTCCCTAACTCACTTAGTGAATTCTTTTTTTTTTCTTTTGAAAGAAGTAGCAAGATTTCTCCCTTCCCTTAGCTTTTCTAGCAGCTTAAATAAGAGAAGGAGGGTGAATTTTTTAAACCTCAAGGATGAAGAGGAAAGATAGATTCAAGTGAAGATTAAGCTAACTTATCTTGAATACTTAGTCCTCTAAACTTCTCCTTCCTTTTCCTTCCACTCTTCTCCTCTTTTTCTTTCCTTTCCTCACTCTACCTTACTTATGTTTTTTCTCTCCCTCACTTGGGACAAAATTATAATTTTATAAGGGTGAGTTTTGCTTAAATAGACTATCAAGCGATTCACCTTTCATGATTATGGATCTATCTTATCACAATTAGGATGTACTTAGTTGATTTTTGGAAAAAAAAAAAACAACTCATGTTCTTGTCTTCCTCTTCCTTAGTCAAGATATGCATAGCAAAAAGAGATTTGTATTTTGAAAATTATGATAATATGTTCTTAAAACAAAGAACAAGGTCCCTTTGATTTAAAAATTCATTTCCTTTTTTTTGTCTTAATCAAGTATGATATGTTTACCTTTTTAGGTGGCAAATTTCCAACCCTTGAATTTCCCTTGCTTAGCTGAAATTATTTGTGTGGTATAAATTTTTTTTTGTCATAATACTATGTATTATTACCTACTTTGTTGAAATTATGAATGTAAGATATAGATATTTTATCTTAATGCCTTGTGACCTAATCTTAATTATTATTACACTACTATTTTCTTACATGATTTTTATTTTTTTTCTTCTTGAATTTGGGCTCATTCTTATCCATTTCCTTTTGCTTTGGATTTCATGAAGGGTTTGGTCACATTTTTATGATTTTTAGTCTACCAGTCCAACTTCTATATCTTAGTCCAAGTCTATGTTTTTTTTTTTTGGGCTATCCTATTGGTTTGTTAAAAAATCATGTGAAGTGAAAAAACTCTATATAAAGTGTCCATAGGTGAACCCAATTTATGGGTAGAGATGTTAAACTTAGTAATTTTAACTCTTGAATTAAGAAAAATTACCCTAATTCAATCTTCTTGAAATTTTAAAATATTTATTTACTTCACAAAAATTTATTTCTCTTACCCAAAAATTTCGTCTTTCTTTAATATGTTATTTCTAATTTTTTTTCTCTTAAGTTTTCTCTCTTTACATATTTTCTTAAAGTTAAAAACATTTTCTATGCATACACATAAAGTGGAGAATTTTTAAGATTATATTTCCTTAAATATCTAAAAATTGTCTAACAAATTTTATTTTTTTAATTAAATATTTATGTACCTTTATTAATAAAAGAAACGAAATTAAAGATATTACATTATATATATATATATATATATATATATATATATATATATATATATATATATATAAGTTTTCAAACATAAGAAAAATTAAATTATCTATGAATATCAAAGGACACTTAAAAATAATCCATTTTATTAATGATTCATATTTATGGACAGACGTCCGATCTATCCTTTGATCCATGTATTGGGATAGATATTTGATTTATATAATCTGCCTATTATTTAAACATTATATTAAAATGTATAATTTAACTTATATAAATAAAATTAAAATTTAACTAAAATAAAATAAAATACATTAGATAGTTAATATTTTAAATACTTAAACAGCCCTAAACTATAGATACACACTAATTAATAAATGGCTAAATTATCAATTTTTTCTTTTTATTACATGTTAAATTTTAACTTTCCTAAGTAATTACAAAATCAAAAATTTTAAGAGTAATTACATCAATATTAAATAATAAAATCAGCCATAATTTTTTCTTCTCATCTTGCATGACCTAGTCAAAACATTATTTTTAATAAATTTGTTTAACTCCCCTAACGTCCTCAAACGTACTATTCTCCACGCTAATTCTGCTAATTGTTCTTCGTTGACTATGACACGGCAACGTACCAGTTACGCATATTATGTAGCATATTAACATTCTCTCTCCCCCTCTCTGTCTATCTCTCCGTGGGTCATTTTCTCTCTATTCTTGTTTGTTACTCTCTGCTACACTCCCCTCTCAACTCTCACTAATTATGCTTGTCTGAAAAAGATTTAACTTGCTGGAACGCACCAGCAGTGCACCCTAAATGGATTGTCTTCAGCCAATCTAGTAGCTCTTCCATTTGCTTAGTAATAATTTGAGAGAGAAAAAGAACCAGAAACAACTAGAAATACATAAGGTCTTTTATAGGCTATTAGACCGTTACAAATATATATTCTGACATACATGATTTACAAATAAACTAAATCGATGGTTGAAAGTTTATCTCATGAATTTCCAAGTCCTTGCCAAGACTTAAGCACCGAAAGATCTCCTTGCATATTCACATTCAGCTTTTAATCTCTATATTTTTTTGAGTAAATAAATTAATTTTTATAATTATTAATTTATAGCATTTTAATTATTTTACTAATCTCTAAGAGGATGAATATGTGACAAATTTGATGTTTTTAGAAACTAACTCTTGTACTTAAAAAAACATAGAAACTAAAACTAAGTTGGTATATAAATTGAAGACTCAATTATTAGTTACTCAATGAAAAATTAAATAAAGATATGGTTTTTGAGTTAATAAGTCAAAATAGTTTCTCATATTTTCAAAATGCCCCTCATGACCAATATAATCGTCATTATAACCTACCCAAGGCAATAAATGCTATCCAATCAGAAACCCTGGAAATCTTGAAATGGAAAGGTTTGAGAAGTTTCTAGAATCCCTCACGGCAAGAATGATCTTCAAAGTTAAACTTATCTTTTACTCTATTAAGCTCCCTCCAAGTTAGGAATATCTTATTAATTTAAATTGGCTTTCATCTTAAGCTAAAGGTGTCAGAAAAAAATCTGCCACCCGACAAGCTAATAAACACGCAACTTATTAGAAGAAGTGCTGATTTATACCTAAAATTCATGCTAAGCCAAATGAAGACCAAGCTGTTGTCAATTCATGCAAGCTTATGAAGAGCATGCAGCTTAAAAATAATGCTGGCCCAAGTTACTGAGATGAAAAGGAAATGGTGAACCAAGAAGATAGCTGATTGGAGCTAAAATTTTAAAACTAATGGAAAGCTTCCAAGGAGCCAGAATATGAACAACAAAGCTTAACGGTACAACGGCTAGCTCCCAAATCGTCTCCATAAAAAAACACTCTCAGCCATTCAACAAAGTGACGAGAACTAAAAAAGAAAATGCGTAAAGAGCTTATTCTGCTACATTTTTTTTGCTTCATCGTGGTTTGAAAGTTTAATCCACTTTTGAAGAAGTGTTCTCGTGCGTTGAAAG